>LR994597.1:14201133-15401133 GCA_905187575.2 Celastrina argiolus
CAAATCCCATACAGTTTGTTTTTGAACTTCATAAGTTATAATATCGATGAAGTCTTGAATCTAGGATCGGCAGTGGTAACCTCAAAAACCCTTCATATCAGGGGACATAGTAAAGGATATTTATGTGACCTCTGTTTGGTTAAATACCAGTCGTTAATCAAATAACCCGTTTAAACTAAGTTTAATTTGCACTATCTTACTCTCGAGTGCTTATGATTCATCTCACATTCGGCGGGCGACTGATCGCGCGGGGTCAGGGTCCTGATCGCCGTGCCTCGTTTCGAATCTCAATCTGACCCGCTCATGCACGTGTGACATGGTGCGCGTGCAAGCGGGACAGACTGACGATCGAATCGACGTTCGAGTTTCGAGAATCGGGGCCCAGATTGTGTAGGGGCACCACACGGCGCCGTGACAGGAACTGCGAAGCACCACCAATTGGCGAACAGTCCTTACTCAATTACGCCGTGGGACAGCTAGTTATGTCATCTACACAGAACAGCAGCCAAAGCAGGATCATTTGAATTACATTTGAAAGCTCAGTAAAGTAATCGATTGTCAATTGTTTTTTCTTATCGTTCTTTATTTAAAGTATTTCCGTACATAAAATGACCAAGACAATCCTTATACTCTTACAGATAATACGCGAAAAATAAAATTACAGAAATTACTTAACAATAATTAACATAATACAGTGTACTACAGTTTACAACCTATCCGTTAATAATAGATTGTGAATAGTATTGACGCGGTCATACTTTTCCTACAATTATTTTATTATTCGTTCACGTTACTTTACGAAGCTTTCAAAATATGTTCCTGCTTGGCCTACAGACTACGTACAGTCGCTAGCAAGACAAAGCTATACCCTAACTTCCTAATAAAAATATTCACACAATCTCTCTAATATTATAAATGCATACTTTTGTAAGTGTGTAATGTGTATGTTTGTTATTTATTTACGTCTAAACGGCTGGAGCAATTTAAATAAAATTAGACATGGAGTAAGCTGACATCCTGGATTAACACATACTCTTCTTTTTACCGCTGCAGAATGTATGATTCCAGCGGGATTTGCTCGTACGAAGTAGCGGGGAATGTCTAGTATATAAATAATTTTCATAATATTTACCCTTGGGGTGCTGGAGAAAGAATAGCTGCTCCCCATCAACTATTTTTCTAGTGGGTGTCGTAAGAGGCGACAAAGGGAATATACATGGTGTAAAAATAGCAGTCACTATAACTTTGAGATACGATTATACTACCTTAACTCATTTTGGAAATGTATTTTTTTTTTGTAAAAACTAAATTTTTTTTTTTTTTACTTTTTACCATTTCTTATTTTTTTGTCGCAAAAATAACAATAAAGGCTTTATTATTATTTTTGCGACAAAAAAATAAGAAAAAACTAGATCAGTATCGGTTTATCCGTTTGGGAGATACGATGCCATAGACACACAGACATGATGAACGAGTGGTGTTGTCGCGGGTTAAACATCAAAATAAACAAAAATCGCTGAATTTTCCATTCAATTTTGTGATAATTGTTGAACTGGCCCAGCCATTTAGGCTACATTCATTGGGTGAATGAAACGATAATGGGGCATTGATAAAGCTTTTTGATACTTTTATCTGAAGTAGATCTGCAGATGTTGGCGTAGCTGTCAAATCAGCTGATAAGGTGAATTAGGGTATTTCCCCTGTTAACAGCATACTGAAAGAGATGCTCAAATCTGTAGTATTACTTAATTTTAGGAGATAATTGAAGACATGAATGGATGAAGGTGATATGCAGCCAAATTGTGATTTCGAGAAAATTTTGTTCTAACTGTCACTTAAACAGTTTAGAATACATTAATCTAAAGATCCGTCTCTAGAATCAATGTATTAAGTACATATATACGTTGATAGATATCCAAAAATATTGAAGTGACAGTTTAAAGTCTATTTTCTGGGTATTTTTTTTTTGCTTCATATCACCTTCATCGATTCATGTCTTCAATTTTTCATTCATATAAATGTATTGGATCAAATCTCAAGTACATTATACGGTCGCTCTTGGCCCCAGAGGCATTGACCAGTCATTCCTCTGGACTAGGCCGACTATGTTGTGAGAATGCCGTATGTGCTGGGCAACCATTCGACATTTAAAACCAACTGTCCCACACAGTATTTAAAGAGTGGTTACCCGTGCGAAGCCGGGGCGGGTCGCTAGTAAACTATAAATCATCCAATAACTGATTGTAAGGACTACTTTTATATACTAAGTGTGGCTTACTTTTTTGATATAAATTTCGCGGAATTAGATAACATAAGTAGTACCTACTACGCTTTTAAGAATCGCCTAGATACACCTTATATAGATATAGATAGAGACTAAAACGCCAACCATCCATTGGTGGTGGAAAAAAGCTCCAGTCTTTGAGTTTATCGCGAACAGACAGACTGACTGACACACGTAGGCTCCACCTGGCACCTACTTTGATTTAGTATGTACGGAATAAATAATAAAATTAAAACTTAGTTTAATCGCTTACAACGTAGTCTGATCCTTGTAAAAAGAAATTTTAGACTAAATGAATGCGGATTATCTACCTTTATCTAAGAGGTTATACAAATTATGTCCTGATGCTCAAGTCTCGCGTTCGTCGTTCGTCGGGACGACGAAGTTCATTTAAGTGGCAATTGTCGTTACGCTAAGAAGTCATAGTGACAGCCTGTGAATAGGAGGGCTCTTGACTGTTATAAACGTTTCAGTATTCGCCCGCTTAGCAGTTAAGCACCGCGCAAATTAAGCCGACATGCTTATGTCAAATCCTATACATTTGTTTTTTCGAACTTCGTCGTCGTAATTAGCGATTGCAACTCGGCTAAAGGCCCTTGGCCCTTATTCAAGATGCCAACACTATTATCACTCACGAAGTTAGAAAGCAAAAATGTATGGGATTTGACATAAAGATAGTCAAATTAGCGAAGCTTATGTTGACATATTGTCATACGGATTTGAGTCCCATATATTTTGTTTTTAAACTTCGTAAGCGATAATGACGACCTCCGTAGCGCAGTGGTTGAGCGCGTTGGTGCTCGAACGAGAGGTCGCGGGTTCGAATCCCGCCAAGGGAACAAAAAGTTTTTAATGTTCCTGGGTCATGGATGTGTATTAAACTTGTGTATAATATAATAAAAATCTTAAATATGTGTATAGTTTAAAAGTATTAAATATATTTCCGTTGTCTGGTACCTGTAACACAAGTTCTTCGGATACTTAGCACAGGGCTAGATTGACGTGGTGTGAAGCGTCCATAGAATATATTATTATTATTATATTATAATGACGATAGCATCTTGAATTAGGGCCGTTGGGTGTTATTTCCCCAGTTAGTAGTTACATAACACCGTGGAACCGCGAATTACTCCATACTCTATAGTACAACAAAGCCATGGCCTTGTGATAAGAGATAACCGAAGCGGCGAAGTTTTGATACCTATAGGCGACCTCATTATAAACTCATGACATAATTGAAGACATGAATCGATGAAAGTGATATGTCGCAATAAAAATTTACCCAGAAAATTCAATTTAAACTGTCACTTCAACATTTTAGGATATGTAGTAACATATTATTATATCGCCTCCGTGGTCTAGTGGTTCAGAGCTTCGCTCTCGACCCGGAGGTCGTGGGTTAATTCCCGCGTTGGAACTACAAATAATGTTGTTTTCAAGTTTGGTTAGGACAATTCAGGCTGATCTGACAAGAAAGATGATCCATGCGTCGGATGGGCATGTAAAAAGTCGGTCCTGCGCCTGTTCTCTCGCCAGTCATGTCGGTTTACCGTCCCACTGGGTTATGAGAGTAAAAGGAAGAGAGAGTGCTTCTGTGTATTGCGCACACACTTGGGCACTATAAAATAACTCCTGCGTAGCTGGCCTGGTTTCAATGAAATCGGCTACCGACATCGAAATCGGTGAGGGGAGCTATTATTATTAAGTACATATTTTATTCTAGAGACAGATCTTTAGAATAATGTTCTTAATACTCCACGACGTATTCTAAAATGTTTAAGTGATAGGTAGTTTGAACTCAATTTTCTCGAAATGATAATTTTGCTACATATCACCTTCATCCTCATGTCTTCAATTATATTGAACAAGAACAAAGAATAAGTCTTTTGAATGATTTTTTTTCAATTTATGTTATTATAGCCTGGTAAACAAATAATATAAAACAAAAAATAATTATTTAAAAACAATGAAGATATCAACTGTTTTTGACGTTGTGTTAAGAGCGCGCAATCAAATTTCATCAAGTCGAAATCGCCGCGAGAGCCGATATCGACTCACACAGACGCAAAACAACACGCATGTGTGGGTTAACGCTAGGTCGACCGCAGGTAGCGCGCGCGAGTAACATTGATAGTTTGATCCTAATGAATTTTAATATTACCTACCATTTCAATACTTCTATAAAATTAAATGGTATTTAAGTTATAAAATACAAATTATACATACTCGACATGCTAGTAATCGCCCGCGGCTCAGTCCGCGTTACTGTCGAACCGTCGGGAACAACTTTCGCGATGATTGTGTGAAAAGAGTTTCATGGTGGTTGGTTCAGTAGATGAGACGTAAAGAAAGTAACAAACAAACACACGAACAAACAAACAAACTTTCACATTTATAATTTAGGATAAGTAAGTAATGAAAATGAAAAATTCAACAACCTAATTTTTATAAAAATATACCAAGTTATTCATTTTTCATCTTTGATGTCCAGAAATGTTTGTCCCTAAATATTTTACTGACCCACTTCCGACTACCCACTAAAATGTACTAAAATACTAATTTTTAGTGGGTAGTCGGGATGGACATGCTTTTTTCAGTGACAAAAATGTTGTCACTGAAAATTTGTTTCCTGTCACAACTATTAGGTAGCCAGGCACAAACAGGTAAGCTATACTAGCATTTTGCAACCGTCTGATTATTGAATGAAAATGAAATAAAATTAAAGATTATTTGGATAAAATGTACATTATGGTCGCTTGAGTTGGCGGCTGCAATTTTTATGGCGAATAGAGCTATATGTAAGGAGTCACTAACCAAAATTTAAACTTGCGGAAACTCGTAGTTTTTTAGTTATGGAAAAAATAAAATTCGTATTTTTGTATGAATATTCGACTACTTTTGACGTAATTCTGCCCGATTAT
The DNA here is from genome assembly GCA_905187575.2 of Celastrina argiolus. Taxonomy (NCBI): domain Eukaryota; kingdom Metazoa; phylum Arthropoda; class Insecta; order Lepidoptera; family Lycaenidae; genus Celastrina; species Celastrina argiolus. The sequence continues at coordinate 14,206,339 of LR994597.1, forward strand.
CTAGTTAAGAAAAATAGGCGATTGAACTAGAATAAAAATGGCTAGGTTAGGTTATGTGAGACATTTAAGATTACACACGAGCCGAGCGAAGCGTGCCGCGGCAGCGGCCGGCGAGTGCCAGAAGCGAATTCTGCCCGATTCACTCTAGTTACAGTAAATAGGTGATTGAACTAGAATAAAAATGGCTAGGTTAGGTTAGGTGAGACATTTAAGATTGCGCACGAGCCGAGCAAAGCGTGCCGCGGTAGCGGCCGGCGAGTGCCAGAAGCGAATTCTGCCCGATTCACTCTAGTTACAGAAAATAGGTGATTGAACTAGAATAAAAATTGCTAGGTTAGGTTAGGTGAGACATTTAAGATTGCGCACGAGCCAAGCGAAGCGTGCCGTGGTAGCGGCCGGCGAGTGCCAGAAGCGAATTCTGCCCGATTCACTCTAGTTACAGTAAATAGGTGATTGAACTAGAATAAAAATTGCTAGGTTAGGTTAGGTGAGACATTTAAGATTGCGCACGAGCCGAGCGAAGCGTGCCGCGGTAGCGGCCGGCGAGTGCCAGAAGCGAATTCTGCCCGATTCACTCTAGTTACAGTAAATAGGTGATTGAACTAGAACTGGTATATTATTTGACTAGTAGTTATGGCATGACTTTAAAGGCCTTTGGCGCTATATAAAAAAAAAACTGTCAAAATTACGTCAAAAGTAGTCGAATATTCATACAAATCTCCGAATTTTATTTTTTCAAAAACTAAAAACCTAGGAGTTTCCGCAACTTTTAATTTTGGTTAGTGACTCCTTACATATAGCTTTATTCGCCATAAAATTTGCAGCCGCCAACACGACCGACCGTAATGTACATTTTTTCCTAATCCTATACATTTAAATGACATTACAACGTTAATTATGCAGTTAGTCTAGATAATTCTACAGAAATATTTTTTTTAGGTTTTTCCCTTATTTATACACTAAACACTACTTGTATTCCAAATTTGAAGCTTCTATGTCTGCTAGAAGTGCCTAATACTTTTGATGATCGGTCAGTGAGTGATTGAGTCAGTGACAAAACTAAGGAGTTTGACAAGTTATAATTATGTAACTTCTGTTTCAAATTGAATTACATTTGAAATATACTGTGTTTGTACAATGCTTACCTAGTAACTAAAAATGCAGGCTTCTTTTAATCCACAACAAAGTTATAGGTAGTTGAAAATGGCCTAAACTGCTACGAGAAATTGATGGTACGGCCGTGCTCAAGTTGACAGAAGCACTGCCGTGCCCCCAGATACTCGGTTATATTGATGACAGTTACATTAAAGCAGACATACACACAGGGGCTGATGATGATTAGTATAATTTTTAAATATATGAACCACACCAACTTTCAACTAAAAAAAACCGCATCAAAATTTGTCAATCATTTAGGAACTGCGATATAACAAACAGACATACAGGGGCTGATGATGATTAGTATTATTTTTAAATATATAAACCACATCAGCTTTCAACTAAAGAAATTGACATAAAAATTTTTTGATTAATTTAGGGGCTGTGATATTACAGACAGACATACAGGGGCTGATGATGATTAGTATAATTTTTAAATATGTATATACACCACATCAGCTTTCAACTAAAGAAATTGACTTCAAAATCTTTTGATTAATTTAGGGGCTGTGATATTACAGACAGACACACAGGGGCTGATGATCATTAGTATAATTTTAAAATATACAAACCACATCAGCTCTCAACAAAAGAAATTGACATCAAAATCTTTTGATTAATTTAGGGGCTGTGATATTACAGACAGACACACAGGAGCTGATGATGATTAGTATTATTTTTAAATATATAAACCACAACAGCTTAAATTAAAGAAATTGACATCAAAATCTTTTGATTAATTTAGGGGCTGTGATATTACAGACAGACATACAGGGGCTGATGATGATTAGTATAATTTTTAAATATACAAACCACAAATATTATGAACTTTGTAATCGACATTATATTATAATCTCTGTAAATTTCCCCCATTTCTCATAAAAATATTAATGCTCGTCAAAGCGTCAATTCTGTTTAGTCGCACTATAAGTCCATGAGCGGACCAGGTCGGTGAACCTTTATACGTTGACAGTCCAGGGCAGAGCGACACAACCTCCCCTCACGAATTCTCAGCGGGTACTAAATAGATCGCGATTTACACGACGCGTGCGCTTGGTTGAAAACAAGTAATTTTTAAAAAATTGAATAATGGGATAAACATCGTTTTTTAATTAAATAAAAAATAGTGTCAACTTACCAATAGTATGATTATCAATTATAAAAATAATATCATCGAAGAAATTTAGTTTTTCCAGTAGAAATACAGCACTGAAAAACGTAAATTATGTCATTTTTAAAAGATTTTTTATGCAGTTAACAATACATATATTTTTAATTTTTTATCAATATTTCATTTAAGGACTTTATAATCTCTTTTATAAAAATAGAAATTAAACTATATTAACACGATTTAATTGTTATTTTCTTTATCAAAGTGAGCTAAAATCGGCATTTTTGCGATTCGGCGTTCCGAAATCTTTAAATTTACTCAAATGTACTACTTAAAACTTTAATTTTATAAAAGTATGTCCAAAATAAAGAGTTTATCTTTATATATTTCTAATTGTTTTATTTAATTTAGTTATTTTATGCGTGTGAGGGGCAGTCAAAAACACCGAAAAACTGAAACTTCGTCGTAAATTGAATGCACGCTCTTAAACATAATGTACGAACGAGAAGGGAACAAAATATGATTGAGACGTCACGTTGTTAAACCTACATAGACATTATGATATACATACAAAAATATTGTTTTGCGATAGAGAGATGGATGAATAATTCAAGTTCAGATATTTCATCCTACTATGTACTGTTATAAATAATGTGAGTTTGTGAGGATGGATGGATGTTTGCCAGTATTACTCGCAAAACTGCTGAACGGAATCTAATAGCATTTGGTATGGTACTGGTGCATTGGTTTTAAATATGGGACACCAAAGTGTTCCCATGTCACGCTGCATTAACGCGGGTGGAGTGGAAATGCTACTATTTTCTACATTAATTAGTGTAGTACCTTAATAATAGATTCTACATAAATAAGTACTTACACTGAATTATTACAAAAGTTACCATATAGCGTTTTAAAATACGATAGGAATTAGGATCACAGATAAGAGTCAAAAACTGAAATCAAATCGAAATTCAAACGTGAACTTTATAAGACACTTCATAGTTTCATACATACCCAACAAAACACAAACAATATCCAAATCCGGATCTAGATGCACAACAGACAGATGTCACTCAGAAACTCGCAAAGTTTGCGCACACAAGTCATTTCCACACAAACGTAACCAGTCCGCGCGACTATCAGTCCGCCAGCCACAAGTGTTTGACTGACACTGGCCCATTCATAACAAACGCTGATAAAGGTTCAAAACGCATCACCGCAAGCGCGCGAGGTGCGTCACACCGCACGCGGTGTCGCGGTTCTATTTATAGATGATAGTAAAACGGCCGGAAATAATCATCGCTGGTTAATTAGCAATGACAATACCGTCGAAATACAAATGTTCAAGGCAAATTAATTAATACCTGAGGCATGCAAGGAAGTATACAATATACACACTCAATTAATAATAATAGATTATTTTTACAGTTTTGATAATCCTGACTTCTGTTCAACCTTAATTTATCAACTTTAATTTCACCGTGTAAAAATATTTTATTTAAAAAAATCAAGACAGTGACAAGGCCCTGAGCTCGCGACACTAATTATCTAGTTCACACAGTACAGCATTAGTATCGACGACGATCGACAAATCAAATCATAACGGAATTTGCCCATAGTTACAAATTAAGATAAACTTAAACAAATCGCTGCGTTTCCGGCGGGCGTGTGAAGAACGCTTATATAGTGTTTATAAATTACACGATAAGGCACATACTATTGAGAAAATATTATTTTTAGATAGCTCTAAAACAGTCCCATGCGATAAAACACGGAATAAAATTATATCTATCCAACATAAATTTGGAATAACCAATGAAGTAATACGTGAATTGGATGCACAATTTTAATTTAATATTACCTGTATTGACTGTATAAATATTAAATACACACTAGTAATACTATGCAATATTAGCACATTAATATTCTAAGAACACAGCTTAAAATAGTTAAGAGATTTGTGGAGTAGAAACACATGAAGGTCAAGAGAGTCATGCGGAGAAAAAAGATTAAAAAGAAAATTATGTAGAGCTAACAATTGATAGCCGGTCTCTTCCGGCGCTCCCATATCTTGCCCTCAAAGAAATTATGTGCGAAAGAGACAAGTATTGATATTACAAGTTGAATTATAACGTCTGATGGACCACACGTTGACGTAGTCAGTGCCGTATCTATACTAATATCATAAAGCGGAAGAGTTTGTTTGTTTAAACGCGCTAATCTCGGGAACTACTGGTTCAATTTGAAAAAATATTTTTTTGTAGTCCATTTATAGAGGAAGGCTTAAGGCTATATAACATTACGCTGCGACCAATAGGAGCGAAGCGTCAGTGAGAAATGTTGCAAAAACGGGGAAATTTATTCACATTTGGGAGCTTTCGTTGCGTGCGCTGCATAAATGATTTAAGCCACTCAAAACCCACGCGAACGAAGTCGCGGGCGCAGCTAGTTATAAATCGTGTATATCACGCCTGTGACCACGTATTAGTCAGCGGCGCGACGAGGCGCCAGGGAACAGAGCGGCGAAATGTATGTACATGATCTATAGTGCATCACCGCCATAGACATATACATTGAACTGGGCCCAGCAGGCTTACCTCCGATACAATCGAGAACCGAATCAGTTCGAATGGCTTTTGGTGTTTTATTAGGAGGATTGCTTTGAAACTAACCAGGATAAAGAAAATCGTTTGATCGTAACTTTTTGCTCTTCCGACCATATCAATCGACTGTGAATCAAAATAAACAAACGTCAATTTAGTGGGACGTACGCGGCACGGTCGAATCTGAATCAAAATCTACCAGCAATGTCACTCACTGCTCTCATGTGTTTTAACAGAGATATCGAGTCTGTACAAAATATTATCCGACTTAGTTTCACCGATAAGCCGAAACCTGGTCCGCAAGAATGCCCTAAAAAACGCCAACTTGACAGATTCAGAAATCAAGTAGATTTCCGTTCGGAAGTTATAAGAATAATAATAGATTGAACTGATAATTTTCGACAGAAGAAACCAACCGCTTAGGGGTATATTTTAGAGGTTAAACTTCACTTTGAAAAGATTGTAAGATTCTTGCAGCAAAGGTTGTTGTTCCGAATGTTTTCTATCGTACTCGTATGAAGTTTGAACGTAAACTAGAGAAAAATGTAATTGGTACACGCCTCAAAGTTGGTCCACAGTCCACGGCTATAAGTGAAATGCTAATGAAAAGATTAAGAAATCACCAGTATCTTCTATAAGAATTCTACATCTTCCATCGTTGCGACCACGCAGCCCACTATCAGTCTCTTTCAGAGGGAAGACCTTGCATGTTATATAAGTAGGAATTTGAACGAGGATCGTGAAGCAGGAATTGAGTTGGAACCCCACGGCACTGGTTTCTGCATCAGTTTATAGAGGTCTGGGAACTCTCAGTCCTGTGTAATATGTCTCTGGTACAGGCGTCGTCTATGCTAATTATTGTTTAATTATGGCAAACGTGTTCTTCAAGCGCAGTTTATCGGTACCCTATCCTGTCGATAGATAGTACATGTAACGCCACCGCTTCAAGATGGTATACATAATTAGGGTTCGGTTTGTGATTGCTTTATTTATACGGGCCTAACAATTATGTTTTATATATGTAGGTATGTTTATATATCACAGCAAGTTCGCTGACTCTCTAATTAAATATAGATCAAAGAATACTAACTCGTGTAAACAAATTACTTATCGCCACAGTCATTTCTATGTAAACGTATATCTATATATAAACCAAGTACTTATGTTTTAATTATATTAACACAATAGTATGAGATATTTAACGTTAAATTAACTCCGAGTTATTTAACCCTGACCGGCACAAGCGGGACTAAGCATCGGACCAATGTCGTTTCAAGTTAGATTATGAATATATTTGCTGTCGCGATCTGCACTTTTACCTTTCGATTGCCCTTCCAAGTCGATGCAAACCACTTGATTTAATTGCCAGGCAGTAAGGTCCAAAATAAGTACACCGGTTTTATCAGCGAAAGTACGATCTTCTGAGAAAGGATGATAATGATAAGTTATCTACGTGACGTAATTGAACGAAAAACGAGATTTGAGGGTATTTTCAATTTATCGTCTTCTAAACTTAGCCAGGCGAATGATACCGATAATGAAGCCAGATGGAATCCAATATCATCATCACTACAGCTGAACACACCTATATCATGGCCCACCATCCCATACAATCTACGAGTATGTTTAATACAAAAAAATGCAATAGATGTCACTACTATTAACATTTGTAAATTATAAAATGCAATTATGCCGAATTAAGTACAAATATTGACATTAAAATAAAGATAAGCATATTTTTTTAGCATAATATCACATTAAGCTAAATTCAACTCCTTAATTAAGAAGATACGAAGCGAAATTAGAAATTAGTATTTTTTAATAGTGGAGCTAGATGGCGGTTTCCGGAATGTGCTTGGAAATCGAAGAAAACAAAAATAGCCAGTCGAATTGCCAGTATTAGGGTGATACCATTTTCTAATACTAGGTCGTGTCACTGTTATATAATATCTACTTTGTGCCTATATTAATGTTATTAGGAGGAAATATTTGATAGTTTGCCTTGAATAGGCTTTAAAGCCACCAATTGTAATGGAATTTGGTAAAGATAATATTATAGAGTAAAACCACGGAGAATAGGTTTTTTATTACGGCAAAATGTATGATTCCTGCGAGATTTTATTTCGCGGTGGTCTTGCATACACTTGCATTTGGGGCCTGGCTGCATATTATGCAGCCAGGCCAAATGAACCGTCGCGGTAGTGTATCACGCTCCTGTGGCTTTAAGGTGGTATATCCCGAAAAACCCTTTTTCCCGTGGTTTTAAAGGGGTATATCCGGAAAACCCCTTTTTCCGTGGCTTTTAAGGGGTATATCCGGAGACCTCCCTTTTCCCGTGGCTTTTAGGGGGTATATCCGGAGACCTCCCTTTTCCGTGGCTTTTAGAGGGTATACTCGGGTGCGATCTCCATCCTGCCCCCGGCGAGTCCCAAATACCCCGGTGAAAGGGCCCAGTGTCGCCGGCGACGCATTAAGCATTTCCCAGCGAAAAAAAAATCCTAAAAGACAAGGGATTCAAAATATTCATTGCGTTTTAATACGTGCTAAAGGCAACCTGCAAGATTATCCACGACATGAAAAGTTGAGTAATGTCTTCTGAGAAAATCTAATGCACATTTATCGAGAATTCAGCTAAGATAAGCGTTACGAAGAAACATATTATATTATCAAACTAAGGCGAATTTGCGAAACTACATGACGAACTGTAGGTCAAGCAGGAAAAAAAATTAAATAAATAAATAAACGTTTATTCAACAATACGGACATTATTTTATTTTGCTTTATTTTAAAGTGTATACTTTATTCACAACTAGCTGACCCGTGCTCACTTCGTTGAGCATAGAAACCGATTAAACCTTCCCTAGACTTCCACGAATATTTCAAGACCAAAAATAGCCGAATCGGTTCAGCTGTTCTCGAATTTTAGCGAGACTAACGAACAGCAATTCATTTTTATATATTACGCCGCCCGACCCCCGGCCGGCCGCGGGTCGGTACCGCCGCGGCGCAAACAACTACGACCCTGCATTTTAAATTTGTAATATCTTCGGTAATATTCGCTTAAATTACATGCTGTAAAAAGCATATTGATCTATAATAAATTCACAATTTATTTAAGGTACTTAATTGGATAAGGATTAATGCTGTATTGTTTAAAATCACTTCGTAAATAACTATTTTTTAGTAAAGGATAAAACTGGTTATGGTGGGTTATCCCTAAGAGATAGACATATACCATCGCGGACTTTTTTGTTGAACTTTTTAAGGTGAACAATACTGTAGTACATTATTTTGGTCTATCTCGTAGGGTTCAGCCAGCGTTTGCAATATTTCGCAAAAAACGTGCTTATTTACGACATCACATTAGAAACCTTTAAATGTATCAGTGTTTCTCTACTATATTATGCATTTATTATACATACATACAAACCTTCCTTAAGAATCACTATCTATTAAAAAAAACCGCATCAAAATCCGTTGCGTAGGTTTAAAGATCTAAGCATACATACGGACAGACATACAGAGAAAGCGACTTTGTTTTATGCTATGTATGTATGTACAATGGCTTAATGCCAGAGGGCATTTTACACACACACTGCACAATGGGAAACGAACAAACGTAACATTACCGAATGGCAATTGAATAGGCCGCTGTCATAATTTTAACCCAATTCTTGTTACGAATACGTAGTTATTAGTTGTTCCAGTTAACCCCACTGCACTGATTCACTAATATGTCAACGATTTGTGATTTCCTTGGGTTTAGGAAAAACTCACTTCTCATCAGTGGCGCGTGGACGTGCCATAGAGAGCATACTTCATCGTTCAGGGTTTAGTTATGATCGGTCATCAATGTGGAAATAGTGGAAGCCCCAAAGGCAGATCTCAGACTGAGCGTGGTATGCACGGTCAGGACTCAGGGCTCAGGGACATTGTGATTCAGTATACACCACGTCGATCTATTGACCTTAGAAAATCAATAAAAGTAGAGAAAATCAATAAATTGTTGTGTTTATAATTGAAGACATAAATGGTAGGTGACATGTTGCAAAAAAAATTACCCAGAAAATTTTGTTCAAACTGTCACTTAAACATTTTAGGATAAGTAGTAACGTATTAAGTACACTGATTCTAGATACGGATCTTTAGACTAATGTACTTAACTTTGAACTTCGTCCATCATGTCTTTAATTATGAATATTCGTTCGACTTTGACACAGTGTTTACTGTGGAGGAGGGAGGGGTTGAGGAGATGGGGCTGCTGATACAATCTACCTTGGGACGCTGTGACTAATGCTCCATAATCTATAGTAAAATTCCTCCCATTAATAGGACATCGCTGCTAAAATGATAAAACAACGTTTTTCCTACTCGTCGCTACTTGCTACCAATAATCTATTTTGAGCGCATTCTTTTAGTCATAAGACGAAAATTTATAGTTTCCGAATCCACAGATGCGACAAGAACAATAAACATCACAATTTTATTAACTTTTATCGACAGTGAAAAGCTCGTTCAGCTATTTGGCTAACGAACTAAAAACAATACACATCTATTCTCTAACGACTAAATTTTATTACTATTATTAACTAGCTGACCCTATTTCGTACGACGCACTGACAGCAGGGCCACCTACTGGTCTAATTAATACACTAATACCTTCCTAGAACCACTCTATCCATTGGTGAAAACAGCATGAAGATCGGTGCAGTAGTCTTTGAGTTTAACACGAACAGACAGACGCGGCGGACTTGACTTATAAAATATGTAAGGATGTGAAAAATTGCGACTCCTTCACGCAAAAACCACTGAACGGATTGTAATGAAATTCGGTATGGTAGAAGTTTAGGTACAAAATTAACACACAAGATTTTCCTGAAAGGAACAGTATTTCCGTGGGATACTAATCCCGTGACAAAAGGCTTTCCCAGTTCACTGATAAACCCGAGTAGTGAGGGATGCAAGTGGTCGGTAATGATGATGATAACGACACAAAAATCCAATAGTCGATCCAGGAAAGTCCGCAGTATGACGCAACTCATGAAAATGCCAACAACCTAGTTAGGTGCCCTCATACAGTACCCCACCTGCATTACCTAAGCCAGCGGTTCTTAACCTTTTGGCTGGCGCCCCACAATTCACTATATCTAAATGTATAATATAAAAACATAAATATTCTTTATTTTCAAGTTACAACATTCGCAAGGTACGGTGTATTTTAGTCAGGTGCAATGATTTCGACGAGCTTTTTCAAAAAGTCGCGCCGGTCCTGCGACCCAACTCGATATGGTGAAACGATATTATGGCTCTATAAATATAGAGCCATCTGTTTTTTAATTAATATAGATTACAGATGTATTAATCAAAACTGAATCTGAAATGAAAATACTGCAAACTTTGTCTCTAGCTTAAAACTTTTAGTATAATTCTATTATCTAAGATAAAGATGCGATTGTTTTGCTATGGTTTCCCGCGTTTATCAACTATCGCGTGAATTTTCGTTGGCTTAGAACGCGCTGTGGAGATTCATCTTCATTCAGTACCCAAGAAGATCACGTTTCGCGGCGACGCATCGCGGCCGCCACACGTTGCCATTCGTTGTGAACAGACCCTTACAATCAATAGGTGTTAAACAATCTCTTCAGCTGTACCACTAACTAGTAAAGTCGATATTGTAATAAATAGGTTCCGAATTACATAGTGCCTGTGTTTGCACAATACACAAGAGCACTATGCTTTTCTTTACTCTCTTACTGGTAGGACGGATAAGAGACACGAAAGGCGAAGAGAACAGGCGCAAACACTTTAGCCAAGTTGCCATCGCTATTAGCACTGACGAAGTTTGAGAACAAAAATGTGTAGGATTTGACATAAGCTTCGCTTAGGCTATAGGCCCTGAGCGAAGCCTCGGATCGACTTTAGGGCCTTCACCGACGAAGATGCAATCGCGCGTTTCGTAAACGCTCGACATTTTCCCTACAAACGCGCGATAGTCGTATTCGCGCTACAGGAGCCATGTCAACGCGCTACTAACATACTACAGCATCGCGAAACGAGCGACCTGTACGGACGACATCGGAGAAATAATGAAGGGAGGACTACTAAGTCGCGTTTGCAACACGACAGAAGCGCAAACGTATCGCGTTTGCATCGCGACTGATTCGTGGTTACGTGGGTGAGAGCAGAGGTAGTGGCCGCATCGCGACTGTATCGATGCGAACGATACAGTCGCTGTGAAAAAGTCGACGTTTCGAGGGCTCTTATCTTAGTTATTGTATAATGAACACAAATAAATCAGAAACAGCACAAATTATCGAGAAAAAGTGACAAGGAAAACGCGAGGAAAACAGATGTCGCAAATTCGTCGAAGTCATCGACGGAGAGGAACCGGAGCGAGGTAAACATTGAATACGGGTTTCGCTTTGCATGTTGAGTTTAAGCGTGCCACCCACAGCCCACATTTTGTACGCCGATTTTTCCACTGATTTTGTCGCATATTGTTCTGCCATACAAATATGACCGATTTTGTGACTTAGGTACTCTTTGTATTACGATTCTATTTCTCACCTACAAAAAGTCGGTCACCGATTATCGCTCGTGGAGTGCAGCTTTATATATACATCTGTGGCGGTACTACTAGCGCCACAATCCTGCATCGCGCTATCGAAGTTTTCTAAGTCCGGCGCTATATAATATACGACATCTGAAAACTAGTACAGTGGGCTTCGGCCTGACCGAGCATACCATCTCGCTCGGTCGGAGATCTCCCTTTGGGGCTTCCACTAGTACTCCCACACATCCAAACGAGCAGACGTATGACATGATAGACATTAGACACGTAGCTGTAACTTATTATATTTTTTTTTTCATAAAAAGCTATCAAGCCAGTTGTTAAATATAAATCTACTAGACTCTACTTCTGTAATGCCCAAAGTGGTTAATTCCAGGTGGATGTACCTGGGGTCTACGTACAGAGTGGTGGTCTATGTTGAGTGTGATTAAAAAGGGGTCCCACAATCGTAACCGGAGGTTCATGAAAATAATATGGTTTCGACTTCACCTATCAAATATAGGTATTTTAAATTAATAAAAATTTGGAAAATAAATGATAAAATTAAAATCAGTGACTGTCTCAGTAACAGTAAGAGTAAAGTCTTACTGTGAATATGACTGTCACTGTGTTAGTAGTAATGTAGCTGGAGGAGGTATACCGGGTCTTGCTAAATTTTGAAAGTAGTCTGTGAAACGAAACAGTTTGGAAACCTCTGCGTCTGCACAACAGAAAATCCGGCGGAATCGTACATTTTGCCATAATAAAAAATAGCCAACGTTTTTCTCCGTGGCCTATATATAATAACTAGCTGTGACCGCGACTTCGTTCGCGTGGTTTTTGAGTGACTTAGACCGTTTATGCAGCGCACGCAACGAAAGTCCCCAGGAGGCCTACTCAAGATGCCATCGCTAATTATCGCTTACAAAGTTCGATAAAAAATGTATGGGATTTGACATAAGCTACGCTAAATGATCTATGTGTATGTCCTTTAGCGTACCTTATGTCAAATCCCATTCATTTTTTATCGAACTTTGTAAGCGATAGTTAGCGATGGCATCTTGAGTAGGCCCCCAGATGTGAATTTTCCCCGTTTTTGCAACATTTCCCACTGACGCTCCTATTGGTCGCAGCGTAATGATATAATATAACCTAAAGCCTTCCTCTATAAATGAACTATCCAACAAAAAATATTTTTTCAAATCGGACCAGTAGTTTCTGAGATTAGCGCGTTTAAACAAACAAACAAACTCTACCGCTTTATAATGTTATAGTATAGATATCTGCAACAATTTTGTGTATAGATTTACCATTTTGGGTGTTTTGTATTCATGATCCGATTGTAAGGAATGATCCTTACAATCGGATCATGACTACATATCAGTTATCACCCACAATGCATTCCTAATCATCGTGCCAGTATATTCGCGGGAGTAGCCGCGGTCAAAGCTAGTATTATAATAACATACGGTGAGTTGATCAATACTGCGGTTTCGCGGTGACCGTCTCTCGTGTGACGGACGTAGTTACTGCGCCCTTGACTATCTGTGTCTTACTAAAAGTTAAATCATTTACTACGCAGTATGAATATGTACATTGCACATTTACAATTTTTTGTTCGATCTACACTAATATAATTGAAGACTTGCATACTTTGCCTCTAATTTTACACGATGAATTGGTGGTATTTAACTAATAACTTAATTAGCTTGAGGGCGTGTTTCACCAAGCAATGTTAAAGTTAACGCCATGTTAAATATCATGTTATCCCTATCTTATTTCCTGTCAATGAATGAGATGGCATGGTATTTTAACATGGCGTTAACTTTAACATAGCTTGGTGAAATACGGCCTAAAAGTTTTAGGCCGCCCTTAACACGCCCTTAGTATATTATCTAAGAAAGCTGCGATTATGTTTTGTTTTTTTTTAAACACCTAAATATCATTTAAATAAAGAATACCTACGGTTTCCCGAGTTTATCAACTATCGCGAGAATTTTCGTTGGCCTATAAGCTGATTTATAAATTCATCTTTATTCACCACTACACAAGAAGATGCACTTTTCTTTGCGAGATCTACACTAATCTACACTAATATAATTGAAGACATCGCAAAAAAAAATTACCCAGAAAATTTAGTTTAAACTGTCACTTAAATAATTTAGAATATGTAGTAAAGTATTAGGTACATTGATTCTAGAGACGGAACTTTAGATTAATGTACTTAATACGTTACGACGTATTCTGAAATGATTCAGTGACAGTTTGAACAAAATTTTCTTGAAATCAGAATTTTGCTACGAATATCACCATCTTCAATTATAAAGGTTTTAGATTAGTATTTTTGTGTATATGTCCCCCGGTTTCTGTAAGGCAAATTAACGATCAGTTCTGAATTTTAACTTGACAAGAGATTTGAACACTGATAAGTTGATTTGGCGTTGATTTGCCTTTCAGTAACCGGGGGTGTGTTTGTAACAAATAAACTCAAAAACTACTGTGCAATACATAATCGAACACTTGCAAGGTTTTGGAATCTTTGAATAACTTGAAAGATTGTACTTGTCAACTACTAGCCAACGTGCCCACTTCGTTGCTATTATTCTGATGCTAACATCAATTTTGAGTATAACTTCTAAGAGAATTGTGCTAACGTAGAATGAAATTTGCATGCCATCGTCCACGCAAATTGTATACTCAGGTATTGCTTAGACACTAAAAACCTGCACACCATCATCCACACAAACTCTCACCGTGCCAAATTTCAACGAACGTGGTTCGCACAATTTTCTTAAAAACTATACTCAATTGCTTGATAAAATAACCAACGGTAGACTGTCCAGCGCAATCTGGCTGTGGGCCAAGTGCAAGTCAGCGAGGCGAAAGTGATACCCCGAGCGAGGTGATTGTGGCAAATCGATAAAAGCACCGTGGAGATTCAACAAAGGTCGGAGAAAAAATATACACCCGGTTTCCCGAACTCTATTCAAATGAATGATCAACTAACATGGCATTCAAATCAACAATCCATATTGAACGCTGATTGGTGGAATATTATCAAACAGAAAGGAACGGACAGATATTTTATAATTAGGTACATCACGCTCGCTCGCTGATTCAAATCGTATGTCAACTAATCGGTGTCTTTGGTGAATTAACCTTATCTGTGAATTTTAACAAGTCTTGCAAGCGAGCTTGCGATCTAATTATTATTTATTATAAAATATATGTCCGTTCCTTTCTGTCTCATAATGTTCTACCAATGAGCGTTCAATATTGGTTGTTGATTTGAATCCCATATTAGTTGATCATTCATTTGAATAGCGTTCGGGAAACTGGGGGTTAGTCATTGTTTTATTTCTATGGACGTTAGGGGTACGTGATGTCGACGTAGATCGACCGGAGTCTCCCCAAATGAAACTCGTTGATTCGTATTGGTATACACTCCGGAAAACAATCTTCTATATATTCTTCAGATAAAATGAATTGCTGTTCGTTAGTCTCGCTACAACTGAACAGACAAAAAGTAACTGTTTCAGCTGTTCTGGTACTTTCGCAGTAAACTCTATATATGGGACCCATACACACAGTATTATCACTCATTAATTTTACAGCCTGTATACTTATCGTTAATACAAATCCATGGCTCAGGAATATTCAAGACTTTTCGCTCTTGCGGCCTCTTGCCTCAGCATTAAGATAACACGGCATAAACTACACACTTTTATTAGTGTAGGCTATTTTATTAGCAAGGGGTAGACGGACTGGTGTTCTGACGTCACGCACCCGGCAGACTGTAGGCAGACAGTGTAACGCCCACATCGATCACGCACCACCAACCCCAGGAGATCGGGAATGTAGGACGTAGACGGCCACGATATTATATTACTAACTAGCTGTCCCCGCGACTTCGTTCGCGTGGTTTTTGAGAGACTTAAACCGTTTATGCAGCGAAAGTCCCCAAATGTGAATAATTTTCCCCGAAATTTCTCACTGACGCTTCGCTCCTATTGGTCGCAGCGTATTGTTATATAGCCTAGCCTTCTTTTATGAATGGAGTATCCAAAAAAAGAACATTGTAAAATTTATTTTAAAAAGAGTGGCGCTAGTTGCGGTTATTCCTCGCCTTAAACTGTCATTTAAACATTTTAGAATATGTAGTAACGTATTAAGTACATTGATTCTAGAGACGGATCTTTAGATTAAGTAGTACTTATACGTTACGACGTATTCTAAAATGTTTAAGTGACAGTTTGAAGTAATTTTTTTCGAGTTCCGCGTTGGAACGGAAATACAGGCTGATCAACTAACTACCTCGGAAGTTGATATTATTTATATATGAGTCGAATAGGTGTGTGAATAGTTTATTTTTAATTTTTACTTTTTAGTGTAAGTCAAAGTAAAAGAAAAATCCGTTTGGTAGCTACGATGCTACAGACAGACTGACACACACCATATTTATAGATTCCACCTCCTTTTTAGAGTATTAGAATTTTTTGTGAAATATGTTCATAAAATAAAAACTACAGCGCCAAACTATATGAAACTTTTATGGGACCAAATGGCAGCTATTCTGAGTAGAATAAAAAAATAATCACGAAACTCGGTAAAAAAAGTATATCTTATGTCTGTAGCCCAAACGAGAGGGAACTCCGTAAAGTATCCTGTATCAACATAACTAGCGCTACCTCTGTCTTGTGTCACTGAAATCAGTGGGGGATTATAATGAAATTAATATACTAGACCACATGAAGATTAAAGGTACTAAGACTAAAACAACCTATAACGTATACGACACATCTACGCATTCACAAAATCCTACGATCGTTGCGCAAACAAGCGTGTTTCCGCAAATTCGTGTTAACTACAGCACTTAGATGTCCAGAGATTTGCACAGTCGCACAAATATTGTGCGTGTGACGTCAAACGACACTAACAATACCGAGAGTCCCGGGCACACGGCTTCTTGGAACCACTATGATATCTTCATCTGCTAGCATAGTCTCTCTCAGAGCCCCCGCAAACCACAAACTTTCTATCGGTCGATAGTTTAGTCGGGCTTATTGTGCTTACATCTTCATACTGATTAGTATGAAGATGTATGCATTGTAGTATGCGGACATGCATACATCTTTGTGTTGTTTCATACAAGTTTGTGGTTTGCGGGGGCTCTTATAGTCTCTGACTCACCCCCGGTTTCTGAAAGGTAAATCAAGCTCAAATCGACTAACCAGTGTTCAAATCTCTTTTCAATTTTAAATACTGAATTTGACAACTAACAAGAAATTTGAACAATGATTAGTTACTTTGAGCTTGTTAACCGCCTTCCAAAAAAAGGAGGATGTTCTCAATTTGGCGTGATTATTTTTGCCTTTTAGAAACCAGGGAAGAGTCTACTGACTGTTGACAGTCAACGCTAGTACTCAACACACATTGGCGCAGTGGTCAAGTTCTTCACCTACAGTTACCACAATCATCTTTGTAACATTACTGTGGTAACTGTGCCAAATTTCCTACTCCTCATTCGCACAATTCTCATCAAAATTAATTCCAAGTTCTTCGCGTATTAATATTTATGTTAACATATCATTATGGTAGACCGATGACCTTAGACGCTCTTTAATTTTGGTAAAATGGCTTTTCTTGTAAAGTTAACCTTCAGAAGTTCAGATATTTTAATATTAATATGGCTCACCACTGAGACACAGAGAAATATGAAGAATTTTATTATCTACGTAGAAACGAATAAAATGTATGTTTCTAATAATATACTTTAACAATTTCCATGCGATACTAAGTAAAAACTTGCATATCTTCACGTCCGTGCAGATTATGTTGTATTGCAACAAAAAGGTTGCCAAATTCATTAAATTGCAATTAGCGCCATTACTATAAAGTATAAAGTACTAGCTGATCCGTGCCCACTTAGCATATGAACCGTTTAAACTTCCACGAATATTTCAAGACTAAAAAAATTGTCGAATCGGTACAGCCGTTCTCGAGTTTTAGCGAGACTAACGAACAGATAATCATTTTTATATAGGTATAAGAGACGAGATAAACCCCTCTCTAGTTAGTTATTGAATATTACTATTTTTTTCACGTTTTGTTGTATTTTCGTAGCCTTTTTCATCGCAACACTGACTAAAATCTTGTAGAAAGTAAACACCTAAAATAAGGACATTTCGGCCACGATATGGCCTGTCTACAATAAAGAATGTGTATATGTGTGTAATTATGTACAGTCGGCTGCACTAACATGGATACATCTACAAATTTTCAAAAATATGTCTACGTTTAATTTTCAAAAATATCGTCACCTTATTGCATTCAAAGCGATGTAACCAGCAAAGTGTTTCAAAATGATGAATACATTATTTTCATAATGAAGTAAACAGCAGTATTTCAGTGAATAGTATACACACTTAAATTCATAATTATGAACACGCGACAAATTTCAGTAGCATGTAAACATTGTTTATTTCATTATAATGTAAACGTTAATTTTGTGTTTCAGAAAAGGCTGGTCAAAATTTCATTACATTGCATTATATACAATAATGAATTCTATAAATAATAGAGGTGATATTATGTTGACGGGTATTATTATTGACGGTTATTTAAAAATCACACATACATTAGAATATCAATTATATTCTTTAGTGTAATAGGTATGACTCTGATACACGCGAACGTATATATTTCAAAGACTACATTCATCGGTTTTTATAGTCTACCCTCAAACTATAATATGATCAAAACTAAACAATGTTAATATCGTTCTGTATTAGTAATATTGTAAATATAAATAATATAGACTAACACGGGCATCATGAAAAACATCCCATATTTTAAAATAGCTGTGCCCGCGACTTCGTACGCGTGGAAAAGTGATTAAGGGCACTTTAGTATTTTTAAATATATTTTTAGTTTATTGGCGCAACCGCTGACAACTTTCGATAATTTAATAGTTACTTCCCAGTGAATCCCAGTGTTGATCCCTATCCAGCAAGTCACGTACCCGGCAAGCCTCTTGGTATGCAGGTATATAGTACCATCCTTTCGGGGCTCGGTAAAGTAGGTCTTCGAACAATATGTAGAAGTCAACAAAGGTATTCGAAGTCAGGATTCGAATGCAACCTAGCCAATTTTTCACGTTAATTTAGTAAAAAACTTCGATGTCCGTCTGTCTGTCTGTCTGGGTGTCAAAACTTTAATACGTGTAGGTAAAAATCATATTAAATACTCAGGATCTTCTGTCCCTTCTGGCTCTACCTAAAGATTCAGCCGATTATGTCGCTAATTTTCGTAATTTTCAACACTCCAAAGGGAACTAAAACCTAAAGGTTACTTCCCGGGAACTCAGAATTTTTAAATTTGATATGAAGCAACGTCTTAATAGTGCCGACATAGGATAAATTGCGAAACCATAAAAATATCTTTAATTTTTTTGAACTTACTACCGTTTTTGTCATTAATGTTTTGAGATATTAAATTGAAACTTATATTGCAATTACATACTAAGGACGTATTTAAAACGAAACTCTCGGTTAGACATGGGCGCAGTGGCACGCCCCGCCGAGGATCCAGCAGGCTTACTCTCGACACATCCGAGAATCGAATCAATTCGATCTCAACGGTTTTTGGTGTTTTATTTGTTAGATTACTTTGGAACTAATTAGGATAAAGAAAACCGTTAGAAATAAACAAACGTAAATTTATTCGGGAGTATGCGGCACGATCGAATCTGAATCAAAATCGAATCAGTTTAGAGAGTTAGGCCGATCGGTTTTAGTAGCATTTTTTTATTAACCTACCGTAAGTATAATAATAATAATATAAATAAATGAAATTTAGTTTTAAAGAAAATATAAAATAAAAAAAGATTAAAATATTTGAATGGTTGATGCAGCGCGGTTCCCGCCGCGCTTCATACAAACGTCCAGCAATTTTTTTTAATTGTCATAAATTGTTTGTTATTTATGAACCGATTGAGATGAATTAATAAATATTAAGTCAAGATTACTACATTATAATATGATTGAACCACATCTAAATCGGATAAGCCGTTTCTGAGATTAGCGTGCACAAATGCACCGACAAACAGACAAAAATTCAAAAAATTATTGTTTTGGGTAGCATAAATAAAAGTCTCCTATAATAACACAGGCACAGTTAGCACAGTTAGCGGCTGTGCGTGGTTAAATTCAAACACCGGTACTGCTTGTTAGCACATTTTAATAGTATTTTTTACCCAGCAGTGGGGTGGAGCTCCTTTGGTTGACCTTCGCCAAAGTTCCTACCAGCATCTGATGCTTACACTAAACCAGCTCGGCTCGGACGTACGACGTAGCAGCCGGCGGCGCCCGGTCGAATCACGGCGAAACGATTTTAATTTTGCTATACCTATTTCCTAAACTATTCATTATATTTGCATGGTATAAAGGGCAAATATAGTCTTCATGGAATGCTTAAGCCAACTAACGTATTAAAATGATAAGGATTAATACAGTGATGATATAAATAGCTTTCCAAAAACCGCTTAATTGCCCGTTTTTTTAGTTTATCGCGAAATGCATTCTTTTAATAATACAGTTAGGTAATTAAGTTGATTTTATACAATAAATGATAATTTATTTCAATTTGTGAAGTAAGTTCAAAAATACAATTTTTATATTATTATGACACTGACACTTGTCTTCCCAGAAAACAGCTGTGTAAGCGATCCCCCCGCGCCCCCCGCACGAACCGTTCGACCGCAGGCCGCGCGCGCGAAATTCATCCGACTTGCTTCAAATTTATCGTCACTGCTCGGCTCCTATGTATCGTAGCGTTATGTTATATAGCCTATAACCTGCCCAGGAATATGGGCTACAATCGTACCAAGTTTGGTTAAAATCCCTTCAGTAGTTTTTGTTCCCATCGCGCACATACAGACAGACAGACAGACAGACAGACAAAAATTTTACTAATTGCATTTTTGGCATCAGTATCGATCGCCAATCATCCTCCAATATGTATTTTGAAAAAATATTAAATGTACAGAATTGTCCTCTCTACAGTTTTATTATAAGTATAGATATAGAAGATAATAAAAATTGTAGTTTTAAATGACTCCATTTGGATTACCTAAGCTTAACAACAAGAAACAAACCAAAAAAAAATTAATTACTGAATAATGAATATTGAGAAGTGCAAACGATAACTGTAAATTAACTCTGTTGTACAAACTCGTGACTAAATATTTCTGGTTTCGTTTTCATCATATTTTAATATGTATAGTTTGAGGGTAGAAGTAAAAACCTGATAAAAACAGTCTCTGAAATAAAATATTATGTTCGCGTAAAATTTCTGATCTACTGCAATAAATTGGATAATTCTTGTCTTTTCTTGTTTTTTTTTTAGTCAGAAAAGCAAAATTATTTTTTTAACTAGCCCCTGAATAGTCAAACAGTGAATGAACTGAAGACGAATTATTGCGATCTCGTCAGCTTTGAATAAAAAAAAAGTATATCAAAATCGGTCCATCCATTTAGTAGTTACGATGCCACAAGCAAACAGACAAATATACATAAATAAACGTCAAACTTATAGCATAGTGTAAGTTTAGTTTGCAGACACGCAAGCTAACATTTTGTGTGATAAACAAAATTAATATAACATTAAAATATCATAGATATAGTTTGAGGGTAGAAGTGAAAACCTAACAAAAATAGTTTCTGAAATATATGTTTAGGTAAAATATCTGATCGACTGTAATAAATTTCATAATTCTTTTCTTTTTGTGTTTTTTCTAGTCATAAAAGTAAAACTATTTTTAAGTAACACTCGAATTGTACAGCAGTAAGCAAATTTATTTTGTTGAATCATAGATTTAGTGTTTTAACATGACCACGTCAGCTTTCAAACAAAAAAAATACATCAAAATCGGTTCATCCGTTTGGGAGCTACGATGACAGACATACAGACAGACTCAAAAAATCCCTCTGTTTTTGTTGGAGGTACAAAAAGGGATTTTTTACTAATTCAATAGTCCAAATTTCATGTTTCTACCATTTGTAGTTACGGCTGTGCGAAAAGAAAAAGAAAAAATGAATGTATACATCTTATTGGAACATACCCCGAGTACATTTTTGTGGCATTTAAAACATATTTGCAGAAAAGTGAAAAATGCTAAAATTTTATAAGTGTATCCATATTATTGATACAATTAATGTTTACATTGTAATGAAGTAAACAATGTTTACATATTATTGAAATTTGTTGCGTATTCATAATTATGAATTTAAGTGTGTATACTATTCACTGAAATACTGCTGTTTACTTCATTATGAAAATAATGTATTCATAATTTTGCAACACTTTGCTGGTTACACATCGCATTGAATGCAATAAGATGACGATATTTTTGAAAAACTAACGTAGACATATTTTTGCAAATTTGTAGATGTATCCATGTTAGTGCAGCCGACTGTACGCACGTAAGGTGTAATACTAGCTAACTTCATGGTGTCGGTTTTTCGTATCAGTGTGCGCGCATCGTATAAAATTGACTCATATTTTTTTCCTAACGTGCAAAAAGTAGTATAACAAACAAGTATTTCATTTAAACAAGAAATCGGTCATATTTGAAGACATGAATGGATGAAGGTGGTATGTAGCAAAATTGTGATTTCGATAAAATTGAGTTCAAACTGTCCCTTTAATATTTTAGAATACGTCGTAACATAATATTATGTTTATTAATCTAAAGATCCGTCTCTAGAATCAATTGTACTTAATTCGTTACTACATATCCTAAAATGTTTTAATGACAGTTTAAAATTAATTTTCTGAGTAAAAATTTTTTGCGACATGTCTATCACCTTCATCCATCCATGTCTTCATTTGTGTCTGTGTCAAAATACCACGTGGCAAATGCATAAACGATATAATTAGTAATGTTTATGCTACTTTGTGTGTAACAGGTGAGGCCCATCAACTATAATTACCCGGTTGACGTATCAATCGCTCATACACGTCGCAGCGCGGCTGATGGATGGACCAATTTATTGCCCGTCCAAAACGGCCAACGTTTAATAACAATTTTATACCATTATTACTTTTATATATACAGTCGCGGTCACTGCAGGGATTTATTCACAATTCCCGTTCGACACGGATTCGAAAACTTACCGCGCGATTGTCGGTCGAATCCAAGTTCAAATCCAAGAACGCAGTGTGAATCTGGTCCTTGGTTTTTTAATATTTTCTAATACATAGTAAGTCAAAAGTAAGTCTTTCAGCGCAGGTACTTTTACAGGAAACTCTACATAGGTGACACATAACTCAACCTGCGTCCCACCGGCCTTTTTTTATTGGCCTATTTGAAGTAAAAAATATGAAAACTATTGAAGTTTTTACCAAATAATTTTAAAAAATTCATTTCATTTTTAAAAAGTAATTTTCATTGTGTTCTAGTAGTAGTAGCAATACACAAGGATACTCTTCCTATAATCTCATAACATAACCCAGAGGGGCGGCTACCCGACACGACTGACGAGAGAACAGGCGCAGAACCGACCTCCTACATGCCCAATGTCCATGCCATGCATCACCAGATTGTCTGACACGAAAGATGATCCTTGCAACAACAAAAAATGTAACGCAGGAATCGAACATGCGACCCCCAAGTAAATAACCAAACTCTAACTAGTAGAACACAGACGCCTTTATTTTTCTGGGGCCGTATTATGATCTTTTATAATACCAGCCTGGTTCCAGGCAATTCAATAATAGGGTCTTAAACTGCCTTGTTATTTTTCGTATTACAGCAACATGATAAAATGAATGGATCCACCCTAGTTAGGTTGTCTGAAAGTGACATTCGGAAGCAAGTCCAGTGTCAAGTGTCCGCTAACTAGCTGTCATCATGCAGTTATTATGTGATCGTAATACGAAAATTCCAGGCAGCCACGTTGTATGGCGTAAACTGGCTGGAATTAAGAGCTTGTAATAGGCCCCGTGTTGTAATTTGTAACCATTTACCAAACATTCTCGCAAACCCGGTGAACACTATACTTAGAACATAGTACATTCAATCAGTTATACTATACTTAGAAGCTTATCAGGTAACAATTCTATTGAAAAAGCAATATCGACGGCTGATGCTGATAATGGACTTAAACGTGCTAAGAAGACTGAAGAATTTGCGATAATAGCGTAGGGTAGTTTACGAGTGTCTAATATGACATTTTATCAAATTAAATTCTTTTTATTATAGAGGAACTTAAACTTACTAGGTGATTAACGAACAAACAAATTATACTGTACATCTCTTTCTCGCAATTTTACTACAAACCACAGGCCAAGTGCGAGTCGGAATCACGCACCAAGGATTCCGGACAAACCTGTTGGCATCGAATTTTGATTATGTCACAGCTTAAGGCCATGTTTCACCAAGCAATGTGAAAGTTAACGCCATGTTAAATATCATGTTATCCCTCTCGTATTTCCTGTCAATGAATGAGATGGCATGGTATTTTACATGGCGTTAACTTTAACATTGCTTGGTGAAACACGGCCTAAAGGTATTTAGGCTGGTACCCTGCAGATTTTGATTCAATTGTGAGTTTTTTTTTTTTGAATAAACAGCAATATATGTAGTTTGATTGTGTTCCCTGAAGGCAGGGCGGCGATTCTCAGGTCTCGAACTTAGTTGCGAATATTGGTATATCCCGCTCGCACGCGCGCTAAATCTCATTTGCATGAGCGGGACATACCGATAGTAAAAACTAAGTTCGAGGCCTGGGCCCTAATTCTCAGGCCTCGAACGTAATTTTTACTATCGGTCTGTCCCACTCATGCAAATGAGATTTACCGCGCGTGCGAGCGGGATATACTAATATTCAGAACTAAGTTCGAGGCCTGAGAATTAGGGCCCTGGGCCCTAATTCTCAGGCCTCGAGCTTAGTTTTTACTATCGGTCTATCCCGCTCACGCAAATGAGATTTACCGCGCGTGCGAGCGGGATAGACTAATATTCGAAACTAAGTTCGAGTCATGAGAATTAGGTCCCTGAAGTCGGATTTTTTCACAGATCCAAGGGACAGTAGACCAAAGTATATTCTTCGTTTTTGCCGAATCCAGCTGTACTAGTTTTCAGATGTTATATAACGGGTGTAAAAAGAGCAGTCACAATAACTTTGGGATATGATTATACTACCTTTTCTCATTCTATAAATGTACTTTAATTAAAAAAATAAAGGGTAAAAAGAAAAATATCAAATTTATTATTTAGTTATTGATTGGTTATTGATAAAAAAATACATTTCAAAAATGAGGAAAGGTAGTATAATCGTATCTCATAGTTATAGTGACTGTTCTTTTTACACCTTGTATATGTCGTAGTCATCTGATTGAATCCGCTATTTAATTGAATGACTAGCGCATTCATTGAATTCTATTTTTACCAACAAATTCAATAAATCCGAGACTAGGACAACCATTTAATATTTTATTTTTAATCTTCCAAATTTCCGAATGTGTACTATTATAACGTATATTAAAGTAAATTAATCAATAAATATATCAACACATTCCTATCAGTACGAGCTGTTTGACGCCATTATAAAACCGCCTAGTGATTCAATTAAAAAAGCAGATTCAACCAGATGACGGCGACATATACACTATGCAGCGCCAAACATAGACTATCAGTCTATAGTGATACTTCGATAGCGCGATGCAGGATTGTAGCGCTAGTTGTAACTTGTACCGCGACAGGTCAACCTAAGGTTCAGACATTAAGGCGAGGAGTAACCGCAACTAGCGCCACTCTTTTTAAAATAAATTTTACAATGACACAAAGATCTTATTAAAAAAAGTAATCGGTTCAAACTTTAAGTAAATAGTTAAACTAATTTATTATAGTAATATATAATAGTTAAACTAATATTATATATTACATCTCGTAAGTAATAACTAAAACGGCCGTTTTAGTTATTACTTACGAGAGTAAATACAGTATAGGATTTAGAGCTGTAATTAAATGCCGATAAATTAGTTTAACTATTTACTTAAAGTTTGAACCGATTACTTTTTTAATAAGATCTTTGTGTCATTGTAAAATTTATTTTTAAAAGAGTGGCGCTAGTTGCGGTTACTGCTCGCCTTAAGCTATAGCGCATTGCGGGACGTTTGGTAACCCACCGGCCACCAGTCTATATTCGACAGACATTAGGTGAGAACTCCTAGACCGAAATGGAGACGTAGCACAGATCGCGGCTGCCAAACACTGATGAATTAAATGTGTTTATTAGGAGTAAGAATTGTGAACCATGTCTCTGGGTTATGGGAGTAAAGTAATAATGTCCTTGTGTATTGCGCACACATTTGGGCATTATAAGAATGGTTCCTGGGTATAAAACGGCCACCGAAATCGATGTAGGAACAGTAGGGTAAAATGGCTTCCGCGTATAAAACAGCCACTGACATCGATGTAGGAGCTACATATTTTTGTATTGGAGTAAAAATTTTAAGCATTTTTAAAAAATCGGTGCATTTCTATTTTCGTTTCCGCAGTTTCTAAGGGCTTCTTTTGTAAGAAATGTTAGAAAAAGTAAAAAAGAGAACCTCCTCCTTTTTTTGGAAGTCGGTTAAAAATTCAAATTCGCGATAGTAGGTACCTAATTTCAGAAAAATACGAAGCGTGTGGTGGAATAGCCCATTAAAAGGCAAATTAAACTATTTTCCTCCTATACTCCTCCAACACTATTAATGCCAAAGGATGAAAGCTGTATTTCCGAGACTTCTTCACCTTGGACAAGTTGGTCGACTATGATGTAATTGTTAACTTGAATTAGTTGATTAGATTTGAATAGCCTTTCAGAAACCGGCCCAAAATTATTATAATTTTTTAATAATAATTTAAATATCAATGGAGTTTTTCACGTCGCACAGCTGATTCAACATTCAGTATCATTGCAATACAATAAAATATTTAATCACATTACAAATGGCATTAAATGATATTAAACGCTTGCGAACTTACCGGTTTTCCTAAGCCACAAATAGCTTTGCGACTCGGCTTACATATTTTATTGATAAAAAAAAAGTTTTTTATTACCAGCTACTAGGTACCTACAGTACCTACTACCAGCAGTTTAGTATACGAGACTCTATAAACATGTTGGCAGCATTTTAACTTAATTTGCCTTTTTAAAAATCAGGGGCATATACAGAGTGTAAAAAGAATAGTCACTATACCTTTGAATTACGATTACATATACTACCTTTTCTCATTTTGGAAATGTATTATTTATTTGTAAAAAAACGAAGAGCGTGTTTCACCAAGCGATGTTAAAGTTAAAGCCATGTTAAATATCATGTTATCCCTCTCGTATTTCCTGTCAATGAATGAGATGGCATGGTATTGCTTAGTGTTATTGCTTGGTGAAACACGACCTAAATATTATTATCCCACCAAAAACATTTTAATGTAAAAATGATGTCAAGACGAGTCTACACAGCTTACCCTGTGAAAAAGTTATCAGATATCGTATAAAGCCAAGCTCTACAATACACCTTAATCAAAACCTATCAAAAAGTGGTTAGATCTCATGTAGAACCAAAATTCTTGATCTATGCGCCCTTACTTCACCAGGCTTAACTTCACTTACGCTATATAGCATTAAAACGTGATACTTGGCCGTTTTATTTAGGACTCGATTAATGAATTCGTATGAAATGTTCGTAACGGTAGCAAAACGGTCAAGTATCACGTTTTAACTGCTATATAGCGTAAGTGAAGTTAAGCCTGGTGAAGTAAGGGCGCATAGATCAAGAATTTTGGTTCTACATGAGATCTAACCACTTTTTGATAGGTTTTGATTAAGGTGTATTGTAGAGCTTGGCTTTATACGATATCTGATAACTTTTTCACAGGGTAAGCTGTGTAGACTCGTCTTGACATCATTTTTACATTAAAATGTTTTTGGTGGGATTTCATTTATTTTTGTAAGTGTGTTTGTAATGGACTTTTTTTAATTTAAAGATAACTTATTTTGACCCCGGGCCTTTACTTACGGAAAATAGAACAGTCAGCGCCTTAGCATAGTGACCCCTAGTGACGTCGACTGATGTCACCGTCAATATTATACCGTGTATAAACTTTCACCGCAATTTTTAAGGTAGAGGCCGATTTTCAAATAAATGTCTCGTCCATATTTCTTTATTTGTTATATTATTATATTATAATATAATAAATATAAATTATAAAATATACATTATTTTATTGCTGGAGTGAAACTTCTTATTTGGATATCCTAGGATGCCACTAGTATAAATTCAACACTAATAATTCGAGAATTTGAGAATTACATACGTAATATATACGAGGGAGATTGCCTTTAATAAAGCATGTTGATACTTATTAAAATAATGCAGTAAGTCTATAATAATATCGTATGTAGACGACGGTCACTGCCATCTGTTGGTCACTAGAGGTACTAATTCTTGTACGGCTCATAAACATATGTATATTATATGCTAACTGCATACACCTAAGTGCAACTTATTATTTTTGAAGGAAAAAAAATATATTTATTTTTATTTTTGAAAAATAGCTTTAAGGTTTTCTTTTGATTATGACCATCTTTAAACGTCATGACGTGACGTGTTAAAAATCATATTTTATCATATTATAATAGTCATAAGATTAAACAATAAAATTATTTAAACATTGATCGTGCAATATTTTCGTTTATTGTTATCATTATAACGTTACCGACTGTTAAATATATTGGTAAATGTGTGTTTAGATGTTTCACAGTTCCAAACATAGATTGCGCTGTAAGCCATCTACATCGCGCTATCGATGTGTCGAACGGTTTTTACATAAGATTCCCTCTAAACAAAGTAACTTCATGTACGTAACATCAGGGAGCTTGTGCCGGACGGCGGACCGATAATTTCAAGTAATCGACGTAATATTTTGTTCATGTACACTGACAACAATTTACTACTTGCTGCCTGTTAATTCTTACCTAATTTTTACTTACCAAATATTATTATAGGTACCTAATTTTAAATAAGTAGATATAAAACTAATTTTCTCATAGACATATTTTTCATTTACAAAAAGTCGGTCACCGATTAATAATCGGAATAAAATAGAACATACTGATTGCAGTAGTGCAACGCACACAAATAAATAAAGTGGGATAGAAATAATATGGAGCAAAAATCTGACCGATTATCGGTCCTACAAAAAGTAGGTCTTATTTTTTTATGTAGGTACTTGTATAATATTGTATAATATAATATTTCTTTTATGTCTTAAAGATCATATCCGTATAATAAACATATTAAACATCCATTTTGTACCGTCCACCATATTGGATTCAAAATGGCGGCATTTATATTTTAATAATTTTTTTGTTGGTTTTGTAGCAATAACAGCTTACATAAATAATATCAGCTTACTAGGACGTCAGGAAGTACCTTATGAATTTTGATGATCTATAAATGAGTCAGTGACGAAATCTGGGGTTTTTAGACATTGATAAAATCTAAAGTATAATAGCTACAACATTGAAACTTTGTATGTTTCATGTTTTTACTGGTGTCATTATATGTTGAAATTTTCAACTATGTAGCATCATCCAAAGCAAAGTTATGAGGGTTCAAAAAAACGACGAAACCTTTCGAGAAAAGGTAGGTAGTGCCCTTGCGCTTCGCTTGGCTCGTCTTGACGGGGGCACTCCCGTGCCCCCAGATTTTTTTTTGCTTTTTACCAATTTTTTTTTGTCGCAAGAAGAAGAAAGGATATGAAAAAATATTTAAAATTTTGCCAAAAAAAAAATTTTTTTTTCTAGAAATAGAAAAAATCCCTATAGATAGAAGATATAATCATATCCCAAAGTAATAGTGACTGTTATTTTTACATTATTCTCAATGGATACTATCGTTTTGTCTCACCAGATGGCGCACTGTCGCCTTAAGTCGTAATAACAAACATTTAGGGCATAAACTGAGTTAAGCGGGCACCCGCGCGGCTTCATACAAAAGTGACCCGTCGCGGAAAGCCGCGCGGGAGACCCGTCGCGGGAAGGCGGGCCGCGCGCCCGCGCTACGGAGCCCGTCTCCCCGCGACGGGCACCCGCGCGGGTCACTTTTGTATGTAGCCGCGCGGGTGCCCGCTTCATGTTTCAAATAAATAAGTAGATTGACTTGGCAATCGCATGAAAACAACATAATATTTATCTCACCGTGATACGTATATTAAATCAGATCTTTTAGTGCGATTGCCAAGTCAATCTACTATTTATTTTAAATATGAAAGATTATTAATAATATTGATTATGATCACTATTAGAGCCATGCTTTGGGTAGTATGGCTGTAAATATTTTTATATTACGGGCGTCAAGAAAAATAATTACATTAAAATCATATTTTACTGGCATCCGACGTATGGATCATCTATCTTGTCAGACAATCAGGTGTCCATCCTGCATTATCCTATCCATACTTTAAAACAACTTTTATATTAGTTCTAACGTGGGAATCGAACCCACGACCTCTAGGCCAAACCAATCTCTAAACCACTAAACCAAGGAGGCGTCTCAAAAGTGTGACTTTATAAATACAATAGAAATAGATCACTCACCTGCCCATACCGCGATGAGGCGAGGTGAACATTTCTGTTCTTCAACGAGAAATCCGGCCTCTTTCCCAGGTAATTCTTCTGAATGAACTTCTTGGGTCTATCCATTCTCTCTGTGGTGCTTGTCTCCTGTTCTTCATCACGTTTGGATGAAGTGCCTCTGTACGCTCCCCTGGTCCCTCTGATCGTCTTCTCTGGGCTCTTGTCCTGTTTCCTGGCAATAAGGTTGTCTTTCCTTTGCTTGGTGCTGCGTAACGTTACGTTGGACGCCATATTGTCCATAATTCTCCATCAGACACAATATCAAAACGAGGTGCACTCTAACATACCGTAAAATAATTTTTAAGTAACTGAATAAATATTTTGTTATGGTATAAAATTTCCTTTACTAAAATTAGCAACTAAAAGTAATTTAAATGAATGAGCCAATAAGATAGATGGCTAAAAGATTTAAAATAAATAGTTCCGTCTTTTGATTCTCTCTCGATACATTGGCATCTTTCTCTAGCCACCAACTGCAAGCTATCTTAATCTAACTCAATATTCTAAATATAAACAGTCTTCAGGGAAATTTGGAAAGTTATTGCAGGTTCTGTGTAAAGATGTTATCTGAAACAAAACAAAACAATGTTATTTTGTACATAAGTATAGGTGAAAGCATCACTAAAATCCATTCTTGCCATCTTTCACTATTGTCTAATAAGCGTTAGATAGATTATTTGAAACATTTGGCCTGTTTATTATATAGAGGGACAGAGACAAAATATGCAAATACGCTAACACTTATCAGTAGATCATGCAACAGGTTCATATAATAATAGTCATACAATTGTTTATTTATATTACAAACAGTTATCATCTGTTATCACACACCATGTGATCGCTATCAGCTGTCTAAAGTAAACATTTACCAAGTTGCAGTAATTGCAATCGCAGACCACAGTAGAGATTAGTGAGATAGTTATAACCAGGCTACACTAATATTACAAAGAGGATCCAAAAGGTTTCCAATAGAAAATAGGCTCCAAAATTACTGTACCAATTTTTACGAAATTTGGCATCAACATAGAGTAGGACATGACCTGCTTGTAACATGTTGTTGTCGCTGACACTATAAATATAGACTAGATATCAAAATTAATTCTATGATCTGACCAGTAATATTTACTGGTCAGGGCCACAATTCCAATTCATCACAGACCAATTGCAAACAGATTGACATAATGACAGCAATGTTCTAAATCTATGGGATTAATCATATTTGTGTTGTGTTAGTTTCCAATAGAAATATTTCATGAAAATCTGTGAATTGAGCTACATAACATAGAATTGAAGACATGAATGGATGTAAGTGATATTTAACAAAATTATTATTTTGAGAAAATTGAGTTCAAACTGTCACTTAAACATAATAGAATATGTCGTAAAGTATTCATATAAAGATCCGTCTCTTGAATCAAGGTACTTATTATGTTACAACATATCCTAAAATGTTTAAGTGACAGTTTAAACTCAATTTTATGAGTAAATTTATTTTGCGACATATCACATTCATGTCTTCAATTATAGTATTTACCAACTCCCAAACCCAAACATAAACAAACCCGTTTATGACACAACCATAGCATAGTAAGTGATTTGAAATTGGCCATTACAATACAAAGATTATTGATTGCAAATATGAATACAAAGACTATATTCTACAGTCTGCATTGTTTATATTGTGTATTTTCCCTGTGATAGTTTTTCATTTGATGTTTAAATATGATAATTATTGTTTAATTGTTTATAATATATACAATCCATTAATGTTCAGGTGAAAGTGTTGGAAAGTGTGCACAATATGGGATTATGTGAAAATTTCAGTGTTAAACAAGAAGTTTTATAGAAATACTATATCTTAATGAGGTTCATGGATTGAAATTCATAACTTTCTTGTCAATGCTGACCTTACTAGTCACTGGGTAAAGTATGAAATAATATTATTCACTAGGACTTTTATTTTACGGCTATTTTACAATATTTATGTGATAGTAAAGTTAATATTAAGAAAAGTGGTAGATTTGCTCAGAATTACTTAATTTTACAAGTAAAAATTCCGAGAACTTTGTGAAATAAAATAAAGTACTCTGTATATTTTATAAGCAATAAACTTCAACTGCTTATTAAATTCAATATAAAAAAAATATTAATATTCTCCACTTCATGATAATGATGATGATATAACAGATTTAGAACATGTTGGAGTGACTACTGAATATAAGTAAAATTGATTAGAAGATTCCTACCAAGTTTCACACGCCAACTGGCCTTGTAAACTATTCAAAATATTTACAATTTAGAGCAAACTAATGACAACTACATAATATGTTACCGAGTACATAGTCTCGAAACGTATCTCGCATGACACGTCCATCCGCCGCTTACTGATTAGCTAAACAATTAAAAACACTCTCACATAACTTTTCTCGCGTACGTATTACTACAATCACTTTATCCGATACACAAATAACTGAAACTGGGTGCCGGCAAGAAATACTCAACGCGAGAAAACACAACTGACACTGTACAAGACGTTGGTTGTAAATCACATCAAAGTCACTATCTACGGTCGGGTTACTTGCTGTTTTATTTAAGGACGTTCTAAAATATGCATCCGTCTGCCTTTTTATTGCATTACGAATGGCGCATAGTTAAATCAAGTTGAATAAATAGAGAAAAAATTGCTCTGACAGAACGTCAATCTAATATAGGGCGAATTTTAGGCTAGAAGCTCTAAATCTTATACCTCATGGACCATATCTTCAATTCAACATCGTCATGTTTCTAATAGGACAAAACTTTAATGAAAAATCTATTAGTATCTATAAATACTTACAAATAAAAATCTGGAATCACACCATTGTTTTTTCTTCTGCACAATTAGAACAATATTCAATGTTGCCAGTTTCAAACTAAAAAAAAAATATAAGCCGAGCCGCGACGTCATGTCCCACGGCCAAAAGCTTATATACATGACAATCATAAAATCTAAAGTTCTCGTCATCGTCTAGCAAGCTCTTAGCTTTAGATCTTTAGATCATATAGCTTACAATCTATACTTAGATCGTATAGCCTTACAACAGCCATACTCAACTTTATTTTTATAGGGGCCGCAAACATCTGTCTGTCATGTTGTCGAGGGCCGCAGCCCGCAAAGGTAAGTATTAATTTTATTGAAGTGTAGATAATTCCAAGTTAACGATGTACTTACTTTTAATGATCAACACTCTTTCAAATCTTTTTAAAGATGTGATAAAGACCACAATCATATTTTGTACAAAATTAAAATGGTTTTTCATGTTTTTCTTCCTTCAAATGGACCCATAAAAATGGCCGGCGGACCAAATGCGACCCGTGGGCTGCAGGTGGAGTATAGGTGCTTTAGAAACTTACCTTACCTTTTCTACTTTGATTGATTATTAACACTTACTTGTATTTGACTTGGTGATGCTTTTATTAATTTTAACACTCCAAATCAGAATGTTACATTTCAGTGGGTTATTCATAAATCTAATTGTTTCCAGGTTTGCAAATTTGCTCTTTAAAAATAGAGAACTGTCTATGGAAAGGTTTTTCATTTTTGTTTGATAAAATATCCAAAGAATATTAATCCTATGGTAAATCTACCTAGAATCAACCGTAGCGTAATCCATGCCATTATATACACGGGAATTCTCGCATGAATTGTACATTTTGTTGAGGTAGAAAGTAGCCTATGTGGTAATCCAGCATATTATCTAGTACCGTACCAAATTTCATAAAAATGTGTTCAGTATTTTTTACGTGAAAAAGTAACAAACATAATGTGATATTTTTCAATGGATTTAAATTTTGTAAGTATTTTTATTTTGCGTGTGGCAACCAACATTTGTGTAAATGTCATTCATTGACAATGACATATGAAATAATTCAATGGGATTGGTCAAAATCTACAGATTCATTAATATTCAAACACGATTCGCCACCAAAGCAGAAATAAAATTAGCACCAATCACGTGCTGCCATACGATCAAGAACATAAACGTTCAAAAATGTTTTAAAAATATGTGGAACTTGCTCTGAAAATGTAAAGTGAAATTTGGAACAAAATATCCGTAACTGTAAACATTTTATGCAGAAATTTAACTAACTTTGATGTTCTTTTTATCAAAAATCAATAAGTTGTGAATTTATGGTGCCATTTTATAATATTATTACGAACTGTCAATAGGTTTATCTAAAAGCATATTTTTGAACGGTAATTGTAATGTCGATACGATGTGTACATGGCAACTTGGCATATTTCAATTTGTTTAATTTTTGTATCAATAATTTGCAATTATGAAGTAAAAATTTAATATAAATATGGCTTTTGTAAGTGCAGTTACCGGCGATGATTCTACCAAAAAGTTTATGGACGTCCTGCAAAATGATTTTAAAACCCTAAGCTTAGAAACTAAGAAAAAGTACCCCCAGATAAGAGAGGTATTTATTTTTCTGATTAAATAAGTATTTATATTACATGGTAACTGTAATATGTAATTAACATACACCGAAAATTCCGTAAGGGCGATTTTTCTTTTATGATGAGGTTTATTGTTCATATTGTATTATAAAAGTAATGTTAATTTGTCATCCTTTTTATTCTCATTTAGGAGCATAAAACTTATTGTTTTACTCATACCACTACATACGTTCGTAGTAATATGAAGCCATAAAAATATCTGTCCTCTAAGATTTATAAATAGCAAGTTTTATTCTTAATTGACACAATATTGATCTTTTAATTAGGCAGAGAGAATATAATTTCTTTTCATAAACATTGATACATATGATTACCCATATCTTTTTCTCTTATATATAAAAATGAATTGCTGTTCATTAGTCTCGCTTAAACTCGAGAACTGCTGAACCAATTTGGCTATTTGGTCTTGAAATATTCGTGGAAGTCTAGGGAAGGTTTCAATGGTTTCTAAGCTCAACGAAGTGGGTATGGGTTAGCTAGTTAAAATATAATAAAAGGTAAACTGGAAACTATTTTAAAAACGAAGACAGGTGAAATAATAAGGAAAATATTCCTTATTTACTTTCTGACTTGTTGTATTTGAAAACCAAATCAGATTTATCTATATTTGTCCTTTAATGTAGTACTTACAGTTCAGATAGCAAGACAAAGGCAGGCAGACCAAAGCAGGTAGGCAAATAGGTGCCTGCTTTAATCTTGCTCTTGTGTTACAATCTACTGATAATCCACATTAAAATTTATTGGATACCTAAAGAAATAGGTTTAGGTACCTAAAGAAGTAGATAGGGTGAGTGTACCAGTCGCAAACCAATTAAGAGGCATTTTGAAAGTAATTTTGATATTGTGACTCAATTGTTACAACAATCATTGCAAAAAAAATATTATGTACTTGTCTACCATAGAAACATGTAGCTTATTCCAATTTTCTTTGGAGCTCTTAGTTTGTTTTTTAATTAAAAATGAATGTGGAAAGTCGCGATGTGCCTAAGGTTGATATACTTCTATTCTGTATAACATGTATTTTTAGACCCTGAATAAAACATAAGGGTATTATTATTATTATTATTATAAGGGTGTTTAAAGCTTGACCTGTCTATGTGTGTATCTCTGCATTGTAGCCCCTAACACTTTTGTATTTAAGCTGACCTGATTAGTGTTCTTGGATATAGGTATTTATTAATCATCATTAACTCACTTCTTCTTCTAATTTAAGAGCTTCGCTCTTGTCGGTGGAGTTTTCTCCATTCCTCTCTGCACTCCCCCCCTTCTCTTGACCTCCTGATACGACACGACCATTACTTTCTCTTTCACCTGGTCCATAAAAGTTCTTCTTGGCCTTCCACGTTTTCTTCTATCTTTCCTTCACTTATTCTTCTAATAAAGTTGTCGTGCCGTATCAAGTGTCCTAACATCTTTCCTCTCCTGTTCTCGATGGTTTTTAATATCTCTCTCTTTTCATTCACTAAGTAACTCACTTAAGAGCCACTAATTTATTAATTAAGAATTTAAGGGAAAGTTAATAGAATCTTGTTTTTGTGATGTCTATTCTTATTTTTACTTATTCAGGGGGATTAAATTAGAGTACATATTTTAATACTTTTTAGTATATACAACATGTTTATTTAAAAATATGTTTTATAACATAAGTTATTTAAACATATTTATAGAGTTCTAAAATATATATTTTTACAACCTCCATAGCACAGTGGTTTAGCGCGTTGGTGTTTGAGCGAACGGTTGGGCGTTAGAATCCTGCCGAGGGAACGTAAAGTTTCAAATGTTTCTGGGTCATGGATGTGTATTAAATTATAACTGATTGAATGTACTGTTGGTTCTTGATGGAAATTCATGTTCACAATAATAACACACAATATACAATACACAAAATAAAAAAGTTGTGTGTTATTATTGTATTAAATTTGTGTATAATATAATAAAAATCTTAAATATGTATAAAGTATATACCTAAGTATAAAATATATTTCTGTTGTCTGGTACCTGTAACACAAGTTCTTCGGATACTTATCACGGGGCCAGATCGACGTAGTGTAAAGCTTCATAGATAAAAAAATTCTTGTGTAAAAAATAATGATATTTGTACAACCAGATTAATAAGAATAATATGAAGGTAGTATGGGAGCCGGGGAGGAAATACTAATAGCTAAAGTTTATAGTGTTGTTTTCTAATATTATCTATACTAATATTATAAAGCGGAAGAGTTTGTTTGTTTCTTTAAACGTGCTAATCTCAGGAACTACTGGTCCGATTTGAAAAATTCTTTTATTGTTGGATATTCCATTTATAAATGAAGGTTATTCCTAGGCATTACAACATTACGCTGTGATCAATAGGAGCGAAGCGTCAGTGAGAAATGTTACAAAAACGGGGAAAATTATTCACATTTGGGGACTTTCGTTGCGTGCGCAGCATAAACTGTTCAAGTGACTCAAAAAATATGTAGGAAAGAATGCTTTTTAATAATCATGATGACAAAAACCAACGTGAGCAATCAGAAGATAATCGCGATAATGTTTCCTACAACCACACGAAAGAAGTCGCGGGCACAGCTAGTTTTGTTATAATTTGAGAGCTATATAAAGTTGTGTCTTGCAGGCATGTGACGAAGCAATAGAGAAGTTATCACTAGCGTCAAATAACCCACAGGCGTCGCTGTATGGAGTGGTCAATCAGATCCTGTACCCTCTGGTACAGGGTTGCGAGTCCAAGGATGTTAAAATTATCAAAGTATGTATTAAAAATAGCATTTTTCTGTTGGAACAACATATATTTTATGAATAACTTGTATAAGAATAATCATCTACTACATAAGCAAGTCATCTAAAATATTATTTTGATTTTTCAATTTTTATTGTTGAATAGTTGAATGCTAAAATTTAATCATCATAATCAAAAGTACTGTGTATGGAATAATGATTAGACTGTAACCTAAC
The DNA here is from genome assembly GCA_905187575.2 of Celastrina argiolus. Lineage (NCBI taxonomy): Eukaryota > Metazoa > Arthropoda > Insecta > Lepidoptera > Lycaenidae > Celastrina > Celastrina argiolus. The sequence continues at coordinate 14,243,903 of LR994597.1, forward strand.
CACAATTGAAGACATAAATGGATGAAGGTATAGATGTCGCAAAAATTTTCTACCTATAAAAATTTACTTTAAACTGTTATTTAAAGATTTTATGATATGTTGTAACGAATTAAGTACATACATTTATTCTAAAGACGGATCTTTAGATTAACGTACTCGATACGTTAGAAAATATTTTAAAATGTTTAAGTGACAGTTTGAACTCAATTTTCTCGAAATCAGTATTTTTCGTATGTTACCTTCATCCACTCATGTCGTCAATGATAGTCCACTGTAAGTCTGTAACTGTTTTCAGTTCTGCTTGGGCACAATACAGAGGCTCATAGCTCAGCAGGGTATAGACGCGAAGGGCGCGCGCCACGTCGTGGACTGTCTGTTCAACCTCGGCCAGGCGGGCATGCTCGAGCTCAAGTTGCTGCAGACGGCTGCGCTGCTGATGACCACCTCGCACCTCGTGCACGGAGACACGTTGGCCAGGGTGAGTAGATGCTCCTCGCGACATTCAGCTCTATCTGGGCACGATACAGACTCTCTGTACAACCTTGTCCAAGTGGGCGTGCTCAAATCAAAATGTTAAGAGATTTATTCTGACGACCTCCGTGGCGCAGTGGTTCAGCGCGTTGGTGCTCGACCGAGAGGTTGCGGGTTCGAATCCCGCCGAGGGAACAAAAAGTTTCCGATGTTCCTGGGTAATGGATGTGTATTTTATTTGTGTATTAATATAATAAAAATCTTAAATATGTGAATAGTATAAAAGTATTAAATTATTATATATTTCCGTTGTCTGGTACCTGTAACACAAGTTCTTTGGATACTTAGCACAGGGCCTGATTGACGTGGTGTTAAGCGTCTATAGATATAATTATTATTATTATTCACTGGATGTCACTGTCATTGCTTGGCAGTATGACAGGGACAGCATGTGACTTGACTTAATTACATAACGTCGTTGTATTTGGCTGTAAGTGTGTGAAGCTAGAAATAAGGGCAATTTTTATTTGTATCTCGTTCGCACAGTTTTTTTTAAATACAAGTTGAATAATTTGTTTCAGACGATGGTGATGTGCATGCGCATGGTGGTCGCGGGGGAGGGGCGCGACGTGAGCACCTCGCACGCCGCCGCCGCCACCGTGCGCCAGCTGGTCGCGCTGGTGTTCGAGCGCGCGCTCGCCGAGACAGAAGGTAACTCCCCCCCCTCGACGCTAACGGCGTGCTTAGTGCTAGTTATCGTCACTGCTTACCGTGAGGAGCTTTACTATAATTAGTCAGGATTCCGCCATACATTGTTTTCACTTAATTAGTATCAAGCAAATTTTTCGTGAGTACCTTCATTTTGATGAGTCGCCGAAGAATTTCTTGGACGGAACTCTTGTTTGTGGTAGCTAACAGAGATAGCAAGAATGAAGTTTGTGGATTTGGTGATTCCTAAATTTTTTTTGATAAATCTCAAGATCTAAATTATCCGAAACAATATTTGCCCTACAAAATCTATGGTTTGATTAAAGAGTTACCTTTTGCCAACTTGTATAGATAACGAGGCCATCTTAAATTATTAGTAACCACCTGATTTTGTTTTTATTACTTTACTAATATTAATGTAATTCAACAGACATAATTGTCCTACAAATTGCGTGGTATGTTATCCCGGTCCTACGCTAGAAAGTTGAGAATTTCTTTTATCCTTGCTAACTCTGTTAGTTAAGAGTAATCGAGAGTTCCGTCAAAGAAATAATTTTACGTCTCATCAAAATAAAGCTATTCAAGAAAAAATTACTTGATACTAATCAAGTGGATACAATGTATGGGGGAACCCTGACTATTAGTATTGCATCACAACATGGGCAGATTCCTAATGCGTCATTCGACAACATCTCTGCGCAACCAATAGACGCTGTGTGTACGCGATCAAATCAACTAATCAGTGTTAAAATCTCTTGTCAGTTGTCATATACAGTGCTAAATTTAAACTTGACATTTGAACACTGATTAGTTGTGGTGGACTTGCCTTTCAGAAAGCGGGGGCTAGTTTATTAAATTATGAAACTTTGCACACATTCTTGGAGGAATTAGAAGTAATATAGGATTCATTTTAGCTACGAGGGCCTATATTTATAAATTTATTAATTTCAGGTACTCTTAAGGTGAACGCGGCCGATGTGAGAATACAGACGAACCTCAAGGCACCAAAGGATCTCAAGCCATGCGCTGTCGACGCGTATCTCATACTACAAGTAAGTGTGCTCTAAATATATTGCTAAATACCATCTATAGGCTGCGTTTCCACGGACGCGGAGCGGGGCGGAGAGGAGCTTAGTGGTGCGCAAATTGACCAATCACTATGCTTGTGCTGTTTCCGTGGAAACGGAGCGGAGATTTCGAGCATAGTGATTGGTCAATTCGGGCACAGCAAACTCCTCTCCGCCCCGCTCCGCGTCATTGGAAACGCAGCCTTACTCCGCTCTCATTCAAAATAATAAAATATAAATTTATAAATATATTGCTGTCTCGCAGTGCGCCAGTTAGCCAGTACTAGCGCGATAGAGACAACTGCACCTCGAACTGAAATTACCTATTAAATGTACATGAAAGCGACGTTTATAAAACTCACTTTTCCTCCTCGAAAACTTAACGATTTAGGTACTTTGTTCATTATAACTGAAAAAGGCTTAAGCTATGTTCTTATGTTTTGATTTTTATTAAATGTAAGTACAAAAATTAGTTTTCTGGATGTTTGAGTACAGTATGCATAATCTGGCCATATGTTTTAGGTTTCTGAACAACCATATTAATTTTCAATAATTATTTTTTGAAAAAAAAAAACTAAATATCATAATCAGCACTATCCAGGGAGGAAATAGGGGTCGCGTAGATCCTTGTTATTGTATGGAAAAACGGCCGTTGTGTTTACTTTTAAGTCTCCCATCGCGTTGTAATCCGGGGAAATCACTGCCTATTTGAAATAAGTTTGTTGTATTATACGTTTATACGTAAGTGTCCACGACACAGCCACATTCTAATTTTTACACAAATGTGTGAATCCCAGTTTCATTTTTTTTCAACAAGGAGTTATCTTAGGAGTCAGTTGAACACAATAATAACAAACAACTTTTTTACACTCTTCCACTTTTAATTACGTTTTAATAAGTTTTTACAATAACACGACCGGTTTGGATTAAATCATCGTCAGGTCTGCTGACGTAATAAAAAGTGGAAAAGTGTAAAAAAGTTGTATGTTATTATTGTGAACGTGAATTTTCATCAAGCAACCAACAGTACATTCAATCAGTTAGAGTCAGTTTAATGTGTATGTCACCCACATTGCAGGACATAATCCAGCTGGTGAACGGCGACGCGGCGAACTGGCTGGCGGGCATCGCGGACGTGCCCAAGACCTTCGGCCTGGAGCTGCTGGACACCGTGCTCACAGACTTCTCCGCGGTCTTCTTCAAGGTACGGTCCGGATCGAAGGTTGGGTTAGGAGGACCTTAACTAATTCGAATGCTTATTGGGCGGTTAATGCTTAGCGGTTTCGGCGCGGGAAAGTTCTAGAATCCAAGTCGAATACGCAATGTAAATCTTCTGAAGTTCTTGATGAGTAATTTAATGCTAAATTTAAACCAGGCAGATAACATCAAGCGGCGCAAATATGAGAACCCTAGTGGGGATCTTATATTTGTTTGGGGTTGAAACGCTAGGCCCATGAGGTCCGGGTGCGCATAAATTATTTGGTGAAATTAAAAAAAAAACTAGTAGAGGCTACCCAAGACCCCAGATCAGAAAGCTGCCTGGCTCAAAGAATTAGCATCGCCATCTAGCGAGGAAACTCTTTGAGCCTTCTGGGTACTCTGCCTGATGGGGACGATCTTGGGGTTATTTTGTATTTGAAGTTTTTAAAGTTATTTTATTCTATAGTTTTTTTATTATTTTTGTTTTTTACTTGACCATTTAATGCTTGTTACAGATACCGGAGTTCAGATTCCTGCTGAAGGAGCACGTGTGCGCTCTCATCATCAGACTCTTCTCTCCTAATGTCAAGTACAGGTTGGTGTGCAATACAAGTTATTGTAAATTGGTGGTGGATGGAATGACTTTTTTTTATTAGCCTTTTTTATCCCACTGCTGGGCAAAGGCCTCCCCAAAGGTCTTCCACATATCTCTTTCCTGTGCCAACACTGGCCATCCCGTCTGCTGTGCATCCATGTCGTCACGCTATCTTTTCTTTTCGGGTTTTTTTTATTCGGGTACCAATTCCGTGACTATCATTGACTTTATAACGCAAAATATTCGCGATATAGTATAAGTAAGTACTTTAAATTAATCTGTACAGTGTACATGACAGGGATGGGCCACCAGCATATCTATGTTTATAATATAATTATATTAGTTAAATAAAATTATTGTCGTCAGGGCTACGCATTGCGCTACCGTTAGTGCATAATGAAATAATTAACGTATTTAGCTTTAATGACAAATTCACTAACACATGTTATAATGTATTAAATATCACGAGATATACTTGTCGTATTTCCTGTCAATGAATGAGAAGGCATATTTTTTTAACAAGCCGTTACATAATATCAGTAACATTTATGTACGTTGTCAGAGCTGCGCTACCCGTGGCGCACATCCCCGGCGGCGGCGCGGCGGGCGGCGGCGCGGCGGAGCGGCCGCACTTCCCCGTCACCATGCGGCTGCTGCGCCTCGTGTCCGTCATCCTGCACCGCTACCACGAGCTGCTGGTGAGTGACGTCACGGCGGTGTGACGGATCAGGCCGGGTTTCCACTGACACATGAGCTTAGCGGTGTCCGAATTCACAAATCACTATGCTCGTGCTGTTTCCGTTGAAGCGGAGCGGAGATTTCGAACATAGTGATTGGTCAATTCGGGCTCCTCTCCGCCCCGCATCGCGTCAGCTCACACCCGACCTAAGTCTGCTGTGTGCGAGTTTCTGTAACTGCTCACCTTGAAGAAGTTAACCATAAAGACAGAGCTTAACCAGTGGTCCATGACGGTGTTAAGCGCCGCTGCTACTGTCTGTCTGTATGCGATTAACTCAAAGACTACTGTAGCAATCTTCATGATTTTTTCACCAATTAGTAGAGTGATTAGTGGTTCTAGTGTGTACAGTGGTTCTCGAGGAGGGTTTCAGTATATGATTTGAACCCGACACAATCGAGAATCGAATCAGTTCGATCTCAAATTTTGAGGAGGGTTTCAGTATATGATTTGGACCCTGTAGGTGACGCTGTTATCAAGAAATTTAATTGAAAGACGTTCCGAAGTTCACCGAGGCAGCTAGTCGAAAATATGTGACTATTGTGTAACATATTTTCGACTAGCTGCCTCGGTGAACAACTGTTAAACAGTGGACGTCCAGTGTTAAATAACGATGTTGCTGCTAGGTGACGGAGTGCGAGATCTTCCTCTCGCTGACGATCAAGTTCCTGGACCCGGACAAGCCGCTGTGGCAGCGTGCACTCGCGCTCGAGGTGCTGCACAAGATGACCATACAGCCAGGTGGGTGACCGACCAGCTAATTTTGTTTTTTTTGTGTAGTATCTAATATACTTTACTTTTTTTAGATAACGCACAGTACACGCGCTTGTGGTATAACTTTGTCATCAATTACAGAACTCCTCGGCGCGTTTTGCGCGTGCTACGACATGCGGCCGCACGCCACCAACATATTCCAGGACATCGTGACCGCGCTCGGCGCGTACGTGCAGTCGCTGTTCGTCGCCGGCAGCGCCACTGCGCCTGGACGTACGTATACACACGCTGACGTACACGTTAAGGACGTACAATACAATACAATACAAATATACTTTATTGTGCACACAACAAGTTACAAAAAAAACAAAAAAATATACATTACAAAAATCAGACATGCACACAAAGGCGGCCTTATTACTAGATAGCAATTTCTTCCAGACAACCTTATGGTGTTAGAGAAAACAATGCTAGAGAATGGGAGTTGCGCAAAAGTATATTTAATAAAATAAAAGTAAATAAAATAATACATAAACACAATAAATATATAATATATGTATATAATATAATACATATATATATATATATATTTTTTTTTATAAACGTACGACGACGACGTACGTATACACACGCTGACGTATACACGTATACACACTACTGATTTTAGTGACGGTGGCAGAAGAGAGAAACGTAGCGCTAGATATGTCGATACACGACTAGCGAGAGATCTGCAGGGTTACTCCCGACACAATCGAGAATCGAATCAGATCGATCTCAACGACTTTTAGTATTTTATTTGGTGGATTGCTTTGAAACAAACCAGGATAAAGAAAATCGTTAGATCATAACTTTTTGTACTGGTAGGGCCATATCAATCGAATGAGAATCAAAATAAACAAACGTCAATTTATTGGAAAGCACGCGGCACGATCGAATCTCAATCAAAAAATCTCAATCAAAAAGCGTCGATTTGCGTTTCATTATTCAAAGTTCACTAAATCATGTAGGATATCAGATACCTATATGAAATAGGTCATTCATCATCATCATCGGGCGCGTCGATGTCGGTCTCCGTGGTGTAGCGATCGTCATAATCGTCATCCTCCAACGGTCCATCTTCTTGATGTCTCGCATCATCTTCTGCCTTTTCATCTCGAGCATATTTCTTTATTTTCTCCTCCTCAGTGTATGACATTTGACGTCTACTGATATCATCTGCAAAACGGAGCGTAAAAAGTTTATATTATGGTTCCGTTTGACGTCCAAAGTCCTTTATGAGAGTACATCGCTTGCTACCGATTGCAGTCCATAGATGTCGTACCGTACCGTTACCGCTCCCAGCGCCACCTTCCGTTAAATCTGTGAACTAAGTGAAAGCCACAAGCCGCCATCTTTGATATATCAGATCATTGTTGCGTCGTTTTTGCAACCATGCAGTCGCTAAAAACTTACTTATTTAAGTTATAAATTTAACTTAACTTTTAATTTTAAAATCTATTTAAAACAAATTTTTGAGTTTTATAAAGTCGTAAAACCGTTACTGATCGTCAATAGAGTTCATTATACAGTTTTTACCGCGTATCGGGTAGACGTAAATCACGCGATCGGGATATCGCGGTGAAAAGTTCGTCGTTTTGAACTCGTTATTGGCGGCTACTGTAGAAGATGGAGCAGAAAATCTCTTCGCCGTTTGAAATTAGGATCGAAGCAAAGGTTTGCAGCCGCATTTGGTGAGTGACATGATAAATTTTCACGATTATGCGGCGGGTACTAATGATCTACTTCTTGAGATCGTGCCTAATTCGGTGACCTGTTTATCATAGCGTGATATCCGAATAGTATAAAAGTAATTAATTAACAAAACATGCTATTTTTAAACTTTTACGACTACCGCCATTTTTGGAACGGAGACGTATTACCTAAAATGTAAACGTATTAATACAATAAACCGCTGTCTTTTACATTTCAAATGGCTATGTAAATATATTAATACAAATATTTCATTACTAAATCGAATTTTCCATCCGTTACATCATTTACGTTTTCTTCGCGGAGGGTAGTAAAATATTTTTTGCGAAGTTGTTCAGCTCTTTTCTATTGCTAATTGAGCCAGTACGTACAGTTCTGCAGATATTTAGTTTAAAATACATTATACTTATAACATTTCTGATCGAAATATATCGATGTTTACACTTGTAACATTTGTGATCAAAATAGATCGATGTTTACATTCATAACATTTCTGATCAAAATAGATCGATGTTTACACTGATAACATTTCTGATCCAAATAGATCGATGTTTACACTCATAACATTTCCGATTCAAATAGATCGATGTTTTCACTCATAACATTTCTGAACGAAATAGATAGATATTTACACTTGTAACATTTGTGATCAAAATAGATCGATGTTTACACTCATAACATTTCCGATCCAAATAGATCGATGTTTTTACTCATAGCATTTCTGAACGAAATAGATCGATGTTTGCACTGGAGGTACCTACAACTTTTCCTGACCTTCTATAGGTACGTTAAACGTCTTGACTGTTCGGTTCTAACAGTAGACGCCTGAAAATATTTTTAATAAACATACCCTAAGCCTATATAATATAGCTTAGAAAATTCATGTTTATGCTGACGCAGATATCTAATGCTTGACAAGCCAAGATAAAAAGTAGGCGGACTGGATAACATACATTCAGGTTACGAACACAAGTTCTCTGGAACCATCATTAATAAATAAATCGTGGGTATTCGAACAAAAATTATACTGGCGATCCAAGACTTTGCGAGCCATCCTCACTCCTTAAAAAAGAAGGGGGGGGGGGATATAATATATTATATAATATGACCACATAATATATAAGAGATCAAAACTTTACTGATTTTAATATGACTAATAGAATTATTTCAAACTGAGACAAGTGATCGAATAAAATGTACAGTCGGAAACCTCACATAAATTATCATTTTTTAAAAAGAGGTATTGTTATGAATTTAAACTATGTACAGTTGACGCCATCACAAATATTATCAATAAAGTGGTAGAAATCCATTGTACAGTCGACGCCCTCACGATATTAATCAAAGTCATTAGATTTGCAAATCTCGTTCATTTTGTAGTTGTGGCTAAAATACCATTAAATATATAACACAGACTGTTGGTATGCTTGATATATAAATATCGACCGAGATGATGAAATACATGGCCTTCTAGTACAGTACATCAAACCAAGATTCAGGCTTCAACAATTCTAAAGGTTCTAAACTTTGGCTGGTTTTGAACTATAAATGTCAGCATACCGAGGACATTAAAATTTATAAATAATTGTTGGCTATTACATAATACCAACTGCAGTAGTTCAGGCTATAAATTAGCATCTTAACCTAAATCTCCCGCGCGGGGAAAGGTCGTATCACCTCGCAGTCAAACTGCAAAGTCAATATTTATGGTATACAATACGCTATACAAATTCCCTGTTCAAAAAGTCAGTAAGTACAGAAGGGTTATTACAATACATTAACTAACAGCTGACAGTTTAAGCTGGTCTTCTACCTCTTGGAAGTTAGGACTATAATATCACCTTCGAAACTGAAAAATTTGCCTCCTAACCTTCATCCCGCTGGGACAGGTCGTATAGCCGCGCACTTACACTGCAAGAGTAATATTTAAGGGACACAAAACCTATACAAATTCCCTGTCGAAAGTCAATAGGGACAGTACAAGTTCATTACAATACATTGACTAATAGCTGATTGTTCAAGCAGGTCTTACTCCTCTTGGGACTATAATATCAGTGTCGAAACTATTTACCTCCGGGTATAGCAGGATTGCTGTTGGCTGAAACGCCAAACATTTGCGCCTATTTACTTTACGTATACCAGGTCCTATGAAAATCGGGGCGGTGGTCTGTTTGTCGCACAAACGGATTTAGCTTTACAGAGTATAATATTAATATTATGTCCACTTTGGCCTTCGAGTCATTGTCGACGCGTTCTTTACCTATGTCCAATATACAAAGTCTAAAGTTTTATAATGGCACACATCATAATACAGATTTCTTAACGATGATATAAAGTCAAGAGCAGGCATACATCCTAATACAAATTTCCTATCAATTATATAAATTCAAGAGGTTTATAATGGCATAGGTACATTATAATACAAATATCCTGTTGATGATATAAAGTGAAGATGTTTATAATACCACATATTCAAATACAAAGATTGATGATACACAAACAATATGTTTATAATAGCACACGTTCTAATACTAATACAGGTATTGATGATACGCAAACAAGATGTTTATATGATGGCACACATCCTAATATAAGGTTTCTATTGATGGTATACATTCATGAGCTTTATAATGGCATACATTCTAAGACGAGGTTCCTGTCGATGATACGAAGACAAAAGTTTTACAACGCAGATACAGACGCACATCCAAATATGTTGTATTTATTGAAAACCAAGATATTCCAGACGTACTAGAACTCATTGTCTCTTGTCTGTAGTCGACTTTGGGTCAAAATCAGTCCTAGACTTAAGGGTCGAAAGCTCGCACATTACAGCTTCAAAGGCTACATAAAGCTCGAGACACTCACCATGACACTTTAATAAAGTGTTATTGAAAAAATACTGTATATGTGCTAGAGTTTATGGAGTTTCCTGTGCAGCTGGCGGTTGGTCCCTCATGCAGGTCTCGCCTCATAGGGTATATCAACTTTGCAACCTTCATCACCCCAATCGGGAAGGTTGCTTGCCTATCGCTGGCACGCTACAGCTTCAGTAAAAGTGTATGGAACACTAATCGCAACTACGAAGTTCCTGTCAAATGTAAGACACTGAAGACGTGATGCAGCTTATGGACATCTGTTCCCTAATTGCCGGTCGGTCACCTAGCAAGATCTTTGCGACGATTTCCACAGTCCTGGAAAGGATCAAAGGCGACATAGTCGGTAATATTATAACTTATTTATCTTTAATTCTCAGGAATAAGTCTAGATTTGCAGAGATGTTCTATTACACTATTACATAGCGTATAGTACTTGTACCATCCAGGTAATATATTTTATTCATAGAACCAAAAGTGTCACACGATGGCATCGAATAGTAACTAACTTTTTAACTTTGCAAGACGTTTTTAATTGCATTCAACCCTTACTAGTAGCGGAGTCGATGGTTCTAAAATTTTGTGATACCCCAGTTGCTTGGAATGTAAACTAATCCCCACTGGCGGTGCAATATTTCTATCTTGGTGAACGCCTCAGGTACTTTTACAGTTTTCCTCTCAAAATACGTATTATGTCATAAAGCTATATATATATATATTTTTACGCTACGCCTGGAAACTTACATCAGTAGTAATTATTGTGATGTCGGATTACGTGAACAAAAATATATTCTTAAATAAAGAATTAAATACTCGACCAGTCTCTTGACACACAGTAATACTTGATAGGTGTAATTGTGATTCTTTTATTACTTTAAAACTTTATCACATTGTTGCATTATTCACAAGCCACCAGAAGATAACAAACACGTCTCTCATAAAGGACTTTGGACGTCAAACGGAACCATAATATATACATTTTACCTTCCAATAAAATGTGTATTATGTTCCTTAACGTCCAAAGTCCTAATAAGGGCTTCCTGGTGTCCATCCTCATCATTATGAGACACTTACAATGATCTGATATATCAAAGATGGCGGCTTGTGGCTTTCACTTAGTTCACAGATTTAACGGAAGGTGGCGCTGGGAGCGGTAACGGTACGGTACGACATCTATGGACTGCAATCGGTAGCAAGCGATGTACTCTCATAAAGGACTTTGGACGTTAAGGAACATAATACACATTTTATTGGAAGGTAAAATGTATATATTAATAATGATGTTTGAAGGCTGTTGACTTTAAGTAAGAGACTTTAGAAGAAGTTGTCCGTGGGTTGAAGAATAGTACCTCCCCATCGCTCATCTTTCCCGTGTGTTTTCAATCAATCAATCAATCAATTATTTATTTGCTATAAAAGTGGTACAAAAGATGTTCAATACACATATTACATTAAGAGCTGGCACTTTTAGCTAAATATTAGCATGCAAAATATTCTTATTTTAAGTTTAAGAAGTCTAATTCGTCTAATCACGTCTTGTACACATTTTAAAATTACTCAATACAATAATAGCAAAACATTTCATCATTTAATTAAATAACAACAATTATTTTAATAGAATTAATTACATAATTATTAAAGTCAATATAATTTTACAAACAGATAATTTCAGGTCAAAGTATCATTTAAACTTGTCAATATAAATTTAAAATATTAAGTATATAATTTTTTTTGTAAGTATTATTTATATTTCTTAATAATTTAGGTATCTAAGAATTCATTTATGGAATAAAAGTTTTTATTTTTAAGCCATTTGATAATTTCTTTTTTAAATTTAATATATGGTAACTCTTTTATTATTTTTGGTATAGCATTGTAAGCTTTAATACACATAGGATGGTATTGCTTTTGATATAATGTTGTTCTAGAAATAGTGTCAAGTACCAATCTGTTAGCATGCCTATTGCTACGCGAGTATATATCACGTGCTTCTGTAAATTGTGAATAGTTTTGTTTCACAAAATTGACAAGCTCAAATATGTATAAGCTAGGTAATGTTAGAATTCCAAGTTTTTTAAAAAGTGGTCTACATGATTCATAAGGGGGTCTATCACAAATAGCTCTGACGCATTTCTTTTGAACGATGAATACCCTATTAATTTCCGTGGAGTTTCCCCATAACATCAGACCGTATCTGAGAACTGATGCTACATAAGCATGATACGCCTCCAGAACAGTAGGTAGAGCACATACTTGTCTCAATCTATAAAGAGCGTAGACAAATCTATTTAGCTTGCTACATACATGCTCTACATGTGCTTTCCAGTTTAAATTTTCATCGATGTACAGCCCCAGAAATTTTGTTTCCTTTACCTTTTTTATTGTTTCATTATTGAAACTAATATTATAGTTTAGTATTTTATTTCCACGATTCTTAAATTCAATGTAATTAGTTTTAGTCAAATTAACATTTAGATTATTATTCTGCATCCAATGTATTATCTTTGTTATTGTATCGTTTATTTTAATGTCAATGTTTATATTATTATTAGTTTTCATAATTATTGATATGTCATCAGCAAAAAGTGTACATGAGTCGTCTGTGACATCAGGAAGGTCGTTTACATAGAGCAAGAACAATAATGGTCCTATAACACTCCCTTGGGGAACCCCGCATTCATTTATTCTGGATTCAGACTTATGTGCTGCCAGTATATTTAAATGGTTTATTGAACTTATTTCAACAAATTGTGTTCTTTGACAGAGATAAGATCTAATCCAATCTAGTGCCTGACCTCTAAGTCCTAGATTTTCAAGTTTTTGTAGCAGTAGTCTGTGCGATACAAAATCAAACGCCCTAGACATATCAAAAAATATGCCAAAAGTAGGTTTTTTGTCGTTTAAGTTTTTACTAATAGTTCGAACAAGAGTAGAGGCGGCTAAAATTGTGTTTTTGTTGTTCTGAAACCCATATTGCTCCTGTTTTAGTATCTTATGCTTTCCTATAAATGCGGTGATTCGTTTATGCATACATTTTTCAAAAACTTTTGACATTACTGGTATTAGTGTTATAGGCCTATAATTGTCTATTAATTTTTTATCGCCTTTTTTATGTATAGGTTTAATCAATGATATCTTAAATATATCTGGGTATTGCCCTGTTTCAAAGGACAGATTTATGAGGTAAGTTAGTATCGGTGTAATTACTTTGTTACAGTATTTTATGACTTTTGTAGAAATACCATCATATCCTTCAGAATTTGTATTTTTTAATGATTGTATTGTACGGCTTATTTCTGGAAAGTCGCATGGTGTCAAGAAAATACTGCGAGGCACTTTATTTTTATTTGTGTTGGGACATAGTCTATCGCTATTTAAGTTCGTCAAATTTATAAGATAGTTGTTAAATTCATTTGCTATGTCAACCGGATTATGTATTAATTTATTATTTTTAATTTTAATTTCTGTTATAAAGTCGTTATTATTACTATTATTATGTGTGTTTTTAATTATCTCACTGTTTATTATTTTCCACACTGCTTTACATTTATTTTTTGCCTGTTTTAGATATTTAGCATTGATAATTTTTTGAGAAAGGTATAGACTAGTTCGTAATACTTTCGAATACAATTTAAATTTATTTTTATTCTTACAAGTTTTATTTTTATAGTATGCAATGCGAAGTGACCTTTTTGTTTTGCAGCTTATTCTTATACCTTTACTTATCCATTTTTGTTTTGTATAAGTGTTAGTAATTTTTATTTTTTTTACAGGAAAACACAAATTATAAAATAAAGTAAACTCATCATAGAAGGATCTCATTGCTGTATTAATGTTGTTGTCATTGTATACATCCTTAAAAGTTATTTGACTCAAACAGTGGCAAAATTTGTTCATATTTTCTATACTGTAATCTTTTTTGTAAATATAGTAATTCTTTGGCATTAGTGGTTTAGTTTTTACAGGTATGTTTAAGATCTGTGAAGTATTATGATCCGATAGTCCGAGTTCGAGAAGATAACCTGATGCATTTTGTATATTACTTATTATATGATCGATGCATGATTTTTGCCTTGTTGGCTTTGTTATGTGGATGGTAAAACTATAATTTTGTGTAATAGCAATAAAACTTTTTGCGGCACTGTATGATTTTAATGTATCTATATTTAGATCTCCAGCAATAATAACCTTCTTTTTAGAACGTTTCGATAAATCATAGAGCATTGTGTCCAAATTTTGTAAGAATAAATTAACGTCTGAATTAGGTGTCCTATAGAGGCAAAACACAATTATATTGTACTGTGGTATTTCAACTCCACAGCATTCGAATGTAAAGTCAGTTGCATATTTCATTGTAGTGACAGGTTGATCAATATAATTTAAGATATCATTATCTAAATAAATACACACTCCACCTCGATTTTGTTTGCTACTCCTGCAGTAAAAAGAAACTGCTTTGTATCCCTTTAGTTTAATATTGTAAATATTTCCTAAGTTCAAGAAAGTTTCAGAGAAGCACAATATATCAGGTTTTTGACCTTCACTATGTAATTCAGCGATTGCTACATTTATTAAATCTTGTTTGGTAAACAGACCAGCTATATTTTGGTGCAATAATTTAATATTCTTAGAAGAAGGCGAAGTTAAATTATAATCGTTATAATCGAAAAAACTGTTTTTCAGTTTGAGACTTATCGATTATGGGGAAATAATAAGGCATTGTTCCTTTTTTAGGTTTTTGTTCTAGCACATCTAATGAATCATGTAACTTACACTTGCTATCACTATAATAATATGTAGGATAATTTTTCCACATGTATAAATGTTTGGTTTTACAAAAGTATTGTTTATCATAATCGTATTGATCTATAGCATAATTAATATATTGACACATTGTTTTTTTATAATCGTAAAGCTTAAGTTGAGATAGGTTTTTTACAAAATCTATAAATGTACTATTAGGAAAGTAGTTACAGATACATTTTAACATACTGTTTAGTTTGTATTCGTTTAGTCTTTTATTATAACCAATGCTTAAAATAAACACTGGACAGGGTAAAGTTTTTAGGGCGGCACTGAGCTCTGTCGACACTTCTGTAGGGTTCTTGTCATGTTCACCCACGGAGAGTATGATACGGTCTTTTGTAGAGTATTCGAATGTCTTACAAGTTTGAACAATTTCGCATGTTGTAGCACCAGGCTTAATAAATGACATGACTTTGTAATTTTCATATGGGAACTTTTGTCTTGATTTGTTTAGTTTGACCGCTAAATCTATGCACTGTTCTCCACCTATAACGTATATAGTTTTTTTACTGATTTCCTGTTGGTCCTGCTGTGTTTTATCTACATCATTGTCGTCGATGTCATCAATTGGTTCAGTATTATGCTGGTAGTCGAGTTTTGATAACGTTTGTTGTATTTGAGTCTCTGGTGTTTCAAATTTATCTTGTGAGAGACTCGTTGAAGGCAGAGGAGGCGGATGAGAGTCTTTATGTTTCTCCCTAGATGACAAATCTAGTTCATAGTCTAGATTTCGTATGGCAGTCGTGTTATGTATACTATAGTTAAATGAAATGTCGTTATCGTTATTAAGATTTCTGTGATTATCCTGTATTGATCGTCTTTTCTTCTTTCTTGCCGAGTGTATTTTTTTCTTCTCACAGCTTTGTGAATTTATGCATATACCTTTAAGTGTGTTAATTTGCTGGCTCTGTCGGGTAATAATGCGATTTAACTCTACGTTTTCAAGTACAATACTGTCAAACTCTTCCCGAGTACTTTCCAATTGAATCTTTAATTCATATATCTCTGATTTTAATTCATCTACATAATCATTATTTATTCCAGTCGATAAGTCTAGGCTTTTATGAATATCGGGTTCAGATGAGTTCATGGAGGAGTTAGTTAATACTTCTGAATCCATTGACTTTGATAGATATTGTTGTTTTTTCCTAAAGGTAATATTGCTTAGTAAATTATCAGAAGACATTGTACTATCTCAATTTTCTGGTTATAATTAATATTTTAAGTTATGTATCAAGGCTTAATGGTTAAAAAGCGCCCTCTGTAGGATCATGAAGCATTTTTTATTCCTTCTATACACTTAAGAAATTTTTCTGCAGTTTTATGCGTTTCTAATTATTGTAGTTTTAATAGTAGTAAAGTTAGATGGCGTGATACCAAATGTTTTCATAAATTTAAACTTAGAAAAGAAACTTGGCTTGGGACGCTAGAATCGAACCCAGAACAAATTGATTTGCTATAATATCCAGTTAAAGCAAAACGTTATCTCACTGCTCCACTAGGACTATTGAGTAATGCAGCGAAATTTCAATTCATATGTGGTTTATTTAATTCGTTAAACAAAAGTATCCGTTGGGTAGAATTAAAATTCAAATAGTTCTTTGTTCTTCTTGTGTTGGCGAAAAAATTTGTTTATCACTTTTTTGCACTGGAATGTTGGTGTAGGCTTACAGAATACTTTCACGGGGCACTTTCACTCACTTGTTTCTGATAAATACTTTTAGTTTTTTGTTTATTTGTCGATGTATTCTAGTTTTGTTTATTTGAAAAAAAAGTATGAAGCACTCAATTGTTTTTTAAAATAACACTTCCACATATAATATATTGTCACTTGATTTAAAGTTTTGTAATGCACTTGTATTAATTTACTTATTCTTTATAATTTTAAAGATTTTTTTTCACGGAGCTGATGTTAACCGTGTCAAAAAGCGCCATCTATCTATAATTTGTGAAAGGCTACAGAGGGAATATAACGAGTGAAAAAGAGCAGTCACTATAACTTTGGGATATGATTATACTGCTTTTTCTCATTCTAGAAATATTTTTTTTTTTCAATTTTTTTACAAAAAAAAAATTTTGGCTTTATTTTTTTGCGACAAAAAAAAAGATTTTTTTTTTTTTTTTAGTTTTTGACAAAAAAAAAATTATAAAACAAATACATTACCGAAATGAGGAAAGGTAGTATAATCGTATCTCAAAGTTATAGTGACCGCTCTTTTTACACACTGTATATCCGGATATCCGTCCGTCTTACGAAGAATATTAATTTAATAATATTGAAAATAAAAATTAATGGGAATGACATACGCTTCGCGAAGTGACATATGAATTCGTATGTCATTTAGCGATGGTAACTTGGCTATAGGCCCCGACCCCCATACGCTCACCGTGTTCGTCGTCGGTTCGATTCCTGGTGCGGCCGATGTAGTTGACCAGCATCAGGTCGCGGCAGCGCAGCTCGCAGCTCTCGCGGCTGTCGAACCGGTTGAAACGGCTGCGCGCGCGGCAGCCCAGCCGCTCGCTGCAATAATTCGACCCTCTAAGGCCTCTGCCTCGAATTTTGCGGGCAGCGGGGCGGGAGCGGCGGCGCGGGTGCGGTACTCGTTACCCGCCCCCGCGCCGCTGCCGCGCCGCTGTTTTCGAGAACCGGTCCATTTTACGCAAAAGATCCTGCCGCTCCCGTCCCGCTGCCCGCAAAATTCGAGGCTGAGGCCTAAGGGCTGTGACGTATTCGAGCGATGGCGTAGAAGCCATCGATAGAGACTTTAGTAAACACATTAAAATTTAAAACATTAAAATTTCTTATTTAGCTTTGGTTAGCAGCAGACAGCTAGAATCGACGGTAACCAACAATGCTCGCGTTAGTAAAGTATCCTCTGTTTATATCCCGAGTCAGAGTCAATAGTAGTCCAAATCCGTTCAGCAGTTTTGCTCACCTCACAGACTTTCATATTTATAATTAAACAGAAAGTACGTTAAAAAAACCGACTTCAACAACTAAAAAGTATATAAGAAAAACGTTAAAATTGCCTATAAAATCTATGAATTCCATCAATTTCCCAGGGATACCATCAGATACATACCTGATGACTATGAGACCACCTGGGAAGTATACCATAACAGACAAACCAATAATTTTGCAGATCGGTCCAGGCGTCTTTGAGTAATCTGTGAACGTTTGTAAAAAAATATTCCGATGAATCTAGAATCTCCTCCTTTTTTGATGTGGATTAATAATAGTAGGATAGAATATATTACGTGCATTTGAACTCTTGGAAGATGTACGTCCACACGGGCCGCAGCGGCGTGACGCAGTAGCCGGGCGTGAAGCGGCGCGTGCAGCGCATGAAACTCTTGGACTTCAGCGCCCCTCTCACGTCGGCCCCTGTGTGTGTAGACAGTGCACTGAGTGCGAGTTCAAGGCCCTGATCCAAGATGCCATCGCTACTTATCGCTTAAGAAGTTCGAAAATAAAATGTATAGGATTTGACATTAAGTTCGCTAAATGACACGCGGATTCGTATGTCATTTAGCGAAGCTTATGTCAAATTCCATACGTTTTATTTTCGAACTTCGTAAGCGATAAATAGCGATGGCATCTTGGATCAGGGCCTTGAACTCGCACTCAGTGCACTGTGGCCCTGGGGTTTACTCTCGAAACTGATTCGATTTTGATTCAGATGCGATCGTGCCGCGTAGTCCCGAATAAATTGACGTTTTTTATTTTGATTTTCAGTCCATTGATATGGTCGGGAGTACAAAAAGTTACGATCTATTTTCTTTATCCTGGTTAGTTTCAAAAAAAAACACCAAGAGCCGTTGAGATCAAGAAGAGAAGAGTTGAAGCAGTAAACCTGCTTGTCACTGTTCGATATAAGGAATTTGTACTTCCCATTTCCCACTGTCTATGACACAACCATAGACTTGTCAGTGATGCCAATTGGCCAATACAATGATTATTGTTTGCGACATCGTGACATCGAAACAACGCCCTTAGTGGCAAGTAATGGTAACTAATTCGATGGCATGCCATAGCTACTTCTTCACGGCTAGTGATTATTTTGAATTATAAAAACTT
Source organism: Celastrina argiolus (assembly GCA_905187575.2). NCBI lineage: Eukaryota > Metazoa > Arthropoda > Insecta > Lepidoptera > Lycaenidae > Celastrina > Celastrina argiolus. Next base: position 14,262,903 of record LR994597.1, read on the forward strand.
GCTCTCAGCTATGTCTTCAAAACAATAAAAGATATTAAAGGATATCGAATCAGTATTTTATTCTCGTTCCAATTATTTTACCAGATTATTCTTATTATACTTGAGTTCTATTCACAAGCGACCACGACGTCTTTTTTTAACACTTTACCTACAAAAAAACAGTATCAAATTGAAATTTCAAAATACAATATTACTTGGTTTAGGGTCCACTCTAATCTACTGATTAATTAATATAACATAACATAATCTAAATCAAGTGATTATTTATGTCGATGCACTCCACCCTTACTACATCGACTTAAAAGTGCTATATAATAATGCTATTCTAACTTTAGCTAAATATGACATAGATTGCTAAAATGGTTTAAGATTGAAATAATATTTACCTTCCGTAGCATCTTGATAATAATCATCTATATATTCTACGTGGCATTTTGTTACACCAATACATTTTAATATTATAAACAAGCACACTAACTTATAGACCATTTTTATCACGGCCTACTTGTTTATGTACACTTTAATAAGGTCGTCGCATTTATATAACCTACCCAAGACATGCTCTTGGGCCTAGAGCATGTCACAAAACATATTATTAAGTTTATAAAAGTTGTTGCCTGATTTCGTTTTAATGATTTTAATCAATACTATATAACATTCTAATACTATTTAGCAGCAGGCCAATCGCGCTATTGTACAACGTTTCATTTGAGGTTCAACTTAGTTTCGTTTGTGTTTCAGCTGCGTTTCGTTTCCAATCCAGCTGAACATTTTTGGTCCTTTACACAATTTAAATTCAAAAACTTAACTTATATACGATCACTTTGTTCCAAACGTTCGAGCTGCGTGCGAGTTAAAATAGCTCCGTATGAACTTTTTGTTTGACAGCGTTTGAGTTACATCTACGGTCCAGCTTCGTCTCACCTAGCTGTCAAAAGGATAGCGCGATACCGAATACGTCATAAAGTCGAGTAACGTTCACGTTTCGGTTGCGTTTCAGCTAAAGTTTTTTAGCGCGATTTGCCCTGCAGGGCTATCAATATGGAAAGTGACAAGTAATACGTAATATTCATTTATTTAAATCAGCAAAAATCGTGTATTTGTTTGTATAAAGGAAACATCAATATTGATGTGGGAGTACTAGTGGAAGCCCCAAAGGGAGATCTCCGACCTCACGCGATGGTATGCTCGGTCAGGCCGAAGCCCACTGTACTAGTTTTCAGATGTCGTATATATAGCGCCGGACTTAGAAAACTTCCATAGCGCGATGCAGGATTGTGGCGCTAGTAGTACCGCAACATAATATAATATATAATGCAAAAAGCTTAGTAAATTTTAAAGTATATGTCAACTAGCTTTAGCTTGAGAATACACTATCTTCAGTTCAGTAGCTGATAATGTTGAATGCATTGCAGCGGCGACGAACGTGGCGACGCAGCAGTCGGGGTTTCACTGGAAGGGCGTGTGGCTGCCGCTGTGCGTCACCTTCGAGCCCGGCACCGCCAAGTCCATATAGTAAGTAACCGTACGAATTGGTAACACCAAACGGCAAACACTACTTAGCTGATGTGTAACCGTTGATTAGCGCCTCCGTGGTCTAGTGGTTCAGAGCTTCGCTCGCGACTCAAAGGTCGTGGGTTCGATTCCCGCGTTGAAACAACAAACAATGTTGTTTTCAAGTTTGTTTAGGACAATGCAGGCTGATCACCTGATTGTCTGACAAGGAAGATCATCCATGCGTCGGATGGACATGTAAAAAGTTGGCTGCGCCTGTTCTCTCGCCAGTCGTGTCGGTTTACCGTCCTACTGGGTTATGAGAGTAAAGAGTAAGAGATGTGTATTGCGCACACACTTGGGCACTATAACATAACTACGTAGCTGGCCTGGTTTCAAGAAATCGGTGAGGAGACCTATTAGCCGTTGATGAATCAGGCATGGTTTTGGGGAAATTCACAGAATACGTTCGTCGTAATACATCGTATTGTGTGTACTATTTATTTTGCGCAATCCTTTGGAATTTTTGTAGCTGTTGTTGGTTGTTCATTATAATATGTCCTCAGTATAGAGATGCTGGACCGCACGGAGGCGCCCAGCATCCAGGAGGGGTACGGCATCTCCGTGGCGTACGCCTGCCTCGTCGAGATCATACGCTCCATCGCCATCGCCGTCGAGGGGCAGGACTACTTCAGGTGACGTCACACAGTCAAAACATATTTTATATTAGCGGCCCGTCCCGGCTTCTCACGAGAAGCCATTTATTTTTTAACATTTTGGCATACATTGTTTTATTTTATCACCAATAGTTTTTTCTTCACCAGCAGTCTTTTCTAGACAACCTGTAGTACGTCCGAGATAAATTTAACCCAAACGTAAACAAACCCGTCTATGACACAACCATTCAGTCAGTGATGCCAATTGGCCAATATTAATGCAATGATTATTGTTTGCTATGAATCCATTGACTATAAGCTTATAATACAATAATATTCTACAATCAGCAGTGTCAAAATGGCGTACTTTTTTCATTTGATATTTAAACATATTAATTACTGTTTAATTGTTATAAAATGTATTGGATAATGAAGTGTAATTAAAAAAAAAAAGTGTTGATAAGTGTGCAAAATATGTGAATATGAAGTAAAAATTTCGGTCTGTTTGGTTTGTTTACGCTTAGAGATAGCACTATTAATATTTCGTGTTTGAATTTTATGGCCGTGTTCGGTGGCTTATTTTTTTACGCATGCGCTTGTAAAGCGCACCAATTAAAAACCTTTATTTTCTGTTACCCGTCAATTTATTTAAATTAAAATTGACGGGCTAGAAAATAAAGGCTTTTGATTGGTGCTTTACATGCGCATGCGTCAAAAAACAAGCTACAGAACACGGCCGTCTTTAATATGTGGTCGTTATAAATTCTAGTAATTTAAAATAAATTTACAGATTACAAGAATTATATGACGACAACCAGGCTGACACTGAAGAAAAAGAAATTAACTCAAACAAACTAATAGAGAATCAAAAAGGTATCATATTTTTTTCACTTAATAATTAAGTTATACTTGTTTAATTATTTATTATTAATGTTAGCAATAAATTTAATTGAGACAACGTAAATATTTTAGACACAGAAACAAAAATAGACAATAATGAGATAACGAAGAACGGACACGAGGGCTCAGACCAGAACTCCAATGTGGTAGAAAATACTGACAACGACGCAGAGGACAAAGACAGGCAGCTCAAGCTACAGGTATACAACCAAATCATATTCATAATATTATACATCACCTAGAGTTATTGCCATGAAAGAGGTCCCCTGGACGCGCCACTGATCGCGCGCTGGAATGCTAAATGTACCACATTTTTACTACCTTTTAAGTGGGGTAGATTTGTTTCTAATGTTATGTTTCCACATAAAACTCGTATTAGCGCTTATTGAATTTACTCATTGACACGGCTGATGCTGTCAAGCTGTGACAGGCGACAGGGAGGCGTTCGAAAATGATCAGATTTGTTAATAAATTATTATTTTATGTATAACAGCTGATCAAGTCGTCGTGGTGCGGGCTGGTGTGGGGGCTGTCGGTGCTGGCGGAGGCGAGCGTGGGCGAGCTGGACAACATCCTGCGCGCCGTGCAGACGCTCGCGCGCATCAGCGGGAAGGTACCGACATTTGTTGTCACAATTACAAAAAAAGATAATGAAAAATATATATGTGCATTAATGGTACATAATTAATAAATGAAGACATGAATGGATGAAGGTGATATGTAGCAAAGTTATGATTTTGAGAAAATTGAGTTCAAACTGTCACTTAAACATTTTAGAATACGTCGTAAAGTATTAAGTACATTAATCTAAAGATTCGTCTCTAGAATCAATGTACTTAATACGTTAATACAATATTTTTGCGACATATCACCTTCATCGATTCATGTCTTCAAATAAACATATATATCTCAGATGGGCGTGAGCGTGGCGCGCGACGCGTGCTACGGCGCGCTGTGCCGGTGCGCGCTGCCGGCGGCGTACTGCGTGCCCGCGGTGGGCGCGCTCGCGGCGCTGGCGGGGCCGTGGCCGGCGCGCGCGGCGCCCGACCCTCGACATCATGTGGTGAGTGAGATAGAAAGAACATCCAACATCATTTTCCTATCTCATACACGGGTTAATTTTAGTTAGTAGATATATTTATCAAATTTTACTGACGCAAAGAACTTGGATTATTAAGCTAGAGAAGTTCAAACAAATTCTGCGTGATAATTTCAAACCGGTAACGTATGTGCTACTGGCCTTGAGTCCGCACGAGCTCCGACATATTGCTCGCGTTAATACAGTATCCCACGGGAAAACTACTTTTGAGGGATAAAGGACAATGCCGATTTTTCTATGAGAGTTGGGCTATTGTTGCGTCTTAACCAAATTAAATGTAAAACATTGAAAATGTACTCAGGATTAATATTTAAAAAAATCACTTAGATATTCGATGGGAGTTTTGAGAAATCTGAATTTAAAATGTTCCGAATTTTGAGGTTAAGTTATGCACTCAAAAGTGTAAAATATAGTATCAAAAGTAATTTGCAATATCTAACGACATACACTTATAGTAAATTAATCAACGGAGGATTGCACGACTCAACGTTGAAGTAAGACTTATAATACACTTTGTTGGAACACTTTGAATAATAATTAAAGAAAACACTTCTTTCACACACACCATCAAAAAGTCAAATTCATTATTCACGTCACACAAATGTCAATAGTACCATATGGTTAGGGCTGCCAGTAAAAAAAAATATGTAGCCTAAAATAGTTTTAGAAAAAGAAAAAAATACTTAATTATAATATTTCTTATTACTTTCAATTAAAAAGAAAAACTTCATTAGCATTATTTTATAAAGTAATCTTCGACTAATGTTCAATAAGTTAAATAGAGTTGGTGTGGGTTTCTTTCATTTATTTCATATCACTATTCTTCCTATTTCACTTAAAAACTGGTATTGGCAATAAACTGGCATCATTTGGCGGTTGACATACAAAATGGCGGTTCCGCTAATTTCTAATTCAATATGGTTACTTTTTTTTAATAACTTTTAAACCCCCATTCGCTTACAACTAAAATTAATATACATAACATAATATTTCAAAAGACGAATATTTATATATAAATGGTTAAGACGCAAGATTGACGCAAAATAGCCCAGTTTTCGGCATTCTCCTTTGCGTATGTTTCAACCTACTGCCTAAACTACTACCATACCAAATTTCATCAAAATATGTTCAGTTGTTCATCCATTCAGTCTTATAAACATGTATGATAGTAGGAGGATACTTATTACATCCATATGTCCAGGTGTGGGTGGGCACGCCGCTGCCGAGCGCCGCTCCGGCGCAGCAGCAGGCGTTCGTGATGGTGACGGCGCGGCACGTAGCGGCGATGCGCGCGCTGCTGGCGGCCGCGCGCCGCGACGGAGACACCATACACACGGCCTGGCTGCCCGTGCTCACCACGCTGCAGCACCTGGTACGTGCATCACAGACTATACGTATCTCCCTTTCTCGGTCGCTTGTCAGTCTGTCTCGCTCGCACGTATAATTTGACGCGAGCAGGACGACTGTCCATGTTGATTTGATGGATTTAACAAGTGCACTACTAATGTTGCCAAACATGTGTATTGTGTACATAGAAATATACATATCCATTTATTAAAAAAAAACACGTGTGGTTATGTGCATTGCATAGTAAGAAGTAAAACGTCATTGCTGAGTTTTAGAAATAAACATGGCGCGTAATGAAAAATGTGACTTGCAAAAAATGTGCGTAACAAAATAACGTCACGACAAAGAAGTTACACTTCAATAATATTTTCAATCAACATAACTTTTTGTTGTGTATGCTTACAATGTTGGTCATGTTTGCCACTTACACTACACACCTGTGCAGGTGTGGATCCTCGGCCTGAAGCCGTCCACGGGCGGCAGCATGAAGGCGAGCCGCGCCGCCGCCGACGCCAACGCCGTCATGAGCACCTCCGCCGTCATGGCCGACCTGCCCGGTACGAAATACACTAGGAGTTATACTCTCGGTTAATGGCTGTCGATGACGTCATTTCGGACGCAAATACCAATTGAAAACTTTTTTTTAGCTACCTGTCAGTTTGTAAAAAATGTTGCTAAGTTAAAACTAGTCATAAGCGTAACATGAAATTTCACTAAAACAACAACAAAAAATCATTCTGCCTCCACTTACTGACAAAGTGGGAAAGAGAGAAAATGTGTTTAATAGTTAAGTGACTAAAATTAAAGAAAAGAAGAGCATAAGTTAGTAATGAATATCATTGCACAATCATATTGCTACTAATCAAGCTGTATTTTAGGTCTTATTTAATGTAGTACTTTTTAACTTCTCTATAACTTATTATTTTGACGTTCTGTCTTATTTGCACACTTTAAGTAAGTTTCTGTTAACATTAACCCATTCTTAATATATTAGCTCTTTATAACATTGTATTAACATAATATATCTTTGTTGAGTACACTGTTTCCAGGCTAACTTCTAGAATGTTCTAGACTAACGTGTCAGTAATTTCAGGGCAGCAGGTCCCCGTGGCGGAGTCTCTGGGCGTCATGAGCGGTACTCGGCCAATGTCTATTTGGAATGTTCTCGCTTCATATTATGTCCCTTGCGATTCTGGACTCTGTGCAAACGGGGTGCCACCGCGGACGGTCGCGTCGCTACACTATTGATATACATTGTGCCGTACATCAAGTTACTAGCTCTAGAGTAGCATATTGTCGCTTTACTGAAAGTAAAGTATTATGAAAGTATTGTGAAAGTAAACGTGTCATAATAAAATCTAAAATTATTAAGATTTTGGCTCCACTGAATAGTTCTAGTTTTATAGATACATTTACGATATGGCATTTTGTTACATTTTGACTCGTGATATATTTGTCGACTTTACTCTTTTTTATTTGACAAATATATCACTCACATCAGGTAATAGAAAAATCTAAAACCATCTCATCTTTATCATAAAAAATTCTAAAATCTAGAACAATTTAAACTTGCAATACGAAAGTCGATATGATAGTTTTTATACCCAAAACCTTTTTGATGTTTTCTTACTGATTTTATTTGCGTGAAATAACTTTTGGTTTTAGATAAAATTTGGTCTTTCATAAATTTAATTAATAATTAAAATATTATATTTACCACTAGTATAGTACTCCTCTTGTTCAAGAGGGCTATACGCAAACTGTAGGGGCGACTTGTCAAATGAATGGAAGACATGACAATGGATGAAGGTGATATGTCCTTTTGATTGAGTTTAAACTGTCACTTAAAACATACCATTGTAGTAACGTATTGAGTACATTGATTCTAGAGATGGATCTTTAGATTAATTTACTTAATACTTTATGACGTATTTTAAAATGTTTAACTCAATTTTGACAGTTTGAACTCAATTTTCTCGAAATCATAATTTTGCTACATATCACTTATTCTTATATGTCTTCAATATTGTGTAGCGGTCGCGACCGGTCGCTCGTTTGCGCGAGCCATATCACTCTGCAATAGCTGGCACACAACGAGAATAGAAATGCATATTGGAATGACTCTGAATGGCTCAAGACATGACTAGGCATCTTGATTCAAGTTTAGGCTTATTCCTAATAGGCACCCTCTGGTATGGCAGATGGTTCGGCGCGGAATGAGAGCTTTTGTCCGTTGCGCTGCACTGGGATGGTGCTTGGCCGTACTTCTGACATTTTGCACATTTTATTCTTGCAGCCTAAATAAATATAACGGGAGTAAAAAGAACAGTCACTATAAGTTGGTATGTGATTATATTATCGTTTCTCATTCCAGATATTATTTTGTACAAAAATGTTAAAAACAAATATTTTTTTTTGCTTTTTTGTTATACTTATGACATTTCTTTTTGTTTTTGGCAAAAAAAATACATTTCCAAAATGAGGAGAGGTAGTATAAGCATCAAACTTATAGTGACTGTTCTTTATACAGCCTGTATGTTCATAATATGTATATATATTTTATGTAAATAATCTTTAAGAAAGTATAACGTTTTGTAAAATTATTTATAGAAAATTTGGGCACGTGTTTTACTGCTTATGTAAAGACATTGTAAAAAATAAAGTCGACAAAATTTATATCAAGTATTTAATAAAACTAAATTGCCGCTGGCCTCTGAGTTAAGTTACTTAGATCTAAATTTTAAGTGAAAAAGTTTTTTTTTCTCTTTGGAGTACGAAACCCTATGATGTGAAATCTTATTTGATGCTAATCAGCTGCAGTGTGCCAGTCAATAGCTGCAGAGGCAAAGATTCGTTTCATTACTAGTTTTTTTTGTGAAGTTCAAAGTATAGCAGTGAAGCGTGTGCCTACAACCTACATCTTTTTTTTTAAACTAGATTTTGAATTAAGAAATTATATAAAATATATATTTAGAAAACAATTCACAATATGTATGCAGCTCACTATTTATTGACGCTTTTTATGATGGTGTGCGGTTTTTTTAATTTTTTGTTAAAAAAAATGTCGAAAGAAATATATTTTTAATTTGATTAATATTGTTGTACAGCCTTGTCCGCCATGTTGTCTCGTGTGTTCGAGGCGTCGAAAAATCTCGACGACGACGCCCTGCATCATCTGATAGACGCGCTCTGCAAGTTGTCCAACGAAGCCATGGAGCTGGCGTATTCGAACAGGGTTCGTATTTTAGGGTATACATTGATCTATTCGAGTCTTTATAAGGTCAAGTCAAGAAACTAATAAGGTTTAAAATAATGCATACAAATACATTTCTTCATTCCTTTCTATATCCAATCATGGCGAAGTCAAATGAAATTAAAATGATTTTAGCAGTCTATGCATTTATTTTAAATCGTAATTCGTAGTGCTTAAAATGATCAACGATTTTAATTATTAAATTCATACCAATGGCCCGGGTAACATAGCTAATGTAGTAGCGTAATAGTCTTATAACTTTTAATAATATTGTTGTGAGTTTTGACTTTTACTAAATTTGATTGATATATGAAGTGCTTTGTAAATTTTATATATCTTGTAGAATATAAAAATGAGAGACAGTAATTTTTTCATTTATTATCACTATGATATTGTAACATGCGAGAGAATTATTTAAAGACTATTGTGTTTACAATTGTATCGGGTGTGAAGTGCACACTATTTGTCATTAATGTTATGTTGTATTGCAGGAGCCATCATTGTTTGCTGTTGCCAAATTACTAGAGACTGGATTAGCGAATATGCACAGAATAGAAATCATGTGGAGACCAATTACCAATCATCTGCTGGAGGTAAGTTTTTATACCATGTTTTTTTCTGACTTTAAGCGAAGAAATAAATTAATAAAAATAAAACTATATCTTCGCTTATTTTTGTCACTGTGCAGATATGTGTGGATACTACCTATAACTAGTATATAGTTATAGTTATTTTGTTTGAACAAGCGGTGTGTTTCATTACAAGTAATTTTTTAGCAAAACGCTATGATTATTTTAACCACACAATATTTCTTTAGCTACATATAGCGTAGCGTACTCTGTCAAACGCCAAACGTCAAAAATTGGTAATTTTGGCCCAAGTAATAAGAAGAAATAAGAAAGAAAGAAAAGAAGTTTATTTTTAACTGTGTGAGTAAGTAGTGTGAGCTGAGAGTTAAGAATATGCATAAGAGCGAGATTATTCTTACAGTTTTTAACACTTGAAAGTTAAAAACAGTTAGTCGTAGTTTCGCTAAAGAAACAGGAATAAGAACGAATAAAAAACATTGTCAAGCTACTGGTTTGTGTTTTTTTCATAAGTATTTTTTTTATCAGGTTTGCCAACACCCACACATCCGTATGCGCGAGTGGGGCGTGGAGGCGATCACGTACCTCGTGCAGGCCGCCTTCCAGTACCACCACAACAACCCGAGCCAGGTTACAGATGTAAGTTATGCATAAAAAAATATTTAATAGAATGAGTAATTATCAAGGATATTAGTAATACAAAGATGTTGTACATTATAAACACAAAAAACTTTGTAGGATTACTTTTATATATTACTTAAACCTTACAGATGTGAAATCAGACTTAATTTCGCGACGATGTATAAATTTTCGCCACACGCAAGTAGTTAATTTTAGTGTATCATAGTCGAATACGGAAGCGTTTTTTAATTGAGGGGGAGGGGAGTTTATGTCCAACAGTGGAAGTTCTAGTTGAAACGACGATGACTTAAAATTAGAAGTCGCGAGCTGTTCCTATCGCTGTCTGGCAGACTGACAAGGACAGCATGTGACGTAAGCGGCGCTTAATTGAAGTAGCGTTTCAGTATTTATTACCATAAAGTTCCAAGTTGATTCACACTTATTCCGCCAGTCCTGTGTTCGTGGATAAAACGCATCCCCCCATGTATAACGCGTCTGTGTTGTAGGCGCGGCAGCGTCTCATCCTGGAGCCGCTGGCGGAGCTGTGCGGTGTGCGACACGCGGACGTGCGCGCGCGCCAGCTTGAGTGCGCGGCGCGGCTGTTGCACTCGCGCGGCGACCAGCTCGGCGCCGCCTGGCCGCTCATGATGGAGATCGTCGCCGCCATCTCAGACCACCACAGGTATTAATCTTATCAGTTGACATAGGAGATAGCTTGAGTAACATATTTTCAGATGTACGTACACATATTGACACGTAGGTGTGTACGCACGTGCGTGTACGCGTGTTGTGTTCGATATCTTACTTTTTTAAAACTTGTACCGCCGTCATAATTATCTTAGTGATTCGTTTATAGTTTCATTTGTGTATGTATGATGGTAACTTATATTTAAAATGTGTATATATAAAACACACATGGAACTATAACTAAATCGTTTTCACGGGTTTTTCAGCGAGCAGCTAGTACGCTCGGCGTTCCAGTGCGCGCAGCTAGTGGCGGGCGACCTGCTGGGCTGCGCCGGGCCGCGCTGCCTGCGCCGCGTGCTCGCCGCCGCCGCTGCATTCGCGCGACAGACCAAGGAGCTCAACATCAGTCTTACTGCCGTCGGGCTGATGGTACGTGGCTCCTTCATCCGCTATTGGATTCTTTATACAGTACTACACTTTAAATGCTGTAGTTGCTGGGACAGGCGGTTTTAAATGTCGTTTGGTTGCACAGCACATACGACAATTTACAACATGCCTAATGCAGAAGAGTGACTGATCGCAAGGGCAGCCCGCATAGGATCTTTATCAGCATTTTGTGAAATATAATCTACTTTTATCTATATTATGCACCAATAATATAAGATAAATATAACCTATATTTGATTTTATGTTAGCTGTGCAGTGCGGCAATAAAGAAATTCAATTATTGAACCATTTTGACTTTGGCTGTGTAATATTAAATGGGTTTACTGCCGCATACTGAAACGATATTAAAATAAGTTGTGCTCAAGTTACATTCTATCCCTGTCATGCCGCCAATGATTGACAATGACAGCCTGTGAATAGCCGGGCTCTTTAATTAGTTCTTTAGTAACATATGAAATGATTTTCAAAATAATTGACTCGTTTCCAGTGGAACATCTCTGACTATCTGTACCACAACCGCGACAAACTGTCTGCGGCGCTCGGGGGCGAGGCGGCGGCGCCCGACCCGCAACCCGATCTGCCGCCGCTCGACAACCTGTGGATGTGTCTCTACGTGCGCCTCAGTAAGCATCAATACAGCGTTATGCTGATACGGCTCATGAATGTATCGAAATTGGGATACGTTTGGAGGTTGACATTTCTCTAATTTTAAACACGACGCTAGCGCCAAATTGACGCTAGAGTTAAAAATGAGACAACTGTCAAATTCAATATCAATGTCTATCCCACATTAATGACCCCAAAATTACTAGCGGGTTTACTGCCCTCGCATTTTATACTGTACTGATTAACTATCCGTTTTAATTACTTATCTATATATTATGACTAAATGTTAACGGATCGCATGTCACATTCTATGAAACTTAACTTTAATATTAGATAGGTTATTGAAACGGACCGTTCATTAGTACGGTATGACGTTGAAGTACAAATGTTGCGTATACATTTTGAACTACATAATTGTTATGTATGTAGTAATAAAATTACTATGATAAGTCATTTAATGACGATGATAAGTTCACATTGGTTTCATTCTATTTATTGTTATAGTAATAAAAATTTCAATGGATCACTTAGCACGAATCTCGGAGATATAGATTGGAGTAACCAATGTCAGAATATATTGACAGTTGATAATAGACCATTGATTATAGTTTCCTTCGTTCAGGACTTAATTCCTATTTATGGTCTAAGAATAATATTTTGTTTAGGTGAACTATGCACGGAACCGCGCGCTCCGGTGCGTCGCGCCGCCAGCCAGACGCTGTTCAGCTGTATCGGCGCGCACGGCTCGCTGCTCAGCAAGCCCGCTTGGCGCGCGCTTCTCAACGTGCTCTTCCCCATGCTGGACCAGGTCAGTCATTACGCTAAGTGAGGACGGTGTCAGTATTTGGGATTGAAATCCAGCGGCATTTTCAATAAAGCTGGATTCTTGCTAGACTGACCGGAATCCAGCTGAGGTCGAGATCGTTTTATTAATACGGGCCTTAATCATAAATTGATACGTTTGCGGATACGCATCGCTGGATCCAGCATGTTTAAAAAGGCGCTGGATCCAGCTGGATTGTTGTATACTGGATAGTCTAGTCTAGTCAGTATGCTGATAGAGCATAATATGGTGTATTGTACTTTGTACAACTCCTCTGCAGTAATATTTGTATTGCCACTACAAAGTTTTACAGATTTGATCTGTTTATTTTTTTACAAAAAGTCATGAATTTGGTTCTTAGGTCCAGAAGCAGTCGAACATCGCGAGCTCCGAGAAGGTGGACACGGGCGAGCACATCCTCATCCACCACACGCGCAACACCGCGCAGAAGCAGTGGGCGGAGACGCAGGTAAAACCCCCCCCTTTTCTTACAATGTTCTCTTTCGTATCTATTGGCCGCCGTATATAATATGAGACTTTTTGGTTTATGTATTTTTTTATGATAATTTCTCATGGTTGGACAAACCGCTTAGTTATGTAACGCGCTATGGATTCTCACTCTCTCACGCAAAGATAAAAACCGGCCAAGTGCGGGTCGGACAGGCGCACTAAGGGCAAGACGGCATGAAAAATACTACAAAAATACACGCATACTTATATCGGGGGGGAGGGCTCTCATATAACAAGCTCCCCTAATCGAAGGCGATAAAGATATCATGATAAGTTTTTTTAACGTCTGTAGGTGCTGACGCTGTCGGGCGTGTCGCGAGTGTTCCACTCGCGGTTCCAGTTGCTGATGACGATTGGCGACTTCAACCGCTCGTGGGCGGCGCTGCTCGACTACATCACCGACTTCGCGCTGCGTCGCAGTCACGAGGTAACATTGTCTTATTATGACTTACTGATAAACATGTTATTTGCATTGTCGACTCAGGCGATAAAAAGTCTAGCTATGGACGTTTTCATCACGTCGATATCGTGTCGTACTATGCTCAAAGAGCGTGAAAATATATTTAATACTTACTATACAACTTGTAAGATTTTTCTTATATTATACACATACTTGATAGTACATCCATAACCTAAAATTACACTTTGTCAAGTCAAAAGAGTTTACCGTTTTTTACATTTACATAGTATATTTATATTTACAACTACATCTAACACATACTCGTATCAATTTTTAACTCAACCGTTGCGTAATTTTTTGGTTGCAGGTGTCTGTGGCGGCGCTGAAGTCATTCCAGGAGGTGGTGGGCGCGGCGGGGCGGGCGGAGGGCGCGGGCGGCGCCCCGGGTGCGGCAGGAGCGGTCGCGCGCCGTGTGTGGGGCGCGGCGTGGGCGGCCTGGACCTGCATAGCCGACCACGTCGCAGTCGATGCGCCAGGTACGACAAAAATGAGATGTGGCTGTGTAACGGGCGTTTGTTGTACGTTGTTGCGGTCCTTACGTAGCGTTTTTTTTTAATATTTATTTTAGTTTACTTTATTTTATTAAGTTATACAGTGGTGTAATTGAAATTTGAATGAGGATAATATATACATTTTACCTTCCAATAAAATGTGTATTATGTTCCTTAACGTCCAAAGTCCTTTATGAGAGTACATCGCTTGCTACCGATTACAGCCCATAGATGTCGTACCGTACCGTTACCGCTCCCAGCGCCACCTTCCGTTAAATCTGTGAACTAAGTGAAAGCCACAAGCCGCCATCTTTGATATATCAGATCATTGTAAGTGTCTCATAATGATGAGGGTGGACACCAGGAAGCCCTTACTAGGACTTTGGACGTTAAGGAACATAATACACATTTTATTGGAAGGTAAAATGTATATATTATGGTTCTGTTTGACGTCCAAAGTCCTTTATGAGAGACGTGTTTGTTATCTTCTGGTGGCTTGTGAATAATGCAACAATGTGATAAAGTTTTAAAGTAATAAAAGAATCACAATAACACCTATCAAGTACTGTGTGTCAAGAGACTGGTCGAGTATTTAATTCTTTATTTAAGAATATATTTTTGTTCACGTAATCCGACATCACAATAATTACTGCTGATGTAAGTTTCCAGGCGTAGCGTAAAAAAATATATATATAGCTTTATGACATAATACGTATTTTGAGAGGAAAACTGTAAAAGTACCTGAGGCGTTCACCAAGATAGAAATATTGCACCGCCAGTGGGGATTAGTTTACATTCCAAGCAACTGGGGTATCACAAAATTTTAGCACCATCGACTCCGCTACTAGTAAGGGTTGAATGCAATTAAAAACGTCTTGCAAAGTTAAAAAGTTAGTTACTATTCGATGCCATCGTGTGACACTTTTGGTTCTATGAATAAAATATATTACCTGGATGGTAGTACTATACGCTATGTACTAGTGTAATAGAACATATCTGCAAATCTAGACTTATTCCTGAGAATTAAAGATAAATAAGTTATAATATTACCGACTATGTCGCCTTTGATCCTTTCCAGGACTGTGGAAATCGTCGCAAAGATCTTGCTAGGTGACCGACCGGCAATTAGGAAACAGAAGTCCATAAGCTGCATCACGTCTTCAGTGTCTTACATTTGACAGGAACTTCGTAGTTGCGATTAGTGTTCCATACACTTTTACTGAAGCTGTAGCGTGCCAGCGTTAGGCAAGCAACCTTCCCGATTGGGGTGATGAAGGTTGCAAAGTTGACAAACCCTATGAGGCGAGACCTGCATGAGGGACCAACCGCCAGCTGCACAGGAAACTCCATAAACTCTAGCACATATACAGTATCTATTTTTTCAATAAAACTTTATTAAAGTGTCATGGTGAGTGTCCCGAGCTTTATGTAGCCTTTGAAGCTGTAATGTGCGAGCTTTCGACCCTTAAGTCTAGGACTGATTTTGACCCAAAGTCGACTACAGAGTTCTAGTACGTCTGCAATATCTTGGTTTTCAATAAATACAACATATTTGGATGTGCGTCTGTATCTGCGTTATAAAACTTTTGTCTTCGTATTATCGACAGGAACCTCGTCTTAGAATGTATGCCATTATAAAGCTCATGAATGTATACCATCAATAGAAACCTTATATTAGGATGTGTGCCATTATATAAACATCTTGTTTGCGTATCATCAATCCCTGTATTAGTATTAGAACGTGTGCTATTATAAACATATTGTTTGTGTATCATCAATCCTTGTATTTGAATATGTGCTATTATAAACATCTCCACTTTATATCATCAACAGGATATTTGTATTAGAATGTACCTATGCCATTATAAACCTCTTGAATTTATATAATTGATAGGAAATTTGTATTAGGATGTATGCCTGCTCTTGACTTTATATCATCGTTAAGAAATCTGTATTATGATGTGTGCCATTATAAAACTTTAGACTTTGTATATTGGACATAGGTAAAGCACGCGTCGACAATGACTCGAAGGCCAAAGTGGATATAATATTAATATTATACTCTGTAAAGCTGAATCCGTTTGTGCGACAAACAGACCACTGCCCCGATTTTCATAGGACCTGGTATACGTAAAGTAAATAGGCGCAAATGTTTGGCGTTTCAGCCAACAGCAATCCTGCAATACCCGGAGGTAAATAGTTTCGACACTGATATTATAGTCCCAAGAGGAGTAGTAAGACCTGCTTGAACAATCAGCTATTAATCAATGTATTGTAATAAACTAGTACTGTCCTTATTGACTTTCGACAGGGAATTTGTAGAGGTTTTGTGTCCCTTAAATATTACTCTTGCAGTGTAAGTGCGCGGCTATACGACCTGTCCCAGCGGGATGAAGGTTAGGAAGCTAATTTTTTAGTTCCGAAGCTGATATTATAGCCCCAAAATCCCAAGAGGTAGAAGACCTGCTTGAACTGTCAGCTGTTAGTCAATATATTGTAATGAATATGTACTGTACTTACTGACTTTCGACAGGGAATTTGTATAGGTTTTGTGTCCCTTAAATATTACTCTTGCAGTGAGAGTGCGCGACTATACGACCTGTCCCAGCGGGAGATGAAGGTTAGGAGGCAAATTTTTCAGTTTCGAAGCTGATATTATAGTCCTAACTTCCAAGTGGTAGAACACCAGCTTAAACTGTCAGCTGTTAGTTAATGTATTGTTATAACCCTTCTGTACTTACTGACTTTTTGAACAGGGAATTTGTATAGCGTATTGTATACCATAAATATTGACTTGGCAGTTTGACTGCGAGGTGATACGACCTTTCCCCGCGCGGGAGATTTAGGATAAGATGCTAATTTATAGCCTGAACTACTGCAGTTGGTATTATGTAATAGCCAACAATTATTTATAAATTTTAATGTCTTCGGTAAGCTGACATTTATAGTTCAAAACCAGCCATAGTTTAGAACCTTTAGAATTGTTGAAGCCTGATTCTTGGTTCGATGTACTGTACTAGACGGCCATGTATTTCATCATCTCGGTCGATATTTATATAGCAAGCATACCAACAGTCTGTGTTATATATTTAATGGTAATAGTATTTTAGCCACAACTACAAAATGAACGAGATTTGCAAATCTAATGACTTTGATTAATATCATAAGGGCGTCGACTCCATTCCATCCATCCATTGTACAAGGATTTCTACCACTTTATTGATAATATTTGTGATGGCGTCAACTGTACATAGTTTAAATTCATAACAATACCTCTTTTTAAAAAATTATAATTTATGTGAGGTTACCAACTGTACATTTTATTCGATCACTTGTCTCAGTTTGAAATAATTCTATTAAAGTCATATTAAAACCAGTAAAGTTTTGATCTCTTATATATTATGTGGTCATATTATATAATATATTATATCCCCCCCCCTTCTTTTTTAAGGAGAGAGGATGGCTCGCAAAGTCTTGGATCGCCAGTATAATTTTTGTTCGAATACCCACGATTTATTTATTAATGATGGTTCCAGAGAACTTGTGTGTTCGTAACCTGAATGTATGTTATCCAGTCCGCCTACTTTTTATCTTGGCTTGTCAAGCATTAGATATCTGCGTCTGCATAAACATGAATTTTCTAAGCTATATTATATATAGGCTTAGGGTATGTTTATTAAAAATATTTTCAGGCGTCTACTGTTAGAACCGAACAGTCAAGACGTTTAACGTACCTATAGAAGGTCTGGAAAAGTAGTAGGTACTTCCAGTGCAAACATCAATCTATTTCGTTCAGAAATGCTATGAGTAAAAACATCGATCTATTTGGATCAGAAATGTTATGAGTGTAAACATCGATCTATTTAGATCAGAAATGTTATGAGTGTAAACATCGATCTATTTTGATCACAAATGTTACAAGTGTAAACATCGATCTATTTCGTTCAGAAATGTTATGAGTGAAAACATCGATCTTTTTGAATCGGAAATGTTATGAGTGTAAACATCGATCTATTTGGATCAGAAATGTTATCAGTGTAAACATCGATCTATTTTGATCAGAAATGTTATTAATGTAAACATCGATCTATTTTGATCACTAATGTTACAAGTGTAAACATCGATATATTTCGATCAGAAATGTTATAAGTATAATGTATTTTAAACTAAATATCTGCAGAACTGTACGTACTGGCTCAATTAGCAATAGAAAAGAGTTGAACAACTTCGTAAAAAATATTTTACTACCCTCCGCGAAGTAAACGTAAATGATGTAACGGATGGAAAATTCGATTTAGTAATGAAATATTTATATTAATACATTTACATAGCCATTTGAAATGTAAAAGACAGCGGTTTATTGTATGAATACGTTTACATTTTAGGTAATACGTCTCCGTTCCAAAAATGGCGGTAGTCGTAAGAGTTTAAAAATAGCATGTTTTGTTAATTAATTACCTTTATACTATTCGGATATCACGCTATGATAAACAGGTTACCGAATTAGGCACGATCTCAAGAAGTAGATCATTAGTACCCGCCGCATAATCGTGAAAAATTATCATGTCACTCACCAAATGCGGTTGCAAACCTTTGCTTCGATCCTAATTTCAAACGGCGAAGAGATTTCCTGCTCCATCTTCTACAGTAACCGCCAATAACGAGTTCAAAACGACGAACTTTTCACCGCGATATCCCGATCGCGTGATTTACGTCTACCCGATACGCGGTAAAAAACTGTATAATGAACTCTATTGACGATCAGTAACGGTTTTACGACTTTATAAAACTCACAAAATTTGTTTTAAATAGATTTTAAAATTAAAAGTTAAGTTAAATTTATAACTTAAATAAGTAAGTTTTTTGCGACTGCATGGTTGCAAAAACGACGCAACAATGATCTGATATATCAAAGATGGCGGCTTGTGGCTTTCACTTAGTTCACAGATTTAACGGAAGGTGGCGCTGGGAGCGGTAACGGTACGGTACGACATCTATGGGCTGTAATCGGTAGCAAGCGATGTACTCTCATAAAGGACTTTGGACGTCAAACAGAACCATAATAGGTATTTAGCCGCAACATTAAACTGTATCTCCCGATTGTGTTATCATTAGTTTTTTTCACTGCGTCCCATACGTCGTCAAAAAGCAATTTTAAAGTCGTATTAGCGCCAAAAGGGTCGTAGATAAAGCGAGACAGCAATACACCAGACAAAATAAGCTATTATTTTTACTGTCTGAAAAAAAAGAAAATGTACATCTAAACCTGGTGTGAAGCCATCATAGATATATTCGAAAAAGTCATAAATTTATTTCACCCCAAACAGACGCAACGGAAGACGGCAAGCCGGTGGATGTGTACGCGCCGTCGCTGAACTTCCTCACCACGCTCGTGCAGATTTTCCCCCTCATCTTCCAGCACATCCGACCCACGTGAGCTCACAAATTGGTCTAGTCTAGTGGCTTAGAGCTTCGCTCACGACCCGGAGGTCGTGGGTTCGATTCCTGCGTAGGAACAAAAAAAATTTTTGTTTTCAAGTTTGGTTAGAGCAATGCAGGCTGATCACCTGATTGTCTGACAAGAAAGATGATCCATGCGTCGGATGGGCATGTAAAGAGTCGGTCCTGCGCCTGTTCTCTCGCCAGTCGTGTCGGTTTACCGTCCCACTTGGTTATAAAAACGAAGAGAGAGTGTATTTGAGTATTGCGCACACACTAAAAAATAACACCTGCGTAGCTACCGACACCGGTGTTATTATTATCGGTTATTATTATTATATATTATTCGGAACTGCGCGGTCCGGTGCGTCGCGCCACCAGCCAGACGCTGTTCAGTATTATTACATTCGATGTCTCTCGCTAGTTCACACGCGCACAATGAAATCGCGATGAAACGAGCACGAATATTATACTGAACGGCAGAAAATGAAAGAATCTATAACGATTAAATATTTTATTAGTAATGGAAAATGTGTATAAAATTAACGTTTCAATTAGGAACAATACATAACTTTCAACCGTAACTTTTCAGATTCACGGCTGCCGACGTGAAAAAGCTGGGCGACTGTTTAGCTAATATCTGCAGCGTGGAGCCCTCGGCCTCCGCCCTCGACGGCATCGGGGGTGGGGCGCCCGTCAGTCTACACGCCCTGCACTGTCTCGACACTGTACACAAGGTATTTTATTATCTTCAGGACTCATACGACTACGACACGACATGCTTCGTCGCACATTCGCAAAATAAACGGTGGCTTACTGTACGTTACGTGTTTGTGTTTATGCGGTGTATAGAAAAGTGACACTTGATAAATATGAGGATGAGTTTGTATTCCTGTAAAGACAACGGGTATTTGCATACTGTTCATTTCACATTAAAAAAAAAGTACTATTACACACTTGGTTTTGTTTTATTCAATTTTATTACCAAAAAAAATTTTTAAGCTGTAATAATTATTTTGTAGGAAGCGCTAGCACGCCATGAGCTACTGCCGCCGATGTTTGCGGCGCTGACGGGGCTGGCGGGCGTGGCGGGCGGTGCGGGCGCGCGCTGCCTCGCCGCCGCCGCCGCGCTCTACCGCGCAGCGCCGGCGCACAGCGCCACCGTACTGCCGCACCTGCTGCAGGTATACTGGCGGCGGTGCGGACCACCGTAAATAAAATAACAATAAAAATAAAATGTGGTATTATAAACGTCACTTTGGTTCACTCAGGAGTTGCCTTCCAGTTTATATAATAACTGATCAATACTTTTTATGCTATAGGCTCTACATACAGCGGTGAAAAAATGCGGTGCAGAAAAGAGACGACCGAGTATCGTTAGAGAAAGAGAACAGCCAGAGGATACGACGCATATAGCGTCCCTACTTTTGCAGGTATTTCTCACTTTCTACTCCTCCTACATTCTTCTGATTAATTGCGTTACGGGTCCTATAGGGACATCCTAAACGGTGTATATGTCGCAGTCATCTTATTGAATCTGGTTATTTAATTGAATCACTAGGCGGTTATATAATGGCGTCAAACAGCTCGTACAAATAGCAATGTGTTGATATATTTTTTGATTAATTTACTTTAATGTTCGTTTTATTAGTACTCATTTGGGAATTTCGAAGTTTAAAACTAAAATATTAAGTGGCTGTCCTAGTTTCGGATTCTAAAATTTGTTGGCAAAAACAGGATTCAATGAAAGCGCTAGTCATTCAATTAAATAGCTGATTCAATCAGATGACTGCGACATATATACTGTCCCAAAGGATACGGTGTATAGGATGTCCTTCGATCACACCTGAGATCGTTTTCGAGTTTGGTTACTTTGTTTGTTGATCCTGGCTACTCAGAAGTCTGCCCGCTTGAAAAAAGGTTGCAGGCCAGGACATTAGGGGAGACCTTTGCCCAGCCATGGGACAGCATAGAATATATGTATTTATGCTCTACGCGTCATTCTGATGATGACCCGGTATGTGTATAGAATTTTCACCAATAATTTTGTCTAGGTACTAGCTACAGGGTTGCCACTAGCAAGAGAGAAGCCCGAAGAATATAGTGAATTCTGGAACATTCTTCCCGACGTTTTAGAAACATTCATGTTTGAACCACCGTAAGTATAACTTTGGAATTTATATCAAAGTAGTTTTAAGCTTTTGAACCGTGTAATGTTAGTGCTGTCTTAATTTTCACATTAAAGTAAAATATATAACTATCGCTAACAGACATACATAACTAGCGCATCCGTAGATCAAGCTTTTGACAGCTCCGTAAAAGTAACGTCATCGAATAATTTTCCACATAAATTTCAATCGCGTTTACGGAGCTACTGCAGTAGTTTTTACTTCTAACGCGTGTTACTTTCTTCAGTGTGGGCGGATCGAGCGAGGCGCGTGAGCTAGTGGGCGTGGTTCGGGAGGAGGTCCTACGCGCGACGCCCGCGCCGCCGCCGCTGCCCGCGCGCCGTCTGCTCGCGTTGGTGCGCGCTGGCTCGATGCACGCACACCCGTATACCGCTGCGCGTACGTACTTACATTTGATAACTTACATTTTTTCTTTTTTATTTCCTATCTTTATTGTACCCACCTAATAGTAGTTTGTGATGTATGAACTAATCGATGAACATTATTAACTTTTCCCATTCATATAAGTCTGTAATCACTTTTACTGTATTGACCCAATATTTGAGTAAGAATGTCGTTTGTGCAGTACTAATTAAGGAATATTGTTAGATTTTTTTTGTTCATACTAAATGTTTACGCCTATCAGTAAAAACCTATTATTGGGTTTCTGTATGTTATATTGACTCTATTTTTGTTATAATATATTATAAGCTGTTGGTTTTCCAAAATATAAAAATTAATAATACAAGACGTGCAAGGAAATGCTGCCATTTTGAGGTCTACTTGCTGCGTTTAGTAATTTGTAAACTTCTCAGTTTGATTATTTATGTATTTATATATCACGCCCACAGAGAATGAGCAAGAGCTGCGCGAGCGCGAGGAGTTCGCACGCACGTGCTTCGAGACGCTGCTGCAGTTCTCCATGCTGGAGGACGTGGACCCCGCGCCCGCGCCCGATACTGACAGTGAGTGTAGCGACATCTGCGAAACTTTCGCGGCGTAAATAGATGTGTTGCGACCTTTTTCGAAAGATTCCGCGGCAGCCCTAGACTCAAAACACATTGGCGCAGAGTTAAAGCTTCATGTCTGTCGAATACGTAATACGTAAATACCTTAGAGTATATTATAATTTAAGGATTTTTTATTTATTTCAGGCGAGGCGGACCCGCTAGCCATCATGCCTCTGCTGGAGCGTTTCCAAGAGGTGCTGAGCCGATACAGCACAGTCGCCGACGACGACCTGCCCAGGTTTGTATACTGAAACCACAGCCATACCGTACGAAGACTACACATACAAATTTTGTGCTCTGCGTATATTCATACATACATCTACTATAGTATATACATTCATACATCTTAAGAAACGCGTGACATCATATTTTATGTGTTTAAAATTTTATAATAATTTTACATGATATTACTAACATGAAAAATATATAAAAGAAATAAATACTATTTAACAATAATAATAATATGTATAACGTAATATCGCAATTTTAGTTAAATTATTAACAATAAGTATATTAAAATTAACATTGTATAGAAAATAACATGAGATTCAGCTAAGTTACATTTTACACTACGTATATGTATTTAGAAGAATTTAACAGAGATGTCATGTTGTGTTTACAGACACCAGCTATCGGAGATCTCGTTTGTGCTGAAGGCGATCACGACGCTGGGCGAGGCCATGCAGCGCGCGCCGCCCGGCAAGATCGACCCCGCCGCCTGGCACAAGCTCATCGGTACGTGGTCATCTAGCACACGCTCCCTAGTGGGTCATAACTAGAAGATTTCCTCAAAGATATTTGTCAAACTTATCAGACAAATATATCTTTAATAACTAAAAGAATAAGAAATTTATAACGCTTAATGATAATAAAATGTGACTTAACTTAACTCCGTACAGCACGAATCGATCGAGACATAACTCAGCCATACCACATGTTAATTTTTAATATTTTATACAAGATGTAAAATAAATGAGTGATAATACTTTAGGGTGTATATGTGCCCCCTATGTTGAGTAGACTGTGAAAGCGCTGAAAGATTTACTTTTGATTTTCATGATTCTATGCCTCAACATCATAAATTTGTGCATACAATAAGTAAAAACGTGTGACTATTTATTATTATAAAAAGAGTTCCTCCTTCAGGGCTGGTACTTTCATAGTAAACTCTATATACGGGACCCATACACACCGTAAAGTATTATCACTCATTAATTTTATAGCCTGTATTTATTATATTAAAGTGTATTATTATTAATTTTGTCACGCAGACGTGTACCCGTCTCTCGTGCGTCTCGCCGCATCGGGGCGCGCGCGCGGCGCGTCGACGGCGCTGCAGGGCGCTCTCATGCAGTTCGCCGCGCTGCTGTGCGCGCCGCGCTCCGAGCCCGCGCCCGCGCCGCTCTAGCGCCGCACCAAGTACACCATCCGCATATAGAGCACGCACCTGTAGCCGCGCAGGTAAACTTAACTATTTAACCGACTTTAAAAAAGGAGGTTCACAGTTTGACTTGTATGTTTATCCGCAATTTTCTCAAATATTACTGATGCTATTTGGATGAGATTTTTATTAATAACATTTCAATGTGTTGAAGGTTATATTCAGTTGTTATAATAAAATGGAAAAATAATACATTGTTTGGATGCATGGAAATAATATTAGAGTGAAAAATATGTGTAGTATTCCTAATAAAAAAATATTTAAACTTGTTTAGGGCCAGATGGCTGATTTTTATTGGGTTATGCCGGCCACACGAGCCGAAGCAAATATATTCAAAACAATAAGAACTGTAATGACACAACTACATATTTATTTTCGTACTGTTATTGCGTTTAGTACACAAATTGTCAATGTTTTATATCTGTTTGTTTACCCGCCATTTTGTTTTCAGCGGTCGAGGACGCGGCGGCCTGTGTTATACATGAACGATTCATAAAAACCTGTTCGCCATTGATGTAATATCCTGTATATAAACTAGAAGCACGTGTTCGAAAATCTTTAAACGTCGGTGTTCCAAGAACATAAAAATAAGGTGCTAGTTCTAAATATTATGTCAATGGTATATGGTCGTGTTATGTTTAGGAGGTAAAGCTAACCCAAAGCTGTGCAGTATTTATTTACTCCTAGATGTAGGTAGACAAATATTTATTAGTTTAATAGTACACTTAGCTAAATAATTAATTGTTACATGTACAGTCATAATATCGCTCTTCTACCGAACTACGTTTTAATGTACAGTTGATTAATGTTTCACAGTTTGAGTGTGGTTTTGATATCAGAACCCTTACTTTGAAAGAAGTCCCTAGGCAAGCTGTGTACGTGAGACAGATTGTTGAGTACTGATCCTATAAGATACGGGTGAAGGTGTTTAGCAGTTTTTATCAGATTTATTTTACAAATAACTTTGTTCTAACTTATGAATTATGATAGAAGTTTCTTTCTACGGAAGAATAGACAAAGTTTGATCCCTACAACCTGTCAGTACTTCTTTTCTTGCGTAGGTATACACATGAATTGTGCCATTTTAACAGATTTGTTAAGTGGAAGAAGAATAAATAGAACTTTACCCACATTCTTTGTAAATATAATATTTTGTTATGCAATTCCATTAAGTTTATTGTGATTGTGTACATGTGTTATTAACTGATGTGTATTAAATTGTATAAAAATATTGATTGTTTACCAAAAAATTTTAATACCGTATAGGTATTTTTTTCTTTATTTTATATTAATCTTGGCGAAAACCGCGTCTGTGCGAGAATTACAACATGCTATACTGTGAACTAAATTTTTACTTTTTTTCTACTTATTTGCGCACTGTAGATTCGAACCGCGCATCGGACTGCGTTCCAAACCGGTATCTGTACTGCGGACTGTCGTGCTAATTACGACGTCAAAACCGTTCACAGATTGGACCGCCCGCGTCTTACATTACGTGTCTAATGCGCTGTCATAGGCGCTGGCCCTCGTACCTCGAATATCAATTCAATTGACAGTCTGTCCTGCTCGCACGCCCGTCAAATTTTACATACACGTGCAGGACAGACTAACAATCGAACCGAGCTCTAAGTACGATAATCGAAGCCCTGGCATAGGTTTGGACTTTCGGTATTTAAACGTCAGTTTTGGATTGCTAGTTGGAGCTGCACGTCTCTAACTGTAAGGCTAGTGCGAGTTTTTGTCACTGCACACGGTGAGCACTTACAATTTGTTCGCATCGAATTAGTTACCATAGTTTGCCACTAGGGGCGCTGTTTCGATGCCATACAAATTGTAGCTAACTTCTTCATCGTCACAAAGTAGATATATAACAGAGACACGACCTAGTACTAGAAAATGGTATCACCCTAATACTGGCAATAACTCGCAAAACCGCCATCTAGCGCCACTATTGGAATACTAATTACTAATTTCGTTTCGTATCTTCTTAATAATTAAGGAGTTGAATTTAGCTTAATGTGATGTTATGCTTAAAAAATATGCTTCTCTTTATTTTAATGTCAGTATTTGTACTTAATTCGGCAAATTTACATTTTATAATTTACAAAGGTTAATAGTAGTGACATCTATTGCAATTTTTTTGTATTAAACATAGATTGTATGGAATGGTAGGCCATGTCACCGTGATAAAAACTCGCACTAGGCTCACTGTACATAAGTGGGTGCTAAATGTTTATGTATAAAATTGTTAATATAAAGACTGGTCTGACATTGCTCAATTGACGAATTTGTGAAGAATAAGTAGACTGAGCTGCGGTAGTATACAATTTAGCAATGTCAAAATCTGAGATAAAAAATTACAGTAGAGTACAGAGTACATCGATTATAGGTTATTGTCTGTCTCGCTTGCGCTCGCGTGAATTCATGCACGTGCGAGCGGGATAGACTGATTCGTGCTAATCGGGGACTTGTACGGTCATATTTCTAGTGGTCCACGGCAAATCTTTTTACCTGACTGCGGCGAAACCAAAAGCAATAGTTACGATTTTAGCAGTGTACGTATGTTTGTTCCAAATTAACACCTCAACTATTGATCCGATTTTAATGAATGAGAATAATAATAGCCCGTAGGCTATACTATACAGGGTGTAAAAAGAGCAGTCACTATAACTTCGTGGGGTAATAGCCAGGCAAGAGATATATCCATTGGTACTAGTCATTTGCATTTAATCCACTGTTTTAAAATTTTTAAAATTTTCAATAGGCATTGTACAACGTGCACAACACAGCGATCAGCTGATTACGCTGGTCAAGAGCACGCGTAAGACGTTCATTACGTACTAGAGCAAAAATTATAAAATATAAGAATTTAATGCAGAACATTGTTCCAAACAGTTCAGCTTTGCGGCTAAAATAATAAAATAATAAAAAAAAATATTTTTTCAAAAAATAAATAATGAAAAAAAACCATTTCTAGAATCAGTCAAGGTCCTATTATCCTATCCTAAAGTTATAGTGACTGCTCTTTTTACACCCTGTATAGGGTGTAAAAATACCATAAATAATATTTTTTGGATATGATTATCATACCTTCTCTGAGTCTAGAAATATTTTTTTTATTTGATATTTTTAAGACAAAAAAAACAATGAATGGTGAAAAGTTTTTTTTTAATATTTTCCTATTTTTTTTTCAAATATACATTTCCGAATTGCGAAGAGGTATAATCATATTCCAAAGTTATTATAACTGGTCTTTTTACATCCTCTATAAATTGCGTTGTCGGGTTTAAATTTTTTTAATGTATTCTATGAAATTACTACACATTAAGTGCGTTTATACACGAAATACATTAAGAAACTGATCTTGCTGTTTCTAGTGGCCACTAGATGGGCTTTTCTACTATATCTAGACTATATCTAGGCTCTAGATATACTAAGTAAATCTGGCGCCGAGTCATTGAACTGTAGATCCTAGATTTTATGTAAAGAAACTGGGCACTAGTGAAATATATAAATGTCGTTTTATTAATGTGAGTTACATGTTGTATGCCAAAATTTACTTACTTATATTTGAAAACGTGCTCATTAGCATTTTTCTTTGCACATCCACGATATAAAATAATTTAACGAATGTACTTCATAAGCTATAGTAATAATATAATTTATGCGATAAAGTTATTTGTATATATTGCACTTTAT
The DNA here is from genome assembly GCA_905187575.2 of Celastrina argiolus. Taxonomy (NCBI): domain Eukaryota; kingdom Metazoa; phylum Arthropoda; class Insecta; order Lepidoptera; family Lycaenidae; genus Celastrina; species Celastrina argiolus. The sequence goes on from LR994597.1 coordinate 14,290,641, forward strand.
ATTTGCGTAGTTTACTAGATAGGGCAAATCTATTCATCGAAGGGTTGTTAGTATCAACGCGCACTGATATACAAGGTGTAAAATAAATGAGTGATAATACTAAGGATGTGTATGTGACTCCTATGTAGAGTATATTATGAAAGTACCATCGCTGAAAGACGTGTATGAGTCATGCCTCAACATCATAAATTTATCCATACAATAATTTAAAAAAAGTATCTGTTTCAGCGCTGGTACTTTCAGAGCAAACTCTATATAACCCATACTAACACTAAAGTATTATCACTCATTAATTTTACAGCCTGTATAATCGAAGTGTCCTGTTTTTACCTATAGCATAATATTAATTTCTATTGATAGACTATTAAGGTACAGAGTATCATGGTAATAATTATTATGGTGACAAACGTAGACATGTCACATTTCCACGAGACATATTTGTACCATAACTATAAAAAAATATATATGAATATAGTGCTTTAGATGCAAAACATGACGCACCAGTGTTTGTTGAGCCTAAGAGTGCTCCCACACAGTTGACACATAACATTGTTAAATAATTGAAGCCATAAATGGATAAAGGTGATGTCGCAAAAATTTACCTAGAAAATTGAGATTAAACTGCGACTTTTAGGATATACTAGTAACGTATTAGGTACAATGATTCTAGAGACGGATCTTTAGATTAATGTACTTAATACTTTACGACGTGTTCTAAAATGTTTAAGTGATAGTTTGAACTCAATTTTCTCGAAATCAGAATTTTGATACATATCACCGTCATCCATTCATGTCTTTTATTAACATACACTAACAATATTGGATTTAACTTGTAAAATAAAGCCTTATGGTATAAAATGTTATATTAGTAAACCTAAAATGTTATACAAACTGTGCACTGCGCTATAAGGTATTGCATAATATGAAAAAGATAATATGATATAAGCTTATTAATTATTATGTTGATGTTGGCCAAACTGTTATAATATAGATCTCCAAATGTTATAGACAGTGCAAGTGTATGCAATAACAATATAAATAGAGATATACTACTGTACTGATAAAAATATTTACACAGCTGGTTAGCTATTCAAGACTGCTGCCCTTGTCTATCAAGTGACTCTTCCAACATTAGCTTAAGACAGCAACATTGAATACCTCATCAGCTGTGGTAATATTTTTATTTGTAAATGAATTAATATATAAGCTTTAGATGCGTAAGTTTTGTACGATGTAATTTTTTAATTGGCTAATAATAGTGTTGTCAGTATACTCATGTACTTCCTATTATTTTATAATTAAATTGTTAGGTTTAGGTTAAAAAAAAACTCGCTAAGCGTCTAGACTGATGCAATAATTCGCCAATAGATGGCGGTAAACGTTGTCTAATGTAAACTTAAAGAGGACTTCTACAAAGTGCAGCGTCGAAGCGATAACGAACTTCCAAAAGAATAATTTTTTTTTTTTTTTTTTCTCTTTATTTAAAGGCTATTCATCCTAAGATTATGTCAGCCTTATTCAATAATCATTACAAGAAAAACCTAATTACATTATGCTTAAATCTAATTCCCTTAAATATAACGAATGAATAATAAATATAAAAGAATAATACAGGGTTTAAAAAGACCACTTGTGATATCGTTGGGAAATGAATAATATATGAGCTTTTCCTCATTCTAGAAATGTATTAATTTTCGACACAAACTAAAAAAAACTTAATTATTTTTTAAGAATAATAAAAAGGTTTTCCAAGCGTTTTTTTATACCCTGTATGTTGTATGAGAGAAACCAATTGTTTAGTGACGTAATATATCCCAAGTAATTCAATAGGTTTTACTTCGTTGTCATTTTCATATTTTTTCTTTGGCCAAGCCCCCATCATCTCTAGAAGATGTAAAAAAATGTATAATCCAGTTACATATTTTATTATAAGTTACTAAAATAATGAATTATACTTATTGATTCAACTTGTACATTTTATGTTTTAGTGTCCAACTCGGTTGTTTCCAATAAACTAAATAAACATTATCTGTGTTTTACTTATTGTCTAAGATTATCTTAGAACTTGGTGCGATTTATATTTAGATGCTGTTTTTTTGTATAAAATTATCACATTACGATGAGTGATGACGCACTGATAGTGGGGCCGGAAGGGTACGCAGAATGGCGCGCACATACATAATAATATTGACGGACGCTGTACACCACGACAATCTGGCCCCGTGCTAAGTACAGAAGAAACGGAAACATACTTACAATATTATATACTCTTAAACTATACACATATTTAAGATTTTTTTTTTTATTATACACATATTGAATACATTGTTTTCACTTGATTAGTATCAAGCTAATTTTTCTTGAGAAGCTTTATTTTGATGAGATTTTTTTGCCCAGGAACAAATAAAAGTTTTTCGTCGCTTTTGTATTTTATTCGATTTTGGATGTATACTGTAGGTACATAACTGTACCTCATTTAAAACTAAATCCATGTCATAATAAAATCTTAAATAATTATGATTTTGACTCTACTGAGTTGTAGTTTTATTGATACGAGGTTGTGAAGGTAAAGCGGCGTTTTTCTCCTTCGGCGGGAGATCACCAACGCGGTCAACCACTGCGCTACGGAGGTCGTCTAATTTGCATCTCAGCAACCAAAGTCACTCATGCGTTCAACATAAGAACAAGGTCAGTGCTTAGGTCAGGATTTAAAAATAAAATGAATTATAAAACTATTACAAAGTTGAATGTAAAATAGTGTGTAACAATCCGAGTATGCATAGGTAAACATATTTTTTATTTATTTACTTACCAAAATATTATTAAAATGACATACAAGATGAAAGATTTTTGGAAATATATTAAGTCAAGTTTCTGAAATACCTTACATAATTATTCTCAGTAGCCAAGCAGGATTGAGAACTATTTCAATCCTGCTTGGTATTCAATCGAATTGTAAGGTCGATGTCATCATTTTCGATGTCACAAATGCTGTCAATTGCTCCTGCTAATCCACATGCCAATGTTGTGCTAACTACTCGATATTTTTCGTAGGTATTTCATGGTCACCAAATAAATACCAGCGTACCGAAATTGTTAACTTATTGTGGTCAAAACGAACTAGACTTTTTTAAACGGGCAAATGGTCCAATTATTACCTACTTTGTGATATAACAGACCGTCAGCGTAAAAGTGGCTTAACCTTGAGACACTTCCTTACTATGGAGAAATTGAACTTTCTTTAAAACATTCAATTTGTTTTTTTAATTACAGTCAATGATTAAACATTTAAAATAAGCTCAGATATTTTTTTTATGTTATTTCACTTGATTTTTATATGATAACATTAATTTTTTTACTTAAATAATAATGTTAAGTTGGCAACATAAAAATGCCGCTATAACTCGTGGATCGTAATAGCGAGACAGACTTGAAATTTTCACATTTTTTTTTGTTGCCGCTGTAACAACAAAATACAAGCCGTCTATACATATTGGCCGAGTGTTAAAGGTAATAAAATATTCCATACAACATTCGTGTTTTTGTCATCCTATACGGCACCCTTCGTGCGTGTATAAATAAAATAAAACTTCTCCCTGTTATATTTGTACAATGTACGAACACCAAGAGAGTCGCACCGCACCACCATTTTAGGTAGAAATAACATTGGAGACGAATGCAATTTGGAACGATGCCAAGTCATGCCTTTTATGCCGTGGCGCACTGCGCAGACTTTCACAAGTATAAAGTACTTACGCGTTACGATAAAGCGGATAAACTTAAGGCTTTCTTATTTATAATGAACGTACTCGTACTTAAATCGAGAGAAATATTGGCATTATTCTGGGTATATTAATAAAATTTGGTATTTTAGCCAAAAGATGGCGTTTGATAGTGCTAATTACGAAAATTGCATACCTATAGATTATAGAATACTAGCTATTCCCGCGACTTCGTTCGCGTGGTTTTTGAGTAACTTAATCCGTTTATGCAGCGCACGCAACGAAAGTCCTCAAATGTGAATAATTTTCCCCGTTTTTGCAACACTTCTCACTGGCGCTTCGCTCCTATTGGTCGCAGCGTAATATTTTATAGCCTAAAGCCTTCCTCTATAAATGGACTATCCAACAAAAAAATATTTTTTCTAATCGTACCAGTAGTTCCTGAGATTAGCGCGTTTAAACAAACAAACAAACAAACTCTTCCGCTTTATTATATTAGTAGGTATAGAAAAGAAAATTCTCCTCCGCCTGTAGACAAAACGCTAAATCAAAACGATAACGAAGTTCTTAAGGAATGATAAACAACAAAATATATTATGTTAATCCTATACATTCTCGAACTTCTTCATTGTAAGTAAGAAGTAAGATGTCTCACGTCTCAGAATATAAATCCCTACTAAAAACTGTTTTTATTTCTTTAAACTGTAATGATCTCTTTAGTAAGTATATTGCTTCGCTCTCGACCAGGAGGTCGTAGGTTCGATTCCCGCGTTGGAACAACCAAAAATATTGTTTTCAAGTACCTACGGTTAGGACAATGATTGTCTGACAATAAAGATGATCCATGCGTCGGATGGGCATCTAAAAAAAAAAAAACATACAGACGAATTGAGAACCTCCTCCTTTTTTTGGAAGTCGGTTAAAAAGTCAGTCCTGCGCCTGTTCTCCCGCCAGTCGTGTCGGTTGTCCGTCCCACTTGGCTACAAGAGTAAAGGAAGAGAGAGTGCTTCTGTGTATTGCGCACACACTTGGGCACTTTAAAATAACTCCTGCGTACCTGGTCTAGTTTCAATAAACCGGCCACCGTAACCGAAATCGGTGTGAGAGGCATCATTAAGTATATTATCGTGATTTTAAATTTTACCATACTATGCATATACATACATTATGGTAATAAATTATATAAAGTGCTTACTAGGTGCTTGCGTGAAACAGTGTAACAAACATCCGTCCTTACAAACTTTCACATTAAAATAGTAGTAGGATAGCTAAGCGATAATTTATCACAGAATTTATTAACCTACTGCCCACTCGTTAAAGGACAAACTGCTCACACCCACGTAGACTACCGGTCCGGACTTGAGGAATAGACGCCGTCATCGCGGCAGATGTCGGCCCACTATTGTGATTTATGACTAGCTTCCTCAGTTCCTAATTCAGAACTTGTATGTCTATAGTGGACATAAGTTCATTCTTGTTGTCAGGCAATAAAAGTTGTTCGTTCGTATTTATAATCTACTTTGTGGTATCACCTAAAAAAATTGAATGTAAAGGTTGTCGCACCCGTGCTGGGCCGAGGCACAAAAGGCGATCTTTTCGTCTATGGCAGGTACCACAGCATATTCACATAAAACCAGCGAGGAAAAATAACTCTGTCGTTGTGACTTAGCGATGGCGTGCGGGTTCTGGATGTCTGAGACTATGAGAACGCATGGATTTACGCATGTTTATGCATACATTCCCTTGCTAGTTGTGCATATATTTTGTCGTGAGATATTACTATAAAAGTATATTATTTTAAAGTACAATTACAATATTATGCGCAAATCTATACAAAGTAATATAAATACATTAATAATGCACACATAAGCGTATAGTTGATAGGTATAACGTGTTTGGCTATTGATTTTACTTTCGACTGCTCTTTGACGATATCATTTATAAAAAAATGTTTTGAATCCCGTATAAAACTAAATCAGAACACAGGGCGATAAATATTGTAGTAAACGGGAGTCAGCTAAAATTAGCTAACGAGAGTTCAACGACTTCTAACCTTACTCCACGATCGAGATTCGAGGCTGACTCTGCATTCTCGCTTTATGTAGAAAGTAAGTGTACGAGTCACGATACGAGAGTAATTTAATTGGTCACAAAAAGTATAACCTGAATGGGCACTGGGCACCTTTAGCTACAGAGTAAAGTTTAAACAACACAACTCTAAAACTGTTTCTACTAATAGTAGTTCATTGTACTTTCGAGAGCCGCCATTTTCTGTAGGTACCTAGGTATATAGCAGTTGTTTGTATGTACATTTAAGTTTCCACGTAATTTAAAAGCGTGTCATATGCACAAATAAGAGTAGGTATATGTCATACTTGCATGTTATCAAGTAATGTGTCCATATAAGGAAACGATGATGTAAGCTCGCCCACACTTAACCGGTCGTTCTTGGGCTTATTGGCGTAGGTTTAAGACCTCGTTTATAAAACGACCCAATAAGCCTATGGTTATACAGAGATGTAAATAATTATGACACTATAATTTCAAAGAAAATAACATAAATAAAACCACCTCAAGTACACGGCTGTAGATAGATTTAGGTCATAGGTTCGTTTGACGAATATATATGAACCATGAGTGTGAGTTATTTGGCTAATAGTTTACTAAGTTTTCCGGTGAGTTTTTATATAGCGCACAGAATAGTCCCAAGCATAGGTAAGAGGTCCCAGGAACTATACTATGTAGGCTTTATTACTTGCTAATTCAAAAAGGATCTACCTAGAGCTATCAGATTCCTAAATAGTTACCTACTTACCGTAGTCCGTACATAATCAAGAGTTAAGACCAAAAAATATATTAGCGGCTCGACAATAATTTATTCTTGTGACGACTTTTTAGGAGGTGGTGGTGTGTTAAGTGTGAATCCGGTTATTGTAGGAGCTAATATCAAGAGCCACCATGTTTCTGTTAACCGATTCATTGCGGCACTCGATTCCGCAAACTTTTAGCCGTGGCGGCGTACCAATATTTCATGGCACGCCTGTCGTGTCAGCCGCCATAGAAGAAAATGACACACCTAGTGTGCCATCAGCCATGTGTAATAAAAATATACTTTTTATGCTTTTTAGGCATGTGTAGACCTGATTAGGTTTAGGTGTCATCGCAAGTTGATAGTAAACGGTCTTGTAAGTGGTTGAAAGTGGCTAAATACGAGTTTTTCTACGCGATTTCCTTGATATGGCGGGTAAGTGACTTTTTTATACAGATGTTACAAACCTTTTGTCATATTATTATTGTTTTTTCGAATATTAATGTGTGGTACATTAATATTGTGTAGGTTGGTGGTTAGTATTGTGTTTTTAAGTAACGAAGTTATCGGTAAGACATCACAACACAATTTAACTGTTCTATAGAAAAAGTAGGTAGGTAGGGTTAAATAAATATAACCTACTTACCTATATACGTTTATATTTTTGTCTTATGGTTTATGAACCTACGATATTTTCTGTCAGAGTTTTCTAACTATAGTTAGAGCTAATAATACGACAACAATTTAACCAAAATTAAACTTTGACTTATTCAAAGGTTTTACGTTCTTTTTATCAAGAAGCAATCCAGAAACATGTTTACAGATTAGGTTCGTAAGCGTCTTTGATGAATGGTACTTATGCAAGTTATGCTACACATTATTTTTCCACAAAATTATTTAAAATTCATTTCACACAGCAGGTTCTTGGTTCTACCTATTACATTTTAATGGCGGACATCCTATGAAATATTTTAAATAGTGTTCAACATTAAGCTGTACTACGTATGTCCATTAAATTTAACGATAAAAGAAGCATATCCGCATTTAATATTACTTTGTCAAAATTGCTTGTCAAAAAAGGTTTGCCACACCTGAAAATTTCAAATTCATAAAATATCTAGAAACGAAGTCTGTGGGCATGTACAACGTGTAAAATAATGTATATTTTGTCCTGGACAAATCATCCTCAAAAGTAATTTGAGCAAGTTACAGCAATTTTATAAATGGCACGACTAGCGTGCCCTCCGCCACAGACAAAAGAAATCAATGGCACGCGTGGCGTGTCATCCGCAACGAATCGGTTAACATTAGACAAGAGCATTGAGTCGAAAATGGGCGTGTATCAAGTACGGCTTTCTTCTATGAGATTAATAAGATTCTTCTAGAATCTATATGATTAAGTTAGCAATCTTATTCAGTTTAAGATTCCTGTGCTCGTTTCATTACTGGGTAACCTTTTACCATAAAATCAGGTGATATTTTGAGTAGGTATTAAAAGGTTCTCAAATGAACAAAATAATATTTTTTTCTATGGAATATAAATTAAAATGTTTAACTACTTATGAAGTAGTTACACATTTGAATTAATGAATTCAATCATATATTTTCATAATTGAAGTATAAAAAATAAAAATATAACTAAGATAAAGTATGGGGTGTGTGAAATGATAGAAGTAAATTATTTCAATCTTTTATTCTCCACCGGAATGTTTATCGGCGAGTGCGCTGAACGTTTGACAACAAATATAACGCAGCTTAGTACTCCTCGGCTCCCTCGCCCTCTCCCTCGGCGGAGTCCATGCCGACCTCCTCGTAGTCCTTCTCCAGCGCGGCCAGATCCTCGCGGGCTTCGGAGAACTCTCCTTCTTCCATACCTTCACCGACGTACCAGTGCACGAACGCGCGCTTGGCATACATAAGGTCGAACTTGTGGTCTAGGCGCGCCCAGGCCTCGGCAATGGCGGTGGTGTTGGACAGCATGCACACGGCGCGCTGCACCTTGGCCAGGTCGCCGCCGGGCACTACGGTCGGGGGCTGGTAGTTGATGCCCACTTTGAAACCGGTGGGACACCAGTCCACGAACTGGATGGTGCGCTTGGTCTTGATGGTGGCGATAGCCGCGTTCACGTCCTTGGGCACGACGTCCCCACGGTACAGCATGCAGCAGGCCATGTATTTGCCGTGGCGCGGGTCGCATTTGACCATCTGGTTGGCGGGCTCGAAGCACGCGTTGGTGATCTCCGACACCGACAGCTGCTCGTGATACGCCTTCTCGGCCGAGATGACCGGGGCGTACGTCACGAGCGGGAAGTGGATGCGCGGGTAGGGCACCAAGTTGGTCTGGAACTCGGTAAGGTCGACGTTGAGGGCGCCGTCGAAGCGCAGGGAGGCGGTGATGGAGGACACGATCTGGCCGATCAGCCTGTTGAGGTTGGTGTAGGTGGGGCGCTCGATGTCCAGGTTGCGGCGGCAGATGTCGTAGATGGCCTCGTTGTCGACCATGAAGGCGCAGTCTGAGTGCTCCAGGGTGGTGTGGGTGGTGAGGATGGAGTTGTAGGGCTCCACGACGGCGGTGGACACCTGCGGGGCGGGGTAGATGGCGAACTCGAGTTTGGACTTCTTTCCGTAGTCAACCGAGAGACGCTCCATCAGCAGGGAGGTGAAACCGGATCCGGTGCCACCGCCGAACGAGTGGAAGATCAGGAAACCCTGGAGACCGGTGCACTGGTCGGCGAGCTTGCGGATGCGGTCGAGCACTAGGTCGACGATTTCCTTGCCGATGGTGTAGTGACCGCGGGCATAGTTGTTGGCCGCGTCTTCCTTACCAGTGATAAGTTGTTCTGGATGAAACAACTGTCTGTATGTGCCAGTGCGGACCTCATCTGTGGACAAACAAGGAAAGTTCATTAGTAAAGAAGATAAAAAACAGAAACAGAAATACACTTCATAATAAATTATTATGAAGTGTATTTCATTCACATTATATTTTGTGCTATGTTTAACATTGTAAATGACACTTACCGACTACTGTGGGTTCCAAGTCGACGAAAACGGCACGGGGCACGTGCTTGCCGGCTCCGGTCTCGCTGAAGAAGGTGTTGAAGGAGTCGTCTCCACCTCCGATGGTCTTGTCTGTGGGCATCTGGCCGTCGGGTTGGATGCCATGTTCCAGGCAATATAACTCCCAGCAGGCATTACCGATCTGGACACCAGCTTGGCCAACGTGTACTGAGATGCACTCACGCTGTTGACGAAAAAAACAATTATTAATAAGTGTTAAATTGAAAAAAAGATGATAACATATTTTATACTGTAAAAGACAGCACTGTATCAAAGTACTAGGTATAATTTCAGAATGAAAATGTAAATGCCTGTCAATCAAACTTTCACAGTAACTGTACAGTGAAACTAGAACAGTTCACTTTCTTTAGTGGAAAATAAATTACCTATTGTATTTGAAAATAATATTAGCAAATGGAATGAGCATTCATGAAATTAGTATTTACAATGAAACGGTGACATCATGATTCTGGTGTGCCATGCATGAGGTCAAAGACACGTCATCGAATTAATTTAAAGAATCCGTCGGTAAAATAGTATCTCAATACGACAAATTACCTAAGCAGAACCAATAAATAGTTTTCACATTTAAATAACATATTAAACACTTAGGTATAAAATATAACGAGAATTTCAGTTAACGGAAATCTAGGGCGTGTCACCAATTACCATCTGTGGCAACCATTTTGATTCTAAATTTAATTTTCGGAATTAGAACAAAATTATACTATAGCTAATAAGAGAATAGAAATTATTCTGTATCAGAAACTTTAAAATCGAACGTGAAATACAGAAATGATACCGGCCTCGTGACAAGTGCCGACAAGATGGAGGACACGCCGGCATTTCACTAACGTATTAATTATCAAACTTTGGGGATTATCTAGCGTTAAACTAATAATAAAAAACATTGACTTACCATTTTGATTGAGTTTTGTGTAGTACTTAACGTAGAAATAAATTATTATTAAAATAATTTGTCAGTCGGCGTTCAGCGATACCGGTTAAGAGGATTGCCGAACGGATAATATTCCAAAAAATCCGTTAGACGCGTATTTATAGGACCCGCGATACGGGGGAATGACGCTCCTCATACCCACATCCTATTGGCCGCGCGAGTGCTGCAGAGGCGTACCGACCAATACGGACGAGGCAGCTTCAACGCCTTTGCGGGAATATGTGGGCTGATGATTCACAGTGATAGTAGTGATGTCCCGCAATATTATCGAGAATCTATCAATTTACTATATGTTTTGTCACTTAATATGTATTTTGACGTATTTCTTAGTTAAATTATGTATTAAGACCTACCACTGTACAAAATATGGGGTGTTAAATGTGTCATTAACTTTAACAATAAGAATCATACCACTTCTCTCTGTATCGATTTTAGTAACATTATTAATATTCATTCTTAGGTATAGATTAACGAATATTGTTTATTCAAAAGTATTTTTTTATGATTGATTGCAATATTTAATTTGAGTGTATATAATTAAAAATTTTAGGTTTTAATTAGAATATCACTCAACCCCAATTAGGTTTTGAGTAGTAAATGGGTTTCATTCTAAGTTAACTGGTACTTTCGACGGCAACGACAAAAAATACCCTGTTTTTTTTAATAAACTTCGTAAATAACCTAATTATCACTTAAAACTAAATGTTTCTACCGTGGTCACTAAAATTTATTGCAGAAATGTACGTAATTAAGTCACAATAAGCTCTAATATAAGAAAAATGTCTCTCCCCTGGTCTGTCCCACAACCGACTTTATTTGTAAGTCAGTCATTATGAATGTATTAAAATTTAATAACTACTTTAACATCGTTAATTTTATAAAGGCAGTTAACTTATTAATAGTATCTTACAAGTAAAAGTGCTTATAATCCAATTCTTCAAAAAAATAGTAACACCGAAATTTGTCCACCGTGTTTCGTGTCTCCTCCCCTGGCCTTTTGTTTTCATTCAAAAATCAGTTTTGCTTTTCTAGTCTGTAATAGTTTCGACCTCTAATGCATAGTATGTAATGTTGTGAAGTTAGCGGCAACCGGTAGTAAAATATTGTTGGCCATTTCGATCACGCCAGTCGCTGGCCGCTGAAGTGTTTAGTGAGCTTTCCCCTGGTAAGTTTTACTTTGCAATAATTTGTTAAAATACTAACATATACTTAAATATTTAATATGAATAGTGTATACATTGTTACGTTTGTTTGTGAATTACGTGCGAGAAATACTTTTGCTATTTTAGCATTCTATCAAAAATGTATCTCCCCTGGCGTCTTTCCCCTGGCTCTTTTGATGGCATGGGAGATACTTAATGTCCAGGGGGGATACATTTTTACGCGTTTCCATTAAAACTTCTAGTTTTCTCTAAACCTTTACTTGGCGTTATGTCTATCTTGCACAATACTATATGACGTTTTTTTACAGAAAAATGGCATCTTTCAATGAATCCGTCGATGTCTTTCATATTTTAAAATAAATAAAGATGATTCTTAAAAATAAACTTGTATTTTTTTGTTTATTTCATAAAGTATCCTGTACACCTCGTATCTCCCCTGTACTGTGTCTTTCCCCTGGTCACTTATGAAACGAGATAAAACCAACAAATTGACTGGCCACTTTGTAAACGTCTTCAACTTGGCAATTTCCATTTTAAAAAATGTATACTTAAGTAAAAATATATTAAAAAAGCCGTGCCGCCATTTCATACAACTAATTACCTCTTAACTTAGAACGACCCAAATATTAATATATTGATTTGGGTATAAACCTAAAAACTCTTCTCAGAAGGGAATATCCATAAAAATGCATCGCAAACGCTTGCCGCAAACGCGCTTTGCTCTGCGCCAAAAAACCGATACTCGACTGGATCGGAAGCAAACGTCCACAAACTCAAGCGAAGCCAAACCAAACCCCCTATTTACATGCTTGTGATTGTAGAAGTTTGCCAAGGCTCGGCAAGCGTCTAAACGTACCATTATAATTTTACTGTCGATTTTGTTAACTATTCTTACTAATTATATATGTTTATTACCTTTACTTTGTGTTTTTAATAATTTAAAAGATTCTTCGACATATTATTACAAAAATAGATAAAATATTTTATCGATATTGTAATTTTATTTTTACGCGCAACACTAGACGTTGTTGCCGACTCAACACGCCATGTTCAATAGTATTGATCGAATACCGTCTGGTAGCTGTTTTATGTACTTTTTATTATATAGGTACCGGCTAGTACAAAAATTACCTCCTTAAGTTGTTAAAATGATCAAAAGTAACAATAAAATGATTTTAATTCTCCCTAATCTTTAATATTATTGTAATAAATAACATTACCCTAGTTAAGTTTCAAAGCACAATAACGTACCCGTGTTAAATAATTAATATAAAGCCTAATGAAAAGTTAAATTAAGAATTTGACAAGTAGTTCGTACTATATTATAGTAACATAGAACATTAGAAAAAATAAAGTTATTTTCGATCACATGGCCTACGGTTTTTTGTGTATGAACTTAGGCCAAAAGAAACAGAATAAACCTAAGTTAAAACGATATATTTTGTACACTTTATTATGTACAGTTATGGGGTTCAACTACCTATTTACCGTTTTAAAAATATTATTAATTATTACGGTGTTTAATTAAATCGGTTAACATTTTCACTTATGAAATTTTATAAGCGCCATCTCGTAGCCGTTGTAGTAAATAATATGCAGAAAGTTATGAACGAAGCAAACAACATAGTAATTTTATATAACGCTAGATGGCGCTAAATCATATTATAATTGCCAAATAAATATTTCAATTCATAACATTATTCTTATTTAGCACTAGCTGTTCCCGCGACTTCGTTCGCGTGGTTTTTGAGTGACTTAAACCATTTATGCAGCGCACGCAACGAAAGTCCGCAAATATGAATAATGTTCCCCGTTTTTGTAACATTTTTCACTGACGCTTCGCTCCTATTGGTCGCAGCGTAATGTAATAATAGCCTAAAGCATAGAGTATAATAATATAAATAGGTAGCCTAAAGCCTTCCTCTATATTATATGGACTAACCAACAACAAAATAATTTTTCAAATCCGACCAGTTGTTCCAGATATTAGCGCGTTTAAACAAACAAACAAACAAACAAACTCTTTAACAAACGCTTTATAATATTAGTATATTTTTAGCATACATGGTATATTTGCCCTTAGTTGAATAGGTATAAGAGAATAAAATAACTGACAAATTTTTAATATGAAATAAGTGCGAAGTTTCAATCGAATGGCTGTTTTTTGAGTTTCTTTCGCATATACTTCACAAAATTATTGGAAAAATATGGATGGAAAAATAATCAAAATCGGTCATCTCAACCACGGGTTACAACTTTGAACTGAAAATTGTTTTATGACAAAAACGGTAGATGGCGTTGTAAATGTAATTATAACTACGTTGTCTTTTAGTTGATTGTTGCTTAATGTTTTGTACCTGTATTTATTTAAATCTATAATTCAATTGCACCATTATACGAATATAGGATTAAATTATACATTAATAAGTAAATCATACTTATACGTCTATGAACATGGAATTGCCATTTTGCGGTAATTTTCGTATACATACAAACATTATAATATATACAGTTGCATCCCATGTTTACACTGCTTTAATTAAACTGTGTCGCGGTGTTTTTCTACGATCTCGAGAAGCGCGCTAAAATAAGATGAAAATGGAAACGTCAAACGTCATTCTGCGCGCGAACCAATTCGAGTCGCACGCGTCGATTTCGAGACGACAAAAATAAAACTACTAAACAAAATCCGTTCTTGTGTATGTGAATAACAATGAAATAAGATAGAAATTGTGAAAATATTTATTTATGTGCAAGTGTTGTGATATTGAAAGTGGAATAACTTTTTTCTGGTAAGTTAATATTTTTATTTTAGCGCGAAGGTATTTTGAATATTTGTTTCCAAAATATCTGCGTATGTTTGTAGATGTGACGTTATTTAGCTATAATTAGCAAAACAATCTCAACCAAGGATTTTTCTTGTTTTTATCTAGCACCTACATAGCCTTCTAAGGTTGTTTGCCTGCCGTTATTTCTCGGACTTGCCTGTTTTGGTCTGGGATCTAGATTTTAAGATTAAGTTAGATCTAAGGACTAGGAGTAGAATAACAATAACCTAATACTTGCATATGTATCGTATGTTAAATGGTATGTAGTTTCGACCGTCCGCCGCACGTCAATGCCCATTATAACCTAATGCTATAAAAAAGAAATATAAAAAAAACATTTTTTATGAGCATATTCTTTAATATTTCTTTAAAGTAATGACTATGTAATCTACAACCTCAGCCTGTTGATCATGAACGAACTTATTAAAAAAGCATATTTCTTTAATTTTAAATGTTTAAATATAGGTAGGTACCTAGCTGAATTTTAACTTTTATCTGCACTTCAAGGTTGAACTTCCTATGAACTATCAAGAAACCCGTTTGCGATATCCACGTTTATTCTAATTTCGAATGTTTTAGTATTCATAATAAGCATTATGTATTCAGTATTATGTTACATTGTAGAATAGAAAATACTTTATTTGCACATACATAAAAGATACACGCACATTCCATGTGTGCGTATTGTTATATCTAAGGTATATTATGTAAATATAAAGTGTACATGTTTGAGGATTTTCATCTTTTTATTATATTAATACACAAATTTAATACACATCCATGACCCAGGAACATTGAAAACTTTATGTTCCCTCGGCGGTATTCGAACCAGCAACCTCTCGGTCGAGCACCAACGCGCTGAACCACTGCGCTACGGAGGTCGTCAATATGTAGAGAATAATAGAGTTTTCTTTTTGAGAATTTTCAAGATTGACGAAAATGTTGATCTTATAAAACACAATAATATATATCTACTTTATGCAGGTTCATACAGTGTGCTCGAGCCCTAAGCACTCAGCATCTGTTGATGATTTCATAACGCAGTATTATTCATCTCGTAAATGAATGAATGAATTATATTCATGTAACAGGTTTAAATAAGTATGACTATTCGAGTTTAAGAGTTATATTCTTTTGCGAAATGTCGACCTCATATATTTAAAAGGTAAAGTTAAACCATTCTGAAAACAAGTTTAGTTCTCATTTTTTCTCATATACTAAATCCTAATACACTTAAAATTAAGATTTTAGTAGCCCTGTTATTCGAAAGATGACACTGTCACTGCTCAGTGGAATGACAAGGTGCGCATGTGACTTGAGCTCCACATAATTTAACTACGATCCATATTCGGCTGTTAGTCATGTGGTGTATCAGTACCTTAGTAGTTAGTACTAATATAGCAATAGTGCTAATTACTGTAAAATTGAAGTAGACGTAATATTGGGCGTCCACGTAGCTGTTTTTTTTTTCAGAGGCGGCGCGCCGACATATCGTACCGTTCCCGTATCGTAGTCCTGTTCGCCGCGTAATAGAAATAATGGCCCTGTTCCACTTCCTAACTCTAAACGACCTGAACGTTTTTTTCGTTCAGATTTGCGTTTCTTTAGCACTGTTTAGGATCGTTTTGAACTGTTCCACACGCACTGACAGCTGTCAATGTCAGCGTTATGAATGATCTGAACGTTCAGAGCGCCTAAAGGAACACAAGGTATATCTACATGATCATTTGGTGTGCGGAATCTACACGCCGGCGATGCGTGGATTCAACGTTCGTAGAGACTTCTCGACTTTGTTAACTGACACTAGCAAGTTCTTCTTATTCTGGTGATAACTTGCTTTGCTTCCGTTGCACTTGTTCTTCTTAGATCCGGTTCGAAGGACCAGACAATACAGCTGATTGCTGATATATTGTATCGAAGGCAGAAATTCAAACACATTGGGAAGTTGAAATGTTGTGGTTCTCGGTATTGGGTAGTCGGTACAGACCAAAATAACCATGAGCACAACAAGGTCCTCTGATGAAGTCCTGGAATCGAAGAACGTGACGAGATAAATAATGATTCATTTCTAAACATAAACAATATAAAAACGAATGTGCGTGCTGTGCGTGCGTCTTAAAATATGGCGACATAACATTTAAAATATGTTCTTTTTTTTTAATTATTGTTCTAATTAGAATCTATATTTATTAAATTTAATTTTAAATAATTGGGATCGCTTTCGACGGCGTGTTTTTGATTATCTCATCGAATAAACATGATTCACTTATCGCGAAATAGAGAAGTCGAAATATGCTTCTGTATCAACTTTCAAAAAAAAAAAGATGTATTGACGGAAAGAGATGGCTATTATTATTGAATTGTTTTCAGTCCAATAGTTCCAATACCTACATACCTATCCTGTGAATACTTTAGGCAAATGTTAATATGTACCTACTTAATATGCAATTATGCATTACGTTAGCATGAAAACAAAATTAAACTAGAGAAAATAAATAATTGGTAATAAAATAAATATGTTTTGACTAGGGCAGGGCTATTTTCCTCATACTAATAATGGCTATCAGCCGATTTACCTCACAAAACGTAAGATTCTATTTTAAATAATTTACGAAGTAACTCGACTGTCAGTGTTAGGTAAAAGACTCCGAAAATTTGTTTCATTAGTAAGTTTTTCAACTTGAGTAAGTATTTTTTAACACAATTCTTTATTCTGTACTTACCCGAACCTCTTTACATAACCAGTAGGTATGATAAAATTATCCGTAATTGCATTTGCAAAACGTTTTGTGGCGAGTTAAAATACCATGCCTTCTCATTCATTGATAGGAATTACGAGAGGAACAACATGATATTTAACGAAGGATTAACTTTAACATAGCTCGGCGAAACACGCCCTAAACATGTTAATCGATACATAATACAATACAAAGTGCGTATAATGTGTAGAAACAACTGCAAAAGATAAAGTTGTCTTCAACGAACTGCAAAAGGAAGCAGTAAAAGTAACAGAAGCATGATCTCAGGAATCGAATCTAGGGCACCCAGTGGACCTAGACTTCCTATATTGACGGAACCGTGGCCTGTGTGCCAAGATACAGTCGGCGCCCGGGCCAGATGGTTAATCACCGAGTATTTTAGCTGTCTGAGGCCAAGCCGCCAAAACCTTAATGGCTAAAGACGTACACGGTTTCTCGAACACTGTTCAAATAAAAAAAAAATCAAAATCAAATATTTTTATTCAGAGTAAATTTTACAAAAAAATGTTTTCTGAACGTCGTTTCTATAAGATGCCTACCATTAATGATCAACTAACACGGCGACAACCCGTATTTAACGCTGATTGCCGAAATATTATCAGACAGAAAGGAACTGACAGATATTTCATAATTGCATCACGCTCGCATTTTGATTTGTATGTCAACTACAGTCATTGGTGAATTAGCTTTTTATGGAATTTTAACCAATCTGGTAAGTGCGAGCGTGATATAATTATACAATATCTGTCCGTTCCTTTCTGTCTGATAATATTCCACCAATCAACGTCCAATATGGGTTGTTGATTTGAATGCCATGTTACCCCGTGTTCCAGATGCAGCTGTCAGCTGTCAAAAACTGTTCAAAACGCACAGAATGATCACGCCATTTTGCATATTTTTACCCATCTTGTTTTTGACGTTTACTTAGATTTCAGAGATTTCACTGATCTCGATGTTATTTTTAAATTATGGATCGAGCAAATTTATTTTAGATTCTTTTTTAATGTAGTTATTATTGTTAATTTAAAATATAAATAGAATTTATGGGATTTAAAGGAAATATTAAATTTTGACATCTGTCAGTCGTTCCACTAGCTTATGTGAGTTATGAATGATCTGTGCGTTCAGAGTAAAAAGAGCGCCTAAAGGAACACGCCCTTAGTGGATCATTTATTCGAATAGCGTTTGAAAAGCCGGGGTATACTTAACATTTTTTTGATGTCGCAGGGTAAATGCGTTACATATCCGCAGAGCAGGATATCCTAGGTCCAAGGGCTAGGTAGACTCCCAACGCCGATGCCGGCCTATTCTAGACTCTGTGGACTGCCATCATCCAGTGGCCCAGATCTGTGTAACACAGGACACCCCCACGGCAGGCCATATAAGCAACCGTATCAAAATTATCGAGCATGACAAGCTTAACCTACCGCTAGAGCTTAAAAGGCTTAATACTTGTAAGTCTGTACATTCACTTCAATACAAGACAGAGATCTATAACAGCTATTCACACTATTTCTGTAATATGACTGATAACACATGTACCTTTTTTACTTATAAAATTTAAGTATGTACAACAAGCTCTACAAGGTGAAAATAACTCCTTTAATCACCTACCGTGAGTGTCCACCTATACTCTAATATCTACAAAACTTCCAAAGTACCGCTACCATTCTACATTGGATTCTAATTTGAATTGATAATTCTGACACCTACCTAATTAAATTGGAGGTCAAAAGACGCTCTACATGGAACTTCTTTCATTTAACAAAACAAACTAGGTACCATGTTTCCATAATACAACTTACAAGCTACGTATGAAAAAGCCATCTATACATATAATAAATCTGTAGAGGAGTCGTGTCTGTACATTGAAGATATTTGAAAAAAAATATGATAGGGGACCTTTATTTACGCAATAGTACCCAAAACTATGATTTTTGAATTTTTTGTCTGTTTGTCTGTTTGTCTGTTTGTCTGTTTGTCTGTGGGTTTGTGCACGCTAATCTCAGAAACGGCTTATCCGATTAAGATGTACTTTTCACAAATATATTGCGGCAAGCTTCACTTAACATTTAGTGTTTGTTTTATGTAAATCGGTTCATAAATAAAAAAGTTATGACAATTTTAAAAGATCATGTCGTTTTTGCTGGACGTTTGTAGGAAGCGCGCGCCGGGTCCGAGAGCCGCGCGCCGCGCCGCCCGCGCCGCGCCGCGCCGCTTCAAATTTGTATTCGCAGCAAACGCACCGGGGCCGCGGGGGTGACTTTTATTTGTTAGTTTTAGGCTTGCTAGGTAGGGACAATCTAAGATTTTTTTTCTTGAGTTTATTACGAAAGTTATTTGTATAAAATCAGTTAGTACTTTTACTGTAAAGTCCTTTGTGATAAGTAGGTACTGTATACATATTTGTTAGCGTAGGTTAGTAATAAGTAAATAAATAAAAACCGGCCAAGTGCGAGTTGGACTTGCGCACTGATAGCTCCATACAAACCTGATTGACATAGAATTTTGATTTGGTTACAGCTTGAATATATTAGAGACCAAAGTATTTGTTATAAGTTTCAATTATACACATTCATGACAAACGGTACGGTAAGTTTTTACTATCTATAATGTTACTAAAAACGTATGGTTTTAGACGTTGCTTGGTTTCAAATTTTATGATTTTGAGTTCACGGGAAGTACCCTTTAGGTTTTGATTCCCTTACGAGTGTCGAAAATGACGAAATTTAGCGACATACCTAAGCGACTGCTTTTGGTTGCATTGGCTAAGACGTCTGATTTTTTCACTGCTTCAAGGAACAGTAGGTATCCTGAGTATTTTATATAATTTCATCTTGATACCTACACGCGTTTCTGAGTAAAGGGTCTTGACAGACAGACGGACATGGAAATGATCTTATAATATGTGTTTCGTTTTTTCCTTTTGAGGTACGGAATTTTAAAAGCAGTTTTAAGATTTTCATAAATATATTGCTCTTTTTTTTGTTTTTTCTATTTTATAATATATACGTTAAAAAACATCTTGATAGTTATTAAACTGTGTTACAGGGGAAAACTGTTGATACAACTCGATTCCAATCGAAATACCTTTTGAAATTCTAGCCTTTTGCGACCTGTCCTGGATATGTGTTAACAGATTATTAGGTATGGGTTTTTTTGCCAAATATCATAATAGAGTATTCTCTTATACAAATCTATCTTACAAGCGATAGCGCGATGCAAAGCAGACCATAATAGCGACATCTATACGCCAAATGCCGTACTTTTAATACAATTATAGCAAAGTTGAGTAGGTACATTTATACAATACGTTATCCGAGAGTTATACTCAGCGTGCATCATTAGCAATGTATAATATTATTTTGCATTGTATATTATAGTTCTCATTCCGTCCGTTAAAATTCATACTACAGCCTACTATTACTGTACATTTTTATAGTCTTCTTTGTCCAAATTATGTATTCGATAACTGCATAATATATAGAATTTTGATTAACATAAGTATTGTGTTTACAGTTAATCTAAAAAAGTTATGTCAATATAAGTTAGATTTATATTTGTCTTGATATTTTTATTTCTTAGTTTTTATCATGGACCGAATGGTTTTTATGTTAGGTACAACTTAGGTTTGTTTTCTTTCTTTTGGGACTTTCTATATTTTGCTACTTTTCTGTATAAAATCAGTACTTTAACAGTGAAGTGATTTATAATCAGTACCTATATGTTTGGTTATTAATAAATAAAAAACCGTCGGACCGAGTCGGACTTACGCACCTAAAGGCTAAAAGACCGCAAAATTTTGCGGCGCGCTGTCTTAATATTATCATTGTCGCCACACCAGCAGCGTCGGCGTGGAAACGATCATCGTCTGCAGTCGCTGCGGCGCTACTAGATGTTTGTCGTGTATGTGAGCGTACTATCAAGTAGCCCCGTTCGCATTATAGTAATTGTACACGGTCGTTTGTCAAGCTGGTAGTAGGAATTGTCAACATAAAGTAGTTTTTTAAATACCTCGACGACAGTTTTTATAACTAAAAATATTTTTAAAACAGATTTATTATAACACTGCCCTAAATTACTTTTCCACGCGTACGGAGTCGCGGGCACAGCTATTAAATATATTCTACTTTTTTATGTTCAACGATTACTTCGCCGTTCGTTGTCCACAATTTTTTTTTACGTTGTATTAAATAAAATAAATAAAAATCGTTTTATTTCCAAATGAAACTTACAAAGTTATTTTCAGAAGGTCAACAAGAAAAACAAGCTACCACCGGTTCAACCCTAACCCGCCGAGAAGAACCGGCGTAAGAAACTCGGACGGGGCCAACTTTTAGCAAAAAGATGGAAAATTGATCTTTTTTAACAGTATATATTTTTTACAATGTAACTTAATCTATAGCCTACACATATTAATATTATAAAAGTTAGAGTACATATAGTAAATAAATATAAGCAGCCATCATGGTTGGCCACCTTATTCCCAGGGTGTGCAATCATTAACAAAATCAATTATCTTATAATAAGCTTTAGCACACAAACGTTCTTTAACTACTTTTTTAAATTTATTAATGGAAAAATTTTGAACGTTTTCTGGGATTTTATTGTATAGGCGTATAAATTGCCCTTTAAACCTACCTACTTTGCTAAGCCTGATCGAGCATAAAGGTATATCGAGCTTGTGCTTATTTCTAGTGTTCCTACAATGATTGTCACTTTTTGTTTTAAAATTATTTAAATTTTTCCTTACATATAATAAATTATCCAAAATGTATTGAGATGCAACGGTTAGTATTCCTATTTCTTTAAACTTATCTCTCAGAGATTCAAATGAGGACATCTTGTAAATGGAGCGTATTGCTCGCTTGTGCAGCACAAATATTGTGTTAATGTCGGCTGCATTTCCCCATAAAAGGATGCCGTAAGACATTCTACTGTGAAAATAACTGAAATAGACTAGTCGCGCTGTATCTTCGTCAGAAATTTCTCTAATTTTTCTGACTGCATATGCTGCAGAACTGAGCTTATCTGCCAGGTTGGCAATATGAGGACCCCACTGTAATTTACTGTCTAGCGTTATACCTAGAAACACAGTGGTGTCGACTAAGTTCATTTTCTCATCATTTAATAGTATATTGGTTTGTACTTGCCTTAGGTACATTGGGCAAACTAAACTTTAAACATTTTGTTTTATTGATGGCACAGACTTCAAAATTATGAAAATATAATATATATATATATATATATATATATAGAGTAAATAAATACTAGCTCTATCTAAAAGTCCATGCAGGGAACAATAAATATTTAATTATTTTTAAATCATTTTGATGTTTTTACTTTATTTATATTATACTAGCTGACCCGTGCCCACTTCGTTTAGCATACAAACCTTAACCGCAACCTTCCACGAATATTTCAAGACTAAAAATAGCCGAATCGGTCCAGCCATTCTCGAGTTTTAGTGATACTAACGAACAGCAATTAATTTTTATAAATAAGAAAGATTATATTATAGATGCTTAATCAATTACTAATACTTAATATATTATTTATTAAAATATTACATGTAATGTGATGTGAAGTAAAAATTTTGTACCTTTTTACGAAGCCAAAATTTAACCACAGGGCGACCTACTAGATTCTAGTATAATATCTCTTTTATACCTTATACTAACTAGAAGGTATAGAAGAGCCAAGATGAAACATATTTGTGATTATTAGTATAATTATATAAATGGTACAATGCGTTGTGTAAACAGTGCGTGACATCAGCTTGGCCGTTATAGAACTTGGCCAAGCGCCATCGGCAGATATGGATTTCTGTATCGGGCAGATTAACAAACATCCATTATGACTTTTGTCGTTAAATAACTTGTGGGAGTAGTAGTAAGGGGGATCTCCGACCGAGCGAGGTATGCTCGGTCAGGCCGAAGCCCACCTGTAGGTACTAGTTTTCAGATGTTGTACCTATACATCTCTATATCTATACTAATATTATAATCTATACTAATATTATGAAGCGGAAGAGTTTGTTTGTTTAAACTTTAAACGCTTAGGCCGTGTTTCATCAAGCAATGTTAAAGTTAACGCCATGTAAAATACCATGCCATCTCATTCATTGACAGGAAATACGAGAGGGATAACATGATATTTAACATGGCGTTAACTTTAACATTGCTTGGTGAAACACGGCCTTAATCTCAGGAACTACTGGTCCGAATTGAATTTTTTTTTGTTTGTCTATTTATAGAGGAAGGCTTTAGGCTATATAACATTACGCTGCGACCAATAGGAGAGAAGCGTCAGTTAGAAAGGTTCCAAAAACGGGGAAAATTATTCACATTTGGGGACTTTCGTTGCTTGCGCTGCATAAACGGCACTCAAAAACCACGAAGCCCACATACACACAGCAGGGCACAGCTAATATAATATACCTACCTATACTACGAATTGTCAAACTTCGATAGCGCGATGCAGGGTTGTGGCGCTGTTTAGTATTTAGCCACCCACAAACTTTTATAATACTTTCATAATTTTCATAAAAAAAATTAAAATTAAATAAAAAAAGTAACCATTTTAATTAACCCCCGAATTGTAAAGCAATGTCGCTTACTGTTTTACAATTCGGGAAATTACACTAGTTCGCTAGTAATGATGAATGATGATGAACACTCGATTTTTTGGTCGAGACGTCAGCTTTCAAGTAATAGATGAAAATCGGCTCATCCGTTTGGGAGCTCTACGGTGCCACACAGACATACACGTCAAACAACAATAACAATAATAATAGCATCCTTTTTCGTCGAGGGTTAATTAGAAAAATAAAATGTAGTTTGCCTAGAAAATTAAATATCTAAATGTGATTGCTGTATAATAATTAATATATACTTACTACAATTCTTACTAAAATTATAGCGAAATATATTTGGAAATAATTAAAACCATAAAAATGAAAATCATTTTGTTACATTAGAACAAGTTGGCAAAATAAATGGGCGCTGTCAGGTAAAATGCAAATAAAAACAATACCAATTACCGGTATATTCGTGCATGACTCTACATTTCCGATTATTAAAAAACAAAATGCGTCATAATTTCGCACACATTTTACTTATATCCTTAATTGTGACCTTACGTGTGACATAATATGACCCTGGCTGTTTTAACCTTAAGCAGAATATGATTCAGATTGAATTGTGTCAAGGTGCAGGAGGGCTTAGGGAAACCGCAAGCTTCATAATAGTCCCGACTACTGAGTAATGCAGGGGATCTTCGTTTTACAATTCTTATTCATTTGTTTTGTCATTGTATTAAGTCATCATGTTATGCGCAATACAAAAAATATGAACTCCAACTAATAATGCAAGGCAAGGCCAAGGGACAGTGGTTTGGCAAAAACACCAAATCACTTTTTAGAACAACAGTTTTCAATATAGAAATAGCCTGTTAATGATCGCCAAGATCCCAAAGGAGACGGCACAATAAGAAGAAGAATTATGTCATCGAAGAATTACTGGGGACTGGGGAGAAAGTATTATAACTTATTTCTTACAATAAGTACGAAAGTTTCCCACCTGCTTATGTATTTACTGCATAAATTATAATATTTACCTTATAACTTGATGATTTGACTGAGAGTCCAAATTATATTATTATTTATAATTTGGACTCTCAGTCAAATCATCAATATTATTCTCTCAAAATATCTACTGAGTAGCTCCTTAAATATGCATTAACTACTCTGAGTACCCGTGTTTCTCTATTTAAAAAAAAACTCTCCATAGGCAACATTTACTTTTTTTGCGTACCTTAGAGGCAAAAGAACTCCGTAAAATTTGAAAATCCTAATGTTGTAATACGTATTGTGTTTTTATTTCGAATTTCGACCAGAAGGGAACATCTAGTATAACAAATTTTACAAGCTTCACGACAAATCCTTAATGTCACGTGTAAATAGTACAAGAAACCTCGAAACCAAGGTTACGGCAGAATGTCGGTGTTTGGACAGTTGTTACTGGTTACTGGCGAGGTGTCCTCTTGTATTACATTTTATGTGACGGGTATGATCTCAGACTGACTCCGCTCAAGGTCGAATATAAGTAGGTATGTATTTCCGAAATACCAAATATGGACATAATGTTATTAAAAAAACGTAAATTATAATTTATACATCTCTAGACGCCTCTTACATTAAAAACGCATTTGTAAGTACATAGAATTATTAACCCAAGCTTTTGGCTTCGCGGAAGTTGGTTTTTAATTTTGATTAATTCATACATGGTAAACTTATACATTTTCACATTAGTTCGGTCTCTCTCTCTCTCCTTTGAATTGTTCCTAAGTCCTTAAAGACTAATAATACTCAGGATTCTGAGAATGTTCTAGGTCAGTGTATCTCAATTAGATGTAAGTATAGTTGCATTACTGATAAGGAATTATACATATAAAGAAACAGGCACCATTGAGAACCTTCTTTTTTTGGACGTCGCGTCGGTTAAAGAGAACAATTAAAAAAAATACTGCCTACTTTGTGACACGGGCACAGTATAAGAACTAGGCTCCAACTTTCAAGCACACTGTAATTTGTAACTGATAATGTTTTGTAAGTTTTATCACCTGAGGTGTGGTAGCAGTGTTAACACCACATTTATTTATAAAAGGTGCTTCACACAGTTTCGCAACTTCCTGAGTCAGCGAGGAACTCCTCTTGGCGGGCGTGCCAACCGCCGTCTGATCTCAGTTCACAGCTAAATATAATTGGCATCTCTATTTTTGTCTGTACGATAAGAGTCACCTATTGCTAAGTTTTTCTATTCGTGTGAATGAATGAACCATATTTTCATTTCTTGACCCATTAGTGCCGCCTGGTTTATGTAAAGCGAAAATATACTACAGGCAAATTACTTCACAAAATAGAAATGCTTATTTTCCAGGAATAATGTTTTTGTCGGAGGATCTGTTAAGTATCAATTATTTCAAAACATGTGTGGGCTAGCCAATAAATAAATGAATGAATAAAATAAATAAAATAAAATAAAATAAAATAAAATAAAATAAAATAAAATAAAATAAATAAAATAAAATAAAATAAAATAAAATAAATAAAAGTCCATGTCTCTACGGTACTTGGTGACTAATAGTGGAGTAAAAATAAAACATTCACATGTTTCGCGGGATATTGCTAGATATAATATATTTTAATTTTATGCTATGGTTTTCCGAAAAGTAACGCCTGATTCCATTAACTATACAATAGTGGAGTATTGAAATGCTAATTAAATTTATGACTAATGAGCCCTCTTGTTTACAGGGTGTCACCGTCACATATTTTCTGAATTATATGAACAATACGAAACTTGAACTCCACCTAATTAAACTATTTATTCGGCCTTAAGAAAGAGTCAATTTTTACTCATAAAGGCTGTAGCTGGCCATCCGAGACCCGACAGGTGACCTATGGGTAGCAATTTAGGAGATGAAACACTGGTCATGCTTCAGGTTCCAATAATTGGGAGATGTACGAGCTTCTGTCAATTTATAGGACGCAACAAAAATACAAAACATTAGCCAAGTTAAACATTCAACTTTTAAACAAACCAGGAATGCCAAAATTTTAATAAAACTAACACAGGAGTCGCGAAAACGCTGGAACCAGTCTGACCTGTTTCGCTGCACTAATTATATATCGTAACCTTGTCTCGAGTTTACATTATCAATACTGTATTTATTTCGGCTACTCAGTGTAAATTTTAAATAAAAAATATCGAATACCGAATACTGTAAGGAAGAACACAAAATCTTGGCTCGTAATAAAGAGTCTTAAGCCCAACCTCACTTGAGAACCTATTTGACAGATAAAACAACGCTTCGTTACTTTTTATATTGTAATACTCGTATTCATATTATTATAGATTACAGAAAAACATTGAAATTAGTATAATCTATATTTTATATCATTATTTTTACGTTTTAGAAAAAAAATAAGTATAGTAACATATGTAAAGTTCTTCAAAAGTGAAACCAAATGTTTTTTAACCGACTTTTAATCTGTCAAATAGGTTCTCAAGATCGGCTGGGTTTGAGACTTCTTTATTAATACGGGCCTAGGTTTCCGTAGTAACAAGAAACCCTTATAGTCTCGCTCTGACCGTTTAAATAAAAGGTTTGACACATGACTTTTCATAATATATGTACCAGTTTCGAGTAATCGACCTTGAGAGTGGTTTATGTAAATGCCCTTTTGCATTTCTAAACCATTAGAGTTAGATTTTCCTTAAAAATGCCGTGACGATATTTACTTTTAAACAATTGTCGAGTAACGAGTCGTAGATTTATACGGTGTAGAGTTAGTAAACTTAGCTCTACTTTTTTGTCAGTATCTAAAACCCTACCTAAACCTATATGGTTTGGTCTTAGCAAGATTTTGCAGGAGAAAAATTGCTTCTGGTGGTGTAGTGGACAACTTTGTCACAACAATAGATTAGTCATTGACACAACCATTTTATCAGACTCATTTTCTTTAAAATTCAACGAAGATATTAGGGTGTGGTAGTTTCGCTACGCCCTGTGTCTCACGTTTTTGAGCTTTGGATTATTTCACCGAGCACTTACTTCGCAACTACTACTCAACTACTGCTAGGTACTAACTAATACGTGACGACCTCCGTACCGCAGTGGTTGAGCGCGTTGGTGCTCGTACGAGCGGTTGCGGGTTCGAATCCCGCCGAGGGAACAAAAAGTTTTCAATGTTCCTGGGTCATGGATGTGTATTAAATTTGTGTATAATATAATAAAAAAACTTAAATATGTGTATAATATAAAAGTATTAAATATATTTCCGTTGTGTGGTACCTGTATCACAAGTTCTTCGGATACTTAGCACAGGACCAGATTGACTTGGTGTGAAGCGTCCATAGATATTATTGATATTGAGAGATATTATATTACTACGAATGTCAGGTATCTAACTATTGGCCTAGATATCCAGAGTCTACTATCTAGATCTAACCCACTGGTGGTGAAATTTCTTTATCTGTATAGTTCAACGATTAGCACTATAATAATTTCCCATAATGCTCTTGAAGTATCGGCAATTTTCTTCCTCTGATATCTGATATGGAAGTGCCCAGCTTTCTCGACCCGTTGTGTCCGTTCCGTCTTTGTCACACCGCCGTCCCACTCGCACACTCAAGGCGGTTCGGTTTATGAATGGAGTGTGTATGACATAGATTTTTATGTATGAAGGTGTTCGCCTTGTTACACAATACGCCTGCTGTTATGTAGCTCATTAACTAATATGGCATAATACGTGAAGTTAAAGTTTACTTGAACGCTTCTTATGCATAGTAAACTGTTAATTTAATTTGCAACAGGCGTAATAATGTTAATACTATACGCTCTGGAGTCAGTCAAATTCAAGAAGTCAGACAACTTAGGCATTCTACTTTAAAAGTTTGCGATGAAAATAGGTTTTTTGAAACTGAAATTCCATAAAACAATATGCTTGTAAGAGAAGATTCTAAGATATAATACCTACTGTAACGTAGTGGAGGAGTACATTTTAGAATGGTTTATACTTTATACCTATAACAGGGGCAGCAGGCTTGCTCCCGAGACAATCAAAAATCGAATCAGTTATATCTCAACGGCTTTTGGTATTTTATTTGGTGAATTATTATGAAACTAACCAGGATAAAGAAAATCGTAACATAGAACATTTTTGTACTCCCGACCATGTCAATCGACTGAGAATCTTAATAAACAAACGTCAATATAAAAGGCACGATCGAATCTGAATCAAAATAGCATCAGTTTGGAGAGTAAGGCCCCAGAGAGCCCCTCGAGTGTAGACCGCGGGCGGAGTATCGAAGCGTTCGACAACCTCCCACCAGATGGAGAAATCCCTCCACCAACCCATGGCCCCATCAACCGATCGTGGTTACCCGGGCCGAAACACAGGATTGCGCACCCTACTGTCTCGGGCTCTACCCTTCAGGTGCGCAATTCTTGATTCCCTACAAGTTATTTAATCTTTTTCTATTAGTCCCTAAGTCCTTCTCCCCTTTCTGGGGCGGACAACACAGATACGACTTCGGTGTCTTCCAATTTCATCCTGGTTCTATTATCATGGTTCTTGTCCCAGGTTGCCTCCACTCAACCTTTCTTCTATCTCTAGTCCATCTCTTATCCTATCTCTTATCCTATGCCATAGTTTCGCGTATTCCCGTGGTCGTCCGAAGTTCGCCGCCGTGGAAACGAGGTCGCAGTAGTAGGCCGGGCCCTCTCCAAAGACTTCGATCGCATCCAAAGCACCAGATGGACAGACGACCTGAAGAAGGTCGCAGGTAGTGAGTGGATGCAAGCCACGAAAAACTCACTGGAAAATTTTGGGGGAAGGCTCATGTCCAGCTGTGGACGTCCTAAACTATAAACTAAATTTTAAATTAAAAAAAAACTTAGCGTTTAACGTTCCTATCACACCTAATAAACGACCTGATGACCTTGAAGACCTGAACCGATTACTACCAAACATAACTAAGAACACTCTCGACTGATATACCTTTCAAACAAAAAAAACCGCATTAAAACCGGATCATCCGTTTGAGAGCCGCTGTGCATAATGCAACAGACAGATACATACTAATTTACACAGAGTACAGACATGTCAAATTTATAACAGTCGTTTTTGAGTCGGGGGTTAAAAATGGCGACCTATAACAGGAATCTGTATGTAATTATGCAGCTGTTATTTAAATTCATCCAAAATGCTTACAAATTGCAAATGGCCGTGCTGTCGTAATGTGTGAAATGCTTCTCTTTGAAAGAGAGCTTTAGCTGCGGCATGCAAAGTAAATAAACTATAAAATTTATTTCAACCTTCTCTGTCTATTTTTGTACACCGACCTTCGATACTCGCGAATGCGTGTAAGATTATTGTAAGCTACAGATTTATATTTCATAAAAAACTCGACTCTACAGACTCGGCAAATTAGAACAGTCTGCTCTACAGACTCGGCAAACTTGAGAAGTCTACTCTACAGACTCGGCAAACTAGAGAAATCTACTCTACAGACTAGGCAAACTAGAGAAGTCTACTCTACAGACTCGGCAAACTAGAGAAGTCAACTCTACAGACTCGGTAAACTAGAAAAGTCTACTCTACAGACTCGGCAAACTAGAGAAGTCAACTCTACAGACTCGGTAAACTAGAGAAGTCTACTCTACAGACTCGGCAAACTAGAGAAGTCTACTCTACAGACTCGGAAAACTAGAGAAGTCCACTGTACAGACTCGGTAAACTAGAGAAGTCTACTGTACAGACTCGGAAAACTAGAGAAGTCTACTCTACAGACTCGGCAAACTAGAGAAATCCACTCTACAGACTCGGTAAACTATAGAAGTCTACTCTACAGACTCGGCAAACTAGAGAAGTCTACTCTACAGACTCGGCAAACGAGAGAAGTCTACTCTACAGACTGGGCAAATTAGAAAAGTCTACTAATTATGTATTTAAGATTTTAATTATTTATTATTATTTTTTTCCCTCTGTGGGTTTTAAACCCTCAACCTCCGCCGCTTGATAATGAGATGAGACATGCCGTCATTCCGGATATATAGTATGACATTATCAGGCGACAAGGAAGTGTTGGCCGGTTGCAAAGCGTTAAACTTTTGACATTTGCATGTTGCAAGTTGATTTCTACTAGCACTGGCCGGCGACTGCCCGCGTGGGTTGATCCAGTCCCACCCACCACTACTGGACTGGTACTGGACGCTTGTACAAGAGCAGATTTTCCTCCTTATCTTAAAAGTATTGGTCTTTGACCTTGTCTCATACAAAAAAGTAGACTAAATTGGATTTAGACCACTCTTTTGGTCTGCAAAAGTGGAGCCCGATATTTGAATGTAAGGCGTAATTTTGTTACATGTGACACTATAATTACATGACATGGTTTAGGCCGCTATGTACTTCGCGAAACTGTCTTTACTTTTTATTTGGTCTGAGGGTCTTTTACTAATTTGTACAGAAAGGATAGGATACTCAGGGTATTGTATTTAGGATAAACTAAATTTTTGTTTACACATGTAGTCGAACATGGGCCAAAGAAAGAAAAAGTTAGTCAAATAGTCAGCGAACATATGACGCAAGTACGTTTCTTTCTCTTCTCCTTCCGCACGTTGTGCCGAAAATACTGCAAACACTACATAGTAAATATTGGAAGAAGACAGTACTTGATAGTGAAAGTCCTCCTGGTTATTGGCGCCAGCGTTAGTAGGTTAAGTCAAGTGCTCGACCCAGCTCGACCGCGCCCACTCGTACTGCGGTATTCTTAGCTTACCTGTGCACTGTGCACAACGGCTTGCGAAATGCTGGTTTCCTGTTTATTTTAGGAGCATTCTGCTACTGGGTGCTGTTGATCAATCTTACAATAAGGTTATGATGCAGTCTCGATATGTATAGACAAAACTCTACAAGGTGTAATGAGTGATAATACTTAGGGTGTGTATGTGCCTTTGGGGGATGGGTTATGTCCAGTAATGAACGTCATAACTGAAATGATGAGTGCAAGCCCATAGTGTTCTTATTACAATACGCACATAAACAATGAACCTATTGTAATATTATAATAGTATTTAGTCCCACAAATATTAATTAGTCCATTGCATAATTGTTATTGAGAGCACGTCCTACGTGTTATCTCCTGAAGTGTGACCTTCCACCTGTCTCCGGCATGACTGATGACAATAGGATCCAGATGCCACCGCAAAATACACCTTATGTTCACTAATAACTGTAGATACAATTGGAATCTGATGTAAAAGTAACCTTATCTAAACTACAATAGGTTTATTGTAGCATGTATAGAGGGTTCGTCTGCTTCATCAGATGGTTATTCATGATGATTAAAAGCAATATGTTGTAAAACTAACCTTATCCCAACTGCTATAGGTTGATTATGGCGAGTAATGAGGGTTCGTTAGATGGTTATGATGATAGACAACAGCAGCTGTTGTAAAATTAACCTTATCACAACTACAATGGGTTGATTATAGCGTACACTTGTGTTTATCAGAAGATCTGCCTCTGATCATTAGATACATGAAGATTATTCGATTGGTATCGGTAATTAGGACGATTAAGCAGTTGTGTTTCTTGATGTTCTTCTGAATGGATAAGAAGCTGGTGAATTATGAACTAGGAGTACATCTAAGTCATCGATGCTCTTCTACTAGTTGAGTCCTTGCCATGAAAGGCCCGCGACATTAGTGGAACAAACCTATCATTATTTAAGTATTTGTAGGTTTTCAACTACACCTCACCACATATATAAACACCCGAACTCAGTACTTATGTTTTTCCCGTGTTACTTTGGGGATCTTATAGAATAGGTCGTAATAATCCGTCGCGCGACTTCAATGCCACGTCTAGGGGACCCATTTACATAAAGGAGTTTATTTATTTACACTTTTTGCACAACGTACAATGGCGGACTTAATGCCGAGAGGAGTTTACTTGCAAAAACGTTAATAAGTCAGGTGTTCAATAATGAAGCATGTTAGTATGTTTGTTTGTTCTAATCTTTTCAACAGACTTTCCTCTGATTTTACCCTTGTTTCCTCAGAGAACCTACTCATAAGAGTTTTCATCTACATATTCCGACTCTGGCGACTCACTAAGAAGCCATTATTAAGAGGAAACACCACGGTTGAGAGAAATAGAAAATAGGTATTTATAAAATCTATTGCTGTCTCGCAGTGCCTTTTTTTTTTTTTTTTTTTTTTTTGTTTTCGCAAGGGAAATGCATTACGCATCCCCCCGGGAGGGTGCCCGAGGGGTATGTGGGACTCCCGGCTCACTACGGCCGGTTTACCCACTAAAACCACTTGCGGATTGCCATCAGCCGTTGAGTGGAAGGCGTGCCCTGGATCTGTCAAGCACAGGCCACGCCCCCCCGACCGGCCGGTCTACCTCGTAAGGGACCGGTCTTCCATCACAATGAGGGAGCACTTCGGCAAACTGAAGCGCTCCCCTCGGCGCCGAGACTGGCTAAGCCGGGGAGGTTTACCCATCCCTCTACCCGGAGCCCCGTACTAGACGTGGGATGGGAGGGCCGCATAACGACGCCTCCGCACCCCCGTCCTGCGCCGGCGAAGCGGAGCAGAGAGAGGATCAGTCTCTCTGTCCCGCTCCGAGGCCTCCTTCTGCGACATGACAGATTCACAAAAGGAGACCACCGCCTGCCAGGCCTCATCGCTCTCGAGCATGCAGCGCACCATGGTCGAGAGCGAGAGGTCCCGCCCAAGCACCGCTATGAGGTCATGGCGCTGCACGGCCCAACGATCGCACACCTCAAGGGTATGCTGGGCCGTGTCCTCCGCAGCGCCGCACTCATGGCAGGCTGGCGTAGGCTCTCTCCTGGCCACCTTACACAAATACGCACCGAAACATCCATGTCCGGTGAGTATCTGTGTAAGGCTGTCTCGCAGTGCCTTAGCTAGCCAGCACTAGCGCGATAGAGACAACTGCAACTTGGACTGAAATTACCTATTAAAAGTACCAGAAATCGACGTTTAGGGGATTCCTGTTTCCTCCTCCAAAACTTAATCGATTTAAATATTTTTTTCTTTATTAGCTAATAAAAGAAATGAGCTAGGTTCCTATTTTTTGATTTTGTTGTTTATTGTAGTCAAATCTGTTTCCTAGATGTTTAAACATAGCGGAGAGTCTGGCCATTTTTCTTAGGTTTTTGAACGTCCATATCTCTTTTAATAATTAATTTAATAAAAAAAGTAAAAAATAGGGACGTACAAACAATATCCATTAATATTCAGGAAAATAATTGTTACTCTAGCAGCATTATCCAGGAAGGAAACAGGAATTCCGTAGACCCCTATTTTTGTATGGAAAAAATTTCGTGGTGTTTCCTCTTAAAAAGACGTGCTTAAGTCGCTCATAATTTTTTTTTTGCTCTAGCAACAAAAGCTTGGCTAGTATATTATGATCCGGAATGTGGAAGACCGGATAATATTCCGAGCACTTAAAATAGAACTCTGAAATACTCAATTGCATTAGCTATTACAACTCTTTTTAATTTTCTGAATTTAATTATAGAATTCTTATAATAAGGCTTTATGTCTGCGTGGACAAAACACAATTTAGTCCTTTTACATTTCGCAAACAAGCGGGCCCGATCGCAGTTTTCTTTTTTTAGTCTTTAATAAGAATTTAAAAAGTATTTTTGTGATTGAAAACAAAATCCAAGCCTCGATAGCGGAGGCAAAGATTTTTGCTCTTTTCCTGATCATACCTTTATCTTACGCTAACATTTCTCTTTGAAAGGTTTAGCATCTTGTTCGCTTAGATAACCTCAGGAGTAAGGGTGGTCCCTGACTCACACCAGGTTATCGTATGATGATGTTATATAGTTATCAGCTGTTTGCAAAATTAAATTGAACTTGACCTGTGTAGTGTGTAATTGCCTTATCACTGATCATTGCTGATGTCACCACTCGGATTGGATATCCCGAAAACATCATCATGACAACTCTAGAATCTGCAGTCATGTGGTAAATTTTTCAGCTCTATTGCCCAGGCCTCAGAGTAAATTTTTCGGTGCTCTGGATTTTCTTCGCCCTTCTGAATTCCGGGTTATATTATCCTTAAGTATGATGGATTATTGTGGGTTTGAATTAAACGTGTTTAATTTATTGTACATGCAAAAAGCTCTAGCCTGCAGGCTGCTTCGGTCTATTGTAGTCTTCGGTCTCGTACCTTCAATTATAGTGTTCATAGATCTCATAAATTTTAAATCACCTTTCTAAGGCTTACCTAACTCACATTGGAGTCGTAACGTTGCGACGCGTATTTTTCTACGTACTAGAAAAACAATGTTTATACTATATATGCATAACCATAAATTTATACCTTAATAATTATAATATAGAGAATAGAGATGAATATTCTATAGAGAAATAAATAAAAACGCGATCGCCTTTGTGCCAATGTTTGTTGAGCTTTACGTCCTCTATTTAGCTACTGAATTTACTTAAAATTGCTAATTCCCCTTCTATTTTAGGACTTCGTACTACAAGGAATCCTCGTCATCCTGTCTGTCCGTCTGTTTCTCCACCTAGTCAACTTCTGTAATTGTATTTTAGTTTCATTCTGGGGCATTACTGCAAGGTCTCTTAGCAGTATTACTTTAACAATACTTTTGAGTAAATAAAAATATGTTTTCGATTATATAACGGATGTAAAAAGACCAGTCGCTATAACTTCGGGATATGACTATATTACCTTTTCTCATACTAGAAATGTATTTTTTTTATTTCTACAAAAATAACAAGATTTTTTTTCCTTTTTTATTCTTGCGAGAAAAAATTAAGAAACGGAAAAAGTAAAAAAAAAAATCTTTTTGACAAAAAAATATTACAAAAAAAACACATTTCCAAAATGAGGTATAATCGTATATCAAAGTTATAAGTGACTTCTTTTTACACACTGTATGTAGAGATCATATATTTTGTTTACATGTAATTCATAGTTAAAGTAATAAGACATCGTGGTAAGGCCCGTTCTGTCTTCTAAACAACTCCTGCAAAATATTTTAGTGTGCATAAAATAATGTTTAAATACATATACATGAGGTTACATCACTCGGCCATAACGCGTATCAGCGGACTTATCGTAGGACGGCAAATAGTTAACTTCCTTAGCGTACTCTACAACTAATGTGTCCTTGGTACTAACTACTAAACAACAGTACCTAACTACCTAGTACCTACTAATCTACTAGATCGCAGTGCGCCTCCGTTGTCTAGTGGTGGGTTCGATTCCCGCGTTAAAACAACAAAAAATGTTGGTTTCAAGTTTGGTTAGGACAATGCTGGCTGATCACCTGATTGTCTCACAAAAAAGATGATCCATGCGTCGGATGGGCATGTAAAAAGTCGGTCCTGCGCCTGATCTCCCGCCAGTCGCGTGTCGGTTTACCGTTCCACTGGGACGTGGAGTAAAAGGAAGAGCGGGTGTCTTTGTGTATTGCGCACACACTTGGGCACTATAAAATAACTCCTGCGTAGCTGGCCTGGTTTCAATGAAATCGCCTACCGACACCGAAATCGGTGAGGGGAGCTATTATTTTTATAGATCGCAGAACCAACTTTTACTAGCCTTAACTAGATTGACTGAATACTGAAACACAAATTAATGTCAGGAACTTTCTTTTTACATGCTGGCACTGTCATTGCTCTGGCAAATGACAAGGACAGTATGACATGCAACTTAATTTTAATACTGTCTCAGTGTTCGGTACTTTTACAGCCTTGTTGGTTGGGGGTTGGTTTTATTTAATTGTTTAATTGTTTGGGATGAAATCTAAAGCTAAAATAGTAATTGTTAATCGTATTTACCAGAACTAGAAGCAGTTTTGAATTTTTATGAGGCACAAAAACCCTGTGCCGTGAAGGTTTTTTTGGAATGGTAAATAAACTTCGGGAAAAGCAAACTCTTTAAAAAATTTCATTCATTGATTGTTTATTGTGGCATCAAAACCCAATTGACTGTATTCTCAATAATTTTAAACAATAGGAACGAATGAACATTCGTTCACTTCTGCTCACAGTCATGTAGTGTAATAATGAAGCGCTAATTGCTAACGGCCGGTCCCAATATAAGATCCTCGATCGGGGGATCGGTTCAATCGGAGATCGTATACAATCTCCTGATTGATCTCCAATCTGCGTCCCAATAACTATGGATAGCAAACATCGGTCGATTTTCAAAATGGATCGCCGATCGATCTATTTTGTGAAGTTCCCTCCCGTGCGTTCCATTTCAAGCAGATATCATTATGGCTGTGTTGTAAACCTATTAATGAATTTAAGAAAAAATGCATACTTTTGGGCTTTGATGTACTAACAATTTTTTTATTTGTTACATATTTTATAAATAAAACGCGTATTTTAACAATTTCCTAGCAAATTGTCACTAAGCCATACTCTCACGGAGTTTTGGTAGCGGAGCGTAATCGTATTCTGAGAAACGAAACGTCTGTCATTGTCATAATATGACATTAGTTTCCAGTTTGAAATTGGTGATTTCTGTTCGTGGTTTGTTGTTAATTGATATTAATAGTAAATACCTAATTACTAAAATTTTAAATATCAAGTTAGTGAAGTAAAGTGAAATACTCACCATGGAAAGTGTAAGCGTAATGGTATGTATACTATTATTCAGTATTTAGCGTGTATACTTTTTTCAACACACTCCCGCTGTGAAGACGCTTCGTTTCGCGCCTAATTTGTGTAAACACTACATATTATGTACTAATTTCTTGTTATTTACAGGCATCAAGCAAGCCTCTTACAAAGGACGAGACAAAAATGCTGGTTTCGTTTATTGAAAGTAGTAAAATTATTTATAATAAAACTACAAATGCGACCACTAATAAATTAAAAAATGAGGAGTGGAAACGCATTAGTGACAAGTTTAATGCTGTGGTGACCACATCCTACCGAACACCCCAGCAGTTGCGTTTAAAATGGGAAAACCTAAAAAAGAATTCCCGTAAGCGCAATACACAAATAAGTATGAATAACATAAAGGTTAGTATAATATACAATAATAAGCATTTATTTATTTTAACTACTTAAAGGGATACATTATGGACTTTACATTTGACAAGCTTAACATGATTCTCTGGTTTGCTATCATCAAACACTATCTCCTTTTCATCGGAACACTATTGAAATATTTTTCAAATAAAAATAATCATCAATTGGTTCATAAACAGACAATAATTATTGTAAACTCACAAATGTTTACTAATAAATATGTGTGATTCGACTACATATAAATCATTGCACTACAATATAATAATGGAATAGAAAAGGATAAATCTATATTGCATACCAAATTACAGAGAACATATTATTTAATTAATATTCAATCCTTTTTTTAGACTGGTGGTGGTGCTCCATCCTACATCCCCCCTGATGATGTGTTGGACAGGGTGGCTGCATTATTAGGAAGTACAGTAGATGGGTACACAGTAGCGTATGGTGGTGACGCTGACGCTGGTGGTGAT
Source organism: Celastrina argiolus (assembly GCA_905187575.2). Lineage (NCBI taxonomy): Eukaryota > Metazoa > Arthropoda > Insecta > Lepidoptera > Lycaenidae > Celastrina > Celastrina argiolus. Next base: position 14,329,035 of record LR994597.1, read on the forward strand.
GAACATGGTTTGGAGGGTGTTGCAGTTATTGATAATGGTGCTGAGGTGTTGGAAAATAACAGTAGTGTTGTGGTGTTGGAGAGTAACAGCGGTGTTGAGGTGTTAGAGAATAAAAGTGGTGTTGAGGTGTTGAAAGAATGTGTGGTCGAAAACACAGGGCCTTGTTTGGTAACACCATCTAAGCTCAAATTTTTACACACTCCCAAAGCCAGTGGTAAATTATTTCATTAACTTATTTATATATTTTCACTTTGCATAGTATTATTTTTACCAAAGTGGGATAGTTTACCCAGGAAACAAGCTTAGCATAGGTAAAAATTTCAACTACAAAAGTTATACAAAAAATATATTAAAATATCTATTTATTTATATATAGACAGTAGAAAGATTTTAGAGTTTATTGTAGACTGATGTATAAAATATGCATGCGGTGACTTTATTCTGGCAATAATTACTAATATTATTTACTTCAATTCTTACAGGTTTCAAAAGGAAATTAAAATGTGATGAGCACCGGGCATCAAGAAACCAAGCAATAGCAAACTATTTCAATTTGAAAACTAAACTTTTAGAAAGTAAGTTCGAAAATATATTGTTAGAAAATAAAAAATTGAAATTAGAAATTGAAAATCTTAAGAATATAAATTAACCTTTTATAATATTATAAGTTGATAATTTTGTTTGTATTTTTATAGGTCTTATATTATCTCTATATTTTTGTGTTATAAATAAATACCTACCTAATTAAGTTAGCAGTTAAAATGATTATATAAGTTTTTTCTCAGTATTTGTTGTTTATATTTAATAATTAGGTAGTAGATAAACATTTAAAATAAAATAAAATAACAATTATGTACCAAAAATGTTTTATTATCCTTAATACTTATAAGTTAAGACAGAAAGAACCTACTTCTCAACTAAATAAGTTACAGTTTCTCTTGGACTTTACAGAGTTGAGAAGTAAGCTTCTATTAGTTCTGTTATATCCCTGCTATCTTGTACTCCCATAGTTTGAAGATCATCATCATCATCCAATGCTTGGAATGGTATTTGTACCTCTGCTGGAGTTTCTTGCAGATTGTGAATTCTACAGATGTTGTGTAGAACTGCTGTAGCTATTACAACTTTCTGAATGTTTTCCAGTGATAAGCGCATAGATAATGAGATCACTGGAAAACGTCGCTTCCATACACCAAAGGTTCTGTAAAAAATAATTTTTGTTAAGTATTTCCCTAGCTATACCTATAATATCTACTGTGATAGGTACATCCATACTGAATATTATCATACTGTAGATTTTCAATTCTGGTAATGTAACACTTACCTTTCAATAAGGTTTCTTGTTGCAATATGTGCATCATTATATTTTTGCTGATTTCTATTAATAGGATTTAAAATTGGTGTCAACATATAGGATCTGTTAGGATAGGCACTGTCAGCCAGCAACCAGCGATTCCCAAAAGTCCCAGCTTCACACTGAGCTGTAAATAAATTAGTTATTTAACTGCGTTTACTATATCCATACACAATCACAAAGTAATTACAAAATTTAATGTATATAATAAAAACCTCTTAAAACAGAATTATTAAATATAGTAGCATCATGTGCAGAACCAGGCCACCGGGCTACAACATTCATAAACTTCAAATCAGCATCACAGACGGCTTGAACATTTAATGAAAAGTAGCCTTTTCGGTTTCTGAACTCTTCGCCTATAGTGTGATCTGGAATAATATTGTTTAATGTAGACACATATACCTTTTACATAATTATTATTGACTTCATTATAAAGCTTTTACTTACTTGGAGATTGTATCCGTATGTGAGTACAGTCAATTGCACCCAGGACACGTGGAAACTGACCATATTGATAAAACTTGTCCACATGATTAGGGTGCATTAAAATGTATTTATTGTACAATACAGCTATAGCTCCAGATATGTCATGAACTATTCTGCTAGCGGTCGATTTTGACACTCCCACGAAATCCGCTACAGAAATTAGCATTGTACCCAATGCATAAAATCGTAGGGTTAGGAGTAGCTGGTGTAGTGGGGCAACTCCATGATTTCTGGAAATAATTAGGGGATGTTAATAATAACTGATCCTATAATTCAGATGATATAAATATCCTTTTTTTATTGTGATACATTGTGGTACATACCGATTGCAGGTTACTCTTACATGTGGCATTATTTCAGATAAAAGTAACTGTACCGCAGCTTTGTTTACACGAAATCTAAATGTGAATTCAGCATCAGTTAGGCACTGAGTATAATCAATACGGCAATAGCTTCTTCGTGATCCTGGTAGACCTTCGTCTCCGTCAGTATCATCAGTATCCCCATTATCCCAATCTGAGAGCTGCTCCAGCACTTCAAAATCACTATCACTATCACTAGACATTAAAGTTTCGGCCATTATGTTCTATTTAATTCTTTTAGTAATTAACAAGCCAAATAAATATTTTTTATACAGCAAATAATCCGAAAGATTACTTAAAATCGATGGAAATTCTAGGTTCGTAAAAATAGATTGCGGATAGGCATAAATAGATTTGTCAAAGTCAAAAGATCGATTATTGAAACCCAACCAAAGACTTTTTCCCACAGAGGGCGATCCAAAAAGTTGTAGAAACGGATTAGCGCCCTCTAACAGATAGATTGCATTTTCGGATTGGCAAAGCAATCTGTGGTTTGGATATTGAAACAGTTTTGTAATTTTTAGATCGAAATTTCAATCTGAGATCACTGAAAAAAGATCGAAGATCTGATATTGGGACCGGCCGTAAGAGGAACGATGCCCTCTTTCGATGCCTCTCACTGTACAATCATTTCATTAATAATTATTATCGTTTGTCTGAAACGCGTATGTAGTGCTAAAAGATCTTTAGTAGCTATAGATTAATTTAAGTAGTAGTTAGTAGATACCCACAGTAGATTAGCGTAGTATATTACAATTTATAGTCTTATCATAAGAATCTAGAGGCAGTGACAGGCTCCAGATTCCAGTGGCAAAGTCAATACCAGGACTTCACGCTTGGAAGCCTTACATGCACCTCTTGTAAAAGCGGTTGGCTCGAGGAAACGAAACAAATAATATTTTTTAAATTAAAAACACAGAAACAAACGATCTGATGTATCACTTGTGAAATAAATATTATGTTGTTTTCATGCGATTGCCAAGTCAATCTACTTATATAAATAAGTCAATCTACTTATATAAAAACATCTTATAGTGATTAAATAATTAAATCATGAAAGATTATTAATAATATTGATTATGATCACTATAAGATGTTGTTAGACCGACCGACTAACCCCTACTTGGCATAACATTTATCTCACAACTTTTTACGGTAGAGAACTAAGTAGCGAGACTTGGCACTTTTTACAAATTATGTTTTTGACGGGGTCGCATTGTCATTGGTCCTTAATGCGTATGCAAAATTTCAAATTAATCATACTTCTTGAAATTGGTAAAAAAATATTCTCAAGGAATTCCTCTTTACTGTATACAATCCAAGCTTGTAAAAACCTATTAATACATTAAGATAGTCTAATATTACCTATGAAAGAAAACTATAACGGCTTAGAAATGAACTTTGTTAGTTAAGGTTTGTTAAGGACTTATATGACTGATGCGTCAATTAATGATAAGCCCATCTATTTTCAGGAATTACATCACATTAATTGAGTGACTCTTAGTTTAATTGTCGTTTCAGTATTGGGCCGGTAGATGCCTTTAACGCTTGCTTAATAAACTTTGTACGCACAACAAACGTGACTTTTTCTGTTTTGTATGGCACCCTTCATGCACGTGTCTCAAACTTGACTTTTTTACTTTTTTGGCTCGAAATTAAGAAGACCTTTGTTCCTGAGACGGACGTATGTGCGAGAGAGAGGGGTGGCGTGCAAAAATAAACGAAAACAAGCCGATGATGTCATGCCGTAAGACGAATAGCGGTCAAGGCAGCCTCAGTGTATGGATTTACTCCGAAATCTGTGAATCAATTCGGTATAATAATACGTGAAGGCGTTGTCAAGGGCAAGGGCAAATTTTGGTCAGTGGTGAGAGTGAGACAAGACTGGGTTTAGCACGAACAATAGACAACAACGTTTGCGTGAATATTATTTATTTAATCAAAGTATATTCCTTGTCATTTCTGCACTTTTGCCATGATAAGTTCTTCATTGATACTGTGGGAGTACTAGTGGGAGCCCTAAAGGCAGATCTACGAGTTCCGACCTCACGAGATGGTATGCTCGGTCAGGGCGAAGCCCGCTGTACTAGTTATCAAATGTCGCATAAATAGCGCCAGACTTAGAAAAATTTAATAGCGCGATGCAGGATTGTGGCACTAGTAGTAGGTACCGCCACAATACCTTTGCTAAAAACAACTCGTACATTCCAATTCAAGCTCCCCTAATTTAGTAGCCTTTGGTTGTACGTTGTTCAAAAGCAGCAGTGGTTTAGAGCGATTCACCAAACTTATCTAGATTTTAATTTATATGAGGTGCCTAAAAATGCTCTACGCGTCATTCTCTTCACACTATATTCGGATTGGTATTATAACCACGAATCACCCTGTACAATACAATATAAATCAGCAAAACGATTTTCTGCAAAGACTACATAATATATCGAAGTATTTAGCCGGTAGACTCTTTCATGTCAAAATTTATTCGTAACTTTCATTAATAGAGTTTTGCTGGTTTTGTCGACTCGCGAGGTATTTCCTGTCGACTGGTGGGCGACCAGCGAACAGAATATGTCGAAACCCGCCCCCGCGCGAGCGCCGTGTCCTTTATTGGTAAGGCATTTTATGACGAATTGCCAAGGTTTTATGGCGATTCGATGGTCTAACGGCCCACACGACTCTACATACCAAACACCATGTACCTATAATATTATTCAACACTTCCGTGGTCTAGTGGTTCTGAGCTTCGCTCTCGACCCGGGGGTCAACAAAAAATGTTGTTTTCAAGTTTGGTTAGGACAATGCAGGCTGATCACCTGATTGTTTGACAAGAAAGATGATCCATGCGTCGGATGGGCATGTAAAAAGTCGGTCCTGCGCCTGTTCTCTCGCCAGTCGTGTCGATTTACCGTCCCACTGGGTTATGAGAGTAAAAGGAAGAGAGAGTGTCTTTGTGTATTGCGCTCACACATGGGCACTATAAAAAACTCCTGCGTAGCTGGCCTGGCTACCGACACCGAAATCGGTGAGGGGAGCTATTATTATTTAATGATATGGCGACGCATTAGTCTCCACGCGAACAGCAGATATGTATTACGTACACACTACACAGCAGTGCCGGATTCACCACGTAGCAAAAGTAGCATTTGCCATGGGCCATTAAATTATTTCGGATTATCCGTTTTTTTCGGATCATTTCAGTTACGGATATTAAATTATACAGAAGCAAAACTTTCATTTCGGGTTCGGTAATTATATGTAAGTAGGTATATGTATAGTATATGTATATTGTATAGTATAAAAAGTTATTAGGGATGTACGATTGTTTATTTTGTGTTGTCGGTAACAAGTTGTAATAAAAGTAATTATTAAAAAATATAATATTATTACTAACCAATTCTGTATCCAGCTATATGACTGGTACCTTTGACTATAATAATTATTATTGTACATAACATATTATATATTTACTAAGCTACTGACTATTAATAATTAAGGAAACGTTAGCAGACGAACAAAAAATTAATAAAGTATAGCAAAAGACTACATTAATGCACATTTAATACATATTTATTATCTAAACAGGTAATTGCTATTTTTTGCTCAGTTTCTTATCATACTGAGCATAATTAGTGACTTATATCGTTTTCCGTGTTTACTTACAAACTGAATGAAAAACATTAAGGGCGTGTTTCCCCAAGCAATGTTAAAGTTAATCCTTCGTTAAATATCATGTTGTTCCTCTCATAATTCCTATCAATAAATGAGAAGGAATAGTAATTTAACAAGCCTAACATTAACATGCATTGGTGAAATTGGGACTAAGGGCGTGTTTCACCAAGCAATGTTAAAGTTAACGCCATGTTAAAATACCATGCCATCTCATTCATTGACAGGAAATACGAGTGCCCTAAGTATGTTACTAAATTGTTGTAGGTACTTATCAGTTACATTTATTATTATTACTTACTGGATGTCGCCTGCGACTTTGGTTGGGAAAAATAAATCCGCAGATACCGTACATTTCCATGCTATAAATTAGCATGTGTTAATCTATAATCTAAACTACTAGTATAAATTTTTTTCAAGATGCGTGAAAGATTAACAAACATCCATAAACACGTTCATATAAACTTTCGCATTTATAATATTAACTAGCTGTGCCCGCGACTCCGTACGCGTGGAAAAGTAGTTTAGGGCAGTGTTATAATAAATCTCTTTTAAAAATATTTTTAGTTATAAAAACTGTCGTCGAGGTATTTAAAAAACTACTTTATGTTGACAATTCCTACTACCAGCTTGACAAACGACCGTGTATAATATCTGTGGACGCTAATAATAATAATAATAATAATAATAATATCTGTGGACGCTTCACACCACGTCAATCTGGCCCTGTGCTAAGTATCCGAAGAACTTGTGTTACAGGTACCAGACAACGGAAATATATTTAATACTTTTATACTATACACATATTTAAGATTTTTATTATATTAATACACAAATTTAATACACATCCATGACCCAGGAACATTGAAAACTTTTTGTTCCCTCGGCGGGATTCGAACCCGCGACCTACGGAGGTCGTGTATAATTACTATAATGCGACTACTTGATAGTACGCTCACATACACGACGAACATCTAGTAGGTACTAAGATTTGTATAGATTTTGCGCCGCAGCGACTGCAGACGATGATCGTTTCCACAAACACATATTATAAGATCATTTCCATGTCCGTCTGTCTGTCAAGACCCTTTTACTCAGAAACGCGTGTAGGTATCAAGATGAAAATTATATAAAATACTCAGGATACCTACTGCTCCTTGAAGCAGTGAAAAAATCAGACTTCATAACCAATGCAACCAAAAGCAGTCGCTTAGGTATGTCGCTAAATTTCGTCATTTTCGACACTCGTAAGGGAATCAAAACCTAAAGGGTGAACTCAAAATTATAAAATTTGAAACCAAGCAACGTCTAAAACCATACGTTTTTAGTAACATTCTAAAGATAGTAAAAATATTTTGATTTTTTAAAACTTAGTACCGTTTGTCATGAATGTGTATAATTGAAACTTATAACAAATACTTAGGTCTCTAATATATTCAAGCTGTAACCAAATCAAAATTCTATGTCAATCAGGTTTGTATGGAGCTATCGGTGCGCAAGTCCAACTCGCACTTGGCCGGTTTTTATTTATTTACTTATTACTAACCTACGCGAACAAATATGTATACAGTACCTACTTATCACAAAGGACTTTACAGTAAAAGTACTAACTGATTTTATACAAATAACTTTCGTAATAAACTCAAGAAAAAAAATCTTAGATTGTCCCTACCTAGCAAGCCTAAAATTAACAAATAAAAGTCACCCCCGCGGCCCCGCGGCCCCGGTGCGTTTGCTGCGAATACAATTTGAAGCGGCGCGGCGGCGCGCGGCTCCCGGACCCGGCGCGCGCTTCCTACAAACGTCCAGCAAAAACGACATGATGTTTTAAAATTGTCATAACTTTTTTATTTATGAACCGATTTACATAAAACAAACACTAAATGTTAAGTGAAGCTTGCCGCAATATATTAGTGAAAAGTACATCTTAATCAGATAAGCCATTTCTGAGATTAGCGTGCACAAACCCACAGACAAACAGACAAACAGACAAACAGACAATAATTTCAAAAATCATAGTTTTGGGTACTATTGCGTAAATAAAGGTACCCTATCATATTTTTTATCAAATATCTTCAATGTACACGACTCCTCTACAGATTTATTATATGTATAGATAAGAATCTATTTCATGCTTGTCATTTTTAATACTACCTGACACGTGCCCACTGCGTTGAGCATAAAAAAAAATTAAAAAACAGTTTAAACATTCCCTGGACTTTCAAGAACTTCTTGAAGAATATTTCAAGCCAAAATAGCCAAATCGGTTCAGCTGTTCTCGAGTTTTAGCGAGACTAACGAAAAGACTTACTTTTGACTTTCATGTTTGTATGATAAATGCTCCAACATCATAAATTTTCCCATATAATAATTTAAAAAAATGTAGTTTTCCAGCGCTGGTACTTTCACAGTATACTCTACATAGGGACATACACCACCCTTAAGTATTATCATTTATTTTACACCTTGTATAACCATGTCAAGAAAGAACAAATTAAAAACCAGTCGAAAAGTCTATAAATATACAATAGCCCTCTTTCATAACATATTATTTCCATCTCAATACCAATTATGTTTTGTCTACGATAAGCACGTGCGGCGACGAATACGGCTCAATCTTGTTCGATCCAAACACAAAAAATTTATATTTAGCTTCTAACTTCCTGTCCAAAATAAAATATAAAAATAAATTAAGATTATCATTTCTTCGACTATAAAATAAACATGTTTGTTTAATGAAATGTCACAGTCACAGTTAATTATCTATACCAATATTATAAAGCGGAAGAGTTTGTTTGTTTGTTTAAACGCGCTAATCTCAGAAACTACTAGTCCTTTTAGAAAAAAACTTTTTTTGTTGGACAGTCCATTTATAGAGGAAGGCTTTAGGCTATATAAAATTACGCTGCGACCAATAGGAGCGAAGCGTCAGTGAGAAATGTTGCAAAAACGGGAAAAATTATTCACGTTTGGGGACTTTCGTTGCGTGCGCTGCTGCATACACTCAAAAACCACGCGTACGAAGTCGCGGGCACAGCTAGTTATTAATAATAAAGATAATGATAGCAGTCGGTATCTGTTAAGAGTTACGTCACTTTCATCTGTGGATTGTAGAGAATGCTGCATATTATTTTGTATGTAGCCTGAAATAACATTTAGTGATGTTCCTTTTAATCTAATCATATTACGAGTTAATACGCGATGTACGAAATTTTCGTAAAAATTAATAAAATTGGCACATTTAATGTTTAAAGTAAAGGTCTGGCGACTGCTAATATTGTTGAGAACAACCTAATATTAATTAAAATTATAGCCACATACACTAACTCATGCTAACATGCGTTAAATAATAATTAATAGTAGGACTTTATTTTGTCAATCTAACAACGCTTGTTCTTATTTTTTAATTATTCACCGATTTTTCATCCAATTAAAAACCGAAAACTATGTATTTATTAATACAACACATGTTATATTAATTAAACATTCAAAGGATTTTAAAAGACCATGGCAGTTGGCATTTTATCGATAACGATGAAATGTTATGTCTCTTCGGCCTTCACTAGTGCTAGCGTTGGTTTATTCTAAAAGGAACTTTCTACGTGCGAGTTAAAGTATATTTTTGTACAAACAGAAACTGTAAAGTCTAATTCACACCATTTTCTACGATGAGGTAACCGCAGGATCTCATGACTTCATCGAGTACGAGAAGCTAAAGGCTACGATCTTCTCAGTGCTTCTCAAAACACAAGGTTCTCTTGTCATTGTCTTTAATTATTCTCAACTTGGCAGAACCTAACACTCTCTACAGCTGTGGCTTAGTCCCAATTTAACCAACGCATGTTAACGGCTTGTTAAAATACCATGTCTTCTCATTCATTGATAGGAATTACGAGAGGGATAACATGATATTTAACGAAGGATTAACTTTAACATTGCTTGGTGAAACACGCCCTTATTAAGCTCTTGAAGATTATGCATTTCTGAAAAGCCATTTGTGCCAATTTAAGAAACGTTTGAAAACGTGACCGTAAATCAGTACAATATTTACTATGTATGACCTATTGGCTATCTGAGAAGCGAAAATACCGTGAGAAAATATAATATTATTTTATAAATTACTAAAAAAAACTCTCACAGGAATCGTACATTTTCCGCAATATAAAGTCGGTACCTGTTCCACAAATGTCGGTCCAGTCCAGGAGTAGTTTTGGAGACTATTCAATGCAAACAAAAATATTTTCTTGTTTTATCAGATTAATAGATATGGTATAGCGATGTTTGACGATGACCTCTCCGTGGTCTAGTGGTACAGAGCTTCGCTCCCGACCCGGAGATCGTGGGTTCGATTCCCTCGTTGGAACAACAAAAAATGTTGTTTTCAAGTTTGGTTAGGACAACGCAGGCTGATCACCTGATTGTCTGACAAGAAACATGATCCATGTGTCGGATGGGCATGTAAAAAGTCGGTCCTGCGCCTGTTCTCCCGCCAGTCTTGTCGGTTTACCATTCTACTGGGTTATGAGAATAAAAGGATAAAAGGAAGTTAGAGTGCTTGCGCACACACTTGGGCACTATAAAATAACTCCTGCGTAATTGGCCTGGTTTCTATGAAATCGGTACCGACACCGAAATATGAAATCGGTACCGACACCGAAATCGGTGTCGGTACCGATTTCATAGAAACCAGGCCAGGCGAAGCTATTATAGCGATGTTTCATTTTCATGCAGACATCGCTATAATTAAACATTAGTTTTTACAAATTTAAACATTAGTCGCAAAAATGAAATACTAAGTAGGTACTTAATGAATGTTTGCTAAATATGTTTCCTCTGCAACAGTGTATTTAGATTATTTTCGACCTTGAATATTAACTATTAGGTCACACTACCTGTACATGATAAAATTTCAAAAATCAAGTGCATTTAGAACACAGATTTAAAATATCGTTGCCATTCCGCCTGGCTGAATCGTCAGTATTGAGTTATGGACTACAAAATATTTTGAAATTTTGATATACTGTGTGCTAACTGCTAAGAGCAATATTACTTAGCAGTAAAGAATTTAACTACACTTTGTATGGCATATTCTATGTAGGTACTGACGGGATCTTCTCAATATAGGAAACATAAGGTTTTAGTCTAGTTCTAAAAATATATTTGTTCAATTATGAACAACATCCAAGAGTTTTTCTAGTTCCGTTTCAACCGAAATGCCCCATAGCTGCCTAATAAAGTTGACTATTTTGTACCTTGATGCACTCGCAGCTAGGGCTACCATATGACAGGCATTTGCCGCATTTGACAGTCATTTAAACGTTTAGGCCGGCATTGGTCTGAGACAGGCATTTAAGTTTTTAGGCAAGGAAGTTCAGATAACATTTTTTTTAAAGCAGTGGTCCAATTTTCCCAAAAGTAGGGAACAGAATAGTGACTACAGAATTTGTAATAATCTGCCAGTTTGTGTTCTCGTCTTGGCGGGGGCACGACCGTGCCCCCAGATATTGATTACTCAGGAAAATTACACAACTGTAAAGATTACAAGAGTAAAGATTTTTATTTTTTACGTTTATGTATTAAAATGAAAGAACTATTAAAAAAATATGTCTGACAAATATTTAAATATCCTTCTTAATTACTTTTTTTGTCTTTTACTTATTAACTACAGCGTTTTGGATAAGACAGGCATTTTTCTGAAAAATCAGGCATTTAAGGTACCACGTACACGTACAGGCACTTCTCTATTTACAAAATATGGTAACCCTACTCACAGCAGCGCTAGCTACTGTGGGTATGATGTTGTCCAATTAATATCTACATTCAAATCTTCCTCGAGAACATCATGTTGTTTTCATCCATTGGTGAAAACAACATGAAGAACAGACGCGTCGAATCACTTTGTTTTGTAATAATCGATAATACAGGTGAAAATAAACGTTGGTAAAAACAAAATATTATTATGATAATTTATTATCTAGCACCCTTTTATAGCGTCAAGAAATTTATCTAAGTAGAGACTCTGTGGGTCATGTTTCGACCGGAACCTGTCGAATTCCTCTGACAGATCCTCGCTGGCCCCCCTTCATGAACAGGCAGACGGACACCTTCTGTGTTGGAGTACACCGCGAACATGCTTCTATGATTATTTCTGGGTAGTTCTCTGGAAAACGAGCATAAAGTTTAATTCGAATCTTTACCGCATTACATGGCAAAATGTAAATTTTTCGTGAAATTAAATAGGCAATTTTTCTTCCAACTGAAAGTTTAAACAAATAATATCTATAGCTTCCAACCACGTCAATCTGGCCCCGTGGTAAGTATCCGAAGAACTTGTGTTACAGATACCAGACAACGGAAATATATTTAATACTTTAGGGGTCGGCGTCGCGACGCTGGGCGTCGGCGTCGCGACGTCGGGCGTCGGCGTCGCGACGTCGGGCGTTGGCGTCGCGACGTCAGGCATCGGCGTCGCGACGCTGGGCTTCGGCGTCGGCGTCGCGACGTCGGGCGTCGGCGTCGCGACGTCGAGCGTTGGCGTCGCGACGTCAGGCATCGGCATCGCGACGTCGGGCGTCGGCGTCGCGACGCTGGGCGTCGGTGTCGCGACGTCATGCGTTAGCGTCGCGACGTCGGGCGTCGGCGTCGCGACTCTGGGCGTCGGTGTCGCGACGTCAGGCGTTAGCGTCGCGACGTCAGGCGTCGGCGTCGCGACGTCAGGCGTCGGCGTCGCGACGCTGGGCGTCGGCGTCGCGACGTCGGGCGTCGGCGTCGCGACGTCGAGCGTTGGCGTCGCGACGTCAGGCATCGGCGTCGCGACGTCGGGCGTCGGCGTCGCGACGTCAGGCGTCGGCGTCGTCAGGCGTTGGCGTCGGCGTCGACCACAGTTAAAATGAATGAATGAAATGAATACTTACTTTAGGAGATATTGCAAAATCGCGTCGGCGTCGCGACGTCAGGCGTCGGCGTCGCGACGCTGGGCGTCGGCGTCGCGACGTCGGGCGTCGGCGTCGCGACGTCGAGCGTTGGCGTCGCGACGCCGACCCCTAAAGTATTAAATATATTTCCGTTGTCGGGCTTTGGCGTCGCGACGTCGGGCGTCGGCGTCGCGGCGTTAGGCGTCGGCGTCGCGACGTCAGGCGTTGGCGTCGGCGTCGACCACAGTTAAAATGAATGAATGAAATGAATCAACCACAGTTAAAATGAATGAATGAAATTAATACTTACTTTAGGAGATATTGCAAATTAAGATTGTTTCGCCGTGATTCGACCAGGCGCCGCGTGTGACGTCACTCGCGTCTGAGCCGGGGCCGCGAATGCTGGTACACTCAGTGACGCTTCGCTCCTAGTGGTCGCAGCGTAATGTTATATATAGCCTAAAGCATTGACAAAAAATATTTTTCAAATCGGACCAGTAGTTCCTGAGATTAGCGCGTTTAAACAAACAAACTCTTCCACTTTATAATATTAGTATATTAGTATAGATAATATGATAAACCTGTAGTTAATTAAAGAAATGTATTGTTCCAGGTAACACAAAACCAAGATGGCGACTAAATCGTACAGCAAGCACAAGGAGTACAAGGAGTTCTCCAGCAGCAGCAAGAGCTCCCTGCCGCCCTACACCGACGAGCAGTTCGGTGAGTCACGTCACCAGGTCAAGCGGCAGACTAACAAATAAAGAAATATGGACGAGACATTTATTTGGAAATTCGCCTCTACCTCTTAAAAAATTGTGGTGAAAGTTTATACACGGTATAATATTGACGGTGACATCAGTCGACGTCACTAGGCGTCACTAGGCTAAGGCGCTGACTGTTCTATTTTCCGTAAGTAAAGGCCCGGGGTCAAAATAGGTTATCTTTAAATTAAAAAAAGTTCATTAACCAGCTTACAAAAATAAATGAAATCCCACCAAAAACATTTTCATGTAAAAATGTTGTCAAGACGAGCCTACACAGCTTACCCTGCTTGGCCGTTTTATTTCGCACACGATTAATGAATTCGTATGAATTTTTCGTAACGGTAGCAAAACGGTCAAGTATCACGTTTTAACTGCAATGTAGCGTAAGTGAAGTTAAGCCTGGTGAAGTAAGGGCGCATAGATCAAGAATTTTGGTTCTACATGAGATCTAACCACTTTTTGATAGATTTTGATTAAGGTGTAGTGTAGAGCTTGGCTTTATACGATATCTGATAACTTTTTCACAGGGTAAGCTGTGTAGGCTCGTCTTGACAACATTTTTACATGTAAATGTTTTTGGTGGGATAAATTTTTACAAAATGTTTTCTGAACGTCGTGACTATTTGATGCCTACCACCGGTTCGGGAACTAGCCCAGCGAGAAGAACCGGCGTAAAATAAAGAGCAATTTTCCATCTTTTACCAAAAAGATGGACAGTTGCTCTTTTTTAAGATTTACAAATGTCGGAACTAAAACTAAATAACAAAAGTACAGTAATTTTATAGTATATAAATATAGCCTTGCAGAGGGCTACTTTATTCCCAAGGTGTGCTGTCATTCATAAAATCATTTATTGTATAGTAAGTTTTTGCACACAAACGTTCTTTGGCTACTTTCTTAAACTTATTGTTTGAAAAATTTTGAATGTTTTCTGGGATCGTATTGTATAGGCGTATACATTGGCCCTTAAACGATTTTTTTACTTTACTATCAAAAGTTAATAACTTAATTAATGTTACATAGTACTTTAATTTCTTCTCTTTTTTAACCGTAATATTCATAATATAGATTGTAGGAAAACATTAAAATAAGTATAATCTATATTGTAATAATATTATTTTTACGTTTTAAAAAAGAAAAAAATGAATAACAAGCTATTTTCTTCAATTTTAAAAGTGAAACGAAACGTTTTTTTTTATGTCCAATAGGTTCTCAAGTAGAGGTTTCGATTGAGATTGTTTTATTTATACGGGCCTACGTCCCGATTTTACCAACGCATGTCAAAATACAAATACCATGCCTTCTCATTCATTGATAGGAATTACGAGAGGAACAACATGATATCTAACGAAGGATTAACTTTAACATTGCTCGGTGAAACACGCCGAAGTTTAAAACAGACTGTAACAAAAATCTTGACTAAAAACAAATGTTCTAGGCACAACGAAGGCTCCTTTTTAAAAACGTAGCAACGATAACTTTTTGAGTCACAACTAATTTTGACCCCTCCGTTCCATGACAGAAGTCTCTGAGAAGCGGCGCTGTGATCGCGCGCCTATCCTATAACATTCCTAAAGATAAAAGGATAATATGCTACTAATTACTGAGATCGAGTGTGTTTATTAACGATTAATTCTTACAAAATACTTAATAGTTTACTTTATTCTTATTCTTAGACTAGCTGTGACCGCGACTTCTTGACTTTAACCGTTTATATGCAGCGCACGCGTTGCTTCCTCAAATGTGAATAATTTTCCCCGTTTTTGCGACAATTCTCACTGACGCTTCGCTCCTATTGGTCGCAGAGTAATGTTATATAGCCTAAAACCGTCATCTTTAAATGGACTATCTAACAAAAATAATTTTTCAAATTGGACCAGAAGTTCCTGAGATTAGCGCGTTTAAACAAACAAACTCTTCCGCTTTATAATATTAGTATATATACACACACCGGCACAATTAGCGGAACACGAAAAAAAGATTGATTTTTTTCAATACATTCGGATATCTTGACTAGTTGTTATTATTTATGTATTACTACCCTCTCTAGAAATACACTTGAGCACAAATTTCTCATTCACAAGTGTGAGAATGGTTTTTATGGCACTTTAAGAATTTGCTGACACTTAGCGTTAGCATTGCTTCTGATAAGATTTTTGTTGGGTCCTGTGCATAGTGACTGTGGCTTATTCAACTGTTTGTTTTTGAATTGTGTACACATTCCCGATCCGAAATGAGTGATTTGCCAGCAACTACAGTGGCTAGGGCTGTAACCATGATCGAAGAGGGGCATACCTACCGCTCAGTCAGTCGAGCTTTGGGTGTATCGACTTCGGTGATTCATCGTGTTGTTCAACGCTACAGGGAGACAGGATCTTACGTGCGAAGGCGAGGACAAGGCAGAAATCGAGCTACAAGCATTGAACTAATATTACTAGCGTACGCTAGTAGTTATAACTCAATGGCTACAAGCGCCGTGGATGACCGTTTTATCATCTTGCAAACTTTTAGGAATCGTCGGCAGACCGCAGTTCAGACTCGAAATCAACTGGCTGAGGTCCGTAACGTTAATGTTAGTGAACGAACAGTTAGGAGGCGTCTCAATAAAGTTGGCTTAAGATCTTATGTGCCAGCAAAAGCACCTAAACTCGAGGCAGCTCATCGTGTAGCAAGGTTAGCGTTCCCCCGTGCGCACCGAGATTGGACAAGTGAGTGGAGTCGCGTTTTATTCACCGATGAGAGCCGCTTTTGTGTTCATTTCGTGGATGGACGGGAGAGGATGTGGAGATATCGTGGAGAACGATATAACCAAACAAACTTCACAGAAACAGTGGCATATGCTGGAGGTTCCGTAATAGTATGGGGTGGCATATGTTTGGGAGCTCGCACAGACTTAGTGCTTATTGAAAACGGATCTCTCACTGCGCAGCGATATGTAACAGAGGTCCTAGAACCGTATGTCATGCCTTTTGCCCCATTCATAGGCCCACATTTCGTTTTCATGCACGATAATGCCCCCATACTGCGCGTATAGTGAGTACCTACCTGGATGAGGTTGGCATTAATCAAATGAACTGGCCAGCGCGATCACCGGACATGAACCTTATAGAACATGCCTGGGATTGTCTGGGAAGAAGGGTTCGACAGTGAAATCCAGCCCCAGGAACATTGAAGAACTGAAACAGGCATTAGTGGAAGAGTGGAACAATTTGCCTCAATCAATGATCGATGACCTTATTTTAAGTATGGGAAATTGCATCCAAGCTCTCATAAGAGCCCGTGAAGGCAATACCCGCTATTCATTTTAAGATTTTTTTGTTAATTTTGTAAAAAAAAACAATTTTAGATCTCACACTCCTAGTGCCTTATTTTACAAATTTTCGTAATTAACGTATAATTTTGTAAGGGTGTGCCCTATTTGTGGTCGTTAAATAAAAAGTTTATTCTTCGGACTTCATAATATTATATTATCAAGTATACATATTACATAGGTATTGGTACATAGGTGCCGGCAGGGCAACATACCCTTACGGATACTAAATTGTAACTGTTCATACAATTAGTCTTAAAGACTAAGCGGGGCACCTGACACTACAGGCTACAACACACATGCATACAAATGCGTATGTGCATAACTGCATACGCTGCACGTTACAGTACTCCCCCCAAAAATTTAAAATTTTTCATTACATGTTTTATACATGTATTACAAACATATAAAATAATTCTTATAATTATGTTATGTAGAAGTGCAATCTGAAATGCATGCAAGTGACACTCGCAGGTGTCGAATATGCGCATTTGCAAAACATGACAACTTCACAAGGCATAACAAATAACAATATGCTACCAAGATACAATTACAAATTACAATGAATGTAATAATGCAATAAGAATACATTACATTACTGAGAAATTATTTCATCATTATAATTCAAACAACATGTTTTACCATATAAAAATGAAACAAACAACACAATCTATACTTATGAATTTAAAATGAACTTCACACTACAATTAGAGAAAAAAAACTTGACCCACCAAGCACCGCAAACGCGAACATAAATATAACACTTTTGCACTCTAGCAGACTTCTATATGGGTCTGCGCCGGCTTGGCGGTATCGCGAGCCTTACGAAAACTCGCTGTGGCTCTGGAGAAGTTAGACATGGTAGAGTTCTGCACGGACTCGACCTGCTCCAGCAGCCACTTCTTCGTCTGGTTAATGCCGTAACGACAAAGAACATAGGCAGACAATACGCCTAACAGAAATAACACTACTGCCCATCCGACATACGATGCTATCATCGCGTTGTGAATTTCATTCACTTGAACTTCGGATTGATTGACAACTATTTTATCTTTAGTAGACTGATTACCCATGATTAATAAAAATGTAAAATAATGTAAATATAACTTGTATAAAATATTAAACTTGTAAAAAAAACTTATATTCGATCGTAAAGTTATCGAAAGAATAAAAGGAATATAATAAACCACTAAGTATTTCAACGTGCTACAAATTGAAACGTACGGGCTTTTTAACTAATCGGCCACTACGCGTAGTGTGGCGTAGCGGGCTAGCGGCAGGCGAGTCGCTTTCCGCTGTCGCTTGTGACGAGTTATCCTGCTTAGTATGGTTATCATTTTCATTAGTACTTGAATAATAACTAGTAAATGCAGGTTTTAAACGATCAATCGAAATATATGTATTCCGACCTGACAACTGAATTAAATAAGTTTTATCCTTTCTTTCTAAAACTTTAAAAGGTCCATCGTATGGAGGTTGAAGTGACTTCCGAACTGAGTCGTTGCGCACGAAAACATGTGTGCAGCGATTTAGCTCCGGGTGTACGAATAGCGTGGCCGAATCCTTATGTGATATCGGTTTCGGTTTGAGATCGCGTATCACTTTTCGCAACCTTTCCACGTATTCACTTTCATTTAATATTTTATAATTTATATTAGGATTTAAAAATTCTCCA
This sequence comes from Celastrina argiolus, assembly GCA_905187575.2. Taxonomy (NCBI): domain Eukaryota; kingdom Metazoa; phylum Arthropoda; class Insecta; order Lepidoptera; family Lycaenidae; genus Celastrina; species Celastrina argiolus. The sequence continues at coordinate 14,347,572 of LR994597.1, forward strand.
GGAAGTCTCATTGACTGACCGAAAGTAAGTTCGGCTGCGCTGACGCCGGTGTCGGATCTAGGCGCAGCACGAAGTCCGAGCATGACTATCGGCAACTCTTCAACCCAAGTTTTACTATTCAATCTAGCCATAAGAGCGGCTTTGAGAGATCTGTGCCATCTCTCTACCATTCCATTACTCTGGGGATGATAGGGAGTGGTACGAGTTTTATAAATACCTAAAAATTTCATGAGCTGCTGAAAAATATTGCTTTCAAACTGTCTCCCTTGGTCACTCGTAAGCTGGTGAGGGATGCCATAACGTACAATCCAACCTTCAAATATAACTTTCGAAACAGTTTCAGCAGTTATATCTTTAACGGGAAAAGCTTCCGGCCAACCGGTCTCTCTATCTATTATTGTAACGAGATACCTGTAGTCATGCAAGGATATCGGCAGGGGGCCTACGATGTCAACGTGAATATGTGTAAAGCGTTCTGCTAGCGGAAAATGTCCTAGCTTCGATCTATTATGTCGATGTATTTTAGCTCTTTGACACGACAAACACGACTTTGTCCAATTACCTACGTCACTGTTAATATTTTCCCAAAAAAATCTTTCCTTTAATAGCTTTCGCGAGGTACGAATTCCGGGGTGACTGAGGTTGTGAATATTCTCAAAAGCGATTTTTCTAAATGCTTTAGGCAAATAAGCTCTAGTTCGATCGGTGGACATTTCACACCACACGGCTGTGTCGCTACCGGATAGAATTACCTGTTTAAAATTATATTTATTCTTTTGACGTAATTTTTTTAATTCGTCATCATCATTCTGCGCGCGGCTAACTGCGGAGTAGTCTAAAGTTCCTGAATGGGATATACTCTCTACGCGAGACAACGTATCCGCTACGATATTTTTATCACCATCAATGTGACGAATGTTCGTAGTAAATTCGCTGATAAAAAGTAACTGCCTAACGCGTCTTGGTAATTCGTTATTGCTACCGACCTTAGAAAAAGCATAAGTTAAAGGCTTATGATCTGTATAGATCATTAAATCTTGACCCTCTACCGTATTTCTAAAATACTTAACGGCTAAATAAATCGCTAGTAATTCACGGTCAAAAGTGCTATATTTTTGTTGAGTAGGTGACATCTTCTTGGAAAAGTAACCAAGCGGCGTCCACGCGCCGTTTGTGCGCTGTTGCAACACCGCGCCCACACATGTATTTGATGCGTCAGTCATAAGTGCAAGCGGAGTGTTAAATTTCGGATAGGATAAGCTAGCAGCTTGCTGTAATTTATTTTTACATTGTATAAATGCTTCGTTCGACTTTTCGGTCCATATAATTTTTGTCTTGTCCTTTTTCTTAGAAGACTTTAAATATTGATTAAGCTCATCCTGATATTCTACTGCATTCGGCAGATGCAATCTATAGAAATTGACCATGCCTAAAAATCTACGCAATTCCTCGACCGTTGTAGGCCTAGGAAAAGCGCAAATTGCAGCTACTTTTTCTTTAAGGGGGCTAATCCCAGTTGAGGCAACTTCGAAACCTAAAAATTCTACTTTCGACTGGCCAAATGAGCATTTATTTAAGTTAATAGTAAGACCGAATTTATTTAAACGTTCAAAAACTAAATTTAAATGTTTTTTATGCGTAACCAAATCTTCACTTGCAATTATGACGTCATCAATGTACGTATATAAAAAGTCTAAACCTTCCAAAACTGTATGATTCATAAACCGTTGAAAAGTTTGTGCGGCATTACGAAGACCAAATGTCATTCGTGGGAATTCAAATAAGCCGAAAGGTGTAATTATAGCGGTCTTAGCAACGTCTTCAGGAGCGACCATTATAAAATGATACGCGCGATTGATATCAATTCGCGTAAATATATTTTTGCCTTGAAGTATGTATGTAAAATCATGTATACGGGGTATAGGATATCTATCAGGCTTAGTGATAGCGTTAAGCGCTCTATAATCTCCACAGGGTCGCAACTGACCATCCTTTTTTGGAACAACATGAAGTGGACTGGCCCACGCACTTTTCGACGGTCTACAAATCCCCAGCTCCTGCATGAGCTGAAATTCCTCCTTCACCTTTGCATACCTATGAGGTGGCAACGGCCTCGCTTTTGCATGAACGAGCGGGCCACTGGTCTCGATGTAGTGGTACACCGAGTGCTTAGCAGGTTCCCTAAACGAAACGGGCTTGGTGAGGTCTGGGTATTTAACCAAAATGTCATAATAAGGATGACATTCGTCGATCGTTTTAACCGATTGTTCGTTACATTGAACAACCTCGGCTGAAACGTTTAAGTGCGTAATTTCGTCTATTAATCTACGTGACGCTATATCAACTAACAGTCTATATTTCGACAAAAAATCTGCGCCAATAATTGGCTGGCATACATCAGCGACAATAAATGTCCATTTAAAATTTCTGCGTAAACCAAAATTTAAATTTAAAGTTTTTAAACCATAAGTTTTTATAAGTGTTCCATTGGCGGCATACAAATTATAATTATTATTTTTAAAATATTCACTCAAATCTTTTACTTTATTTCGAGGAATAACAGAGACATTTGCGCCGGTATCTATTAAAAATCTTACATGACTAAACTTATCTTTAATTAGTAAGCGGTGATTCACTCCTATGCAGCTGGCCACCGCTGCTGGCTGCACGACGGAGAGTTTCCCTGGTCATCCTTCCAGGCGCAGGGCGGGATGCACCGGTGAGCCTTTTCCTGGAACTTCGCGTGGTAGAAACATAGGTCCTGGCGCGCTGGGGACCTGTGTCGCGAATCTTGACGACGGCGTCCAGAAGAGCGGGATCGAGCGCGGCCACTGCTACGGTAGAATCTTCTTCTCGGGCGTGACAGGGTCATCTTGTCGAGTCGCTTGTTGATCTTAGCGATTTCGGCTACGATCGAGTCAGTCGATGAGGAGGCGATCTCGTCTACTCCCGTAGGTCTCACAGTCTCCATGACTTTGTCAGCTATCGACGCTAGGGTGTTCAGCTTCTTCGTGTCGGACACTTTATATTGTCACTCAAAGTTTTTTTATTTTTAAAATTTATAGTCCGAAATATTTTGGAAAACACGCACGGCACCTATGCAATCACATCACGTCGGGGTCACCAATGTAAGGGTGTGCCCTATTTGTGGTCGTTAAATAAAAAGTTTATTCTTCGGACTTCATAATATTATATTATCAAGTATACATATTACATAGGTATTGGTACATAGGTGCCGGCAGGGCAACATACCCTTACGGATACTAAATTGTAACTGTTCATACAATTAGTCTTAAAGACTAAGCGGGGCACCTGACACTACAGGCTACAACACACATGCATACAAATGCGTATGTGCATAACTGCATACGCTGCACGTTACAATTTCTTTAAAAACGGGTATATCGTAGCTTATTTTGATTTAATTTAGTTATTTTAAGCCTATGTGATTTATTACTTAAGACTAAAAAATAATAAAAAATGAATTTATTAAAAAATTTAACCTTTTTTTTGTGTTCCCCTAATTGTGCCGGTGTGTGTATATTTAATTCCACTAATTTCCGCGGGATTTCTATCACGGAATCAAATCTATATTTTACCAAGCATCATAATTAGTTGTGACTACGCTAATGTTACAATACCTGGTTGAAATCACTCATCATGAAGCGATCCGCCTTGCCAAAAACAAATCAAATCGTTATCGTTGTCCAACCAAAATAATGTCGTAAATTTCCGCCACGTTCTCCAAAAAGGAAACATGGGCGTCAATGAGTTATAGCCGAGCGATGCCATATTTTTATCCGTAATTAAATCTATAGACCCCATATAGCTTGCTGTGGGTGGCATGGTGTATGGACAGCTATAGAAATTATTGCCATTGTTATTTGTTGGGACTTGTGCGATCAAATATTACCTAATGACACCTACGACATATACACTATAGAGTTCATTTACACCCAAAGCTATACTGCAATATAAGAGCCTTCCCCGGTCAAAGCTAGCCCAGCAAGGGACGATAAGACGTCTAAACCTATATTCTAGAACTTAGAAAAACATGTCTATCTCCAATACGTCTTCTATGGCATCCATTTCTAAATAGTGGCTGCAGACATGGCACCGATTCGCTCCTCTCCGCCCCGCTCCGCGTCAGTGGAAACGCAGCCTTAGACCCGTGTCTAAGGCTGCGTTTCCATTTCCATGACTGCAGCCACTTTTCATATCTATATACATACTATAATATCAGTTTATTAATACGGTTGATAAAGAACTCTCAAACCCATCCTCACTTGAGAACCTATTTGACAGATAAAACAACGTTTCGTTTCACTTATAAAAGTGAACAACTTTATTAATGTTACATAGTACTTTAATTTCTTTTCCCTTTACACCGTAATATTCATATTATAGATTACAGAAAAACATTAAAATAAGTGTAATCTATATTTTTACAATCATTATTTTTACGTTAAAAAAATTTAAAGTATGTACGAGTAACATATTACATAAGTAAAGTTGTTCATTTTTAAAAGTGAAACGAAGCGTTGTTTTATCTGTCAAATAGGTTCTCAAGTGAGGTTGAGTTTCAGACTTCTTTATTAATACGGTCCTAAGTAAGCTGACCTCGGTTTTTGTTTGACAAAGCGTTCTTTACTTTTTTACTTATTTGGTCTGCGCCCTACATACATGCTCCTCATTTGTTAACTAATGAGGTGTATGCGTAACACATTTAATTTTAACCTTACAAAATATCCTTAACACATACTCAGCCTTAGGTTAACCTCTCGTTATAGTTCAGAATCTCCGGAGATAATTAGTGCCGGAAAACTCGTCAAATTTTGAGATTGAACCAAGAATGTGTTTGATTATCGACTCTATTATTTCAGTCTGTGCTCTTCATTTTCTCCGATCTACGGCATTCAGGATTATAGTTATTCTTTCTTTCCAGACATGATAAAGTCGGACCTCCTGCCGAAGGGCAGCAAGCTGGACTCGCTGGGCCGGAACGGCGGCACGCGGGAGTACCACTACGAGTACAAGGAGGAGAAGCACCCCTCCGGCAAGTACGACAGGAAGGACCTGCATACTGTTGAGGTAATAATAAGAATATTATTACGGTGACCAGAACCAGACCAGCAGCGCAATACACATAAGCACTTTCTCTTCCTTCACTCTCGTAGCCCAGTGGGACGGATAACCGAAACGATTGGCGGGAGATCAGGCATAGGACCGCCTTTTTACATCCCCATCCGACGCATGGATCATCTTTCTTGTCAGACAGTCAGGTGATCAGCCTGCATTGTCCTAACCAAACTTAAAAACAACATTTTTTGTTGTTCCAACGCGGGAATCAAAGACACGACCTCCGAGCTGAGAGCTAGGGTCTAAACCACTAGATCACGGAGGCGGTAAAAATAATAAGAATATTATAAATGTCGGTTTGTTTGTAACACTTCCACGTAAAAAATTAACCGATCATCATGAGAAATTGTAGGTACACATATTCTTGGAGGTTTTAGGAGTAACATAGGATACTAACATGCTGATTAATTATCTGATTGTCTGACGATCCAAGCGTAGGTCGGATGAATAAAAGTCAGCTATGACTGGTATGATTAGGTACAGGACCTAATCATACCAGTCATGTAAGCCTATTGTGGGTATCACACTGGTTTATGAGAGTAAAGGAAAATAGAATGTTTCCAATACCAAAAAAAAAATGTTTCAGGAGTACACGATCCCTCCGAAGACTGTTCCGAAGGAGAGCAGCGCCTACTACTACGAGAGGGAGGAGAGGGAGCTGCCGGCGCTGACCGGCACCAGGACCTACAACTACGAGACCACCTCCTCCACGCCAGGTCAGTACCACCCATCAACAGACACCAGTACCGAACAATACATATTTCCAGTATATTTTACTAGTTTTCAAAGTGCGAGTTTTCTTTGCTCGACTTCGGTATTGGTGAGCCAAAGGGTACTGAATATTAATATTGGCATTATTGGGACTTGGTGGTAAACTATAATAAACAATACGTTTGTTTCACCATACCGCTAAAGTACAATAGTGCCAAAATAAGTTCGCGATACTCAAACCAAACATTACAAAGTCGGCTATATCCCATTTAACGACTATGCTAAATGACGTTCAGTCAAGACGTTGAACGTTACAATAATCAACTTGACGAGTTTCCTTTAGCCAATGTCGCCATTCAATGAACGCGCTGGTCATTCAATTAAATAGCAGATTCATACAGATGACTGCGCCTGCTTGAGCCCTTCGGTCCACTTTTGGAACTATTATTTAGCTACTTTGGTCTGACCCTTTTTAAAGTTCTGCCTTATATTAGAGAGATGGACGATGTTCTATTCCTCTAGTCTCCTGACCAGGTAGCAATGTGACTCAATAAAATATGTCACTTGTATATGAATCATTAATCAACAAAATATAAAATTCTGAGAAACTAAACCACAGACTGGTTTTGTACCACGTTATTAATAAATACTAAACAATAGTTTTGAGTAAGAGCCAATTTGTAATTCTCAGAAGAGGCAGATAGTTCCTATTTGTTTGATAAGAATAGACTGAATTAGTTAATGTTTATAGAATTATACAAGGTGATTCATGGTTTGTAAATTAATCTGAATATATTGTGGAGAGAATGACGCGTAGAGCATTTTTTGTTTTGGCTGTTATGTCCAGCAGTGGTCGTCATAGCTGAAACGACCCATGACGTATGGGATTGCAGTATAAATTAAACAAATATTCCAGGATACTCCAAGGTGAAGAGCTCCAAGGTGACGAAGGAGATGTCGCAGAACGTGGAGGAGCTGGACTCCCTGCTGGATGACCTGCAGCGGGACCAGGAGAGGCAGCTGTATAAGAGTGAGAGAGAGTATTGTATTGTAGGCAAACTACGGGCCGTATTAATAAAGAAGTCTCAAACCCAACCTCAATTGAGTACATATTTGACAGATAAAAAAAACGTTTTCAAAAAAAAAAAAAAAAAATTACTTCCAAATAAAACTTAAAAAGCTATTTTCGGAAAGTCAACAAAAAGGCTACCACCGGTTCAACCCTAGCCTTTTTACTTTTTACTTTTAAAAATGAAGAACTTTATGTTTAAACACTTAATGATTTTTTCTTTTTTTAAACGTAAAAGCGTAAAAGTAAACGTTATAAAAATATCGATTATAACTACTTATTTTAATATTTTTCTGTAATCATGAATCAAAAATATTAATGTTACGGTATGAAGAGAAAAAAAGTCAAAGTTTTTCACTTTTTAAAGTAAAAAGGAAACGTTTTTTTATCTGTCAAATAGGTTCTCAAGTGAGGTTGGGTTTAGGCCGTAGTGTAGGATGTCCTGAGTCACAATGGACCGACGATTTGAAAAGGGAAGCGAGCAGCGGATCAGGATTGCCCAACAGTACTATTCACTAAGAAAGTATTGCGTATCTCGACAGCTGAATCCACGGTGAGTGCACAGTATGGGAAATTTAACACTCACCGCGGATTTAGCTGTCGAGATACGAAATCATTCTTAGAGAATAGCACTGCAGATCGGGATAGTTGGCGCTCATTGCGGAAGGCGTTCAGTTATAGTGGACAGTGATAGCCTGGAGATGATGATGATAATGATATGTATTATATTATGTTGTTTTATAGACCAACTGTTGCCTACTAGTTGATAATATTTTTTTGAATATATCAGCGAATAAATTGATATTTCCTGAATACTTTAGTCTAAAAATAAAGTTATAAAATTTTATTTGTGTAAGTAAGGATTAAAGTTGTTAAATAAGCTTTATATTTTTTTAGGTGGATACACCTCAGACACCGCTGAGAGTACATCATTCGACTATAGGAAGGGGTGAGATCTTACACGCTTTATAATGTTTCCTTTATATAGCTAATTTTATTTATTTATTTAGTTTCTATATCCTAATAATATTGAAACTTATTAGATTCGTATTGAATATTTCGATTATTCGTCTATACTTACTTATAATAAAACTGTAGAGAGGTCAATTCTGTACATTGAATATTTTTTCAAAATACATATTGGAGGATGATTGGCGATCGATACTGATGCCAAAAATGCAATTAGTAAAATTTTTGTCTGTCTGTCTGTCTGTCTGTCTGTCTGTATGTGCGCGATAGGAACAAAAACTACTGAAGGGATTTTAACCAAACTTGGTACGATTGTAGCCCATATTCCTGGGCAGGTTATAGGCTATATAACATAACGCTACGATACATAGGAGCCGAGCAGTGACGATAAATTTGAATCAAGTCGGATGAATTTCGCGCGCGCGGCCTGCGGTCGAACGGTTCGTGCGGGGGGCGCGGGGGGATCGCTTACACAGTGACGCGAAGCAATAGAACGTGGCACTAAAGTAGATTAGAACATCAAATAAGTACCTAACTATCAGGATTTTTTTTCTGGGAAAACAGTGTTTTCACAGTGTCATAATAATATAAAAATTATATTTTTGAACTTGCTTCACAAATTGAAATAAATTATCATTTATTGTATAAAATCAACTTAATTAACTGTATAATTAAAAGAAAGCCTTTCGCGATAAACTAAAAAACGGGCAATTAAGCGGTTTTTGGAAAGCTATTTATACCATCACGGTATTAATCCTTATCATTTTTAATACGTTAGTTGGCTTAAGCATTCCATGAAGACTATAATATTTGCCCTTTATACCATGCAAATATAATGAGTAGTTTAGGAAATATAGCAAAATTAAAATCGTTTCGTTTCGTTTCGTTTTAAATACCTTAATAATTGCAATACATGTTTCAATTTAATATCTCAAAATATTAATGACAAAAACGGTAGTAAGTTCAAAAAAATTGAAAATAATTTTATGGTTTCGCAATTTATCCTATGTCGGCAATAACACGTTGCTTCGTATCAAATTTAGGTTTTGGTTACCTTTGGAGTGTCGAAAATTAGAGAGATAAACGGCTGAATCTTTGGGTAGATGTGGCTAAGGAGTCTGTTTTTTTCAAAGCCAGAAGGGACAGAAGATCCTGAGTATTTAATAGGATTGTTAGCTTGATACCTACACGTGTTAAAGTTTTGACAACCAGACAGATAGACAGACGGACATCGAAGTTAAATAATTTACTAAATTAACGTGAAAAATTGGCTGGGTCTATACGGTGTATTCGAATAATATTATCCTAACTTCGAATACCTTTGCTGACTTCTACATATTGTTCGAAGGCCTACTTCTTTTGCCGAGCTCCGAAAGGATGGTACTATATTATTATTATACCCTGCATACCAATAGGCTTGCCGGGTACGTGACTTGCTGGATCGGGATCAACACTGGGATACACTGGGAAGTACCTATTGGCGAAAGTTGTCAGCAGTTGCGCCAATAAACTAAAAATATATTTAAAAATACAAAAGTGTCCTAAATCACTTTTCCACGCGTACGAAGTCGCGGGCACAGCTAGTTATAAAATAAACACTTTGTGTCGTTACCGCTAAGACCCTACAGATTAAAAAAAATTAATTCCAGCACTCCAGTGAAAGCGCCATCTAGCGGCTACTCGACGCTGAAGCGCGAGGAACGCCTGGAGAGCTCGTCGTGGGGCAGCCCGCCGCCGCCGCCCGTCGCCCGCCAGGCGGAGCTGCGGCAGGAGATCTACAGGGAGGAGAAGACAGGTAGGAATAAGCGCCATCTAGCGGCTACTCGACGCTGAAGCGCGAGGAACGCCTGGAGAGCTCGTCGTGGGGCAGCCCGCCGCCGCCGCCCGTCGCCCGCCAGGCGGAGCTGCGGCAGGAGATCTACAGGGAGGAGAAGACAGGTAGGAATAAGCGCCATCTAGCGGCTACTCGACGCTGAAGCGCGAGGAACGCCTGGAGAGCTCGTCGTGGGGCAGCCCGCCGCCGCCGCCCGTCGCCCGCCAGGCGGAGCTGCGGCAGGAGATCTACAGGGAGGAGAAGACAGGTAGGAATAAGCGCCATCTAGCGGCTACTCGACGCTGAAGCGCGAGGAACGCCTGGAGAGCTCGTCGTGGGGCAGCCCGCCGCCGCCGCCCGTCGCCCGCCAGGCGGAGCTGCGGCAGGAGGTCTACAGGGAGGAGAAGTAGGTAGTAGTATAAGGCTATCAAGTCTACACAGTAATAATACACAAATTACTTGCACTTTTTCCACTTTAATAATACCGGACTTAGAAAACTTCGATAGCGCGATACAGGATTGTGGCGCTGGTAGTACCGCTACAATAATAATAAATTTAATGTTTATTATTAAAATAATAGCTCGCCGATTTCGGTGTCGGTAGCTGATTTCATTGAAAGCAGGCCAGCTACGCAGGAGTTATTTTATAGCGCCCAAGTGTATGCGCAATACACAGAAGCACTCTCTCTCCCTGTTGTATCCTCCATGTTTTTATGTTACAGAATCTCGCGTAGTGCCGTCTCAGGTGTCGCCAGCGCTGCCGCTGCCGGTGCCGGCGCCGGTCTGCGCGCACTGCCACCAGCCACCCACCGTCGGCACGGTAAGTCTTACCGCCACTTTACCTATACCAAACCATAGAATGTAATATAACCACAATTTTTATACAACACTTGATGTTAACAGGGCTATTAATAGGAATCTATTGTAGGTGGCAAAAGGTTCGTTAAAAGGTAGTTTAGGGGTGGAACAAGCATACAAACATACATAGACTGCCAATATAACTACCCCTCCTTTTGGTTTCCCATAGTCGTCTAAAGAATTAACATAATAACTGATTCAAACTTGAAGTCTAAAGCGTTGGATCCTTATTATTAAATTAAGATATGTATGTAATAATTAACAAATAAAAACAAATTTACTAGAGGTCGTTCTGTAGTCGAAATTTGACCCTACTTATTGTTTAAAACTTTTTAGGGTTATTTTGCTTCTTAGATACGTAATAAATATGTAAATGTTGTCTATGATTCGAAAAATCAAAACATTATACAGAATATTTTTTTACAAAAATGCTTTCTGAACGTTTTTTTTAATAATTTATTAAGAGCTGGAAAAAAGTGCTCTGCTCAACTTTCTGAACGTCATGTCCTACCCGTTCGGGAACTAGCCCAGCGAAAAGAATCTGCAAAAAAAGATTCTCGAGCTATAAACTATAGCAATAACAAGGTGGTCTGTCTGTAGCTCTCGAGATCCGGCGCGCCCATGAACAAAGTGACGACCACCGTGAAGACGTACACGTACGAGGTGCCGGCCGGGCAGGACCCCACCGCCGTGCCCATCCCCGTCACCGCCGAGCACTCCGCCACCTACACCAGCGAGGAACACGTCAAGAAGTGAGTGAACATCTAGCCTGAACTGTTTCGAAAAAATAATGATACCTACAGCCAATAAGCGGCACTTAGTTTTGATCGACTTGGCGATACAAAACTATTAAGCAAATTTGCTAGTAAGGGCTTAGTATTGTGAATTGGGCAATTGCCTTGCCATAAAATTTAAAAAACGTAATCCATATATTACTATGAAAAGGCAATTGACAAGAACAGCAACATTACAATGGGTTTACAACTTTTGACTATTACTTATATTCACCGATAGATGACTCTGCCACGACCTTTTGTAGTTGTGCTAACGTTTTCAACTTTTCGTAAAATAATATTATTCAGCTTTATATATAGGTCGCACTTACCTTAATATTTTGAGGCGTTGACATAAGCTGCTGTATTCAACAGTAAAATAATAGCTCCCCTCACCGATTTCGGTGTCGGTAGCCGATTTCATTGAAGCCAGGCCAGCTACGCAGGAGTTATTTTATAGTGCCCATGTGTGTGCGCAATACACAGAAGCACTCTCTCTTCCTTTTAATCTCATAACCCAGTAGGACGGTAAACCGACATGACTAGCCAGAGATCAGGCGCAGGACCGACTTTTTACATGCCCATCCGATACATGTATCATCTTTCTTGTCATTCAATCAGGTCATCAGCCTGCATTGTCCTAACCAAACTTGAAAACAACATTTCTTGTTCTTCCAACGCGGGAGTCGAACCCACGACCTCCGGGTCGAGAGCGAAGCTCTAAACCACTTGACCACGGAGGCGGTTCAACAGTAATTGTCTATTATCCATCACATATTGTTACAAAATAATCGCAATAATTAGTTAATTTCTTTCAGCAGCAACACTTGTGTCAGCGGCGGCGGCGCCCCGGGCGGCTGCCAGCACTGTCCGCACTGCAACACGCGCCTCCGCGACTACCGCTCTACACTACGCAAAGATGGTTAGCGTTCCTTTCTGAATAGACTAAGTCCAGCAGCAACACTTGTGTCAGCGGCGGCGGCGCCCCGGGCGGCTGCCAGCACTGTCCGCACTGCAACACGCGCCTCCGCGACTACCGCTCTACACTACGCAAAGATGGTGAGCGTTCCTTTCTGAATAGACTAAGTCCAGCAGCAACACTTGTGTCAGCGGCGGCGGCGCCCCGGGCGGCTGCCAGCACTGTCCGCACTGCAACACGCGCCTCCGCGACTACCGCTCTACACTACGCAAAGATGGTTAGCGTTCCTTTCTGAATAGACTAAGTCCAGCAGCAACACTTGTGTCAGCGGCGGCGGCGCCCCGGGCGGCTGCCAGCACTGTCCGCACTGCAACACGCGCCTCCGCGACTACCGCTCTACACTACGCAAAGATGGTGAGCGTTCCTTTCTGAATAGACTAAGTCCAGCAGCAACACTTGTGTCAGCGGCGGCGGCGCCCCGGGCGGCTGCCAGCACTGTCCGCACTGCAACACGCGCCTCCGCGACTACCGCTCTACACTACGCAAAGATGGTGAGCGTTCCTTTCTGAATAGACTAAGTCCAGCAGCAACACTTGTGTCAGCGGCGGCGGCGCCCCGGGCGGCTGCCAGCACTGTCCGCACTGCAACACGCGCCTCCGCGACTACCGCTCTACACTACGCAAAGATGGTGAGCGTTCCTTTCTGAATAGACTAAGTCCAGCAGCAACACTTGTGTCAGCGGCGGCGGCGCCCCGGGCGGCTGCCAGCACTGTCCGCACTGCAACACGCGCCTCCGCGACTACCGCTCTACACTACGCAAAGATGGTGAGCGTTCCTTTCTGAATAGACTAAGTCCAGCAGCAACACTTGTGTCAGCGGCGGCGGCGCCCCGGGCGGCTGCCAGCACTGTCCGCACTGCAACACGCGCCTCCGCGACTACCGCTCTACACTACGCAAAGATGGTGAGCGTTCCTTTCTGAATAGACTAAGTCCAGCAGCAACACTTGTGTCAGCGGCGGCGGCGCCCCGGGCGGCTGCCAGCACTGTCCGCACTGCAACACGCGCCTCCGCGACTACCGCTCTACACTACGCAAAGATGGTTAGCGTTCCTTTCTGAATAGACTAAGACCCGATTCCACCAACTCTTATTAGTTTTAACGGCTTGTTAAAATACCATGCCTTCTTATTCATTGACAGGAAATACGAGAGGGATAACATTATATTTAATGATAAACTTTATCATGAGTGTTGGTGAAAATGGGATTAAGTCTGAACCGACTTCATAGTACGATTGTAGTACCCACCGACCCTCGTAGCTTGACGCACTGCCAGCAGCGACACCTATATTTAATTTACACAAACCTTCCTCGAGTTCACCTCCTTTAGTTAGTGAAAACAGCAAGAACATCGGCAGGAAGTATTTGAGTTCGCAAACAAACAAACAGACACGGCGGAGAACTTTGTTTTGTATTTAGTTTTGAGTTTATAAGCAATACAATTTGTCCATCTATTTCACCATCCCATCAAAAACATAACTTCTTTCTTTCTTCTTCAGTTCTTCTACCGTAAAATGTTGTGAGATACATGTTATTAGTAGGAGTGGTTGGTATAACATGTATCTTATAACTCACCATCACTTTTTACAAGTTGTTTTTGATGGGATCTCAGTTCTTATTGTAGAAGATTAATCGTGCACGTTCTATCTTTTTTCTGCCGTGCCCCCAGATTTACAAAGTATTTGTTATTGATGCAGAACTGACAAGTGAGCGCACGAGCGAGCGCATGCTGTACCCCGCGCCGGCCAACGAGATCAAGCTGCTGCCGGAGAACGGACACCCGCCTTATGTAAGTCCTAAATAAATAAAAAACAACACTGCAACTTGCAGTGTTTCTGTGTAGGCAAATCTTCTTACCAACATTTAGCACGCAAATGTATTTCGCATGACTATGACTTAACATAGACCAGGGGGCTTACTCCCGACACAATCGAGAACCGAATCCGTTCGATATCAGTGGTTTTTCGTACTTTATTTGGTGAATTACTTTGAAACTAATCAGGATAAAGAAAATTGTTAAATCGTAACTTTTTGTAATCCCGACTATATCAATCGACTGAGAATCAAAACAAACAAATGACAATTTATTAGGAAGTACGCGGCATGATCGTATCTGAATCAAAACCAAATCAGTTTGGAGAGTAAGGCCCCAGGGCCCTGATTCTAGTAACTCGAACTTCAATTCGATCGTCAGTCTGTCCCGCCCCCACGCTCAGTCATACGTGCACGGTGCACGAAAGAGATTCTGAGATTCGAAACAATGTTCGAGGCACGAGAATTTGGGCCCAGGGCCCTAATTCTCAGTCCTCGAACTTAGTTTTTACTATCGGTCTATCCCGCTCATGCAAATGAGATTTACCGCGCGTGCGAGCGGGATATACTAATATTCGGAACTAAGTTCGAGGACTGAGAATCGCCGCCCTGGGCCCTGATTCAACATCGCAATTTATCGCTTACGAAGTTCGAAAACAAAATGTATGAAATTTGACATTTGACAAATATGAAATTTGCTTAGTGGCACATAAATTCGCTGGTCATTTAGCGAAGCTTATGTCAAATCTCATACATTTTGTTTTGGAACTTCGTAAGCGATAAATAGCGATGGCATCTTGAATCAGAGCCCTTATGTGATATAAAAAAAAACTTGTATTTTTATATACTATTTGTACTGCAGCCTCTATGGTGTATAAGAGTGGTTAGATATTTCACTTAAGGCGAGGAATAACCGCAACTAGCGCCACTCTTTTTAAAATAAATTTTACAATGACACAAAGATCTTATTAAAAAAAGTAATCGGTTCAAACTTTAAGTAAATACTTAACCTAATTTATTGGCATTTAATTACAGCTCTTAATCCTATAGTGTATTTACATTCTTAAGTAATAACTAAAGTGGCCGTTTTAGTAATAAGATCTTTGTGTCGTTGTAAAATTTATTTTAAAAAGAGTGGCGCTAGTTGCGGTTATTCCTCGCCTTAAGATATCCTGTTTACAGTTTATATAATATCCAACAAAATAATATATTTATACGTTTGTATTTCAGGGTCCGCAGACGACGTACAAGTACTCCGAAACGTCGTACTCCTCCCAGAACACGTCGCAGCGCTTCCCCTCCAACTCTCCCAGCGGACCCTCCCCCGCGCCCTTCCCCCGCCCTCACACGCCCTCCGGCACACAGCAGCCGCCGAAGAAGCTGGACGACCTCCTAGCTGAGTTCCCCGACGCCAAGTTCCCGACGCAACCCGACGGTCTCGTGCAGAGGAAAGTGGAGTCGCGAGTGGAGACCAGCTCCGAGGGCGGGCGGCGCGCCGTACCCAGCACCGGCAGCTCACCCGGGCCCGCGGTGTACTACCCGCCAGGACACACGCCCTTCCAGAAGAAGGACCCTGAACCCGCTGGCTACCAGTCCAGCGTGAGTGTCATGATTATCACACTATAATTGTATGATCAATGCGAGAGTTCGTGATAATTGATACGCATCTTCTTTGCACTTATTTACATTTTCTTTTGGATTTATTTGCTCGCACAAAAGATAGAATCCTTATTTGCCATGGCAAAATGTAGATATAGTCCTGTCCATGAAATAGTCCTCTAAACCATAAATACCATAATAATTTGTTATTGAATGTACTGTAGTTCTTGTGGTAATACATTACACAGTAATTATACACACATTACTTGCACCTTTTTCACTTTATTAGTTATTTAACATCAGATTTTTTAAAATAATAAATAAAATAAAAAAAAGATTAAAAAACTATAACCCGACTTCGCAAAAAATGGGTCTAAAAAGTCTGAAACAAGAAAATAATTCGATTTGAAATCCAGAAATGCATAGGTACAAAAATGGTCAAGGTAGAGCCGTTTGAGATAAGCTTTGCTAAATGACGAGCAAATTAGTATGTCATTTAGCGAAGCTTATGTCAAATGTCCCATACATTTTGTTGTTGAACTTCGTAAGTGATAAATAGCTATGGCATCTTGATTCAGGGCTCTTATGTTAAATAACTAATAAAGTGGAAAAAGTGCAAGTAAAAAGTGTATAATAATGTGTTCTCTAAAACTGTCATCCCCTCCAAAACTCCCCCTTTGCCTATCAGCTAACAGTGTTATCCCATTTCAGGCGATGGTGGCGGGCGGCGGTGCGTACGCGTCCGGCCGCGGCGCGTACGAGTACGAGGCCGGCGCCAAGTCCAAGGAGAAGCACTCCGAGAGGAAGACCGCCGTGCCCGTCTGCCTGCCGCTCTGCTGCGCCATGCCCTGCGTCATCATGTAACCCACTAACACGTCTTTACGCCAGGATTTCCTGACCAGGAAAATGATAATTCTGCAATGCGAACGCTTAATTTTTTATTGCAACTATGAGAAGCTATTGGTTAAAAATAAGTGTTGGTGAAAAAATCGCATTAACGTTAGCGACTTCTTCTTCGTTTTGCAAATTTTTATTTTCCCGGTAAAGCAATATTATACATACAAGTGTAAATAACACGCTTTCCAAAATAGTCATTCGCATACAAAAATATTGAATCGAATTACAGACTGAAAGATTTAAGTAATCGTCTTGCATCCCATACTTCTTATAATAAGAAATACACGGATTTCACAATGCTCGCGAGCAGTCGAATCTCAAATTATACACGAAGTAGGTATAAGATCTTTTTATTGTTAATACATATTTAAAATATTTGTTATAAATAATTTACTTAACATGACGTTGATATAATAAATTTACTTGTCTTATGTAACTTAAGCTTTATCTAAGATTCTTGACTAAATAAATAATAAAAATATCTGATATTATGAAAGCCATCTGGTGGTATATGAATAAAAGTAATTTAAGGATTATTTTTGGGATGAGGCTGGAACAATATGATCCGGAATCCGGAATTTCGGAGAATAATTAGAGTACTGAGAATAGAACGCCAGGGCTAATGCACTAGAATTGTAAAATAATCATACAAGTGTTGAGTTGTCACATTTGATATTAATATTTGACACTAGTAAGCGTTACACTAGTAATTTCTCAACTCTATTATAACAGCATAGAGCTTTATTTTCAGCACTGAGAATTTTTTCCGCATAGTTACATTTCAGAGACAGTACCGGCCTTAATCATGTAAGAAATGATAGTTATACTAGTAAACCAGGAACTAACCGTGCCATGCCGAGCGCTCAGCCAAGTGTCTTGTCGTTTTGTGTATAAATTTATATTTTTATTTTTAATAAAATTAATAACTTAATATCGTGTTTTTGTTGTCCCGTTACACTTACTAGTTTAACTTATTTCATTCAATTAGTTAAATAATTCGCTGTCTTGTTTAGTTTAATCTTCGATCTGATTTGCCGATGTTACCGCTTTTTATAGCATTAAAATAATATATCATATTAAGTATATTCATATTCTATTGAACGTTTAATGGCACTTTCATGTGTCTTGAATACTTCTAGGAAAAAAGAAAATATTATTAGAAAGAAATGGTAAAACGCAATTCGTCAATAAATTACAATGTACGAGAAGTTATTGTGAGTAAAGTATTACTTCTATTGGCCGCTAGATGACACTTTCAAGAGAAGTATTTTAATAATCATAAATAGTTATTATTTCGTCAATAGATGGCAATGTACCAGAAGCTTATAACATTAACTCCTATTTTCTACTAGATGACACTTTCACGTGTCTGTTTATCCGACCGAATGAATGAGTCTTCGCGTATTTATTCATTATGCTCGAATTATATACGGTCGCGCGACCGAGCGGCCCGACCGCTACATCATAAGATCGCAAGCAATTGTGTGCAACGATTTATTTTAAAGCGGCCCAGCAGCATCTCTGAGTTGCATTCCGGGTCGCTCGGTCGCGCAGATGCATATTCGAGTCTTATAGTCTAAACTGATATTTTTTTAGTAATTTTATATGAGCTTATAATAACTACTACTCCAGTAGTCAAAAATAAGCAAAACACAGGGGTATCAAAATAAAACATGACATCGTAATAAAAACACATATATTTTGCTTTTATATTTTACCAAAATTTTGGAACAAGTCCATTCTAGCCAGTCTCCGGGTTACATTGTCTACTCAAGCTCGCGCCGGACGCGCCCGCGCTAAGGCCTTCGCACCGCTAGTTTAGTGGATCTACTACAACATACTACAGGACTAGGCCGAAAATAACGCATGTCGAACTTCGAAAGAGACATTCGGGTAGTCGAGAGATACAACTATAGTCATACGTGACAGGCTATTACACCATTTAGCGTAAAAAATGAACGATAATGTATAAGTAACCTGTGTACATTTATTTATACGAGGCTTTAATTTTAAAAGAATTATGGAACTTATGAACTTTGATTATAATATTAATTTATATTTATCTATAATATAACACCTTGTCTTTTTGTTTTTCGTAATTTCGCAGCTTTATACACAATATTGTCAAATTTAAACGGACATTTGTAGTCCCGACACGCTCGCTCCATCTATAATGTCTATCATTTCCTCTCACAACTGATAAACAGTCAAACTCTCATACCAGCGACTAATATCACATTGTCGATGGTTAACAAAGTTTACCCCACAAGCCAGTACTTAACCCTATATCTCTTCTCAAAGTTCAACATGTATTTTTTTCGGCCTACTGCTGTATAGGACAGTACCAAGAGAGCTTATAATATAGTGACACAAACAGTCGAGTCTTTCACACATTTGTAAACAACCATACGACGTTAATCAATATGACCTTAAAAACAAATTAAAACATTCACGATATGCTAGTAAACAAATAACATGATTATCTGCTGTAAACAGTACAATTGTTGAAAAAAAAAAGGCGCATACATTAGGTTTGCCAACCTCAAATTACACAAACAGGGATATGGTCTTATAAAACCAGGACAATATAAATTAAAACAGATCGCGCGGCAACGCAATTACTTGCAAGCTAAAACCGGTCATAACTTTTTTTTAAGGACACTGGAATATTGAATTAAAAAACCATGATGCTGCTTAAAAATTATTCAGGACATCCCAGGACAAAACCAGGACATGTCCTGGGAAAACAGGACGGTTGGCAACCCTTGTATACATCAACTGACAGAGTATAAAAATAATTTAAATGTGGTATACTTCTTTTGACATTCGATTTAACATGTATATTTGCCAAGTTTTATAAATATGTGGCAATACACAACAATTTATGGACAGGAACAATAATTATAGAATGTAAAATTAAAAGAATGAGTAACATAAGAAGCAAAGTTAATGTTGTGCTGATACTTTTAAACACAATATTCATAATAACATTATGATAATGAAACAAAATGTTAATAAAAAATTAGCAAGCAAACCTTCTTTATAATTAATAGTTTTATTTTTAAAACCATATTTGAGCTTTAAACAAAATTTAGTGTTTGGATATAGCAGCCCTAAAAATATTGTAAGACTGACTTCTGTAAATATTATTATAAAAACTAACTTCGAATTGCACTCGGTCACTGTTTTAACAAAAAACACCCAAATGCTAGTTATACTCGCGCACGAAGGGTGCAGTGCCATTTATTTATAAAAAATTAAAAAAACAGACCCAAAAAAAATTGTCGTATGAGACACCCTTAAAATATTCAGTTTATTTTGCTTTTAGTATTTGTAAGGTATGTTCCGGTTGCAAGTAAATAACGTTTTGAACGGAGTTTTTCTTTCGCCTTAAGTTCACACAAAAATAATCAGAATGTTATTGAAAGTTTTGTTAAAAATGTTATTTCCTTGCAACTGGAACATGCCTATAGAGATATCAGAAATATATATTCTGTGAAAATATCAATTATCATAGTACTATCATGGTTCATGCGAAACATCCTGGTGACAGACGGATGGACAGTGGAGGCTTAGTAATGTAAAATCCCTTTCCAGTCTCCTAGGTAGGGTAAACCTCTCCATATAGAACCTTAAAAAGGTTTAATTTGATAAAATAATATAGTTCAGCTCAGTAATCTTAAGCAAATGACATGTGAACACAGAAAGAATTTTATATTACAGTGAGCAAACTGGTTCCCACGTCCCATCTCATTTTCTCAAGACACGCGGCACTCGCTATACATATAAAAATCTGTTTTATACCAAAGAACATCATCGGATAAATGTAATTTCTAAAATCTAAAGTGTACAAACTAGCCAACATCGTTTTCTTAGAAAATTCTAACATTTGGTCCATTTCTTTTCAGTTTGAATAGAAAAACTACTTATAGGGTATCAATTTGAATAATATGATTTTTATAATTGTATGCATTTTTTTCTATTTTGTTTTGGAATGCTTTGTTATCTCTTTCTTGGCATTGTTAAAATATGACTTATTCACTTAAATGATATATTCGTTTTGTTATGTACAATATTATACAAGTTAATTAACAAATTATAATCAACAATATTGCAAAACAAGAAATGAGCTTAGTTTAAATTATTGCAAATTGTACAAAAAATACCAACTAAAGTCTTTGGATATGATCCAAATGGTGAACTAAAACTACACATATTGCTTCAAAAATTGCAAATACAAAAGAAATGCAAGATTTTTTTGTAGGACTATGTCTCCACTAAAAACATATTTATTAATGTAGTTATCACATTTTAGAACAATTGGAAAAGAACTATAAAAAGAAAAAAAACTTGTAACAAACTCTATAAACCTTGTGGAGACACAGCTTTGATTTGTAGAAACTAAAACAACTCAAGCAAGAACAATAAATATAATAACAGTGCACCTATCTTCTCTGTTATTTTTGTCAACTTTGGAGTACCATACTTTATTTATTAGATCAATCAATTTTTAAATCTTAACTAATAAAATATATTTATTTGTGCATTACGCTTTGGAATCTAAGTAGGTACTTAACTTTTTTAATGGGATTCCTTTAGTAAAATTTTGGTTTCATTAGTTTATAGTTTTTGAACTTCATAACCTATTTTTTTGTTTGAAGTTGGGGCATTTTAATCTCTTAATTAGTTGAACACTCAGGCAGGCTACTAGAAATTTGTTTGATATAAACCATGACACAGGGGCCACCAACACATAAAATAAAAACGTTACAATATATTATTTATAGTCATATCATTTGTGTCGTCATAAATAGGAATACTGTACAAATTGACAACAAACAATAAGCTACTAGTATCATTTGCGAGCCATTACATGGCCTGTACATCAGTATAAACATTTTTGGAAACATTTTAGCTTACAATAGGGTCGTTAGATCCACTAAACCCCGCGACCGCCGGGGCCCTTGCGGCAACTATAACGGCACTTATACACGACAAAACAAACAAACGGGCGAGAACAACTCCCGCGCAAGGGCTCCCGCGGACACCCGCGTCACTCGCGTAACGAAAATAATTTGTTAAACGTCCAAGGTACCATTTTCACTCACTCCGTACACATCGCGGCGATATAAATTATTTATATCTGATATTTGACTCGATATAGCGATATATACGTATAATATACAATTGGAACTCCTATTATTATTAATTACCTAATTCTTTTATAGATCACAATCGGTAACAAGACAATCGATACGAGACAGTCAAGAGATCGATCGTCCCCGGGCATCCCCGGGGGGCCGGCTCGATATCACAGCGCGAGACGCCGCCGCACTCGCGCACTTATAAACTACGTAAGGACACTTGGAACGCGGCGAGACATCGGAAGCTTTGGTCGGGTTTGGCACGGGGGGGTCAGTCCAGCACGACGTACGGCAGCGCCACGAGGTCGCCGAGCCGCGCGGGCTCGTGCCACTCCGCGAACCGCTCGGCGCGCCGCGGCCGGCCCAGCGCGTCGGGTTCCGCCTCGTACGGCACGTCCAGCGCGCCCTCCAGCGCCGCGTCGTCCTCAAGCGCCGCGGCGCCCAGCACCGGCGCCGGCGCCGCCTGCGAGTACCGCCACGTCGCCGCGCGCATCGCCGCCGCGCACAGCCCGTACAGCGCGCGCCCGTCCAGCCCCGCCTCCCCTTTCGTCCGCTCCACGGTGCGGTGCTCGGGCGACTCGCGGGCGAAGCTCCCGGCGGCGGGGGCGGCGCCCGCCGGCTCGGCGCCGTACTGCGCCGCCTCTTCCGACGACAGCAGCGGCGCCTTCAGTCTCTCGCTCGGCTCGAGGGCGGGCAGGCCGACCGCCTCGGCTTCGATGACCGTCGGGTACTCGATCTTGACGGTCGTCCGCTCGACGGGCGTCGCCTCGGCCTCGGCCTCCGGCTCCGGGGACGGGCTCCGGGTGGGCGCGTCGGCCGGGTCTAGCGGCGGGGCGGCGGGCGGTTCCTCGTCCGGCCAGGGGTAGGGCCGCAGCTCGGGCGGGTCGGGCGGCGGCGGCGGCGAGGGCGGCGCCGGCGCGAACTCCGTCCACGGCAGGTGCGAGCAGACGGGCACGCGCGCCATGTTCTTGGCGCAGTAGTCGTCGGCGTAGTCGCTGTACTTGTAGAGCGGCACGACGGAGGCGAACAGGCCGGGGCGCTCAGTGTCGACGGCGGCGCGCACGGCGAACTGCTGCGGCAGCGCGGGCGCGCGCGTGCCGTTCACGCCAGGCAGCAGCGCGTGGTGCAGTGCGCGCACGTGTCGCGGCCGCACGGGCGCGCGCGCGGCGGCCGGACACTCGGCGTCCTCGTCCTCGCCGCACGTGCACTCCGCCATCTCGCGCGCGTCCTCCAGCGGCTCCCACACCTCCACCGGCTCCTCCTTCGCCTCGGGCTCGGTCTTCAGCGTCGAATCAGTGCCGTTTCTGAGCGGCGATTTAACGGGAACTGCTGCAAATTTATTAAAATTTGGTATCAATAAAAAATCTGGTATAATTTTATATACCAGATTTTTTTTATTAATATACAGAATATATTTGGTGAAAATCGTTACAAATGAATTGATTAATCAAAATGCGAGTAGCGACGCGACTAACCGTCGGGCTCGACGAGCATGACGTCCGGCGAGCCGGGGTCGGCGGCGGGCGAGGCGGGGTGGGCGGGGGACGCGGCGCGGGAGGGCGGCGCGCCCCGGGACTGGATCTGCTCTAGCAGCTCCTTTGTCGTTTTCACCTGACAATTACAACATTTTAGTGTCATATTATCGTTATAATAATCACCATTTATTCACTGAATATTAATATTATATTTTGAAACAATAATAAAAATGTAGTAATTTGAAAACTAAGAAACGACCCAGTGTCACAGTAAACACGAATCTAACGACGCCTTTCTGAAGCAGAACCAACGGTCGCCTCTGCTATACAGATTTGAATAAAATATTTAACACATTTTTGAGATTAAACTGTACGAATTCGTCAAACCGAACACGATTTTTTATTCCAAAAAGTGTTAAACGGGTTAGGCGCAGTTTCTAATATAGTTTTTTTAACTTCTTTCGGCACGTTGAAAATGTCATGATCATGTTAAGTCAATTTTTAATGATCAACATCGTTTCACCTCTGCCATTAAGTACTCTTCTAGTTTCTGCACATTGACCTTCCGTTCACTACTAGAGATGTGGTACTACCCTGTGGTCGAAATTCATCCATAATTTATGTTTTCAAAACTTTTTTTCCGGTTATCAAAGCTTTTTTTCCGGTTTTCCGATTAGGTGCCTATGTATAAAAATAGTTTTTTGATCACTATGACCAGAAATGAATTGATTACAATAATATACACTTACAATGCTGATGAAGCAATGAGATATGAAATAATTTAACTAGGTATTGCACTTATCTAAAGTAGTGATTTATGATCAATTATTTAGGTTTTTTTGGAACAGCCCTAGAACTTATTCTAATATAAGACAATTCAGGGTTATCCTCTAAGGTCATCCCCGTATAGATGTTGCAACACAATTTACCTTTTAACAAGTACACAAAGACACTGGCAATACCTTCTTCCCGCCGGCGGGCGGCAGGCGGTGCACGAGCGCGGAGTAGGCGTCCTCGCGCCGCCAGCCGTTGCGGCGCCGCTCGGGGGCGGAGCCGTTGCGCGCCGCCCACTGCGGGTCCGCCGGCGCCGCGTCCGCGCCCGTGTCCGACCCCGCCCGGCTCGGACCCCTGGAGGAATATTATATTTTAATAGACTGAAATGATTTGAACAAATTAATTTGTATTTTATTTTCCATGCCCACTTCGGGCACGGGTCAGCTACTTCTGTGTTATATAACATCCTATGTACATTTTTGGTCTAAACATAAACAAAAATATTTAAATTACCGTCTCTTTTTTGGTTTTTTGTCTCGTTTCGCTTTCTTCTCATCCTGCAGCACGGGCTCCGGGCTCGGCGGCCGTTTCACAGCTAAAACGTAAGCCAGTATTTACTTTTCCAAAGTATCAGATACAGACATCTGAATATTTATTAAATAGATTATCGTATTAATTTTTTTATTACTAGGGGTTGTCAACAAATTAAAAAAATACTATATAATATGCAAGATGGTGCATACAACTTAATTGCCAAATTCCACATGAGCCGTATATCCGCGGCATAGGGGAAAACCGCTAAAAATAGCCTACTCGGTATCAATCATTTTGACGACCTCCGTGACGTACTAGTTGAGCGCGTTAGTGCTCGAGCGGGTTCAAATCCCGCCGAGGGAACAAAAAGTTTTCAATGTTCCTGGGTTGTGTATGTTTCTTAATAATATGTGTATAATATAATAAAAATCTTAAATATGTGTATAGTAATATAAAAGTATTAAATATATTTCCGTTGTCCGGTACCTGTCACACAAGTTCTTCGGATACATTGACGTGGTGTAAAGTGTCCATAGATATTATTATATCATTACTCACGGGGCGTGGTGGGCTTGTGCGCGGCGAGGGCGGCGAGGGAACAAAAAGTTTTCAATGTTCCTGGGTTGTGTATGTTTCTTAATAATATGTGTATAATATAATAAAAATCTTAAATATGTGTATAGTAATATAAAAGTATTAAATATATTTCCATTGTCCGGTACCTGTCACACAAGTTCTTCGGATACATTGACGTGGTGTAAAGTGTCCATAGATATTATTATCATTACTCACGGGGCGTGGTGGGCTTGTGCGCGGCGAGGGCGGCGAGGGCGGGGCGGGGCGTGAGGGGGGCTGGCGGCGGTGCGGGCGGCGGGGGGTCGTCGTCCACCAGGATCACGTCGTTGGAGTCAGACTCGTAGCCGCCCCATGCTGGAAAACAAATTAATTCAACATTTTCATGTCCGTCCTTACAAGCTGCAGGTATTAGAAAAACATTATATACTTTTTATACAGGATCACAAAGTAGATATATAACAGAGACGCGACCTAGTACTAGAAAATGGTATCGCCCTAATACTGGCAATTCGACTGGCTATTTTTGTTTTCTTCGATTTCCAGCACATAGAAACCGCCATCTAGCGCCACTATTGGAAAATACTAATTACTAATTTCGTTTCGTACCTTCTTCTTTATTAAGGAGTTGTATTTAGCAAAATGTGATGTTATGCTTAAAAAATATGCTTGTCTTTATTTTAATGTCAATATTTGTACTTAATTCGGCATATTTACATTTTATAATTTACAAACGTTAATAGTAGTGACATCTATTGCATTTTTTTTTGGATTAAAGATAGGCCGGAAGGTAGGCCTCAGTATGTAAATGATTATGCGTACTATATTATCACATTCCAGAAATGTATTGTTTTAACTGAAAAAAAAAATACTTTATACAATTTATGTTTTTTTTTAATCGCATGAAAAACTAAAAAGCAAAAAAAATGGTTATTAATAAAGTTGTGTAACGGAGCCTCTGCATGTTGTCTTAGGCCCCACGCATACCTTCCAAAGTTCCGAGACATAATTGCCTGTGAGCAAGGAATGCTGTACACAAATATAATAATAATAAAACTGCCATTCGGTGAAGGTGGCTAGTTTCAGACACCAGACCGACTAAGAAAAGGTACTTCTAATCAGCCTACACGGTCCTGACCGGTTGCTCTAACTCTTAAATCTAATTTCAATAGATAGACATAGTATTCCACAATCAGAACACTAGCATCTAGTTGATTTGAAATACTGTCGAGTTTATGGAACTTAAATCAGCGAGTTTGTTCCGATTTAATTTCAAAAGTTTAACTCGATTCATTAGTAGGCCCACAGACTTGAAGTCAAACCTATATTGTTGCTCCAATGCATTACGCAGGGATCGAACCCACGAACTCCGAAGTCGAGTCCAGACATATACGGTATACTATACATACAGTATTGGAGCCTCAGTCGTTTTAAATGCTGAATTATTTTAAGTAATTTGGTTCTATGTAAAGGAAAAAATTGTTAATAAGTATTATAAACGCTAACCTGGCCTTGTTGGTAATCTTGGACTAGGTACTGCTGGACTGACTGCGTGCTGTAAAAAAAATCGTATTATGCTACAATCAACATCCAATCGACGCAAAACCGTTCATCTTTCACATACAATACCATAGAGTACAAAGACAAACCATAGACTCTATTATGCAACATTCAACCGATGCAAAACCATTAATCTTTCACATACAATACCATAGAGTACAAAGACAAACCAAAGACTCTATTATGCAACATTCAACCGATGCAAAACCCTTCATCTTTCACATACAATACCATAGAGTACATAGAGAAACCATAGACCGATAATAGATAACTATAAACAACATACCATAGACAAGGCAGGCGATGTGAGCGGCGTTCCACCGAACCTCCGGTGAGTTCGCTCCGCCGACGACCGGTTGGAACCTGAGTACATAACAATTTACATAATAATCTTATATATAAAAATGAAACGCTGTTCGTTTGTCTCGCTAAAACTCGAGAACGGCTGAACCGATTCGGCTATTTATAGTCTTGAAATATTCGTGGAATTCCAGGGAAGGTTTAAACGGTTTGTATTCTCAACGAAGTGGGCACGGGTCAGCTAGTCTTATATATAAAAATGAATTGCTGTTCGTTAGTCTCGCAAAAACTCGAGAACGGCTGAACCAATTTGGCTATTTTTGGTCTTGAAATATTCGTGGAAGTCCAGGGAATGTTTAAACGGTTTGTATGCTCAACGAAGTGGGCACGGGTCAGCTAGTTATTAATAATAATGCCACACACACCGATTTCGGTGACAGCAGGTCAGCTACACAGGAGTTATTTTATAGTGCCCAAGTGTGTGCGCGATACACAGAAAAACTATGATCCTTCACTCTCGTAGCCCAGTGGGACGGATAGCCGACACTACTGGCGGAAGATCAGCGCAGGACCGACTTTTTACATGCCCATCCTTTGCATGGATCATCTTTCTTGTCAGACTATTAGGTGATCAGCCTGCATTGTTCTAAGCAAACTTGAAAATAACATTTTTTGTTGGGAATCTAACCCACGACCGAGGTCGAGAGCGAAGCTCTGAACCACTTAACCACGGAGGGGTTTATAATAATTATATTATAATTACCAGGAGCGGTGTGCGCGGGCGAGGCCACGGCTGGCATGACGAGGTCCCGCCATCGCTTCACCAGCACCTTGGCGCGGCGCGCGAGCGTCGGGTCGGTGGTCTTGCGCCGCAGCTCATTCACGTATTTGCCCAATCTGGTGGTCTGGAATAAAGTAGACATATAGTCTTGTTAAAAACTTTTTATTTTGAAGAAGATTATTAAATAAAAAATCAATTAAAATCAAATTCTGTACTGTACTGTCAGATACGCGGTTTTAAATGTTGTAATCATATGATGCTGTCAGTGCGTTGAGAAATTTAATTCTAAGGCGTTGTTCTACAATTGTCTAACTTCTACAAAACATTACATGGAGAATATTACACACTCACTCTGACACTCACACGCACACGCGAACACACGCACACGCGAACACACGCACACGCATACACACAGACGCACACGTGCACACATGCACGCACACACACACGCACGCACGCACGCACACACACACGAAGGCACGCACACACCCTCCCCATTTTAATATTAGAGTAATTGATTACCTCCAGCAGCTCCTTCGTGATATTGAACTTCTCGAGTATTGATATGATTTCATTAACTGCGTGCATGTCGATGACCTGAAACAATATCAACATGTAATACTGTTACATAATGCTGACTATAATATCATAAAGTATATGTTTGGGGAACAAATTAATATTATTTCGGCGTCGCCTCTCTCCCGTGAGGTTCGATTATTGATTCAATTCTTTTATTTATCTCAAATGGAATACAATTGGAATTATTTTATATAATATACAAAACTTCTGTCATAGGAGCGCATAAGCCTCCTTAAATAAAATAAAAAAAAAAGCAATATTAAAGTCAGACGAAATCTAATGAATCATATTATATTTTGGTGCCGTCGTAATAGCTAGAATAGTGCTAACCTAACTAAGAAATATTCTAACAAAAATAAGTTTACTGAATAAAACCCTTCAATTATAATACTCGTATGTTAGGATAGACAAAAAACATACTCATTCTCAGTAAAAGGATTCAGAATACAAAGTGACTAATCTTACAAGGAAAGATCAAACCAAACAAAAATAAAAACAAATAGGTACTGCAAGACTATAAATTACCAACTAAAATTTAATTATGAAGAAAATGAAATACTATGCAATAGATGATAATCCTGTTTAATTTTATACATATTATTAAGTATAACGCTATTTAATATGAAAATGTTGGAGAGTTTAAGGCATTCAGCAAAACATAATGACCCGTACCTACTTTAATGATTTGATTAACAAACAGCAATTAAATGAATTGCTATATAAGATTATTATTAAGAAGCAACAACCTTTTTAAAACAAAAAAATATATAATATTTAATAAATTATAAGCAAAGTGTGATCTGTATTTAAATATTACTAACAATCAGATTATAATATACTATAATGAGTCTGATTCTTGGAATATCCAATAAAAATTAAAGAAACTCTGATAGACATTGTCCTTAACTGAAGTATGGGTACTGTAAACAACTGAAGAACACATTCTGAAAAGTCCCATAAAAAAGAAATTGAACATATCAATTTAGCTAAATATCAAAAGATTATTGACTACCGGACCCAAGCACACTTTGTTGAGCATAAAAACAGTATTTTCTCACTGTTTAATCCTTCCCGGGACTCCCACGAGTATTTCAAGACAAAAAAATAGCAAAATAGGTTCAGCCGCTCTCTAGTTTTAGAGAGACTAACAAACAGCTATTAATTTTTATATATTTATAAGAAGAAGAAGAAGATAGAAGATATAGAGATATAGATAACACAACTGGTTACTAACAAATTTTAGGAATTAGGAAATATTTACCACTTTATTTTTTGATTTACACTAAGCATTCTAAGGGTCAACTCACGTGGTGTAGCAGCGTGACGAGGATTTGTTCAGAAGATTGAAAATTGAACTTTATTTAGAAAAAAGATTACTAGTTGCAAATTAGAAAGATGATTACCAGTTGCGAGCGGCGCAGTGCAGCTCGCGCAATAAATAATTGTGCTTTGTTTTTTTGGTAGTAAATAAAGTTCATATTTAAATCGATAACTAAAAAGTGTACGCCGTGTCCGTCTGGGTGTAAACCGATGCTAAGATAACTCAGTTGAGAAACAAACTGGTTATAACTTTCTTATGAAATTATTACATGTAGTTCTAGATCCATCTATTAAGTAGGTATTGGTGCTTACTACTGTAATAATCTAAAATATTATCAGTAATGTTTTTTTTATGTATATGAGGGAACAAACACACATAATATTACATAGCCAAATGGAAGGGTAATGATATTTCATTCAAAAATACACTTTTAGACATTATTTTACTTACAAGTGGTGCTTGGTAACAGTATTAATAACAGAATTGGTGAATTCTAAAGAAATTTATACAAAAGTGAAAATTAAGTTACATGTTACACAACATGGAACAATGAAGACCAATACAAATTTTTTGCACTTGTTATGCAAGTGTACTCTAAGAATTAGCAAAATTTTATTACTCATTTACATAACAATAAAATTTTTGCAATTACTGTAATATGGACCATTTTTTACTACAAATCAATCTGGTCTATTATGCCAGTGTCAAATAAGTTCAAGCAAATTGAAAGGATTAAGAAAACTCAATGGGTTAGGGTTGAACCGGTGGTAGCAATTTTTTTGTTGACTTTCCAAAACAAGCTTGTTAAGTTTCATTAGGAAATAAAATATTATATTTTATTTATTTATGTAAAAGTATGTTCTTAAGAATCTGTTAATTTAAAAATTATTTAATTCATTGTGGCATATTAACACTTCATATTATATAGTTACTATACAAATCAAAAGCACTATAGAATAAACAACCAACAACTCCGGAAAAAAAACTGGACATAATTGTGTAGTCTAACTATTAAGCTTAACATAATCTAAACTAAAACTAATTTTCAATATTAAAGTGGATTAATAAAATATTTATGGTATGCTTCAGTCATTTCTATTTGTATTGAATAAATACATATTTTTTAAAATTTCCCAAAATAAAATATGTATTTTAAATATAATAAAGAAATTTGTGTATTTATCACAAAAAAAAAGATTATTTAATTTATCCCTTAAATATTTCATGTGTCACATGTACAGCACCCATGTTCACATAGTGTAAGGACACATGTGAGAATATGAAATCTCCTAACCACCCCTCCCATGCTGTATGCATAAACCCCACAACCAATGGGGACATTTAACAGGTAAGTTCAATATTAAAGCAAATCATTATAGTAATGATTAGCATTACTGATATTATTGTCTAGAAGTGAGATTTTTTACATAACTGGCTCACAACTCAGTTCACATTTTGTTTTTTTTTTTACTTTTTAGAATTGCCAATAAAACTGAAAAACCATACAGGTATTGTATAATGGTTTGCTATACTTGACCATTGACTTGCAATCAGGTACATTCATGAGTAGCCACTTTTGAAACTGTGCAGGTAATTGAATATGGAATGAAAAATTGTTACGAAAACATAACTCACCTGTGTTTGAAATTGCGATACCTAAAACGATCGAACGAACACATATAATTTCCTACCGTCGAGCGTATGAGTAAAATACCATGCGCCTTCATGATTCCGTTGAATTTCCAACCACATTGAAAACAGAAGGTCATGGGATGCAATAAAAAATAGGGGACCATACTTATAGCTACAATAGATTACACAAATCTAAAGAAAAATAACTAAAAAGGTCGCGCGTGGCACAATTCCACACTTTCACATTGCAAAACATTTGGCACTAAGGACAGAGGGACGGGAGGAGCGCTGGCGACGTCAGTGGCCCCGTACATCACTCGCAACGCTCACGTACCCACTCACACACCATACTTCTCGTTGTTTGGAATTACACAAGCCCTCGTAATCTTATCGAACTTCGATCGACAGTCATGCCTAGTTCTCGACTTGGCCGAGGCGACCTCCTAGAAGACCAAATTGTAACTTCAGTCGGTTGTCACAGGCTCGTGCAGGTCGTTTCCGTATCTCGAGACTCGTTTATCGCCTTTATAGTCTTCAAATATCATAAACTTACATTGTACTCTTTATCCAATGCATTCAGAAGTCGATAACTGAGCTCATGAGCGTTATTACTCATTTATAAACCAAAATATTTAACTAAATACGACGAACGTGTCTCGGCTGCGTCGTAATGGCGGACCGACGGCTACGTATGCCCGTGCCAGGGCATTTTCGCCGAATAATTCAGCTGATATCTACTGAGGCGACGCACACTCGTGTTTTTCCGTTTCTTTTGACAGATATTACTAAATTTTGCCACATTGTGATGCTAGATGTCGCTAGTAGTTTTTGTGCTAATATCTTAATCTTATGACGAAATTTAACAAGAATACTGCATTTTCAGCAAAAATTATAATTCATCAAGAAAGCAATTTTTATTTTTGTTAAAATTTGCTAAATCATA
The DNA here is from genome assembly GCA_905187575.2 of Celastrina argiolus. Taxonomy (NCBI): domain Eukaryota; kingdom Metazoa; phylum Arthropoda; class Insecta; order Lepidoptera; family Lycaenidae; genus Celastrina; species Celastrina argiolus. Next base: position 14,379,803 of record LR994597.1, read on the forward strand.
AGTTAACAAATAAATACTACTAATGATACTAGCAACATTCAAGCGCTTTTTAAATAGTTGACTACAATCCAAAATAGATGGCGTGAATTTGAAAATGTCATTAACCTAAAGATAAAAAAATATATTACGTCTGTAATAATTTATTATAGATAATAAATTTTTTGCCTCTTGAGAGGGCCCCATTTAAAACAAATGTAAAGAATAAAGTACTAATATTCTTTGGCAAAAACACATCACACATAGTTTTTACAAGTACTGTTTAACACAATCGGACTTATACCACCAGATTCTGAAAAGCAAAGGTAGGTAGTTGTCAAATTCAAAAATGAATTTAAACTTGACAAGTTGTTTAAACTCAGATTAGTTGATTTTAGCTTTGATTTACCTTTCAGAAACCAGGCGACAGTCACACAATGCGCGCGTTAGTACTATCAATTAAGTCTGCCACATTATGCCTTCTCGCGCTGCCGCAATATTGCCCTCAGTTATTTTATTAATATGACAAGTAACGTGACCATAATACGTCTCTGCCTCCTTTCCTCGTTACTTCCCATGCTTCTCGTCGAGTGTGTTGCAGGCGCTTATTATAATAGTGCCAAGCATGTACTCTCATGGTGCCAGATATGTTTGGTGGTGGAGTGCATAGACAATGGTGGAACACTCAGATTATTCTCCTTCTAATGTGTCGCTCTAGATGGAATACAAAATTATTTTAGTCTGTGGCCAGGTACGTCTGTCAAATTTCTACAAACATTTCGCAAAGTTGTCAATATTACACATAATTTGTCAAACGGGCTTGGAAATGTTCATGGCTATTGTGGAGAAGTCGTGTGCCATAAAATAAGATGCAAAAACTATCGAGGCAATAAAATCATCCATTAAAACTAAATTGTTCCTCGTTTGGAGTGGTACCTACGAAGCATTATGTGTTAGTGTGCTGTTTTGCACGGTGCCTTCGTGTTTGTAGATGGCGAAAATATATTTGTGTGTTGTGTAGTGAGTGGCAATGGATCGTCGGTGTTCACAGTCTGTTCGGACATTGGTTTTCGACGACTCCGACTCTGATCTGCCTAAGGGCAGTCAGAAAAAGGAGTTGTCGTCTTCTGCAGCACCGTCTTCATTGAACCAGAGCGCTGAAGGTCAGTGGTTACATTTTTATATCATAAATAAATAATGTTTACGCCGTGTTGTTACATGGTAATTGGCGGCGATTTCAATGTATTAAGACAGCGTAAAGATGACTTTATTGAACTGTTATGGAATGTGAAAGGACTAAAACATTTAAATTTTTAAAAATATCCTACCCTCAGTTTAAAATTATTGGAATATGCGTTGAATTAAAGTATGGTTTTCTGTAATATATATATCAAAAATGCTATAGGTTGCTAATTGCTATTCTAGAAAATTTATTCACTTTGATAACAAATAACACATGATAAACTATCTATTTACTTACCTCAATTTTAGTGATATTGTTTTGTATTGACTGTCTTAAATTAACCAAAATATTCTTTTTTATCCTTAAAGAGGTCTAAATATATCATTGTTCCATTTTTTAGTTCAAATGTTTGTAAACTAATATGTCTAAATCAGTCCCAACCTAATAAAATATACCTACAAAGAGATATTATAACCTAGTTATGTCATCTAATTATTATTAATGGTAATTAGCTGAGAAAATCACTTATCCTAGTTCCACAAAACTTAAATCCTTGTATTTAACTTTTCTTTCATTTTACTACAAATAATAAAAGTCTTGATATCATAAACTATTTTTAATTTGTATAAATAAAAACAATTGTATGGGATTTAACATAAGCTTTGCCAAGTGCCCTACAAATTTGTTTATTATTTAGCAAACTTTATGTCAAATCCTATAGATTTTTGTTTTCAAACTTTATAAGTGATAATTGTTACATAATGCTATGTCATTATGTATTGTGATTAAAAAACAATAAGATGTCAAGATGACGTCTGACATTGAAGCCTAAGATAGATTTAATATTAGTCCCCTAGGGAGGCCCCTAGAGTTAAGATCTGTATAGGTACCTAGTTATGTATAAGATACTGTATATTAAATTAGCTACGTATGAATAAAGCCAAATATGATTAACTAGAAGTGTATTATTGGACGTGTAATTGGAACCTAATAACAATAACACATATGCTGTGGCACTAAACAATAATAAATTATAGCAATTGCATCTTGAATAGGAGTTTGAAGCCCAGATGTAATGAATACAGTCAAACACATTGAAGATCATGAAAGACCTATTTTGTATACAATATAATAGCCTAAACAGTTACAGAGTGTGGTACAGTTAGCATTGTAGCAACAAACACATTTCCCACGCTCATCCAAAACAACTGCTTTATCCCTTTGACTGCTGTGCAAAAATATAATTGGTGTATACATATATGTCCGACACTATGTTTCTGCCACAATATTCCCGCACAATGTTTACAGCATACATTCCATGCCAGCCATTTGGAATAGAATATAATAATATTTATTAATGAAATTCAGGTACATACAATGACATAGGTGTTAAACTTAATTATTAGTTTCACCACACTTTCACCATTGTCAAGGTACATAGGTACAAATATTTATTAGTGAACAAAATTAGAACATGCTATACATTTAAGCCTAAAAAGACAACTATTATAAGATTTAAACATGTCCAACTAGCATGGTGGTAGAAATAAAAGGATAATTGGGTACTTCATAGTATTTTCCTTGTTATAATATTTTCTACATCATGCTGAAACACTGAAAAAACACACATTTTAAAATATAACCATACTAGTTTCTAAAATAAGCAATTTTTAATTATTGTAAGTAACTAGGCATGGCAAGGCATGTAACATGTTACTTTTGCATGTTATTTTTATATATAAAAGAAAGTTTTACTATTTGTGTTCATTTAAATTAGGTAGTTGAATGTTTTTTCTACATTCAACTCCATTTTTAAATGTAATTGAGAGTTTTGGTTGTTATTGTGCATTTTATTACTGTTGAGATAAATTACATCTACTTCAGGAATACAAAATATTATATATATAGAGATATTATACAAGCTAAAATCTTGCTTTGCTGAATTACAAAATTATTTTTTAAGAACGAACTTTACTAAGGTTCTTTAGTTAAAGTTTTTTTTAACTAAAGAACCTTAGTAAACCTTTAGTTTCTAATGTCTGAAATACTAAATCACAGTGTAAATTTTGCCTGAATGCCTAAAAACCAAATTTCATAATTGTGTCTATTTTTATAATCACTTCCATTTTGCATGAATTTTGTAAAGAGGTGTTGCTCACATGGGTATCTCCATAAGTGTTCTTATAATATTATATTCATTTTTTTTATGAATTCAAGTAATTTCATTACCATCTATGTAATAAATCATAAGTAGTGTGTCAAGCTATGCTATAACTCATATGCTACATAATAAATTGATACATTTTAGTTGCTAATGAATCTTATTAGAAAATGACTAATTATAATATTAAAAATTAGATTATACTTAATATCTGATTCATGTAGCCATATGACCATAATAACTCCACTTGTTATAGATTTTATTTCAAGTGTTCTACATATTGTAATGTTGCTGGTTTGCAACAATAGTCATTTGAATGTGCATGTAATATGCCGTTGTGAATAATAATCACTTCATTATATCAGCTCATATTATGTTTGTTCTCATAATGATGCTGAGATTTGTAGGTTGATTCTGCTTACTTCCTCTTACACTTATACTATGCCGGCTCAATGTTAATGCAACACAAAAAAAACAGCAAATTCTCATAAATTTCAAACCAATATATTGGTTTTGAACTAAAGATCAGTTTATGATAAATTAGTTCAAGACAATTTCGTTTTAATTAAAAATTAAAGTCTCAGGTTGTTCTTGTCATCTCTGTTTTAATAATGATTCAAGAAGACCAAGTATTTTAATTAAAAATGTCTAAAAACCTGTACCAATCATGTAAGTGTCAAAAGTGTACAATATTTATTAATATAACTTTATTTTTGTTACAATGTTAATCATTGTATCATGATGATACAATGATTAACATTGTAACAAAAATAAAGTTATAATGAGCAGCTAGTTACTTATATGGCAAGCTTAATTAAGGCCAATAAACAAACAAACAATTACCTAATTATACATTTTCATTAAATTATGTGCCTGATATAAATTATTATGATTAATATTAGAAAATAGCTGCACCGTCATGTTTGACCTCGATTGTATGAATGTTTTCATTTTATGAGCATAATTTAATTCCTTAAATGGGTTATTGATTTTTGTATGACAACACATCTGCTTAGTGCTGTTACTCCACTTTTGACAGACTACCGATTGCTTTATTAATTTTAGCCGAAAAAATATAGTTTTACCATATAAAATTGTATCCTAAGTTTCAATACGGAATTTGTATGAAACAAATGTCAAAGTCGCATATTCCGTTTTTTCGCATATCCCCTTAAGTGGTGATTATGATGGTGGGATATTTAATTGATCTGGATTTACACTGTTAGGCCTCAGCCTCGAATTTTGCGGGCAGCGGGGCGGGAGCGGCGGCGGCGCGGGAGCGGCAGGATCTTTTGCGTAAAATCAAATGGGCCGGTTCTCGAAAACAGCGGCGCGGCAGCGGGGACGGGTAACGAGTACCGCACCCGCGCCGCCGCCGCTGCCGCCCCGCTGCCCGCAAAATTCGAGGCTGAGGCCTTACTTACAACATGTTCTTAGGAATATTGTGGTACATAAACAATAATAAAATCTGTAACCAGCCAGTTACTTTAATATCAAATGTATCAGTTTGCCAACCTATCCCACTTTACTTTACAGACTTGCCTCTAATAATAATTGTACCTATGTCATGTACAAATGTCTCTCGAGTTGAGCTTGGTTGCTCAACAACCATTGAACACATCTATAAAAATCATAACAATTGGCAGTATGACTATATTGAACAATGTAAGTTTCTATTGTTTGTGCAAGATAACGTCGCAGTTTAAAACAGTATAAGTGCGAGTCGGACAAGCGCACAAGGGTCCCGTAGCCTAATTACATTTGTGAAAATTTAAAATGTCTAGGTATCACGGTTTGTCGCGGTTGTATTGTATTTCCCGTGGCTCCGTGGGCGGCGGTTCTGTCGGAGTACCGCCGAGTTTTGTGGGGTATGGCTGCGTCCAATTACCATATTTACAGTCGCAGCGAGCCCCATATACTCGTGGTAGGAGTCCCCGTCCTCCACGGGATGCGGCAAGTAGCATTTTACGGCGCAAAAAAAAGGTTAACAAGATACAGATTACTAAATAGTTGCTATGTAAAGTCTCGTGACAGATAGATGGACGGTAGTCTCGGCAATAAGGAACGAATCCCTTAAAAGCCCATGAAGTGTATGGCTAACATTGGCAACGTTATTTGATTTTGTGTACTCGTCTAACGTCACGTGGCCCTGCTAATCTCTACCCTGCCGTACTGAGAGTTGATAGCACCTACTTAGGACCTTCTCGTCCTTTCAGCTGTGACGTCCACTGCTGGACATAAGCCACCCCCAAAGTATTTCATGGGGGGTATTGCCTATACTCGCCACGCTTGAAAGGGTAGGCGAGCACAGATTTGAATGTAGATATTTTTATCTTTTTTATGTACCTAGATCTCTTAGAAGTATTGAAACCTAACAAACAAACAAATGTTAACTGTTTATGTAGGTATACGATTAAAATAATAACGCTATTAGGTGGGGCTTCTGACCTGTTATCAAACATGATAATAAATATACGAACTGTAAAGGGCATTTTGAATTCTATTTCCACACACATAGGAATGGTTTTTGAATGTATGCGTGTAGCAATAAATGGGTGTGTATTGATAGCTGTTCACGTCGTTAGTCATTTAGGGTGTTATCACATGTGTTCTGACAGTAACAGGAAGGTAAAGGACCAAACGCACTTGATGCATCTGGGACAAGTCCGCTCTAGCTGCTTTTTGCTCTTTCGAAATTTTACCAGTTTGGCGCTAAACCCATTTTTTTACTTTTCTCTCTCGTAACCTAGTGGGACGACTGGCAAGAGATTAGTCGCAACACCGACTTTTTACACGCCTATCGGGCGCATCATCATATTTTTTTTTTATTTTTTTTATAATTGACGTTCACTAATGGACATAAAGCCTCTCTCAATGTATGTCAGTTCGTATATGGCAGGCGGGGTGGCGAGCGCAGTTTTCAGATAATAACAATGTCTGTGGAAACGCTGCTGCTAATTTCCGGACATTCCCTCTGTATCCGATTACGACATCCACGGGAAAATATGGTTTATGGGAAGGTGCTATTTTTTCTCTGGCACCTCACGGATCATCAACCACCCGACGCGTGCGGACCTTTTTTTTGTCAGATAGGTACGGTGATCAGCCTGGAGGTAGCTTTAGAAGTTACGCATAGCTTATTCGTTTTGTTGCTGCTTACTTTATATTGATCGACAAGCTGTGCCCGCGACTTTGTTCGCGTGGTTGTTGAGTGACTTAAACCGTTTATGCAGCGCACACAACGAAACTCCCCAAATGTGAATAATTTTCCCCGTTTTTGCAACATTTCTCACTGACGCTTCGCTCCTATTGGTCGCAGCGTAATGTTATATAGCCTAAAGTCTTCCTCTATAAATGGACTATCCAACAAAAAAAATATATTTTTTAAATCGGACCAGTAGTTCCTGAGATTAGCGCGTTTAAACAAACAAACAAACAAACTCTTCCGCTTTATAATATTAGTATAGATAGATAGAGACAAAAAATTGCAAGGAAGCTATCTGACATGATCAGTTGATGGTAGAACAGTTCTGCTTGGCCTATAGGGGATTTACTTTCCAAACAGATTCGATTTTGATTCAGAATTGATCGTGCCACGTACTTCCCAATAAATTGACGTTTGTTTATTTTGATTCTCAGTCGATTGATATGGTCGGGAGTACAAAAAGTTACGATCTGACGATTTTATTTCTCCTGGCAAGTTTCAAAGTAATCCAACAAATAAAATACCAAAAGCCCTTGAGATCGAATTAATTCTATTCTCGATTGTGTCGGGGGTAAGCCTGCAGGTCCTACATTTATAAGACACTCGCTGAATCTTTGTAGTCTACGGTAAGTATGCCAGACAGATAAATAATAAAATGAAATCGTTATCCTCGATTTAAGTAAGTGTTAACCATTGATATTAATATAATAATCATTTTAAAAAATGTTATTAATTTACTTGTTTTCACGCTACAATCACTATTATTTAATCATGTACATAATTATAACACAGATCTAATCTATACTAATATTATAAAGCGGAAGAGTTTGTTTGTTTAAACGCGCTAATCTCAGGAACTATTGGTCCGATTTGAAAAATTCTTTTTTTGTTGCATAGTCCATTTGTAGAGGAAGGCTTTAGGCTATATATATATATATATATATAATTACGCTGCGACCAATAGGAGCGAAGCTTCAGTGAGAAATGTTGCAAAAACGGGGAAAATTATTCACATTTGGGGACTTTCGTTGCGTGCGCTGCACTCAAAAACTACGCGAACGAAGTCGCGGGCACAGCTAGTAAATAATAACATGAAATCGTTATCCTCGATTTAATTATTCACCATTGATATTAATATAATAATAATTTTAATTAATGTTATTAATTATCTTGCTTTCACGCTACAATCACTATTATTTAATCGTGTAATTATAACACAGATCTAATTGATGATAAAACAACTATTGGATAACGATATTGAGCGTGAACTAATCACAACTGTCGAAGGTCTCCTAGTCACGCTCCGGCCGCCTTGAACTACTAGTTATTAGTTACTGCCACTAGTAAATACCACTAGAACCTAGTTAAAGCGTCGCGGTACGGTGAGAGCGCGCTTTTTCGCGGGTTGGTGAGTGACCTCATATTAACTGGTGTAAAAAGAGCAGTCACTATAACTTTTGGATATGATTATAATAATAGAAAAGGCTAATTTTAGAAATGTTTTTTTTTGTACTAAAATAAAAAATCTGAATTACTTATATTTTGCCCGCGGCTTTGATCGTTTGGGACGTAGTTTAAGCCAAAAAAATGTTCTTTAGCTAATAACCACCTAGTACCAACTTAGTACTGCAATATGGTTTCTGTTAAGGTACAGACAATAAGTAAAATATAAGCACGACTTTGGTTTTGTTAGTGATCGTGACTGTACCTTCAAATATGTTTAACATCACGAACACGATCAAAGACAAATTCCTAATGAAATGTACACGACATGGTGCGTATTGATAAGATACCAGCAGCATGGGGTCCTTTTGCAATTCCTAATCCTATCAGTCTCACATCTCTTTGAAGATCCTCATTCAAATTGCTATTACACAGGGTAGGGATTTTCTAAAGGAGAATCTTTGCTTCGTAAAAATAACGTAGGTATATTTTTTTTTACTAAAAAAAAGACATTTCTAGAATGAGAAAAGGTAGTAGGTATAATCATATCCCAAAGTTATTGTGAATGTTCTTTTTACACCCGTTATTGGTACAGTTTAACATTATTGACATAATCATAAAGTCGACATGATTCCGGGTTTGTCGATCCTATATGTTGTTTGTCGATATTGCCAGCACCTCATAATACAATTACTGTCAGATAAGATACAAGATATGCGCTGGTTATTTCCCCATAAGGTGTATGTCAGTAAAACACTTCAAATGTTAGCAGATAATAGCAATGTAGACATTTGTTTTGTCTATGGAAGAATAGACGTAATGATTAATTGAATCTGCCATTTTGTCAAAGAAATCTGTCATATTTTTTACTGTACAATTTCGTAAACAAAACTTATTTGTAAGTGGTCACTGGCCACCAAGTGATTTGTTAGTGTTTTAATCCCCCATTGGGCCTCCGAAAATCCAATACCAAGCCCAAGTTGCGCCAGCGTAGGTTAAATGAATAACCCAGTAAACTAATATTATTGGCGCAAGTAGGTCTAAGTTTTAAACAGAATTCTAGAACTAAAATCACTCTCGATCACGTAAGTACAGCGGGCTTACTCCCGACACAATCGAGTTTATCGTACTTTATTTGGTGAATTACTTTGAAACTAACCAGGATAAAGAAAATCGTTAGACCGTAACTTTTTGTACTCATGACCATATCAATCTACTGATAATCAAAATAATCAAGATAATCAATTTATTCGGGAGTACGCGGCACGATCGAATCTGAATCAAACTCGAATCAGTTTGGAGAGTAAGGCCGCAGAACATTTAGATTGAAATCCGTTCATCCGTTTGGTGGCTACGATGCTACGAACAGACTCATACACACAAACAAACACGGAAAAACATATGACACCCATCTATGTCAGTTGGGGGTTAAACCATCGTCATGTTAATCGTATTAACTCACGTCAGTTTCTTTAAGACCGTGGTACTACTCTCGCGTTAAGAAACTCTTCAGACTCTCTTAGAAGATAGTTCTTCAGACGACTTCAAAGGAAATTCTTTGGACAGCTCAGAGGATCCTCACAGAACGGCTTCTATTGTACTGAAGTAATCTGATACCTCCCGATGTCGATGATACGCGACCTCGGCTTGGCCTTGTAGGTGCATATGAAATCACATTATCCGTACGTATGTATAAAACTCGTATTGTATGTTCGGTAATAATCTCCTGGGCCTGGCCGCAGCACATTATCCGTACGTATGTATAAAACTCGTATTGTATGTTCGGTAATAATCTCCTGGGCCTGGCCGCAGAGGTGTGGAAATATTAATCGTTCATTTCTTCGTTCATTCCCTCCCCTGAATATTTCCAGACGTGCGAAGTTAACTATGGACTTATAGGTTGCTATATCATCACACTCTGAAAAATGTTTCACAATCGGACGTTTTTGAAAACCCTGCATTTTAGATGTTTGCACACTTAATAAAATATAGAACTTCCCGCGACTTCGTTCGCGTGCTTCTTGAGCGACTTAAACCATTGGTCCTATTGGTCTGAGCGTGATGATATAGCCTATAGCCTCCTTCTCTTAGCCCTTCCTCGATAAACGATTCGAAATATCAGTGTTGGATCACTGAAATATTTTTTCGAATCGAACGGCTGGTTTCTGAAATTAGCGCGCTTCAATTAATAAAGACGCGAAGTCTTCAGCTTTAAAATTAAAATTCAATTCAATTCAAATATTTTTATTCAGAGTAAATTTAACAAAAAATGTTTTCTGAACGTCGTTTCTATATGATGCCTATCACCGGTTCGGGAACTAGCCCAGCAAGAAGAACCGGCGCGGCGTAAGAAACTCGCATGGGGCCATCTTTTACCAAAAAGATGGAAAATTTCTCTTTAAAAAATATATATAAATTTACATATAAATATGTCAATATGTCAATGCTAAAACTAAAACTAAATAGTATTAGTAAAGTAAATAATATTAGTAGAGTCCATTTCGTGAAAGAAGTCCCACAACAATTAGTGGAGCTAACTCTTATCTTACCAAAATTTTTTATTAATCTACACTTGTCGGTACATTTTTTATGTCGATGATTTAAATATGTACCTAGTTTCGGTGCGGCTAATTTGAGAGCTTTTCACTTTCGCAATTTATAATAATTGACTCTCGACACAAAAAAAGTTAAAAATTATAAAAAAATACGTTTAAAAAAATCGACTTCAACAACTAAAAAGTTTTTTAAAATTATTTCTTTCGGGATCTTATAGGCTAGGTTGATTTAACGATTACAGCGTAGCGTCTAGCCGAATTATTTCATGAAATGCAATCAGATTTTGTCGTGAGTGACGTGTCTCGCCGAGTCTAGGGCCCGTATGAATAAAACAATCTAAAACCCAACCTCATCTTGAGAACCTATTTGACAGATAAAAAAACGTGTCGTTTCACTTTTAAAAATGAAGAATTTTAATTATGTTACATACTTCAAAAATTTTCTTTATTAAAACGTAAAAGTAAAGATAATAAAAATATACAATATATTTATTTTATTGTTTCCTGCAATCTATAATATAAAAATAACGGTATAAAAAGAAAATAAATTAAAGTACTATGTAACATTAATAAAGTTGTTCACATTTAAAAGTGAAACGAAACGTTGTTTTATCTGTCAAATAGGTTCTCAAGTGAGGTTGGGTTTGAGATTGTTTTATTTATACGGGCCTAGGACTGGTATTATTGCTCTGCAAAGGGCAGCTTCTAAGTCAGGTCAGACGCTGACACATGGTGCAGCGAGGCGTCGCCACGTCATTGAGGCTGAACGATACTTATCTGTAGAAAGTAATTCTCAGTACTAATCTCATTATAATAATTTTTCCGAATACGTGTGGGAAGACACTATCACGGTATTGCATTAATAACTGCGAACTTTTTAATGTCCGTGGGCGTAACCCAACCTAATATAACATTCAGCGAAACTAATAATCAACCGTATGTGCAGACTTTTTAGGTTCAATATAGCTTGACTGAAATTTTAAATTAAGTATGTATTAAGAGTAGATTAATTTTGAGGTCGAATTAGTAGGTATCGCATTATGAATGTTATGATGGCAATGAAAGTTGGTTTAGTCATGACTGATACGGAGGAATGATATTTGGACATTGTTCAAAATAATTAATGTTTTATTAGCTATGGATCCTCGCCCACAGAGACTTTTTGTAGCGATGCAGTCGCGCGTTTACTTTGCATATTTTTATAGCTATATTAAAACAAAAATACCAATTTATAAAACGATAATCCCTATAAATTTAATGGATATAGGTATTATTTAGGGATTTTTCTATAATAATAATGCCTCCTACACCGATTTCGGCGACAGTGCTGTTTCATTGAAACCAGGCCAGCTACGCAGGAGTTATTTTATAGTGCCCAAGTGTGTACGCAATACACAGAACCACTCTTTCTTCCTTCACTCTCGTAGCCAAGTGGGACAAATAACCGAAACTACTAGCGGGAGATCAAGCGCAGGACCGACTTTTCACATGCCCATCCGACGCATGGATCATCTTTTTTGACTAACAATCAGGTGATCAGCCGGTATTGTGCTAACCAAACTTGAAAACAAATTTTTTTGTTGTTCCAACGCGGGAATCGAACCCACGACGTCCGGGTCGAGAGCGAAGATCTGAACCACTAGACCACGGAGGCGTTTTTTCTATGGGCCTGTTCCAGTAGACGCTCTGAACGTTCAGATCATTTATAACGCTGACATTGACAGCTGACAGTGCCTGTGAAAACAGTTCAAAACGATCCTAAACAGTGCTAAAGAAACGCAAATCTGAACGAAAAAAACGTTAGTTTCGTTTACTATCAGGTACACAGGGTATAAGACCATTATTGAGATATATATAAGGTTTCAAAGTACTCCGCTTTTTTTCAGTTGAACGCAGCTTCAACGGCAAATACCGACAAAAACTGGTAGTGGGCTTCAATTTAGTGCGTCAAAGTATACTTTGGTTGAGATTATCGATTGTACGTTTCTTTATCTCGTGGTTTGGTATCGCAAAGCGAGTTTGGTGTAGGCATGTGCCCTCGATATTTTTTATCGACAAGCGATCAGTGTCGATACTTTCCCATAACGGGTGCGCGTACGCATTTTGTTTGTTGTTGTTTTATGGACAACAATCTCCACACTAACCAAATATTTTACTAGTAAGTGTAGGTGCTAGTAAAATAACAAGAACCGACAAGAGCGAACCTCTTAAGTTAAAAGAAGAAAAAGTACTAGTAAATATTTACAAGTGCAAAATATACAGGCTGTAATATTAATGACTGATTATTCTTAAGGGTGTGTGTGGGTCTCGTACGTAGAGTTTACTATGAAAGTGCTGAAATGGCGCTTTTAAAAAAAATGTGTGGGATAATTTATGATGTTACGGCATTTCTTGTACAAAATACAAACATGAATGTCAAAAGTAGGTCTTTTAGCGCTGGTACTTTCACAGCATACTCTACATACGAGGTACATACACAGTACACACCCTAAAGTATATTATATGAGCAGTCACTATAAGTTTGACATACGAAAACTTTGATATAGGTTATATTTTTTTTGTCAAAAACAAAAAAATTTTTTTTTTTACTTTTCACCATTTCTTATTTTTTGTCGCAAAAATAATAATAAAGCAAAAAAATTTTTTTTTTAAATTTTTGTAAAGAAAAAAGAAAAAAAAAATACATTTCTAGAATGAGAAAAGGTAGTATAATCATATCCAAAAGTTATAGTGACTGCTCTTTTTACACCCGTTAAAGTATAAGTAGGTAATAGGTATTACTCATTTATTTTACACCGTGTCTACAAATATACCTACAATGTCTTTTTCTCGTCGGATACGTGAGGAAAGTCAAAGAAAAAACATCGTTTAGCTAGTAAGCTAAACGATTCGAACGAGTTTCAAAGTGGGGGGTTTTAAAGCGGCCAAAGTTACGGACACACCTAGTAAGGTGTGTCCGTAACTTTGGCCGCTTTAAAACCCCCCACTTTGAAACATTTTTCATTGGAGTACGTACGTAGAGTTTACTGTAGAAGATACGAGAGGGATAACATGATATTTATCACAGGATTAACTTTAATATTGCTTGGTGGAACACGACCTAAATCTTGAATAAGTTTGAGCCTGGATTTCTCAAAATGAGGGGATCCCTATCCAATCCAGGCTCAAACTTATTAGCATCCACTAATGGTGATTTTCAACCCCCGATGAAAACAGAAAAGATTAAATTCGGGGATGACTACTTTTTATTATTTCAATTCGTCTCAGGATTTACTTTAATTTGATAAAATGATTTGTAATTTATTTTTAAATTAATATTATTACATGACAATGATATAAAAATGCTACTGAATATCACCAATGAATCAGGATCACTTAATGCGTATTGTGATTTGGAAAGTTGAAACCCGTGCTGATTAACCGCTGAGGCTGGTTTGATATTTGCAACACCCAGGGGCCTTACTCTCCAAACTGATTCGATGGTGCCGCGTACTCCTGAATAAATTGACGTTTGCTTATTTTGATTCTCAGTCGATTGATATGGTTTGATTGTGTCGGGAGTAAGTCTGGTTGCTGGTTTAAATTTAGGCATTGTTGACTTTGTTCCTAGTCTCTAGAATACTCTAGTCTACAAAAAGTGTTGATTCTGTCCTAGTCCAAAATTCTGTCCAACTCAAAATTACTCTTCAATATATATTATGAAGTGTAGATTCTGTCCTAGTCAACTCAAGATTACTCTACATGAGTGATGTTGAGTAACACATTACGTGGAGTAGCGTAACGACCGCATTTAGGATCTAAATGTTGAGGCGCGCTGAGTGCGTCACTGCCGAAGGTCGGGGATCGCTTCCGTGGTGCCAACTCAACACTATTTTAATGGGGTATGGAGATGTGTTGTGCGTAATAAAGCGGTGTTCTTTAGTTTAGTTTCAGGATGACCATGTAAATCCATGTAATGTTTGTGCTTAAACTATACAAAAAACTAAATTTAAATTAAAAAAAACAAACCCCCCGTCTTAGCGCGTAACATTCCTATCACACCTAACAAACGACGTGTTGACCTTGAAGACCTGAACCGATTTCTACCAAACACAGCTAATAACACTCTCGATATACCTTTCAAACAAAAACAAACCGCATTAAATTCGGATCATCCGCTTGGGAGCTAAGATGCCACAGACAGACACATACACATTTACACAGACACGTCAAACTTATAACACCCCGTTGTTTTTGCATCGCGGGTTAAAAATAATAATATGAAACCAACCTTGCAAGTTAGGGATGAATGTGCCCGTGGGGTCCCGGTGTAAGAATAGCACCCACCCATCAACCATGTTTCCCGTAGGTGTCGTAAAAGGTGACAGAGGGAATGCAAATTATCAAGGACTGGCTGGTTTTTGAGTGACTTAAACCGTTTATGCAGCGCACGCAACGAAAGTCCCCAAATGTGAATAATTTTCCCCGTTTTTGCAACATTTCTCAATGACGATTAGCTCCTATTGATCGCAGCGTAATGTTATGTAGCCTAAAGCCTTCCTTTATAAATGGACTATCCAATAAAAAAATATTTTTTCAAATAGGACCTGAGATTAGCGCGTTTAAAAAACAAACTCCTCTTCCGCTTTATAATATTATAGTACAGTGAAACTTGATTAAGTGGGACCTGGATAAGTGAGAAACCTCCCTAACTGGAACTCATGTTGAGGTCCCAACACTTTGGCACTGAATTACCTCTATTAGTGGGAAGAGGTAAGCCTCTATATCTGGGATTTGTTCTTTCGATTTATCATCATAGTTACCTCTATAACTCAGACAGCGAGTAAATTTTATATGCATAAACCTCTGTAACTGAGATAACATTGTTTTTTTACTCATTCTTATTCTACCCACAAATTCCACACGTAATTCCAAGTACGTAAGTACAAAGTTTGAGCTTATTAGTTTCACTTTACTATCATCATACAGATGTTTATTTGAAAAATGCCAAAACGAAAGCTACAATCGTTATCATTACGTGAAAAACTGAAGTTAATATCCGTTTATGAAAGTGGGAAGACACGCGAAGAAGTTTGTGCCGAATTTAATGTGCCAAAATCTACTCTTTGTAGAATAATTCAGAGTAAACATAAAATAGAATCACAATGTTCTGAAGGACAAGGGAAACTAAAACCTTTTTATTTAATGATCGCACCTGTATATAACTGAAATAACCTGTATTCTCACCTCTATTAATGGAACCCTCTGTAAATGAGACAGATATTTATTTATACCTGTATATCTGAGACACTGGGTAAGTGGAACACCTCTATAAGTGAAACGACATTGCAGGTACCTTGATGTCTCACTTAACCAGGTTTCACTGTATATAGTATAGATAATATGGAATGGGAGTTTTTGTGAACATTGGTATCATTTTAACACAGCGCTCGCCAACCCAATATGCTATTATATATTAAGCAAGCCGTATGTTAAGCAGTGGACGTTACTGCTGAAACGACGACGTTATAAATGATTGTTGCTTGATAACCGAGGGGAAAACCGAAATGATTTCCGGCTTACACCGCTTATAGTGGCTGTCACTATAAGCGGTGTGCCTCGCCCAAGACAACAAATAAAGGAGTTTTATTAGTTAGGTACGTCTGCCCTTGGCAAAATTCTTATCACCTAACTCAACGTTGCTCAACCCGCGATCGACAATTCGAAAGGTCGTCTGCGTGTCTCGATGAAACTGCAGTTCGTTACAATAATTTATATGTCAGTATAACTGGTCCCGTTCAACTCGAAGAACACGCGTTTTCCAGCCAGGCTAGTTTTTGAGTGACTTAAACCGTTTATGCAGCGCACGCAACGAAAGTCCTCAAATGTGAATAATTTTCCCCGTTTTTGCAACATGACGCTTCGCTCCTGTTGGTCGCAGCGTTATATATATAGCCTAAAGCCTTTCTCTATAAATGGAATATCCAACAAAAAAATATTTTTCAAATAGGACCAGTACTTCCTGAGATTAGCGCGTTTAAACAAACAAACAAACTCTTCCGCTTTATAGTATTAGTATAGATGCAACAGTAATTGGGAGGCAATCACTATGTGTTTATTTATCATCCGGAATTACTATTACTAATAATTGTTGCTGGTCTAACAAATTAAATAATAAGTAGGTTAATTTGTGACGCTACTGATGTTTTGTAAACAAACAAGCAATAAAAGGACTTTCGCAATGATACGGGTTTCATACAGTTTCATAAAAGTTTTTTTTAGAGTTCCGCACCCAAAGTGTTTAATTAAAAAAAAATAAAAGGCTTTACTTTTAAATACCTTAAAGACTAACATACATAATATTAAAAAAAAACACCACTTTTCTATCGTCAGCACCTTTCACACTCAAAACATCATATTATTATGGTGAATATCCTTAACTACAGAGATGATAACGTGTAGGTACTGAAGACCGCTGTCTGTCTGTCATCAGGCTGTATCTGCTTTAATTGCAATTGTCTAGCTAGCAGGCTAGGCAGTAATCAGTTGAAATGTTATAATGTAGGTACTAGATGTTACCCGCTGTTAGTCCTTATGTACGGGACCCTTTGTATTTAAACTCGTTGTGATGTTGTCATTTGTTACCGGTTACATGATATTATGTTTTATCGTATCATAACTAAAGTGTGACGTGAAATTTGCAAATATATTTGGCAGTCCGCCAGAGCCCGGACCACGTGAGTTTATTTACAGTCGGACGCCGGCCGCGCCGTTCACTGGCAGAACGTAGAGTCGGCGGACACGCCGAGAAAAAAACAATCTGTCAGTGACAATGACATTGACAGGTTAACTTTTTTACTTGCCCGCGCCTACCCAAGGGGCTATGGAGACTATGCATATACTAAAATGCTTAATATGTTTCGATCAAGGTTTCAAATTGTCTTTAGTCAAAGTTTAATTACTAATCTGTGTAGCAGTTAATTGGCGTGAAGGTTAATAAGGGTAATAACCAACGCGTACAGGTTTGTCTGCACCGGTAAACCGCCTCTTTATGTCTTCACCCTAGTAAACAAGTAGCGTTGGATAATATTAGTGCCTAAGGATAACGTATAGGACAGAATATGTTATTGACTATTGTGCGTTTCGATACTTTTGTTTAGTATTTCTCTATTATCTAAATAGGGTAAATTAGTTCATTACATATCAACACAACTTGTTGTTATTAATTTGTTTTTAACCGACTTCCAAAAAAAGGAGGAGGTTCTCAATTCGTCTGTATGTTTTTTTTTTTTTTTTTTTTTTTTTTTTTTTATGTTTGTTACCTCAGAACTTTCGCCTGGGTGAACCGATTTGGATGATTTTTTTTTTGTTTGAAAGGTGGTGCTTCCCGTTTGGTCCCATTGTCACCAAAGTGGTGACCTGATGATGGGATCCGTGAGGAATCGAGGGAACTCCTCAAAATTTATATGGAAACATATATCGATTTTGATGTTTTCTGAAGTAGCCCAAGCATATGTTACCAAATAGTAAGATTTTGCAACACATCCTGGACCTAAAGTACTGAACAGAACTTCTGAGTCCTTAGAGATACACGTTTGAAGATTGCAGCGTTGTTTAAAGAAATGCAAGCATACGCCACTACGTCAATTACAGTGTTGTACCAGTGGTTACCAAAGTGGTGACCTGATGATGGGATCCGTGAGGAATCGAGGGAACTCCTCAAAATTTATATGGAAACATATATCGATTTTGATGTTTTCTGAAGTGGCCCAAGCATATGTTACCAAATAGTAAGATTTTGCACCATATCCTGGACCTAAAGTACTGAACAGAACTTTTGAGTCCTTAGAGATACACGTTTGAAAATTGCAGCGTTGTTTAAATAAATGCAAGCATACGCCACTACGTCAATTACAGTGTTGTACCAGTGTTTACCAAAGTGGTGACCTGATGATGGGATCCGTGAGGAATCGAGGGAACTCCTCAAAATTTATATGGAAACATATATCGATTTTGATGTTTTCTGAAGTGGCCCAAGCATATGTTACCAAATAGTAACATTTTGCACCATATCCTCGACCTAAAGTACTGAACAGAACTTTTGAGTCCTTAGAGATACACGTTTGAAGATTGCAGCGTTGTTTGAAGAAATGCAAGCATACGTCACTACGTCAATAACAGTGTTGTACCAGTGTTTACCAAAGTGGTGACCTGATGATGAGATCCGTGAGGAATCGAGGGAACTCCTCAAAATTTATATGGAAACATATATCGATTTTGATTTTTTCTGAAGTATCCCAAGCATATATTACCAAATAGTAAGATTTTGCACCATATCCTGGACCTAAAGTAGTAAACAGAACTTCTGAGTCCTTAGAGATACACGTTTGAAGATTTCAGCGTTGTTTAACTAAAAATCTTAAAATAAAATAATTTTAAACAAAAAAAAAACCGACTTCAAAAGGTGAACTAAAAAGCAAAAAATAAATTTACTTCGCACAAAGTAATACTTATTTTCACTTAAAGAAATAAATTTATTCTATAATTTTGAAGTCGGTGCCAAGTAAGTACTTCAACAACCTTACTGCAACATCAAATTACTAAATATATGTAGGCAGTCACAGAAAAAAGAATCAGAAAACAATATACAACTATCAATGTAACTATTACTATATACTAAAATTATGAAAGAACGCTGGACTTGGCACCGACTTCAAAATTATAGAATAAATTTATTTCTTTAAGTGAAAATAAGTATTACTTTGTGCGAAGTAAATTTATTTTTTGCTTTTTAGTTCACCTTTTGAAGTCGGTTTTTTTTTTGTTTAAAATTATTTTTAATAGTCAAGTGACAACGTTATACTTAATTACCTTTTCGATTATTATCTAAACGTCATCTGCTACTCCTCTACTGCTTCTGTGTAAATCAAAAAATCTCTTATAATGATTTACTTTTGACTTTGTAGTAGATCTATGATGACATATTATTATAATTTTTTTACATAGCGAAGTATCCGTGGGGTGCCGGAGTAAGATCATCGACAGAGGGAATGTACAGGGTGATTCATGGTTCATATATTAACCAGAATAATATAGTATGAAGAGAGCTACGTAGAGATCAATGTGTTTAATTCTTATTAGTGCCTTTATTAAGACTATTATTGTTTTTAATTTGGAGTCGTTTTATATTATTCTTTGATCAAAAGTTACACATTGGCTAGTTTAGTATTATAAGTTAATTTAGGGACTACAAGTGGCGGTCGGAGTGCTGATGATGATACTGACGGAACCCTCGCGTTCTGACTGTTGGTGCTGTGATCATAATCATGACCTACAAAAACCAATTGCACACGTCGTTTGGTATTATACGTTGGAGCCGGGCCAGCGCCACTCGTTTAGTTAAATCACCGTTTAATTGACATGTTTGTTTACGCTTTGTATGTGGCCATAGAGGCTCAGCGGTGATAGCGATAGGGTAAATGTAGTCAATATTTTTAAGAGAGTAAGCAAGTAGTTTCGATTATGTGGGTAGACAAATAAAAATATGTCTACCCACATGATTACAATTAGGTATATTATGTTACATATAAATGCGGTATTAATGAAATTTAATTTCTATAATATGGATTTATTTAAACTGCGTTAATTCAATTATATTATTGGTCTTGTAATTTTTATAGAGCGTTTTAATTCTCCAACGATTTTACTTGTGATGATGATATTTTGTCAATGGTTGACTTTGTCAATGCAAACATTTAAGCAAGCACAAAATTTTAGCGTATTATGATTTATGTGCTTGTTGAAGAGAATGGGTATGATTTTAAGGCTAATAAAAAGGCAAATTCCATATTCTGCGCCGTTCAGGTTTTGAAACTAATGATTGTTTACAAGAAGTTACAGTACAAAACATTTGGCACGCGACCGGTCGCTGGGTAAACAGATGTGAGTAATGGCTGCGATTATTTCGCGCCTAATTTTATACACCTACTTCATTGTTTGGCGCAGTCGGCAGGATAAATGTTGGATTGCTGGATGTTGTTTATCTTTTGTGTATAATGGCTGGATATACAAAACAGATATAAATAAACAAAACTTAAAATATAAAAATAATAGCTTATGCATTTTATTATAAAAAAAAATATACAAAAAAACGAATAAAATGATGGACAAGTTAACTCAAAAAAATATATTGTAAGCAATAAAACGGTTATGTACCTATTCAGTTTTATGACACCTTTTAACATAAACTGAATCTATATCCGTTTCATTGCTAGTAACATTGTTATTTTTTCTGTCATATTAATTGCAGCTATTTCTTGTTATTATCTTGGCAACTGAGCAACAGCGCCAGAATATCGTTACAAATATTTTACAAGTGATTTATGATGTAAACAATCCCTTCAGAGTCCCACTATATATAATAAGGTTAAGTAAACATACATTTTTAATATTTTAGAATGAGAATTATAAAAGAATTTAATGAATGATAATACTTTAGGGTGTGTAGGTGCCTCCTATGTAGAATATACTGTGAAAGTACCAGCGCTGAAAGACTTACTTTTGACTTTCATGTTTCTATGAGAAATGCCCCAAAATCATATTTTTTTCCATAAAATACTGTTTCCTCCTATTTAAAAAAAGGACCTCTTTCGGCGCTGGTATTTTTTCTGTAAACTCTATACAGATTATATACGGGACCCATACACACCCTAAAGTATTATCACTCATTAATATTACAGCCTGTATAATGTGTTTTTACTTTTTAGTGATAATCTTTTGCATCCATACTCAAAGTACCTATGGCTACTGACACCTATGTGTATGTCTGTCACTAGACGTTTCTTTAAAATAATAATAACTAAGATACTGAATCATTTCTCTTATTGATACTATGGACGCTTCACACCACGTCAATCTTGACGTTAAGAACGTGTGTTACATGTACCAGACAACATA
Organism: Celastrina argiolus; assembly: GCA_905187575.2. NCBI lineage: Eukaryota > Metazoa > Arthropoda > Insecta > Lepidoptera > Lycaenidae > Celastrina > Celastrina argiolus. The sequence goes on from LR994597.1 coordinate 14,401,261, forward strand.
TAAATATATTTAATACTTCTATACTAGGTACACATAATTATATGAGTACACATATTTAATACACATCCATGAGCCAGGAACACAAAAAACTTTTTGTTCCTTCGGCGGGGTTCGAACCCGCGAGCACCGAGATCGTCAGACAGTATTTCCTTAACCGTGATAGCTACATACATTTTTACAGATGACGTGTTTCTGTTTCCGCTATAACAACAAATACTATCATATTGTAAATTTTTTTTTTCAAAAAGAACAATTTTGGCTACCCTTTTTGTACTCGTGCGAGTTTCTTACGCCGGTTCTTCTCGCTGGGGTAGTGTTCCAAACCGGTGGTAACTGGTAATTGTAATTTGTTTTCAAAATTTACCTTCAATAAATAAACTTTGTTTTAATTTTGAATAAAATCTTTTGTACTTTATTTATTTATTGTTTATTCATAATAAAATAAATAATTATGTAAAGGGCTCCCATACAACAAACGTAAATGTTTTGCCGTTTTCCACGTTGGAACCCCAGCACTTGACTGGCTTTTTAATGTGCTCGTAAAATAAATAAACTAGTAACTTCATCTCGCATTCTTGAATAATATTGTATTAAGTCGCATGATAAACGTTGAGAATAATATTACTGATACGTGTAAACTGTAAGCCAATTAAACGTATACATTATTATTATTTGTATGAACTTGTCACAGATACAAATATGTGTGGACTGGTTCCGATAAAACTGGTAACAAACGGATAAACAATATAGCTGTAGGCCAAGATGATAGCTCCGTAAAGTAACGTTAACGAATAATAATTGTATGAAATATATTTTTGATTTAATTGAACACAAACTCACATATTCTCACACATTTACAAGCCTAGCCTTTAACAGTAATTCACATCAGTTTACAGTCATTTTAGTCTTTAGAATTTATTGAATTTAAGTAATATGAGTTGCCAAAACAAAAAATGCTCTACGCGTCCTTCTCTTCACACTTTAATCGGCTTCATAGATGAACCATGAATCACGTATAAATTATGACATGGGGCTGACATACCTTTTATGGCAAAAGTCTCTATAAAAAAGAAAGATATTAAAAAAAAATGTATTATACTGAGCTCTATTTACATTTGGATCATCTTGAATCGGTACAGATTATACGCTTCTGTAGATTCACATATTTCATGTGCCACCAATAATGTTCTTTCCTTCCTCGCGCGGCACTCGAGAAAGGGAAAAAGTTGCCGTTCTGTTATTCGGTGTGTGTATTGTTTACCACAATATTAAGAGGAAACACCACGAATTTTTTTCCATACAAAAATAGGGGTCTACGGGATTCCTGTTTCCTCCCTGGATAATGCTGCTAGAGTAACAATTATTTCCTGAATATTCATGGATATTGTTTGTACGTCACTATCTTTAACTTTTTTTAATAAATTAATTATTTAAATCTTTAACTTTTTTTAATAAATTAATTATTTAAAGAGATATGGACGTTCAAAAACCTAAAAAAATGGCCAGACTCTCCGCTATGTTTAAACATCTAGGAAACAGATTTGACTACATTAAACAACAAAATCAAAAAATAGGAACCTAGCTCGTTACTTTTATTAGCTAATAAAGAAAAAAATATTTAAATCGGTTAGGTTTTGGAGGAGGAAACAGGAATCCCCTAAACGTCGATTTCTGGTACTTTTAGTACGTAATTTCAGTCCAAGTCAGTTGTCTCTATCGCGCTAGTGCTGGCTAGCTAAGGCACTGCGAGACAGCAATAGATTTTATAAATACCTATTTTGTATTTCTCTCAACCGTTAGGTTTCCTCTTAATAACGATAGTCGTAAGTCGTGACCCGGGGGTGATGTTGAACTCACGACCCGGTAAGTCTCTATTAATTTATAACGGGTGTAAAAAGAATAGTCACTACCAACTTTGGGATATGATTATAATGCCTTTTCTCATTCTAAGGTAGTATAATCGTATCTCAAAGTTATAGTGACTGTTTTTTTTTTGTTCAAGTTGCAAGTAAATACCATTAATTAACGAAATTTTCAATGACATTCCTGTTTCTTTTGTACATAAAAACATGATACGATTGAAAATAACGTGATTTCCTTGCAACTGGAACACAGCTACAGAAATGTAGCGTAGACTAGCAGAGTGCTTATATATTTTTTTAATAACGCTTTGAAATACAGAAAATTAGTAAATATTAACTGAAGAGAACAAGGAGCTTTAACAAGATCTATGGATCTTTTAGTTTTAAAAAAAGCTTGAAACAGCGTTTACACCAAAAATATCAATGCGCAAACACGAACGAACGCAGACAGTACAACGAAATAATGCTCTACGTTTACACCTAAAGAATTTGATCGAATAATCATAAAATAAAATTAATAAAATAAAAATAAAAAACGTTTTATTTCCAAATGAAACTTAACAAGCTATTTTCAAAGTCAACAAAGAAAAACAAGCTTCAAGCCTAACCCGCCGAGAAGAAGCGGCGTAATGAACTTCATTTTGCTAAAAGATGGCCACGGGGCCATGGAAAATGGATCTTTTTTAAAAGTATATTTTTACAATTTAACTTAATCTAAGTACCTATATTAATATTATAAAAGTTAGGATACATAATAATATAGTAAATAAATATAAGCAGCCATTGAGGTTGGCCACCTTATTCCCAGGAATTTCATAGAATGAGCATTATTTTGATTTAAACCCAAGGTGGTTATCACACGACACTGTGGCGGTGGCGCCGCTGCTGTCGCGGTGTCGTGTGATAAGTACCTAACGGTCACGGTATTGTGTCACCCGTCGCTCGATTAAGTCGTGGATCAGCTGCTCAAAGGACGCAATGTTTAGAAAGTAAACGTTGCTCCGCCTAACTAGTGTTTTCTCTAAGATCAAGTTTAATAAGGTTGTCCGAGTGAAATGCCGTTTCGTAATAGTTTCCTGTGGAGGCGGATGGAATGAAAGTAAAGTCCCGTCACCGCCGTGACGAACATTAATAGCTGTTTTACTGAAAGATTTGTGGGGTTAGCAGGAATCAAGTACTGCTAAGCATTCATAACGATGACAATTGAAGACATGAATGGATGAAGGTGGTATATGTAGCAAAACTATGATTTTGAGAAAATTTAGTTAAAACTGTCACTTAAACATATTAGAATACGTCGTGAAGTATTAAATACATTAATCTAAAGATCTGTCTACCTATAAAATCAATGTACTATGTAAAAAATCCTAAAATATTAAGTGACTGCTTAATTTTTTTTTTGCGACATATCACCTTCATCAATTCATGTCTTCAATTGTCATCGTTATGAATACTTAGCAGTACATGATACTTGGTAACCCCACGTTTCATGTTTTCAATTGTATGAAAATCATGAAATACAATAATTGGTTTACAATAACGTTACAAATAAGTGGCTATAAGTTGTTCCTGCTAACCCCCCCAAGTTAATAGTCAGTTGGAGCAAGATGGTCAATAGGCATAGCTGGGCACCGTTAATCACACAGTTAACTTCGTTAATCGTTAATCCGTTACTAAAAAAGTTAGCTTCGTTAAACGTTAAATCGTTACATTTGGGAAGAATTAACGCAAGTTAACGTTAATCGTTAATCCGTTAAATTTCGCTAAAGGTTTAAGAAGTTAACAGGTTAGGAACAATTAAAGACGTGTATAGGTTATGGAAATGTATTCTCCTTCATGAATACTAATATATTACATTTAATTTAATTAAAGTTTTCATCCGATAGTGATGCTTGTTTTGCGGTTATAATGTATTTACCTAAAGAAAAAATTAAACAATTGCAGCGCTTGACGGTATGGCACTATTGTATTTAATGAACAGATTAATGAATATGTTTTCAACGAGGAATGCAATATCTTGGAATGACTCTTTTGATTTTATGTCCAGCCACAGTTTAACGAGACTTTGCGTTTTACTCTTTAAAGAGCTTTTAGATTTTTAGCTGCTTTTGTTTCACTGACAACACGCGCCTTGCGGTACTTGTCGTTTCATACTGGTCTGAATTAGTTTTTCTTGCCGCGCCCTGGTGCCTTACGGTAAATAGTGGGCATTGGATTAACGATTAACGGACCTCTGGATATTAACGGAAGTTAACGAGTCCGTTAACATTTTAATATGTTAACTTAAAAGTTAATCCGTTAATGAAAATGTTAACTTCGTTAATTAACGATTAACGGATTAACGAGTTAATGCCCAGCTATGTCAATAGGTTAAGCCATTTTTACCTGATCTTTCAGTGCTCAAAGAGTATCAGTAGTGTTTTAACGCGTTGCAACAACTTCATTCCTATAAGCTTCCCTTTTCTCCCTGACCTTTTGGGGCGGTAAATGGTAATAGGAACCCCAAACCACTGTTGCCTGGTTCAACCATAGTCCATACTCCATAGTCAACACCAACTCCCTACATCAATATAAACAACCATTTTGTATATTATGATGCATACATACGAACATATTGTGTTCATGTTCCTTAGTTGTTCTTATAGTAAAGTTGTCAAAATGTTGTTCCAGATGCCAGCAAACCTCTGCGGAGCAACCTGGTGCGCATGCGACGATCCGCGCTCGGGAAGTCGGCACCCACACTCTCAGTACACGTGGTCAGTAAACTATAGCACGGCGAGATAAATTTAACCCAAACGTAAACAAAGCCGTTTATGACACAACCACAGTCAGTGATGCCAATTGGCCAATATTAATGCAATTATTGTTGGCTACATGGATTCATAGACTATATTCTACAGTCGGCAGTGTCAAAATAGCGTATTTTGTCTGTGAAGGTTTTTGGATTCGATGTTTAAATTAGTTAATTAATGTTAAATTGTTATAAAATGTATTGGATATTGAAGTATGATCCTTTAATATACATATGAAAGTGTCGATAAGTGTGCACAATAAGTGAATATGTGAAAATTTCGGTTTGTTTACCTTTAGGTTAAATTTATCAGAGACGAAATATACATCCAATAATATCAACACCAATGGCTCAGCCGTAGTCTACTGCCCTGAGGTGAGGACGTTACGGTTCGTCCTCTGCAGGTTGAGTAGCGCTAGGCCGCTAACCGTGTCACGTGTGACACTACTGCCCTAAGCTAGTAGATATTGGGTGAGGGAACGGCTTCTTCAGTAGGATATAGGACAATAATACTACCGTCCTTATCATAAACACTTGCTTCGAAGTTACTTTCGAGTAAATCAGGATCAATGTTTTTTTCTATATTTTGTTGTTTCTATGAAACTAATAGGAATATTCCAAATATTTTTTTTAGTGCCTTTCAATGTGTGATATTATATTTATATAAATATAATATCACACATTGTATATAGTAAATATATATAATTATAATATATTTAGGTATTTATTTTATGATATTTTTACGATGGTTATGAACTTATGACTAGTTATTAGTCTATGAAAAATTTTGTGATTGATCCTGGCAGATCTCGTTGCGGTGATTCCGAATATACGATTAACTCATTTTCGCCAAAAATGTCGATTGCGTTGTTTATGATAAGGGCGGACGAATAGTTCCACATAGTGATTTTGGTGATGATGGCTTCAATTGACATTGAAACCAGACAAGCACGTGTTATTTGATATGCCCAAGTGTGTGCTCTATATATAAGAACCTCTCTCTTCCTTTACTCTCGATACCGAGTGGGACGGATGACCGACAGGACTAACGAGAGATCAGGATCTGAACCGATTTAGATGCGAGTTGTATTGGTCCTCTTGCTTGTTAGAAGGTTTACAACAGTTATATTTGAAGCCATCTGACCCTATGATCGTCTTTCTTGTGTTCCTGATCATAACACAAAATACAGACTTAATCTTATTTGAATTTGCAGAAGGAGCCATGTGCGACCTCCAGACGACCGTCCAGGTTGCCGCCGCCGCCGCCCCACCACCGGCTGTCGTTGGTGGTAAGTTCTTATCATTGAAGACCCTCCCCCTACCAGTTGCGTAGGGTTCTTGAAACTATATTCTTGCCGGCTCCACTTCTGTCACTGCAGACCCATAAATTACTCCTCATTTTTTGAAGACTCAAAGTCGAAGGAAGATGAGAACGAAAAATATAAAGAACGCAAAAATGTACGGGGTGTAAAAAGAACAGTCACTATAACTTTGAGATACGAATATATTACATTTCCTCATTTTGAAAATGTATTTTTTTACTTTTTTGTCATAAACAAATTTTTTTTTAAACTTTTTATTTATCTAATTTTCTTAATTTTTTATTTTTTTATTGCAAGAACAACGAAAAAGCAAAAAAATTTTTTTTAAATATAATCATATTCCAAAGTGACTGTTCTTTTTACATCCGTTAAGTATAATAATTTGATGATCCATTCAAAAACTACATTGGAAACAAACCTCAATTGTTTAGTTTGTACTTCTAAACTAAAAGTACGCAATAGAACGATTCAGCTGAACTAACAACGAATGCAAATGTTGAACGATTTGAGCGTTCAGTTTTGCATAGACAGATGAGGTTCAATTTAAACGGTTCCATTGTAAAGATTTATACAGATTAATTCCCGATTGTTCAATTTGTTTTAAAAACCCTTAGAGCAAAATATAACAAACTTACCTAATAGATAGGTACCTTCTTCTGAATCAAGTAATACAGTAGGTAGGTCAAGTACTAGACCTGGAGCACGATTCTCGGGCAGTGGAAAAAAGTTCGAATATTAGTATATCCCGCTCGCACGCGCGCTAAATCTCATTTGCATGAGCGGGACAGACCGATAGTAAAAACTAAGTTCGAGGCCTGAGAATTAGGGCCCGGTCCACTAAAAATAGCGGGCAAAAGTGAAACATCAAAATAATTTTGGACATACATTTTAACGGCAGGCACGGTTGTCTCGTACAATATATCATCCTGAGTTAGGCTACATATTTTGATATTTAAAACGTGCCCTTGGTAGTAAAATATACAAAGCAAAAGTGTACTGTAGTACTTGTCATAATACGACAAGTCTATGATTGTGTAATGTATTATGTAAGCGTCTTATGCAAAGCGTCACACAGAAGTTTGTACGTAGACGATGTGGTTTGCACGCAGAACTGCGGGCATAAAAATAAAAATCTACAAAAATGCCACGTCGCAACGCACATTCCTGTGATGACAAATATAATTTATTACTTCTTATTACATATATTCTTTCATCAATAACAAATCTCTGTGGTACAGTGGTTGAGTGTGGTGCTTAAGCTGAAGGTGGAGGTGCGAATCCCACCAAAGGAATTTTCCTGGGTCAATGGTCGCGGGAAAGTGAGGCCATAGCTTGATGAAAAGTATTAAAAGATTACCCCCCGGTTTTTTAAAGGCTGATCAAATCGTCGATCAACTAACGAATTAGCTCGTCATCAAGTCAAATCCCATACATTTTGTTTCCGAACTTCGTAAACGATAAATAGCGATAGCATCTTACATCAGAGCCGTCCCCATAACACAAGCTCTTCGGATAGTTACCGCTGGTAGAGGTGATGTGGAAGCGTCCATAGATATTGAATTACTACTCTTATCATGACGCATGTATAAAGAAAACCACTTTATTCGGTTATACTTTTATTCAATGTTCCACAATATTGTCCACATAATAACAGTAGTACAGTTGATAGGTACTTGATATCCTCTAGGCCAGCCTTTCGGCTTTCTTCAAGATGCAGTGAGTGCATTAGCAAAAGTTGCTGGGCTTTTTATACCCAAACTACAATTCAAATTAACAACTTATTTATTCCAAAAACTGGAATAGTACTAACTATTCTTTAATATAATTTTACCATTAATTCGTGAAAGTAATATTCTAATAAAACTTAAGTCTCGTGAAAGTCTAAATACAATACAATAATTTTTATAATTAATTATACAAATCAGTTATGCCAACTTACTGAAGGAAAGTATATACTTCCGTAAAACGATATTAGTTAATACAATTATTTAAAGCATTATTATCTGTAGACAATAAGTTATTTTAACATTGTAAATTAATAACGAATATTTATTAATTATTTTGATCTAAATTACTATAGTTGAATAGTTTACAGTAAAATTGTTGGAATGAATATTTAACATAACATGTTCAAGAAATACATCAGCTGGAAATACAGTGTAATAAATTATAATAAAAGCTTTACCATGACATAATCAATTTATCTTAATTATTGTATTTATTCTTTTGATTTTAACTATTTAATTAAATCATGAAATCATATTTAGAATTAAAAATTAACTTCCGGTACATCAATATTAATAAATATTGCTGTACCGAAAATTAGTACAGTATTATAAATTATCTTAAGATTTTGATAGTAACATAATAAAAATATCGCAATTATTTATAAGCCATTTAATTTACATTATTTTATATTATCATTGAAACTATTATAAAAGACTTCCGGTACATCAATATCACAAATATTGCTGTACCGTTCATTAGTACAGTACTATAAATTATCTTAATATTTTAGTAGTAATATAATACATAAATCCTAAGTATTTATAAATTCTTTCGATTTTAATTATTTAATTCAAACATGGAAACTGTTGTCAGAATTAAAATTTATCTTCCGGTACATTAATATTACAAATATTTATGTACCGTGCATTAAAACAGTGTAATGAATTCTTTCAAGAATGTATCAAATAAATAACTTTTATTTATAAACTTATTTAAATTTAATTCTCTTGTTTTAATCATATTGGCTTTTATTAGAAATATCAACGATTTCCGGTACAGTTGCATAAATGAAATACTTGAAATTATAACACATGTATGTACAAGGCGGTTAAAGGCCAGTGAAGTAATTATTATTGATATCGGCGAAAAACCGCTTTCCGCTTGAAATCGCAAGCAATTATTGTAACTTGAGGCTGCTGAAAGGCCGAGAACTATAACTCTAAGGTCCGACCATCCGCGACGCGATATACATCCGCGCGACCGAGCGACCCAGCCGCAATGTCGTGAAATTGCAATCAACTACAATATGCAACTAGATGCGGCTGGGACACAATTGCTGGCAATTTTGTGGTGTAGCGGCCGGGCCGCTCGGTCGCGCGACCTTATATAATTCGAGCCTTACTTTTTTAAAGGTTTTCTGCTTCTTAGATCGACAAATGTGCCAAACCTACTGTTATTATACAATGCTTGTTAGTGTGAGTGAGCTAGTGTGGGTGGGTTATTATTATCATTAATTTTTGGTAGTTCTTAGCATTATTTAAAGAAATATTACCATTTCGCAAATTTCATACATCTACAGCACAATTCTCTTAAAACAGTCCCTAAAGTATTTGCGTTCACGTTTAGATTTGGATGCTTTCTGCGTTGCGAGTTTTGCGTTGTGTGCAAGCCCATAGACAGTATAGACATAAGCTGCGCTCTGCGGTGCGAGAATATTGATTTCGGACGTGGATTTGATTTATTATTCTAAAACCATTTAGCTGATTGTTGTCAGCTTCATCAATTTCATCAATTAAAAAAACAGTTTCATCAATTGTTGAGTCCTAGCTAGAAGAGTGGCTAACTAATTCGATGTCATTATAATTTGAACTTACACACTTAGGGCGTGTTTCTCCAAGCAATGTTATAGTTAATCCTTCGTTAAATATCATGTTGTTCCTTTTATAATTCCTATCAATGAATGAGAAGGCATGGTATTTTAACAAGCCGTCAACACTAACATGCGTTGGTGAAATCGGGACTTATCCTCACACAATTATTAGAAAAAACAAAGTGGAGTACTGTGTTTTGTGCCGTGTCTATCTGTCTGCGTGTCTGTTCGCATTTAACTCAAAGACTACTACACCGATCTTCAAGCTGTTTTTACCAATGAAAAGTGGTTCTCGAGAAAGGACTTTATTCTACTCTAAATGTCTATTATATAATTTTCCTCTCTTTCTCTATGATAAATGTTTCACCAATCAGTGTTCACTATGGGTTGTTAACTTCAATGCCATGTTAGTTGATCATACATTTGAATAGCGTTTAAGAAACCCGCCAAAAGTCTATAATGACAACAACAAAAATCCGAATCTTAAGTTGGGTTTAACGTCCGTGCCTCACTATGTAAGATGTATAATAAATGAGTTATAATACTTTAGGGTGTGTATGTGCCTCCTATTTAGAGTATATTATGCAGCGTGTAAAAAGAGTAGTCACTAGGTATAACTTGGAAATGTATTTTTTTTATATTATATTTTTGTCAAAAACAAAATTTTTTTTTTAACATTTAACCATTTCTTATTTTTTTGTCGCAAAAATAACGATGAAGCAAAAAAAAAATTTTTTTTTTAATTTTTGTAAAAAAAAAAGAAAAAAAATACATTCTAGAATGAAAAAAGGTAGTATAATCATATCCCAAAGTAATAGTGACTGCTTTTTTTACACCCGTTATATTATAGTATAGTAACCTATAATATGTGAAAGTACCAGCGCTGAAAGACTTACTTTGGACTTTCATGTTTGTATTAGAAATGCCCCAACATCGCATACAATAATTTAAAAAAAAAAAAATTTCAGCGCTGGTACTTTCATAGTAAACTAGGGTACTTTCACAGTAAAAAATACGGGACCACATAAATATAGATACACACCGTAAAGTATTATCACTTATTAATATTATAGCCTGTATATTTTGGCAAAATGGCGGCCCATCCAAATTGCCGTTCGATTTTAGACGCGCGACCAAAATATGCGACTTTAGTCTACCGTGTCAAACCCACATAAGTCTACTTTCAATCGTCTAAAGTAAACAAACTTTCGAGTTGTAAATCACTCGAAATAGAAAAGGCGATGACTTGTCGCTATATAAGTGTTTGTGCGCCATGACCATACTTGTTCATAAACTAGAACCGATTTGTGTGATTCATCCGCGCTCAAAGGATACCGACTTATAAGGACAGTGATGTCTATGGTAGAGTGTCCGTGCGGCCACGAACGTTACATGCCATCATACTAACGCCCGGTTTCTGAAAGGCTGATCAAATTGATCAATTGATCAAATCGGCTAATCTGAACGCTTATTGGTGAAAACAGTGACTATAATAATAATAATAATAATATAGACGCTTCACACCACGTCAATCTGGCCCTGTGCTAAGTATCCGAAGAACTTGTGTTACAGGTACCAGAGAACGGAAATATATATTTAATACTTTTATACTATACACATATTTAAGATTTTTATTATTTTAATACTCAAATTTAATACACATCCATGACCCAGGAACATTGAAGTTCCCTCGGCGGGATTCGAACCCGCTACCTCTAGGTCGAGCATCAACGCGCTGAACCACTGCGCTACGGAGCGATCAATGATGACCAATGAGCGTGACTCTAACTCTCTACGAAATCAGACAGGTGATGTAGGGTGGCGTGTATGTCTGTCGCATTGTAGCTCCTAGCGATAAACCGATTTTGTTTTAGTATTTTCCTGGACCTGTCCTGTCCATATTGCCGGTGTATGTAGGCGACTATGTCAAGTAGGCGCACCATAACACGACATTACCCCTGGGCCGTAGTTCGCCATGGACCATAGCTAGATCGCCCTTGGCAGTAGGCGTCATAATGTCATTAGTGGACTACAGCTGTTGGCGATATAACTAATGACTGTTATACAATAACAATATTTATACTAAGTGTTACGCGTCTAATAATAATAACTAGTATTCGCCCAGTTGTCGAAATTCGAGGATAATTCAAATTTTATATTATGAAGGTACAAACGTATGTTTGGAGGTACATGTACCATGTGGCTTCTGAAAGGCTGATCAAATCGCCGATTAGCTAACACTACTGTGCCCGCGAATTCGTTCGCGTGGTTGTTGAGTGACTTAAACCGCATATGCAGCGCACGCACCGAAAGTCCCCAAATGTGAAAAATTTTCCCCGTTTTTGCAACATTTCTCACTGACGCTTCGCGACGTAGTGATAATATACAGCCTTCCTCTATAAATGGACTATACAATAAAAAAATAATTTTTCAAATCGGACCAGTAGTTCATAAGATTAGCGCGTTTAAACAAACAAACTCTTCCGCTTTATAATTTTAGTATAGATTTGAGTTAACAAGCCTTTCTGAACGCTCATTGGCGAACATCACTCGCAACAATTTCGCTCCATTGCTACGTTCACCAATGAGCGTTCAGAATGGCCTGTTTATCTCAAAATAATGTCAGTTGAGTTTCAGAAAGTAGTGGGTAATGTTTTTGCTTCGCCGAAAGCTGCATTTGCTCCTTTTGTGGCCATAAAAATAGTCGTTATACAAAGCCTTAAGTTCTGTAATTCAGGGCCCAGGAGCACGATTCTCGGGCAGTGGAAAAAAGCTCGAATATTAGTATATCCCGCTCGCACGCGCGGTAAATCTCATTTGCATGAGCGGGACAGACCGATAGTAAAAACTGAGTTCGAGCCCTGAGAATTAGGGCCCTGATTCAAGATGCCATCGCAATTTTATCACTTACGAAAACAAAATGTATGGCTTTTGACATATTGAGCTTCACTGTGTGACATGCGAATTCACGTGTCACTTAGCGAAGCTTATGTCAAATCCCATGTCAATCTCAGGGATCAATCAGTAATTCAAAATGTATCTTTAGTCACTACACTTATCTATACATCGTGAAGAAAAAACTTAGTTACAGTTTTATGGGAATTGTGGTAACAGAGGAATGTAGAGTTACAATTTATGTAGTAAAGGTTTACCGAATGCTAATATTTCAATACAATAAGACATTTCTTTTACGCTATGCTACAAATGTACAGATACGTGCATAACATAGTGCTGATAGTGCTTAGTAGGCTCACGTTGCCATGGTTACGAGATCTAACGAGATACGGCAGCGGGGCGCACCGGTCGTCCGTGACCGTACGTGTATTACTACATGTACTATGTTATATGTAGGCACTAGGCACTGATCAGTGATCTATAAGGTTTCCCAGCTTCTGGGTCAATTGACAGATCAAACTTACTTACTAGTACTAATAGAAAGATTACACTTACATTAATCAAATTACGAACTTTGTAAGTGATAATAGCAATAGCGTCTTGAACAAGGGTCTACTTTGATGGCCTTCCTTCTGTCATTTTGATGTCTAAACTTCTTGAAACTTGACAGCTGATTTTCAGAAACTGGAATCCTTCGTTAAATATCATGTTGTTCCTCTCGTAATTCCTATCAATTAATGAGAAGGCATGGTATTTCAACAAGCCGTTAACACTAACATGCGTTGGTGAAATCGGAACTTAAACTTTCAATGGATCATAAATAAATCGTCCTGATATCATAAATTGATTTTGTCTGTTGGACCAAAACCGACAGACCAAAAAGTTTTAAACATCAAATCAGGAGAAAAATGTTTTGCTATTTCAACATAGATATAGTAACATAGAGACAAAAAGTGTTTACAATAGTACTGCTCTACTTTCGGATTGTTTGGGGTAGTTTAATTAAGAGATTTGTCATCTTGATATTTTACAAAATATAATATTTCAAACTCTCACAGTCGGGTCACTTACCGTCAAGGGGTTACAAAGAGAAAGTTCTCTCGTGTATTGCGCACACGCTTGGGCGTTACAAACTAAATCCTGCCTTCAATGAAACCGGCCACCTGGTGTGGGGGAGCCATCGTACAAATAACCAAATAGTTGTAGGTTGTGGATGGGTGGGCGTTAACTTTATCATGTCCGCCTTTCAATCAACGCCAAAATGATTGACGTCTTGTTAAACATTATAATTATTTAAAGGCTGCTTAATATGTGTGTAATTGTTGAGTTATAATAGTAATACTACGCGAAAACATATTATAGCCTGTGTAACATAGGCTGGACCATTATTATGACTCTGACATCTTATTTATTAGAATCGGTTCAGTAGATTAGGCGCTTGGAAGTATGATGGTACAAATAATACGTACCATACGTTAGGCCTAATGCTAAAACGCTAATAAAAGTTAGCCTCCTTAGGCTGTCACTGTTAATTCTAGGCTAAATGACAAAGACAGCATGAGACTTGAGCGTCACTTAATTTAACTTTTGTTTTAGTAATCGGCCGATAGACTGCCAAAATCATTTCCTTTTGGCTTTGCCAGTAGCGACAAAAGACATCTATGTGATAGGGTTAATATTTACCATTCGGTTACGAAACTCTAAATACATACGCTGTATTATATCGCATAATATTTTGAAATACTACTTCCTACTAGCCATACTCCCTACTAATAGTATTTAAACGCGAAAGTTCGTAGGTATGAATGGATGTTTGTTCCTCATTCACGTAAATATTACTGAATGGATTGTGATGAAAGGAGAATGCCGAAAACTGGGCTATTTTGCGTCACTCTTGCGTCTTAACCATTTATATATAAATATTCGTCTTTTGAAATATTATGTTATGTACCTATATTAATTTTAGTTGTAAGCGAATGGGGGTTTAAAAGTTATAAAAAAAAAGTTACTATATTGAATTAGAAATTAGGGGAACCGCCATTTTGTATGTCAACCGCCAAATGATGCCAGTTTATTGCCAATACCAGTTTTTAAGTGAAATAGTAAGAATAGTGATATGAAATAAATGAAAGAAACCCACACCAACTCTATTTAACATAATGAACATTAGTCTAAGATTACTTTATAAAATAATGCTAATGAAGTTTTTCTTTTTAATTGAAAGTAATAAGAAATATAATAAAGTTATTTTTTCTTTTTCTAAAACTATTTTAGGCTACATATTTTTTTTTTACTGGCAGCCCTAACCATATGGTACTATTGACATTTGTGTGACGTGAATAATGAATTTGACTTTTTGATAGTGTGTGTGAAAGAAGTGTTTTCTTTAATTATTATTCAAAGTGTTAACAAAGTGTATTAAAAGTCTTACTTCAACGTTGAGTCGTGCAATCCTCCGTTGATTAATTTACTATAAGTGTATGTCGTTAGATATTGCAAATTACTTTTGATACTATATTTTACACTTTTGAATGCATAACTTAACCTAAAAATTCGGAACATTTTAAATTCAGATTTCTCAAAACTCCCATCGAATATCTAAGTGATTTTTTTAAATATGAATCCTGAGTACATTTTCAATGTTTTACAGTTAATTTGGTTAAGACGCAACAATAGCCCAACTCTCATAGAAAAATCGGCATTGTCCTTTGGTATGGTAGTAGTTTACATACTTGATAAAAAATAGACAAGTTTTTACCGCAGAAAATTGTACGGTTTCTGCGGGATTTCACTTTACGATGTAACGGGAAATATCTGTGCCCTAATTCTCATGCCTTCTTAGTTTCGAATATTAGTCTATCCTGCTCGCAGCCGCGCTTCATCACATTTGCATGAGCGAGACAGACTGATAGTAGGAACGAAGTTCGGGGCATGAGAATCGAGGCCCAGGGCTCTAATTCTCAGGCCTCGAACATGGGTTTTACTATCGGTCTGTCCCGCTCATGCAAATGAGATTTAGCGCGCGTGCGAGCGGGATATACTAATATTCGGAACTATGTGCGAGGCCTGAGAATTAGGGCCCTGGTATGGAATAAATTGCAAAATCTAGTTTCGTGTCGTTGTGTTTAAGTTGAAGTGGAGTTACTCATGGGACATGTTCCAGATCAAAGGGCCTTTTCATTCGCAATTACTGTAAGGGAAGTAGGCCAGTAGGTACTCCAACATGGGTCATGCACGAAGGTTGTCAAATAGTTTGAAAAATAGCTCTAGTATGCGACTTTGCACTTTTACATCCGCATTTCTCAATACAAACTTTAAATAATATTTAGTTAACTATCACACGATGGCAGAATTTTTGAGAGTCCTTCAAAATCGTATTCGTTATGTTGTCAGATGTTGTTTGGGTGCAGTCATAATTTTTATACCTACTATTCTCTATCGACGCCGTTAGGAATAAGCAGCTGATGTCAATTGTTCCTGCTAGTGCCACGTTAGCGTTTTTTGTAAGTAAGCTGATCTCATAAGGTTGAATTCATAACACATTGGTGATTGGTGTCTCATCAACCCATGGTGATTCATGTCTCATTAACCCATGAGACTTAGGTGATTAATGTCTCAAATTTTTTTCATCTATATCTATCTTTTACTTTTATATAAAAAAATATTGCTGTTCGTTAGTCTCACTAAAACTCGAGAACGGTTGAACCGATTAGGCTATTTTTAGTTTTGAAATATTCGTGGAAGTCTAGGGAAGATTTTAACGGTTTGTATGCTCAACGAAGTGGGCACGGGTCAGCTAGTCTTTTATATGAAAATTTATTGCTATTCGTCAGTCTCGCTGAAAGTCGAGAATGGCTGAACCGATTCGGCTATTTTGAGTCTTGAAATTTTCGTGGAAGTCCAGGGAAGGTTTAAACGGTTTGTATGCTCAACGAAGTGGGCATGGGTCAGTTAGTTATCAATAAATGAATAAAGCTGAGTGAACACAATACATATTGTAGCCTTCACAGTTGAAGGACGCGGCGTCTGCAGTGACGTGGTTTCGCCGATATTGACCGACTGATATTGGCTGACTCAGAGTCAAAGTCCCCGTCAAGGTCGCCGAAATGTGGGCGTGTATGTTGTGGTCGCACGCGTACGGCGAATACACAGAAAATGCCGCTTTAGTTTAATTAAAATAAGCATTTGCATCTAAAGAACAGATTGCAGTGATGTGTTTTGGTTATATTGACCGCTGACTCACTCCCCGTTAAGGACGTGCTGAAAAATGGGCGTGAATGTAGCGGTAGCACGCGCAACACACGGAAAAATGTTGTTTTGACTAGGTAATTGTTTACTAAAGCAGTTACTGAAGCCTTCGCATCATCTGCAGTGATGTGGCTTCGTTGATATTGACCGCTGGACTCTGACTCAGAGTCAAAGTCACCGTCAAGGACGCGATGAAAAATGGGCGTGTATGTTGTGGTCGCAGCGTGTAATATTTGGTTTTGGCTAGTTAGTTAAACAATAAGATAAAAGTTACGGACTATCATAATACGTAACGTTCCCATCGACCGAAATTTGGGCGTGTATGTTACGGTCGCCTGTGAAATTTGGCCAATACGGTTTTGGCCAGTTAAAGTTGATTAATAATTTATATATAATAGTAGTAAATACATATTGTTGATACTAGTACGGTTATTGTAATTAATTAATTAACAAAACGTCTACTGGGAATGGAAAAGTAAAAGCGTGTTAAAATAAAATGTCGAATTACTGGCAAGTGGCTAGCTACTTTGCATACAATACAAAGGGGAGAAGTGTTTTATATTTATTTTTCTTTTAAATCAAGGAACATACGTCAGTCGTTAATAATATTTATGCATAGTCTTGAATCTTAATTAAAAAAATACTTTCTTATGGGTCATATTATTATCATAATTATTTAAAAAAATATTTTATTATTCAGACACGCTACAAGGGCTAGAATGAGTACAAAATGTGTGATATTATACATTTTGTAGGCGTATTATCGTATATTTTCGTTGAATTTTACAACTTTAAGGGCGTGTTTCACCAATCAATGTTATAGTTAATCCTTCGTTAAATATCATGTTGTTTCGTAATTCCTATCAATGAATGAGAAGGCATGGTAATTTAACAAGCCGTTAACACTGAAACGGTGAAATAGGGACTAAGACTCCATTTAAGCTATGATTTCGGTAGATGGGATTATGACGAGTTACAAGAGGAAGTTTGCTAGTTTTATCACAGCGATCAAGCTATTAATCACATAGTCTTCAATTTAGAAACGAGTAGTCGCAAAAAAGAGTTCAATGAGCTCGAAATAGGGTAATTTACAAGTTGGTGGAAATTAAGTAACAGATATTAATTATTAATATTACATACCTTAGTATCTGTTATTGAATGTACTGTAGGTTCTTGATGGAAATACATGTTACACAGTAATAATACACAAATTACTTGCACTTTTTCATTGTGTATTATTACTGTGTAACATACCTTAGTCTTAAAAAGTATATAGAAATATTACTTATGCTAAAATTTATCGAATAATTAGTAACTAATCCGTCACATAGATCTTCTTTCTTATCAGACAGTCAGATGATCAACCGTTACCGGTATCTATGTAACTGAACTTCATAACCACATTTTTAGATATTAGAACGCAGGGATCGAACCCACGACCTCGAGCACTAACCACTTGACTAGGGATGCGGTTACGTTAATACGTTTCAAGTAATATAATAGAATAGAAAACATTTATTTTCGACTTTATAGACTAAAAACAGAGTTAGTATAATGTGTTTTAAAACGACACATACACAGCTTTAGTTTTCGGGACTGGGCCAGTTTTCTGGACTGACCCGGAACTTTTGTGTTTGTCGTAATTCACTCGTTGACGGTAACATCTGTATTCTGTATGTCTTTTGTGTATTGTGTGTCGAATTTCTGAACGCTGTGTTGTGTTGTCGGCGCACGTTTTTTATCACCAGCCAAAATTGATGGAGGAAAACGACATCTGGATCGTGAGGTGTTTTTGCTTGTATTGTTAGGTTTAAACTAGACTGACTATAACAGTCACAAACATAAATGAAGGCATGAATGGATGAAGGTGATATGTAGCAAAATTATGATTTTGAGAAAATTTAGTTCAAACTGTCACTTAAACATTTTAGAATACGTCGTAAAGTATCAAATACAATCATCTACATATCCGTCTCTAAATCATACGTTACTGCATAATATCCTAAAATGGTTAAGTGACTGTTTAAGTTTTTTCTTTGCGACATATCTTCACCAATTCATGTCTTCAAATATGATTTCAATTTGAAATTAATGTAAGTGACACATTCATTTATTCAAAGATTAAGAATATAGATTCCCACGGGAACACTGCATTTTTTCTGTATATAAAATAAGTAAATCGTAATCTTTCCAAATTTGGTCAACAATATTGGTCAAAAGTCTCCAAACACACAACTTTCGCTCGTATACAATTATTGTGATATAAGCCTGTTCATTTTAGCAAATGGTTTGTCAAACACAAACGAGATGCTAATCATGTATTAGTTAAAATAAATGGACATATATTAGGTACACAACATTGACAAGCAAACAAGTTAATCTATTGACTATTCAAAATACGCCGATTAGACAAAACAAGTCGTAAAAAAATCGCATTCAGAGGCCTGAACAGAGAGTCATACCACATCAGCGCGAGTGTCAATTTTTGTAACTTCTGGCCGTATCTTTATCGTTGTTAGGTAAATACTCTTTAACATCGTGGCAACTTGCAAGCAATGATAATAAAGTAATGTATTACATAATGCCTCCCACACCGATTTCGGTGACGGTAGCCGGTTACATTGAAACCAGGCCAGCTACGCAGGAGTTAGTTGAGTGCCTAAGTGTGTGCGCAGTACACGGGAGTACTCTTTCTTCCTTCACTCTCATAGCCCAGTGGGACGGATAACCTGGCGGGAGATCAGCCACAGTACCAACTTTTTACATGCCCATCCGACGCATTGATCATCTGTCTTGTCAGGCAATCAGGAGATCAGCCTGCATTGACCTAACCGAACTTGAAGACAACATTTCTTGATGTTCCAACGCGGTAATCGGGTCGAGAGCGAAACTCTGAATCAATAGTCCACGGATCCGATATAATTATACAATAATTACGTTTGTATTATGGCATTTCTCACCATTGCTTACCACTAGGGACAAAGTATGTCCCACTAATGATGCTGTTTTGTTGCTTTACAAAATGTAGTTAACTTCTTTACGAATGACAAATCTAGAACTTAAAAGATTCAATAGATATACGTATTCGAATTCGAGTCGAACGGGAATTGTGAATAGCCCCGCAGTTGTCGTTGGTCGATAATGATGAGGTTGATTACCAGTGGCGTAGCGTAACTAAAGGGATATAAAGATTTATATCCCTTTATAAAGATTTGTTTGGGGTCCCATATGAAGGTTAAAGATTTCTCACAACTAAAAAAATAAATGTTTGCATAAAATTAAAATAAATATTTATTCATCATAAAATCAATTACCTATCTATCTGCCGCTTTTTCAAAAAATTCACAATTTAAATTAAATACACACTCTCCTTGACTTTTTTTCGGCAAGCTGATTAATTAAATAATTTTTAGCTGATGATGACTTTAAAAATGTAGGATAGGTTAGGTTAGAGCTACGCTCCTGTTGATTACGATGATGACGATGGCGATAATGATTATGTTTTTGATGGCGATGATGATTATGATTATGGCGATAAAGGTGTATATGATGATAGTGATGACGACCATGATTATGATGTTCGTTATGATGTTGATATTAATGGTGTTCTCCTCGCAGGTGGGTTCGGGGCGCTGCAGCTCGCCGGGCACGGGCCCGCTGTCGCCGGCGGAGGGGCCGCGCTGGCACGCCCACCCCGCGCACCCCCTACACCACGCGCTGCTCTCCTCCTCCGTCAAGCGGGGCAAGGACCTGTAAGTACTGGGACCTGGGTCCTGAAGCAGGAACCCATTGTGCTCCGTGATCTAGTGGTTCTGAGCTTCGCTCTCGACCCGAAGGTAGTGGGTTCGATTCCCGCGTTGGAACAACAAAAAATGTTGTTTTCAATTTTAGTTAGGAGAATGCAGGCCGATCACTTGATTGTCCGACAAGAAAGATGATCCATGCGTCGGATGGGCATGTAAAAAGTCGGTCCTGCGCCTGTTCTCTCGCCAGTCGTGTCGGTTTACCGTCCCACTGGGTTATGAGAGTAAAAGGAAGAGAGAGTGTCTTTGTGTATTGCGCACACACTTGGGTACGATAAAATGATGCCTGCGTAGCTGGCCTGGTTTCAATGAAGTCGGCTACCGTCACCGACACCGAAATCGGTGAGGGGAGCTATTATTATACCGTCACTTTACCTCCTCAACCTAGTATCTAAAAAATCAATGTTATCTCGATAATATCTAGCTTGTATTAAACCTAAAGTATATACAGTGAAACCTGGTTAAGTGAGACATCAAGGGACCTGCAATGTAGTTTCACTTATAGAGGTATTCCACTTACCCAGTGTCTCAGATATAAAGGTATAAATAAATATCTGTCTCATTTACAGAGGGTTCCATTAATAGAGGTGAGAATACAGGTTATTTCAGTTATACAGGTGCGATCATTAAATAAAATAAAATAAATCTGTATGATGATAGTAAAGCGAAACTAAAACTGAAGGTAATTGAAGCTCAAAATTTGTACTTACGTACTTGGAATTACGTGTGGAATTTGTAGGTAGAATAAGAATGAGTAAACAAACAATGTTATCTCAGTTACAGAGGTTTATGCATATAAAATTTACTCGCTGTCTCAGTTATAGAGGTAACTATGATGATAAATCGAAAGAACAAATCCCAGATATAGAGGCTTACCTCGTCCCACTAATAGAGGTAATTCAGGGCCAAAGTGTTGGAACCTCAACATGAGTTCCAGTTAGGGAGGTTTCTCACTTATCCAGGTCCCACTTAACCAAGTTTCACTGTAGTTGAATTTTTAATGTAACTATCCATAAGGTCAATACAAGCTAGATATGATACTTAACTGAACCTCGTTTAAATAAAAATCCTTGTCATAATAAAATCTAAAATTATTAAGTTTTTTGATTCTACTGTAAAGTTGTAGATTTATAGATACGAGATTGTGACGGTAAAGCGACGATACGTTACACATGCCACGCGTAGGGTTACCAGGCCTAAAAATGCAAAATCCTGTCCGACACGTCTAAAAATCATGATTTTGAAAAAAGGTCCGGTCACGCACCTGTATTAAATTAAAATCATAGTATTAAAGTATGTTTTTATTTACTTATTTTAGACCCATATTTTTGGTTTTTAGATAGTTTATGTTTATTATATTTATATTTTATGTTCAGATATGTTTCTAGACATGTGACTTATGACAAAAATCCGGTCTGACGTAAAATCCGGGCGGAGTCCGGTCTAACACGTAAAAATCAGGTCTAGACTGGCTTTATCCGGTCAGATGGTAACCCTAGCCACGCGTCTTTATCGAGTGCAGTCCTATTGCTGTCAAAGAGCTCTTTCGGACTACTTCAAATCTACTACGGCAGCCAATTGAAAACATCTTCTATAATGTGGGTGGGTGAATAATTCTAGTTATCCATATCTACCCCCTTCTCTTGAAACTAAATTCAATCCCAATCCAAGATTATATTATTGCATTTTGTTAGTTCTATAAAATAGACACTCAACTTTGGCGCTAGTGTCGTGACGAACTGTCAAATTTAAGTGCAATTGAATACAAAAAGGAATTGCCACTTTATTCCCCTTTGTTTGCTAATCGGCAAGTAAAGATTACTAATCTTAATGGTTGAGCTACTAATATGGATATGATGTCAGTTCTTCCGCTGAATACACAATGTTATGACATCATTCATTGTGATGGTTGTGATATAGATAGATAGGTACTTGTATATTAAAAATTTAAGCTAAACAAAACACCGTGGGCCGGTTTCTGAAACGCTAATCAATTCTATGATTAATTAACATTAAAATTAACAACCCATATTGAACGCTTATTGGTGAAACTTTTATCAGAGAGAAGCGAGGATAAATATAATATAATTACATCACGCTCGTATTCGCAAGACTAGTTAAAACTCCACCAAATATAAGGTTAATTCATCAAAAGGCACCGATTAGGTGACATACGATATGAATCAACCGTATGTGTATAGTATTTGTCCTTCTCTTTCTCTTTGATAAATGTTTCACAAGTCAGTGTCCGATCCGATGTGGGTTGTTAACTTGAAGGCCATGTTTGTTGATCATAGATTTGATTAGCCTTTCAGAATCCGATAAAAATCATACATCGCGGGAGCTGTTCCTAATGTTGTTATGAAATGTCGCCTAGATGGTTAGAATTATATGCGGTTGTTTTAAATAATCCATACACCTAAAATAGTTAAAACGTTTACCTGTGACAGCGTTCAACAGTTACCTGTGACAGATTTCTATGTCTTACGTAAATCTTTAGTAATAGATAGATAGGTTATTCAAATCGGCCGTAAATAAAATGTAGCTTTTTACAATTTGGTATTTCCTTCCAATCCAATCTTTTCCACGTTCCTGTTGAAACAGAACACTTGAAGAGATGACGTAATGGGAAATATTATGACTTGTACGTGGTAAATATAAATAGTTACTTGGTAATTTTGTGTAATACATAATTCATATTATGTAGACTTTATTTAAGGTTTGGTATAATTAATTACTGAGAGTAGACTATTTACTGCATAGTACGACTAAGGGCTGATTTTTCAATAGTCGAATAACTTCTACCTGAGGAATAAATTTGTGCCTTGACAGATTTTGTACGAAATTAATGTCAAAGTCACATGTTTATGCGACAGATAAAAGTTTGACGATTGAAAAATCATCCCTAAGACGTTTAGGTTGTCTACTACAACCTAAACGTCTTTACTTTTAGGTTCAAAGTTCAAAATCGAAAAGGTGTATTAGCATGAAAATGATCGTCGCCGCTGAGCGCCCAGGGCACTCGCTGTTAGCTTTTTAACCTAGCTGTTTTCAAATCAGCTGAGCGTGAGGTCATTCACATCAGTTTCGACAGATCGTTTCATTACTAGTAAGTTACTAGTACTTACTAGTAGGTAGGTACCAGTGATAACATTTTTTTTCGGACTTTTTTCATAAACAGTATGTAAATCATGTGACTAGATTTTGGAACGAAGTTCCTTATCGCGCGTTGTGAAAGGGGGCTAGACGGAAAAAATTCTTACGAAAAGTTGTCACGACACTTTTTGCTATAGTAAGCTATTGTAAGCTGTGCGGCGTCGCATGTTTCTCTGTCTGCTCTCTCTCTCTTATAGAAAGCAAGCCAGATATTTTCATTTCTATTTCGCATTGAACAGTGTGGTGTCGCGACGATTATTTTTGATGAGTGTATTACAGGTTTTTTGTAAATAATAAATAATAAACTTCGTTCCATCCGGGTGTCCCTTGACACCTCTCAAGTTTTATTTTGTTATTAGTTTTAGACAACGTATTGTATGGTATTAAGGTAACATATATAATTATCGCACAATTTCACCCCACATGTCTGGGCTGATCAGGAGTAAGGACATGTGAGTATACGACACTTAGAGATAATACCTACATAAGGCGCATTTAAGGATATTTTTTTAATTTTTACCTAATTGCATTGTCATTGGTCCTTGATATCTATGCAAACATCAAATTAAACATTCAATCAATCAGATACATACCTACATACAACCTAAGCTTATATAAACGTGTTAAAAATTGCGTACTAGGTACTAGGTTGCGCACATTGTACATTTTTTGTACGAGTACTGTAAGTTTTGTATCGCAAATGTTTAAACGCGCGTTAGAAAGCGCCCTAAGAGCTTTTTGATACTGGGCGACAGAAAATAGTAGTGAAGTTAACCCCGTTTCCCCACCACGGTGGGCCACGCAACGTAGTACTTTGAGGACCCCCTCCTCGTAAAAAGGTTACGTGGAGTGTCCCCTTATTTGTCCCAAGAGGGGGTGCAATGTGCGTGTTAAAATTGACAAACGGCTCCACTCCTTCACTTAAAAATTATTACTAAATTTAATTGTTATTCGAAAATGTTAAATGTCGTTTATTTATCTATAATACATACAGAGTAAATTTTAAATGGGCATGGTATGTGATATCCGATAATTTAAGTGCCAATTTCACCAACACATTAAAGTTAATCTTTTATTAAATATCATGTTATCCCTCTCGTATTTCCTGTCAATGAATAAGAAGGAATTGCATTTACAAGCCGTTGCCACTATCAAGCGTTTTTAAAATCAAGATGAGGTACAGAAAAACGCTGCAAATGCAAGCTAGATTTTGAAATAAACTAATACTGCATCATTTGATTTTTACAAATATTTTATCTCCCCTTGCAGATAAATAAGAATAGGTCCAATTCAGACTATAAAAGACCGACCCCCTACCCCCAAGACTTCACGTAATAAACGAGTGGTGTTTGTGGGGGTACCGCCGCGTAGGCCGAGCCTTCTATTGGGATTGCGATACATTTTCATCATGATATATTTCCTATCGTATGCAATTCCTTTTATATTGCTAGTACATAACATTTGAACTTTAAAGGTCGCAATATGAGATTCCTGTGAAAGCGAAGTCTATTTATAGTCCATTCATATGAACTTGACTTACTAGAAGCATGATTTGCTTTTGTAGTTTTCCCTTTGTTCGGAAAACGGGTTGTTTACAGAGCGTATTGGTCTGTTTATTAAAGCTAAGTTATCTCCAGTTTCTGAATGGCTGATCAAATGGTCGATCAGCTAACATTTGAGTTAACAAGCTATTCTGACGCTCATTGGTGAACATCACTCGCTTTAACTGTGCTCACTCGCTTCGTTCACCAATGAACGTTCAGAATGGCTTGTTAAATTAAAAAAGTTGATCGACGTTTTGATCAGCCATTCAGAAGAATCAGAAGCCGGGGGAAAGCTGTTGATTTACCACCCAAGTTACAAGTAACAATTTAGTTTTATTTATCTTTCATACCATACTCCATCCTGTACCAATCTATCTAAACAAATAGCCACTAGCACTATAATCCTACCAATTTGAACGCCACTTGTTAACAGTCTGTCGGATAAGTGGGAGCCCGAAAGAGAGATCTTCGGCTTAGCGATGATAATATGTACGGTCAGTCCGAATACCGTTCGTGCACGCATGATTTGAGGCACGAGAATCGGGGCCCTAATCGAATGTGTTTGTGGCGGACCAACTAGGGCCAAAAACCTGCATCGCGCTATCGAAGTTTTTAAGAGCGTACACCACGCTCGCACGCACGCACGATCTCCCTTTGGGGCTCCCACTATTCCCACTTGATCTGCTTGTTTACGTAGCGTGAGTAGAGTCGACTGTGCCGGAGTAAAGTGTTGACGTTGTTGCAGTGACGGCAGGCGGTGGTCGGTGGCGTCGCTGCCCTCCTCTGGGTACGGCACCACGCCCGGCAGCTCCAGCTTATCGGTGAGTTACTGCTTTGCTGCTTCTGCTGCCCTAGTACATGACCAATTGTGTGTAGACAAAGTTCGACATAATACTCCTCTGTAGCGTATGATGACCTCTGTAGCGCAGTGGTTGAGCGCGTTGGTGCTCGAGCAGGAGGTCGCGGGTTCGAATCCCGCCGAAGGAATAAAACGTTTTCTGTGTTCCTGGGTCATGGATGTGTTAATATATGATAAAAATCTTAAATATGTATATAGTATACAAGTATTAAATATACATATTTCCGTTGTCTGGTACCTGTAACACAAGTTCTTCGTGTAAAATGTCGATAGATATTATGTTATATTATACTCGCTCGGCTTAAGTAGGTATAGAAGTCGTTTCTGCGGTCTGGAACCTTACTCGTCTGCGTCAGCTTTTCCAGGATTTGATGTATTCTTTCATATATCTATTTATCTCCTATATCTATATAAATAAAAATGAATTGCTGTTCGTTAGTCTCGCTAAAACTCGAGAACGGCTGAACCGATTCAGCTATTTCTGGTCTTGATGTATTCGCGGAAGTCCAGGGAAGATTTAAACGGGTCAGATAGTAAATTGTGAAGAAGTTGCTTATGTTGGTATTTTCTCTATAGTCCAAAAGACGGCTTCAATTATAATGTCTTCCATGTTAATTATAGCCTGTTTGACTGCAACTGACTGATGATGACGACTGATTCTATTCGGCAAATTGATCAATCCATTTTACATAAGGGGTACATGACGTAACAACATCAATGTAACAAGTTTCATCTTGAGAAAAAATATATCTGTTTACTTAATGTTGTTTTCTGCGAAAGTTTAAGGGCGGAATTTTGCGTCGGTCTTGATGTCTGGCTCCGGAGGGCCCATTAGGCTACATAATTCAAGAACATTCGGGTTTTTATGAGACCGTATTAGCCATCTTTTTTACAGTTTGTGGTAAATGGTTTTTGGGAACACGACCGTTTAGAGACTCTTAAATGTCACGCAAGTTAATGATTTCTCAAAAATATAATATGTTTTAAAGATATTCGTACTGTTATCATGGTACCTTTAATTGAGATAAGATCTTTATTCATAAAATATTTTTTACATTTAGGTACTAAACCAAAGGGCTTTTAGAACCCTAGGACCTACACTGTAGCTTCTAGTCCTTCTAGATTGTATTTTATGTCTTACGACCGAATCTGATTAAGTATAATCTGAATAAATTGACGTTTGCTTATTTTGATTCTCAGTCGATTGATATGGTCACTCGGGAGTCGGGAGTACAAAAAGTTACGATATAACGATTTTCTTTATCCTGGTTAGTTTAAATGCAATCCGCAAAATAAAACATCAAAAGCCGTTGAGATCGAACTGATTCGATTCTCGATTGTTTGCAGAACTCGGGAGTAAGCCTGCTGGGCAAATAGACAAGGACAGCATGTGACTTGAGCTCACTAGATATTATGCAAGATAGACTCTACATAATATTTTATCTGTCGGAAAACGAAACCGTAAATTAAATATGTAAATACAAATAATGTACATACATAGTAAAACATATACACGCTTACATAGTTATAATTTTAGTCATAAGTGTCAGACAGCTAATTTTTACATGTACTGACGCTCTATACATATAAAGTAGGTAGGTGAAACTTCAGAATAAGCTATTTAGCGCTTGATAGAAGATTGTAAATAAAATAGGCCTGGGGCCTACTCAAGATGCCATCGCTAATTATCGCTTACAAAGTTCGATAACAAAATGTATGGGATTTGACATAAGCTAAGCTAAATGATCGCGATTTGGTATGTTATTTAGCGTACCTTATGTCTAATCCCATACATTTTGTTGTCAACCTTTGTAAGCGATAATTAGCGATGCCATCTTGAGTAGGCCCCCCGGTCCGGATTCAAGATGCCATCGTTATTTTTATCGCTTACGAAGTCCGAAAACAAAATTTATGGGATTTGACATAGGCTTCGTAAACGACGATCGTATACGTATGGCATTTTGCGAAGCTTACATATTATGTCAAATTCCATATATTTTGTTTTTAAATTAGTAAGCGATAAATAGTAAGCATCTTGAATCAGGACACTGATTTGCTTCTGTATCTTTCAGATACGTTGGAAAAGTCACTTGACAAACATTGAGAGTTTCTTACGCCCGGTTCTTCCCGACGGGTTAGAGTTGAACCGGTGGTAACTTTTTGTGTTGACATTCCGAGAATAACTAGTAATTTTTTTTATGAAAATATTTTTTTTTAGACAAATACAACAACATTGTATAGCCAAACATGTTTTGTACACATTTCTATTAGTAGGGGTTAATGTTATGTATTCGGCGATGATAAAATCCGAGGCCACGAAGCAGGCGATAGATAAATAAAATAATAATGAGGTGCGAATAATTTACAAGGTTCTTGAAACCATCTTCAGGCGACTATTGCGTTACAATATTATGTAGATTTTTTAAAGAAAGATACTAATTATGTAATTTAAAACTTTAAAGTTGGTTTTCCATAATTTTAGGTACATATTCTAAATAAGTGTTTGTGTTATCCTTTATGTAAAAATCCAAGAGAAACATGATTAATAGATAGCAGTTAGGTACCTAACTCTCATGTAATAATAAGATTTGGAAAAAAGTTTTAACTTTCTAGCTTCTGTTTACTGTGATCGAGCGTTTTTATTTACGGGCTATTCCCGTATTTTATTCTAGATCACTTTTGGTTCTATTAATTGTCTGGCTAGAAAAGACTTTCTTCATAAAACTATTTCAATGTAAGACGCTACTAATGTAAGATTCAATGTACTACGCTAATCGCTTCTCGCTCTCCTAGTTATGCTAAGTCCCGATTTCACTAACGCATGTTAGTGTTAACGCCATGTTAAAATACCATGCTTTCTCATTCGTTGACAGGAAATATGAGAGGGATAACATGATATTTAACGAAGGATTAACTTTAACATTGCTTGGTGAAACACGCCCTTAGCGTGCCATCGTGTTTAGTGGCCTCGGCTCGCGTGTTTCGCTAATCGTTTTCGGAAGTATTACTTGCGGTATTACGGCCGCTGACTCATTAGGAGCTCCACACATTCGGTAATTGTGATAATATGGCCCATGTGTAATGTGCGGTATGTGTCATTAGGTCACGATACTTGAAGGTTTTGGAAATACATTTGAGAAATTTCGAGGAATTTAGATAGAGAAAATAAGGCGAAGGGTATATACATATAGTAAAATGTTGGTGATCACGCATAAAGGAAAGTTTGGAAACAAATGAAGGATGGATAATAAATTTTTATTTTTAGCTTCGTAAACTCTTTAAAAAAAAAATTTGACTGAAAAAAATATTCCAATACGTCGTCTAGTTTCCGAGATATAACTTTGTTTCAAATTCTCGACGTGTGGCGTCATTTTACAACACTTATAATTTTAGAACAATTTGAAATCCCTGTAATTTCATGAATACTTGCTATTTTTCAATGAAACAAAAACAAGTGAATTTGTATAGATGCAAGCCCAAGCGATTTTGTATACCTAATAACATTCTCCATTGTAATCAAAGTTGTTTATAACCTACCCGGGCACCTGTTACACCTGGACCCGGATTCTGGAAATGTCAGTCTCTCCCACTCGTGCACGCATGGTTTGACACGCGTGTGAGCGAGATAGACTGGCCCAATGGTTCAACGACAAAAAAACTTAAGAGGTTTACACGTTGGCAGCTTATCGGCTTAATGGACGCGCAGCTGTCTATCATACATCCTTACATATCCGCGCCGCGATAAACTCACAAACTAAGCTGCACTCTGCACAGATCTTCATGTTGTTTTCACCAATAGATAGAGGAAGGTTTTAGTGTATTAATTGTACCCGGCTGGCTAGTTATATATACATACTAGATGTAGCCTTTAGCTAAAATTCGGTTATATTTTAAATTGTATGTTTCAGGATTTTTTTAATTCTTTACATTTTTGATAATTAATTAAATATCTAAGTACCTATTTCAAGCTTTATTAAAAAATGTTTTCAGTGCAGTTTTTTGTGCACGACCTGGATGATAATTGTATAAAATTTCAAACCACTTGGATCACAAAATTCTCGTAAAACATGTAGGTACTCGACGTTTGTCAAGTGTTTCACGTATTTAAATAATTACTTTGCAATCTGAGCGGCTCCACAGAACCATTGTTTCGAGCTTCACCTCAAATAACACGTTTTATCTATTTCATAAGTGTTTAGATACGATAGGTAAATACCTAAATACCTACTAAGAAATTATTCCACGTAGGCAACCTAGGTATTATCTAGATTCTAGATATGGGAAGCTTAGTCATATATACAAATTTTTGCGCGTGATATCATAACTCATATTATACGAGTAACGAAACGTTTTCTATGAATGTGTTCAAATAAAATGCTTCATATTTTTTTAGGTGTAAATTCAATGTATATGCACTTATATCTGTTATGCGATTTTGATCTTTATCGCCATGCTACTAACGTGTACAATACGGCGGCGTGACGTTTGAAAGTCGACAGCTGTCGCAAGTCCATCATCGTGGTTATGAATCTGATATTGACCGCGTTTCGTCTTTCATCGGCTCATAAATATTTGATGTGATGAGATTATTTTACATATTACATTGAAAACTTGCCATGCAACTAATCCGTACGTTTACGTGTTAGCTGTGCCTGCGACGTCGTCCGCGTGAAATAATAATAATAGTTTCATTGAAACCAGGCCAGCTACGCAGGAGTTATTTTATAGTGCCCAAGTGTGTGCGCAATACACAGAAGCACCCCCTCTTCCTTCACTCTCATAGTCCAGTGGGACGGATAACCGACACGACTGGCGGGAAATCAGGTGCAGGACCGACTTTTTACATGCCCATCCGAAGCATGGATCATCTTCCTTGTCAGACAATCAGGTGATCAGCCAGCATTGTCCTAACCAAACTTGAAAACAACCTCTTTTGTTGTTCCAACGCGGGAATCGAACCCACGACTTCCGAGTCCGAGTCCTAGAGAGCTAGGTAGGCTCTATACCACTAGACTACGGAGACGTCAAAGTGTCGTGAAATAAAATCATAGTCAAGTAAAACCATAATTTTGAAGAATGCCTTACCGCCGTTTATGTCAACAGGCTCCCAGAGTGCTAAAAAAAAACACTGACAACCGCGCCTGCTTTCGGCGAATTAGCCTGAGGGTGGGAATGGTGCTGGATCTCCTCGTACGGAGGACGGAATTCTGATTGCTGTAAATAGAACTCTGGGTTAGACATGGCGTGGCACAATTTGCCGCGCCGGCCTGGAAATAATAATTGTCGTTTGCAGGCGCTGCGGCGCTAAATCCCATACAAATCTGAATGCAATGACGCCACGAGATCTTTGGCGCGTATGAAAGCGTACTATTGAGTAGTTCCGTTCGCGTAATTTAAATAATACTTAGTCATTCGGCGAGCTGGTAGTACAAAATTGTGAATAATTTCCTAGAGAAAAAATGCCATCAGAGCCGTTCGGTGGCGGCGGCGCCGTGCGAAATCGGCGCGGCGTACCCGGCGCGGCGCCCATGTCTACTCTAGGATATAATATAGCAATCTACTGTCGTAAAATCGTCGACAGTTGAGTTAACACTAGTTCAATTTGGATGTTTTTTTCCTTTTTTCCAGTCGCAATGCTCGTCCCAGGAGCGCCTGCTGGCGGTGCAGGCGGCGTGCGAGCCCCCGCCGCGCCCCGCCTGCCCGCACTGCCACCAGCACCAGAACTCGCTCAAGTAATGCCGCCTACGGTGTCTTTTTACGCAAATAAATCAAAATTTTGCTCTGTTAATTAACCCAGGGTCCTCATTAATGATGCCATCGCTATTTATCGCTTACAAAGTTCGACACCAAAATGTTTGGGATTTGACATAGGCTTCGCTATGACGAGCGAATTCGTATGTCATTTAGCGAAGTTATGTCAAATTCCATACGTTTTGTTTTCGAACTTCGTAAGCGATAAAAAGCGATGGCATCTTGAATGGGCCCAGACCTCTACAGAGGGTCATTGGTTAACGCGTTGGCGTCCGAGCCAGAGATCGTGGGATTTCATCCCACCGAGAATTTTCTTAAAATGTTTTCGGGGTCATGTACTTTGTACGTGTATTGAATATATTAAAAAAGTTATACACATACTTAGCACACCACCAGATTGAGGTGGTGTATATTATTATTATCTAACGTGTCACGTGCACCTGCAGCAGCTCGCAGGGCAGCGGCATGAACTGGGCGTCGCTGTCGGACAGCGGCGGCAGCGTGCACGCCCCACGCGCACCCTCGCCGCGCGCGGTGCCGCGTCGCGTCCGCAGCCGGAGTCTCAGGTACTAATTTGTGCCTTAAGAGTAGAGGCCAACTTAATTCAATTCAACAAATATGACGCTTAGACTCTTCGCCAAGGTGAGCATAATTCATAATAATATGTTCCTGTCTTTGATACGTTAGACAAGCAGATTGACAGAGAAAGACGAAATAAGGATTAGCGTATCAGTGGTGTTAATATAATAAATAAAATATTTACGTAGTACAATGTACATAATAAATTCATTTTAAATTTTAGAGTGCAGTAGGTATGTAAGAGAAATTATCAAAACAGGAAAATAATATTAACGAAAGGAGGAAGGAAATGAAGTAATTAGTTTGATCAGGTTTATAACATTAAAAATTAAGAACAAATAATAAAGGCACACTTACTTTTATGTGAGTGGTATACACAAAATTTAATAACATCCTGCATATTCTTATTATAGAATATCCTGTATGTTATGATCTTAAAAAAATATATCAAGATTGTAATCAGACGGTCCTTGAATATATATTTTTTTCCTTTCTTGAATATAGTATAAACATATATTTTTTATGTCCATCAGTGCTTGCTGGCGCTGTATATAACGACTGCCATTGGACTGCAAGAGCAAAATTGCAACTATAAACTGGACTCCCAGATCATGTATAATGTGAATTACGTACATTTGAAAGCAATGCCCGTTGCCGTTACTCTAAAAATGAACTCCAATCCGATATATAATTATTAAACAATAAAAATAGAATTTGATAGTTAGCTAATTCTGAACACAACACTGGTGCTAAATTGGTTTAAAATTAAGCGTCGATTTTATGGAAGTAAGTGAAATTAGATTTAAATATCCCGTTTACAATCTTTTTTAAAACTGCAAATGACTAACATTGGTATCGTATTGGAATTGCATTTAGTTTCAATAGTAAGAGTCAATAAACTCATATATTTTGTCTATTCCTATTGCAGTTCGCCGTCGCGGTCGCCGGGCGGCGGCAGCGGCGGCTCGGACGGCGCGCGCGACGACGCCGTGTCCGCCATGTCGTCGCTCTTCGCAGCTCGCTTCCCCGCCGCGCAGAAGGCTATGGACGACAAGTATGATAATATAACTTGTATACGATAAGGCATAGAAACTGTTTATGATGAACCGTTTATCGACCGCCACGAATATTTCAAGGCCAAAAATAGCCGAATCGTTTCAGCCTTTCTCGAGTTTTAGCGATTCGTTTTTGTATATAAGATAGTAACGATTTCTTTAAGGAAAGCAGTTGATGACTTCCCTGACTAACGAATATATTAATTTCGCAGATTAAGGGGTCTTATCGATGAACTGACCGAATTAGATAAGAAAACAGATCGTCCGCCCATTGAGAGATTTGTGCAGCGGCAGGTAATATTATCTTACTTTCTATTTATTGAAGCAAATAAATATCTTAAACTTTAGTGATCAATGAAATTGTTTTGTTGACTATTATATGCATATATGCATTATTACATAGATCTAAGATACGATAGACCACGTTTTATTTTATAGTTTTTGAATCATATAAGGCTTTTGATTTCGTGCTACATAAATTGTTGTCCAGTTAATAAGTCTAGTGATTTAGTTTAAAACTATACAACAGTTAAATAATTATAGTTAAAACTATTTAAAGGAACAGTAATACTTATGTCACAAACCTTAATATAGTGTCTCTTCCTCTTTATGCTAAAATATAGGTTGGTGTGCCTCAAGGATTGACATTATACCCTATTTATTTCTTTACATATTGTAGTAGGGTGTAAGTCGGAATATTATAAAATTTGTTGAACTTGTTTCTTGCAGGTGCTGGAGATGGCCCGGGACTGCCTGCACAAGTCGGAGTCGAAGCAGGTGACGAGCACGTACTTCTACGACATGGCCGATAGCCTCGACAGGCTGCTGGCTGAGGTAAGAAGTTTACATACATATTATGGTGTTGTATTAGATAAATTGGACATAGTAATAATTCTAAAGTGGGGCTCTTGTGGGAAAGATATGTATGTGCGCGTGTATGTGACAAAATAATAAACGCTAAACTACATAGATGATGAACTGTAGCCTCACCCGCCGGCTGATTACGTAAAAATAGCATTTGGCAAAAATCGCCAAAGCAAATTAAGTGACAATGATAGGGACTATTAATTAAATGTGTGACGCTGAATTAATTTTTTTGAATTTTAAAACTTTAGGTTTAAAAGTATATTAAAAAATAAGCACAGTGTCCCTACAAAACTTAAAACTGCTCTCCAGTTATATTTGGTTTTTAGCACTTTTAACTGTCGATAAAGTTCATAATATATTTTTTTACGATTGCTTTGATTTTGTAAGATTACGTAATAACCCTGCCGTCTCCCGTTAAGAGGACCAGCCCCGATACTCGTATGTACAATCAGTAATTTAGCTCGGTGCCTTTAGCTAAGTATCAATAGCAAATTGCGTCGAAGACTTTCGAAAACAAAAGCAGGCTGATCACCTGATTGTCTGACAAGATAGATGATCTATGCGTCGAATGGGCGTGTGAAAAGTTAAAAATCCGTCTCATCCGTCCGAGCCACGTGAGTGAAGGAAGAGAGAGTGCTTCGGTGTATTGCGCGCACACTTTGGCACTATAAATGAATGGAATGGGATGAAATGGATATTAAATTTCGGATACGGATATGGATATTAAGTTATTTCGTATTATCCGTTTGTTTCAGATAATTTCAGTTACGGATATAAAATTTTTGTTTCCTTTTTACAGTAGCTTAACTTTCATTTCGGATTCGGTTACGGTTACGGATATTTTTATATCAGATATTTGATAGTTTCGGTTTCGGTTACGGAGCTCCCTAACATCCCTGCTGCGTAGCTGGCCCGGTTTCAATGAAACCGCCCACCGTCACCGAAATCGGTGTGGGAGGCATTATGATTAGTATACAATGCTAATGTTAATCGTATGATGTTGTGTACGACGACAGACGCGCGAGAAGTCTGTGGAGGCGGGCGGGCGCGTGGCGCCGCTGGTGACGCGGCTCACGCTGGCGATGGCGCGGCCGGCGCGGCTGCTGGAGTGTCTGGAGTTCGACCCCGAGCGCTTCTACCGGCTGCTCGAGGCCGCCGAGGGCCACGCTCGGGTCACGCAGGTAGGAGACTTATTATTATTAATAATAATAAGACAGACATGACTGTACACTATAACAGACCAGACATAGTTCTGTATCTTATATTGCAATACCTAACACACAACCTGACCACCACACACTAACAAAGTAACTAAATATTCAGACCTCACAATAGAAACTAAATCGCAATGGAAAGTTAACACCGTCAAAACAATACCTATTATAATGGCAACCACTGGCATCATACCTAAAACACTTCACACATCACTCAAAACACTTAACATACATCCTATTACAAAAAGCAGTCATACTCAATACGTGTCGTATTGTCCGAAAAATTGAAACAGTCATCTTACCTGAAGTTGTTTCGCCACAAACCCGCAACTGCAGTAGATCCCCGAAAGGAAGAAAAGAAAATTTCTAAAAACCATGATAATAATAAGAAGTTTATTCAAGTACTTGACACTAGTTAAGACAAAATATATTAGGACGGTAACACAACACAACATTTTGAAAGTAGTAATATGCAGCGACAAAACAATTCAAAAACAGAATTTAAAAGAAAAAGAAAGTACAGTAATACAATAAATAAGGTGTCCGTGCTAGGTATAGTTCGTAAATGATAAATTTAACCTAAAGGTAAACAAACCGAAAGTATAGAAATTTTCCCTTATCCACTTATTGTGCACACTTATCAACACTTTCACAAGTATGTAAAGGATTACACTTCATTATCCAATACATTTTATAACAACATAATATAAACAATAATTAATATGTTTAAACATCAAATAAAAATCTTTCATAGAAAAAATACGCCATTTTGACACTGCCGATTGTAGAATATAAGGCTATTATAATCTATGGATTCATAGCAAACAAAAATCATAGTATTTATTATTGACGGGTTTGTTTACGTTTAGATTAAATTTATCTCGGACGTACTATAATGCAAACACTTGAACTGAAGTCCACTCAGGTATAATGATCGCAGCATTATACCACGATCCCTGGTATTCTGTGGATCCACGCAGTTGCCAGGCGGGTGACATGACATAATATTAATATATCTTTTGTTAGATTTATAATGTTGGATCACCTTAGGACCGAATACGATAATCAAAGTTAGAAACCCTCCTATTCTCCGGCCGTCACAGTCATTTTGGTTTTATGAAGAAACAAGTTTTTCATAACACCATGTGGGCTTAGACATAAGGCAGATTTTTAGTCTACATAAACTTTGAAATTGGCTACTCATTAAGGAGCCATTGTTAATAAAAGTAAACTAGAAATTAAAAAAAAACCCTCCGACTTAGCGTGTAACATTCCTATCACACCTAACAAACGACCTGATGACTTTGAAAACATGAACCGATTTCCACCAAACATCGCTAAGAACACTATCGACTGATATACCTTTCAAAGCGCATTACAATCGGATCATCCGTATGGGAGATACGATGCCACAGACATACACATACACATTTACATAGTCACGAACACCTCGTCGTTTTTGCGACGGGGGTTAAAAAAGAAGATAGAAAAAGACGTTGAGCGCCACTATATGAAAGTATCGTTTTATAATTCTATCGTTACACTAATACCGCTTATTCACACATTCAACATCAAACAATTCAGCAATACTAATGACTTTAATTACTTGTGTTGTTTTGCAGGGTATAACAACGGACATACCACAGTACATCATCCACAAGCTGGGGCTGTCCAAGGACCCGCTGGCTGAGCTCCAAGTACCGCCGCCGCCGCCGCCCCCGCCGCACTCTAGTCTAGATACGTCAAAGTGAGTGAGAGATAAAATATGCAGGACGGTCTTAAAAAAGACGTATACTGCTCGAGACGCCCAACAGAAGTAATAACGTAATAAAGGTTGTGGGTGAGAGAGGAGGAACCTGCTTACCGCAGCCGTATGCGAGAGAGAAAGTAGAGCCACACAGCCTGGCACCGTAACGCGTTACGTTACGAATCGCTTTACCCTCCCACAAGAAGAAATAACTCCAATAGAGCGC
Organism: Celastrina argiolus; assembly: GCA_905187575.2. Classification (NCBI taxonomy): domain Eukaryota; kingdom Metazoa; phylum Arthropoda; class Insecta; order Lepidoptera; family Lycaenidae; genus Celastrina; species Celastrina argiolus. Next base: position 14,438,778 of record LR994597.1, read on the forward strand.
TTTATATCATATATTTAACATTTGTTACAGCCCTGTATCGCCCAGAGCGTGTAATGTAAAACGCCAGTTTAATCATCTGTTTAAAAAGACAGTGTGACATCATCCTTATTGCTTTACATAGTTCTTTTTTCATGTATTATTTATTTGCTAGCACTTAGCGCACGATGAAAGGCAATGAATGAGCGTCATAAGAGTTATGTTATGACGTTGTGACGTTAAACGTATCGTCTGTAAACTAACTTTACAGTCAACCAATTTATTTGTTTCTCAGAGTCCGCGGCCGCCAGTCCCCGCCGGGCTCCGGCACGGGCGCACCACCCACGGAGAGCGACTACCAAGTCATCAAGCTCATCTCCAACGGGGCCTACGGCGCCGTCTACCTCGTCAAACACAAGCAGACACGCCAGAGGTGAGCCGGGCCGGTCGGATTATATTACCTCGAATATCGATTGTCAGCCTGTCCCACTCACACGCGTTGAACACAAGCAGACACACCAGAGGTGAGTCGGGCTGTTCCGATTTTCTTATCTCGAAAATCGATTGTCTCTCCCATTGTCTGTCCCTCTCGCACGCGTTTAAGTTGACGCGAGCGCGAGCGGGCAGACTGACCAAATAGATATTCGAAGTACGAATCGGGGTCCAGATAGCGGGGAGTGTGTCACCGCCCCGCCGACTGTCATTGACCAGGCAATTCAAAATTTTACCAGACAGGAATATATAAACGCACACATAGACGTACGTCGGTCGCGGTATTTTGTTCAGACTATAGATATTTATGGGCAAATAGACGGATATCTACTCGTATCTATTTATATAAAGATATATAATGGCAAGGACAGCAATACCTGCCACATAACCGGTAACCCCATAGAAAACCAGTAACTGCACTATTTCAAGTCAATCAAAATAGGAGAGGACAGAAAAAGAGTTGCCTGATATATGTTATATAGTGGAGAGATACTGCGGTTTTTTGAAATATAAATATATAATACATTTTTATTTTCAGATATGCCATGAAGAAAATAAGTAAGAATAATCTGATATTACGAAACCAAGTGGAGCAGGCCTTTGCGGAGAGAGATATTTTAAGTTTCGCGGACAACCCTTTTGTGGTGAGTTTCTAATTTTATTTATATTACGAAAGGCTTTCAATAGGGATGTTGACAAACGCAACTCATTTGATTTTAGGCATGTAAATGCCTATGCACGAAAAAATAATTTTGATTTGTGTTTATACCTATATATCCCGCCTAAACGCTCTAAGCTTAATAATGGAATGAAAAAACGTAATGCTATCCTTTCAGCATACTGTTTCGGATTTCTCCTACCGCGCCCAATTTACAATCAATCAATCAATCAATTTATTTGATATAAAAGTAGTAGAAAGGATGTTCAATACATAGATTACATTAGGACCTGACACTTTTAGCTATACATTAGCTTGCAAAATATTCTTATTTATTTATTTATCTCGGGTTCGGGTTAAGTGTGGACGGTAACTACAACACATGTTCTATTTCCAGGTGACGATGTACTGCTCGTTCGAGACGCGGCGGCACCTCTGCCTCATCCTGGAGTTCGTGGAGGGCGGTGACTGCGCGACGCTGCTGCGCGCCGGCCCGCTGCCGCCGGACATGGCGCGCCACTACTTCGCCGAGGCGGTGCTGGCGGTCGAGTACCTGCACTCGTACGGCATCGTGCACCGCGACCTCAAGCCGGACAAGTGAGTGAGGGTGATCTAACACGTACTGGTACAGCTCGGCTTGAATCGATCTCGGGCCTTACTCTGCAAACTGATTCGATTTTGATTCAGATTCGATCCTGCCGCGTACACCTGTATATATTGACGTTGTTTATGTTGATTCTCAGTCGATAATCGATCGAATTGATCTGATACTCGAGAATCGGATCAATTCGATCTCAACGGTTTATGGTATTTTATTTGGATGTGAAGTGATTTGAAACTAATTAGGATTAAGAAAATCGTTAGATCGTAACTTTTTGTCCTCCATACCATATCAGTCGACTGAGAATCAAAATAAACAAACGACAATTTGTTCGGGAGTAGGCGGCGACGGCGTCGATCGAATCTGAATCAAAATCGAATCAGTTTGGTTAGTAAGGTCCCTGATTTGACTCAACCCGAACTAACTAAAACCGACTTAAGTATATCAACCTGACTAGGTAGCGTAGACGAAATTGAAAGATAATTCTTCAGTAATATTAATTATAATGTTTTTTTATTATTTCAGTTTACTGATTACCGCGACCGGACATATTAAGTTAACTGACTTCGGACTCAGTAAAATGGGACTCATGTCGCGTAAGTATTTATCATAAGCATAAACGCTTTACTTCATAAAGATATAACTACATTAATACCTCATAAGTTAGGCAGAGCAGAGAGAGCACAATTGCTCTCCATTTATCATCAATTTTGTGGGCTGTAACTAAATTATTCGGAACTGGAAATCATTTTTCCTAAACAGAAGCTCTCCCCAAACAATACACAATCGCCGTGGTACTCCTCACAGATTGGGACATTTTCCACAGATTGGCAACCCTGATTAATACACATACTATTAAATTAATAATAACTGTTTATGTGTGTGTTCAGTGGCGACGAACCTATACGAGGAGTACGCGGACCGCGAGGCGCGGCAGTTCTCCGACAAGCAGGTGTGCGGCACGCCCGAGTACATTGCGCCGGAGGTCATACTGAGACAGGTACAGAGAGACAACAGTACACGTTATGCGACGAGGAGTACTTTTTCTTTTTTTTCCTTGCGCATGCGCTGCCCAGCTATGTCGTCCAATACGCTACTGCCCATTTCTTGATGTATATTCCCTCTGTCATCTGTGTGTGTAGTGCTCCCCATGGAGACATATAAGGCCTCAGCCTCGAATTTTGTGGGCAGCGGGGCGGCAGCGGCGGCGGCGCGGGTGCGGTACTCGTTACCCGCTCCCGCGCCCCTGTTTTCACGAACCGGTCCATTTGATTTTACGCAAAAGATCCTGCCGCTCCCGCGCCGTCGCCGCTGCCCGCAAAATTCGAGGCTGAGATCTAAGTGTTGTTTATTAACCTATATAGATATAAAAAGATTGAGTTTAACTGTGTGACAGGGCTACGGCAAGCCGGTGGACTGGTGGTCGATGGGCGTGATCCTGTATGAGTTCATCGTGGGCTGCGTGCCGTTCTTCGGCGACACGCCCGAGGAGCTGTTCGCGCACACCGTCAACGGTCAGTCTCATACGTGACGTATTCACATGTTCTTTATAGCTGCAATGTCAATAAATGTCGTCTGGAGTAAGTGGATGAACGTGTCGTATCGGGTTCGAGTCCCGCCGAAGGAACATAAAAGTTCCTGGATCATGGACGACGGATGTGTATTAAATATAAGTGCATAATAAAATATGTTCGGGAACTGGCCCATGATTCAGAATACTAATGATAAGAAATTCCTCGGACAAGGTTAGATCAAAGAACATATCGACGCAAGCAAACGATAATGCTGTAAGCACAATGCTGTAAGTACTGTACTGACAGCATTTTCGTTTTCTTGTGTCGATATTAAGCATAACATTTACGGTGATGCATACGAAACTGCAAAAAAGTTTGCTTTACAATTTATCACGCTTGATGGAGCAAGCGCAGAGCAGTCTCTTATTCTCAGTACTCGTTGTTGACTGCGGTTCGCGTGGGAAAAAGTATGTGTATCTGTTACGTAGCAGAATCAAATAATTAGTAATGAACTTTGACGTAGATGACATCGAGTGGCCGTCTGAAGAGGACTTCCCGATAGCACTAGAGGCTCGAGCTATTATCACCGAGCTGTTGGCTCGGAACCCGCGCGACCGCCTCGGCACTGGCGGCACTCATCAGGTTAAGGTGAGTCACAGTGACGTCATAATACTTAAAACATAGGTACGGTTATTTGTCCTTAGTATATTATAGGTTGTGTTTATATTTTTGATATATTTTTTATAACATTTAACTTTCATACAGATTTATAAAATTGACTTTTAAATAAAAGTTTATAACAAGAAAAGCACCTAAAATACTTACCTACACTCAACCACGGTTCAATAGTATCGTCGAATAATTTTTAATCTCAGTAAAATCAGCCAAAATGTCGTCGTCTGTTTTTTATATAGATAAATATGAAAATTTAAGTGAATCAAAATGTCCGACTACCAATTATTGGATTTAGTATAACACATATTTCCGACGACTTTGTACGAGGAAAAGAAAGCGTACTTTTTTCCGAGACAAAAAGTAACTCTTCTTCCCCGCGGTCTGTAGGTACTATATCTGTGCCAAAGTTTATCAAAACTTGTAAAGTACTTTCGGAACATACAAACCTTTACTCTTTATAAGATTATTACTGTAGAGTGTATAAAAAGTGTATAGTTTTGAAATCTATTCAATGTAAACAAACTTACAGCTCTTTCGTCATCTAAATACAGTAAAAGTCAAATCAAATCAAAACATTCTATTCAGAATAATTTTTTACAAAATGTTTTCTGAACGTCGTGTCTATGTGACGCCTACCACCGGTTCGGGAACTAGCCCAGCGAAAAGAACCGGCGTAAGAAACTCGCATGGGGCCATCTTTTACCAAAAATATGGTAAAGTAGATGAATTGTAGATGAATCGTTTCGTTAAAACATATTTAATGATTAACAGGAGCACGTGTACTTCTACGGGCTGGACTGGAACAACCTGCTGCGGCGCAAGGCCGAGTTTATCCCGCAGCTCGAGAACGACGAGGACACCAGCTACTTCGACAGTCAGTATCCGTCCTGCTCGCACATTAAACTGTTCTGCTGCGAATCCGATTATATAAGTTTAACCTTGTATGACGTTTTCCGCGAAGACTCCAGATGATGATTGACATATCGTCGCTTAACTTCTCAACCTCGTATCAACTTTTCAGTACAGTCAAATAACTTAATAATTTTAGATTTTATTATAACATGGATATTGTTTTCAATGAGATTCAGTTATGTACAGTATACATCCAAAATACATGTCATAATAAAATCTAAAATTGTTAAGTTTTTTGACTCTACTGAAAAATTGTAGTTTTTAAGATACGAGGTTGAGAAGATAAAGCGACGATATTCGATAGTCATACCCGAATAAAAACATCCTATAATCCTATAATGTTTAGCGAATTTCATAAACATTCAGCAGAGAAAAAGGTCCGTACATCATGTACCCGAAATCTTCGTAGCATTTTGATAGTCATTATATGTAAAGCCGAACTTAATTAAACATAATAACTGAACTTAGTGTTGCTATATGCCAATTTCGGGCACAACCTGTCATCCAACCAACGTCATTGTAAATCTCTGTTCTGCAGGTCGATGCGACCGCTACAACCACAGCGAGGTGGACACAGACGAGGCGGCGGAGAGCGCGGGCGCGGGGGAGGGCGGCGCGGACGAGGCGGGGCTGTTCGCCGCCTTCTCGTCCACGTCGCCGCAGTGGCGCCGCCACTACCACCACTCGCACTCGGCGCTCTCGCACGATTCGCGGGTACGTACACGCACTCGTAGCGTGTGTACACACATGCACACGCACCCATTTACACGTACTATTCCATGTATGTACTACGCGTAATATGTGGTGTATATAATACGGATTCGAGATAAAAAGTTTCGTATTCTAATCCATACTTGATAAAATTAAATTTTATCAAACTTCCCCAGTAGTTCCCCTTTTACTATCATTATCTTTATTTCTACAATAAACATGGTAAAAACCGTTTTTACCTTTAAATTTTTAGAGCACGGACAGCTGGCCTGGTACTCCGGACAGTGCAGGCCCGCCGACCACGCCCACCGCACCCACTGCGCCGCTGCACCATCACAAGTGCCCCGTGAGTATTGCGTCACATATTATTGTACATATAGCTGTCTCGGCTTCGTACCGACTTTGAATTAAGATTATTCACACACTGACAGCAGCGCCATCTACCGGGACCAATTAAATAATACACCTTACTCAAGAACTACTCTTCACATTGGTGACAACAGTATATAGTGTTTTTATTTTTTAATTTTTATATATGCAATCGCAATTCACATTTTAGGCGAGGCAAAACAGACAGTGAATACGTTATGCTAATTATGTTACAGATGCTGGGCGCCGGATCCGGTTCCACGGCTGAGTCGTCTCAGACAGACTCAGATGACGTGTCGCCGGCGGCGCGGAGGCGTGCGGCGCTGCGACCGCACGCACACGCGCACGCACACCCGCTGCACGCGTCACACTCGCTGCTGCCGAGACCGTACGTTATTCCACTTTTCGTAATAACGCCCGGTTTCTGAAAGGCTGATCAAATTGATCAAATCAGCTAATCTGAACGCTCATTGGTGAAAACAGTGACTGCGAAGTAATGTTCACCAATCAGCGTTCAGATTAGCTGACATGATCAATTGATCAATTTGATCAGCCTTTCAGAAACTGGGCGTATGTCTGCTTTATTTCATATTAAATGATAATAGATATTTGACAGATGTTTGGCTGAAGTTTGTATAATTATCTCTACTAGTAAAATTATTAGAAACTATGGGATGAACACGATCAATTGTGATTTGACCGATAAATATATCTCTCCTAGAAGCCCGAATCTTAGAAGCATCGATTTTATGTATATGTAGTAACTGTGTGTATGTGTAGTAACTGTATATCTCAATCTAGACTGGAAAGTACTTTCATAGTATAAACCCATCATATGAGTATTATTACATATCATTACTTGTAAATAATAATTGATAAAGTATATTTAATAAACGAGGATATTTCTTTCAGATCGGAAACACCAAAGAAAGACAAGGACGAGAAGAGCATAGACAAGCCGGACCGCCCGGAGCGGCCGGAGAAGAAGCCGTCAGCTCTCGCGGCGCCCAAGTCCATGCGCCGCTCCGCCAGCACGTCAGGATTGTCGCTGGTTATACACCCAGGTATGATTGAACAAGTGTCATACATACAATCACTGAAAATCTTTGGGGAAGGCTATGTCTAGTGAACGTCCTAGCTGAAAAATAAATACAGTTAAATAAATCATTCAATAATTAATTGCAAGAATGTGGTGTACATACATTTTGCATACATAATATCTCTAATTATGCCCTTAGTATAATAAGCAATGTTAAAGTTATGACGTCATTTTTTACTTGTATTCACTTACAGCAGAGGAGGGCGTGCTGTGCGTGACAGCGGCGGGCGGGGCGCTGTCGCCGTGCGCGGGCAATACGTCGTCGACCAACTCGTCGCGCGACTCCTCCCCCTGCCGCGACCCGCCCTCGCCCTTCGCGGTCGCCAACCACTCGTAAGTAACGCTCCCCGAGCGAAGTAACAACTTTCAATACTGTAGTGTCTGGGACAGGTGGATTTAAAGTTGGTTGTCCAGCACATACTGCATCACAACATAGTCAGCCTAGTCCAGAGGAATGACTGGTCTATACGTCTGGGGCCGACAGTGTGCGGGTTTCCTCACGATGTTTTCCTTCCCCGTTAGAGCGTCCGTATAATGTACTTGAGATCTGAAAAAGTGTTATTGGTGCATGCCACAACCTGAGAATGAAACCTGCAGCCTTTCGAGTGCTAATCATCGATCTACCCACTCGGCCACGGACGCTCACCCCGCACTCAACACACTTGATAATACAATAAGCTGTTTTCTGTGACTAAAAGTGTGTGTGATAAAAGTCTTTTATAAAGTTTATTACAAAAATAAAGATTTTAGTACATTTTTTTAGCATTTATATATCTTTAAGATTGCTTTAAACAAATGATAATAAAATCGAAGGATATTTTTGGAGCTACATATCTATCATCTATATCCAAAGTTCAATTACACCACTGGATAGTTAAAGAATTTACAACAAACGGCCGTGTCCCTTATGAATTTTTCACTTTTCTTTATTATTATTATAAATAAGAAAAATATATTGCTAAACAACAAAACTTATGCAAAAAGAAGACATAACGCACTTTAGATTCCAACTGTTTATAAAATGAAATAGAATTACAGATTTTTTTACTTTCCTTCTATAGGCTGATCCAGTCATCGAAGCCGCCGATCGTGGTGCGGCGCGGGCCGCGCGGGTTCGGCTTCACGATACACACCGTGCGCGTGTACTACGGGGACACCGACTACTACACGATGCACCATCTGGTCTCGGTGAGTATCCCCGCTATATGTGTACACGGGCTGAAGTCATCGAAGCCGCCGATCGTGGTGCGGCGCGGGCCGCGCGGGTTCGGCTTCACGATACACACCGTGCGCGTGTACTACAGGGACACCGACTACTACACGATGCACCATCTCGTCTCGGTGAGTATTCCCGGTATATGTGTACACGGGCTGAAGTCATCGAAGCCGCCGATCGGTGCGGCGCGGGCCGCGGCTCAGCTCTACAATTAACGATAGGCGAACGAGAGAACAACCGATTGCGAGAAAGAGATACATAATTTTATTTAATTGCTCAAAACTTAACAATTCTTATTTTAGATTTTGCTTATCTTTTTGATTTTCTGCGTAATAATGAATTAGTCCAAAATTTTTAAAATAATATTTATTCAATGAATCAAATATTATTTTTATCCCAAAGTTATGTACGTATCAAAGTTTTTACCTGAGCCGTTGATCTTAAACATCAATGTATTGCAGGCGGTGAGCGAGCAAGGCGCGGCGTGGGCGGCGGGGCTGCGCGCCGGCGACCTCATCACGCAACTCAACGGGGAGTCCGTGCAGGGCCTGCTGCACACGCAGGTACGTTACACGTGACGCGTGCGTGCGTGACCGTGACGTCAGTGTGACACGCTCGTGTGTGATGCATGCACGACACGCGAAGTGTAATGAGCGGTGTTCTCCTAACACAAGTTTTTAACTTTCTAAGGAGATCTCCACACTATTTTTACTTGTTTTATAAGAAGAAAATGCCTGAAGAATGATGAGTCAGGCGAGTGACGGATACGCAAGACTTTGGCGTGCTAGTAAAGTATTATTCCCTATTTTTTTTGGAAACCCATTAGACCATAAATACTTACTACTTTTCTTTGTTAAATGGCCTATAAAATTAAAAATTAATTCAATAAATTACTAACTTCAAGTAACGTTGATAAAATTCTTGATTTAGGACCAGTCAGTCATGTTGGCTTCTCATTGTAGTAATCGTTATCCTCGTCAGGTCTTACGTCTGCTGCTCGCGGCGCCGCACGCCACTCTGCGAGCGACCCCGCTCGACCAGACAACTATCCAGGCGGGAGGGCGACGGCGCGCGGGGGGCCGGCGTGCGTCCGCCCCGCCGCGCCCGCGTCCGCGCCGCCGCTGCTCGCTGTTCCGCCGGATATCCACCAAGCGGGCCTCGCAGGAGATGCACCAGGTAATTAAATATTAATAAAAACATTTTATTACATAGAAACGCATTTACTGACCCTACTAGGTTCTTTCGATGTAAACCTACTTTCTCAAATTGCTCTGAGACAAATACTACATAATGTACCTCAAGTGATCATAATATTAAGTACCTACCTCGTTTTAAATAGTCATCAATAGTGTATAGATAAAAATTAGATTTTTATTATTCAAATATAAAACTATTTTATGTTTGTATTGCAATTAATAATATTTTGTAGACAGAACTTATAAAAATATCTATGTTGTATTAGATGGTGACCGGTGCGAGCGAGGCAGCGGCGCCGGCGCCGGCCGCGGACGTGCTCGCGCCGCACACGACGACACATTACCAAAGGTATTATATATAACTGATTGAATGTACTGTTGGTTCTCGATGGAAATTCATGTTCACAATAATAACACACAACTTTTTTACACTTTTCCACTTTTTATTACGTTTTAATAAGTTTTTACAAAAACACGACCGGTTTCTTCCGGTTTCGGATTAAATCAGCTAAAAAACCTGATGATGATTTAATCAAAACCGGTCGTGTTTTGTAAAAACTTATTAAAACGTAATAAAAAGTGGAAAAGTGTAAAGAAGTTGTGTGTTGTTATTGTGAAAGTTATTATATATTTCTTTCTACTGCACAATCCTTATTCTAGTAATTGAAATATTCAAAATGCATTTTTGCTGAAGCTCATTACCGTCCTGTCGCACTCGCACCGTAATATCTATAGATGCCTTACACCACGTCGACCTGGTCTCGTGCTAAGTATACGATATGTTTCAGGTACCAGATAACGGAAATATATTTAATACATTACATTTATTTAAGTTTTTTATTATATTGTACATTACTCAGGAACGCATGAAACTTTTTGTTCCTTAAGGGATTCGAACCCGCGACCACCGTGCTTGAGCACCAACGTCGTAAGAATATAATATCGTTATACTATACTAGGCTTATTCTCGTAATTGATAAGTCTCATTATCATGCTGTCGCACCGTCTTTGAACACGAATCGTAAATTAAAGGCAGATTTAGACACGGTCAGTCAGCAAGAGTCAGTGTAGCACAGACTCGCCAAAAATCCAGTGTAAATTGATCTGAAGTTAGTACGGCGTGAAGTTTTGATTTGGTATAAAAATCAAACGTCAAAATGGCAGTCGATGCTCGGTGAATGGAAGGCCACCAAAGTTGCGTAATCGGGCATCAGATCCTGTCTAAACCTGCTTCAATGTATCCCCAGGCCGTCGTCGCTGCACGGGCTCAAGCACAAGCTGGGCGCGGGCGCGGGCGCGGGCGAGGTGCGGCGCGCGTCGCTCACGCACATGCCGCTGTCGCCGCTCGCGCGCACGCCGTCCCCCTCGCCGCAGCCCGCCCCCGCCTCGCCCACCAGGTAATAACAGAACTTGGTGTGAAATTTGCTCATTGACACTGGTCAGTAGGTCAGAACCATTTGAAAAGGGAAAGTTATCGAATGATAATTGTACGCGTAGAGCACGACAGCGCTAATACGAGTACAATTGAAGATTAATGGATGAATGTGATGAAGGTTATGTCGCAAAATATTGATTTCGCGAAAATTGAGTTTGAACTGTCACTAATTAATTAATTATGTTACGATAATAATATGTCGTAAAGTTAATAAGTACATTGATTCTAAAAACGGTTCTTTAGTTTAATGCATTTAAGACGTTACGACATATCCTAAAATGTTCAGTGACAGTTGAAACTCAATTTTCACGAAATCAATATTTTGCGACATATTATACCTTCATTTATGTCTTCAATTGTCATTCGAATTTCTTCTAAAAAGCATACATTGTTCGCTTGAAAATAATTTTATAGATTAATTTATAACCGAAAGTTTTCGTTTCATTGCGATTGCTGGTAAACGATTTTGACTTTTAGTTGTATTATATACATAGGTTATTGAAACCTGCGTGTCAATGTACAAATTTTCATGTCAATACTTACCCATAGTATGAATATTGTATCACTTTTTGTCATATATCAGAAGGATCAATCTGTCATCTTATCATTCTTGTAATGAGCCTATTCGATCATTTGTGGTAACAAAACGTGACTAACAAAACATCATGTCGCATCGCTTAATGTGGTATAATAAAATAATGGCCCTGGAAGAGTTAAAAGAAAAATATCTATCGATATAATTTAGAAAAATTGTACAACCCTATATTGTGAGAAAGAGATGGCAATAAATATTGTGAGGGTAAACGCAAAATAGTTTGTACAACATTGTGAGATAAGACGGCAATAAGTAAGAGTAAGAGGTAGCAATATGTGGTATGCATGTAGTCGCACGTGCGAGGCGCGCAGTCCGTCCCCGCTGGCGCGCGAGTGTCGCCGCGCCTGGCCGCGCCGCGACCCCGCCTCGCCGCTGCTGCGCCGCGCGCTGTCCCCGGACAGGTACGTACCTGTACCTCCGTAATCATAATCATAATCATAATCGTTTATTCACTGAATGTATTACATATTCTGCAGGTGGTAATGCTTAAAATAGGTATAAGATACATTCTACCATGATAGCATGGTGTGTGAAATTTAAATATAATATAAATCGACAGTCAACTTATATAATATTATGTATTGTTCCTATAAATAATATAAATTTAAAATTAACATTCAATACATTAATTACAGTTACATAATAATTAAAAATAATAATTGTCAAGGTACATTGAAATATAATAATATTATTAATATACAAATTTTATACATTTTTACTAATTGGTATACTCATACATTATGGCCATTTCTTATTATGCAGAATAAATTCATTTATGTCATAAAAACAATTTTCTAAAAGCCAAGATGTCAGATTTCTTTTAAATGTATAAATTGTAGACAATTCTTTAAATTGATTTGGTAAATTATTAAATATGTGTATAGCCTGTATATAAGCATTATCTTTGTATATGTTCAAGTTACACCAAGGACAATAAAGTTTAAATTTATATCTCTCATTCTTTCTACCCTCGTCTGAATTGTGTTTAAAGTATTCTGGATGCAACCTAACGAAAATACAGAGCTCTCGAATATACATGCATGCTAGTGGTAACAAACGCAATTTCTTAAATAAAGGCCTACAGCTTTCCAAATACCAGGCGCCACAGATAGCTCTCACACATTTTTTTTGGACACGAAATGCCTTTTCAAACTCCACTGAATTTCCCCACAACAACAGTCCGTATGAGAGGACCGATGATACGTAGCCGTGGTACGCGGTTAGTGCCGCCTCAGCACCTACCGTCTGACGTAATCTACGTAAAGCATAAACGAAACGGTCCAGCTTATTACACACATAATCTATATGGATCTTCCAGTTACAGTTCTTGTCAAGCATGATTCCTAAAAATTTCACAGAGTCAACTTCTAGAATATTTGTGCTGTCGTATTGTATTTTTAAATTGTTTGTTTTACTTTTGTAATTTTGAAATTGGATTAGTTGAGTTTTGTTAATGTTAATTTTTAAATTATTATCATCAAGCCATTTTATTATTTTTTGCAGAGTGAAATTTAATTCAGCTTCAAAAGTATCCTTGTCATTACATTTCATGATCAGAGTGGTGTCGTCTGCAAAAAGTATTGTTGGATGACGGGTTATTTGAGGTAGGTCGTTAATATACAGCAGAAATAAAAAAGGACCGAGTAGACTCCCTTGAGGAACCCCGAATGCATTTTTTTTAAAGTGAGATCTCACAGAAAGTTTCTTATTATTTATTATTTTACTTGTTTCAACGCACTGGTACCGATGTGATAGGTAGGAGTTTAACCAGTTGTTAGCAATTCCTCTTATACCATATTTTTCTAGTTTATACAATAGAAGAGCGTGATCGACATGATCAAAAGCTTTGCTCATGTCGAGAAATATAGCAGAAACCGGTATTCTGTCATTTAGAGACTCTGTGATTATTTTAATCAAATTGAAACATGCTAAAGTAGTGTTGCTGTGTTTTCGGAAACCATACTGACTCTGGGTTAAGATATTATGGCGGGATGTATAACTTTCAAGACGAATTAACATAGCTTTTTCAAAAACTTTTGAAAGAATAGGTATTAATGTGATCGGTCGATAATTGTCAAGAGCCGCTTTATCTCCCTTTTTATACATTGGTTTAACAACCGATTTTTTTAAAATATCAGGAAAAGACCCTTCTTGTAAAGACAGATTAATAACGTAGCTTAGAGGGTGTGACAAATATTTGGATGTTAATTTTAATATTTTTGTGCTTATATCGTCTATACCTACCGAGTTAGTGTTGTTTAGATTCTTAACGATTTTATCTATTTCTAAAGGGTCTGTGGGTCTTAGGAATATTGATTCTAAATTATTGTTATTTTGATTAATTGTCTTTGATATGTCATGAGAATTAAATTTGAAGTCATTTTTATTAGTCATATTTATAAAATAGTTATTGAATAGATTACTAATGTCAGAGGGATTTGTATATAGCTTATTGTCATGTATTATTTTATCTATGTTTGTGTGAGAGTTTATGTCATTAATGTTTTCGTTAATTATTTGCCATACGGCTTTACATTTATTTTTCTTGTTTTCTATATATTTTTTATGCACTAGCCGTTTAGATTTAAGTATGCATTGTTTTAGTATTTTTGAGTAGTTATTGTAGTTTCTGTTGTTATTTTTTTGCCCAGATTGCATGCGTTTGAGATAAAGTATCCTTTTTTTGATGCAGCACTTTTTTAACCCTTTAGTTAGCCACGGGGTCGTCACATTGGATTTATTATATTTTTTTACTTTTAAAATTGGAAAGCACAAATTAAAGAATAGAGAAAGTAAACTATGGAACTCTTGAAAAGATTCTTCTAAAGTGGTTTTTTCGTATACGTCGGAATATGTTAGTGATGAAATACAATTTAGAAATTTATTAACATTAGAAAAACTGTAATCCCTAACTTGCTCATACCAATAACTCGGATCGCAGATTTTATTAACTTTAATAGTTAGAGTTTGACCGGTTTCGTGATCGGAAAGGGCTAAATAGTGAACGTTTGGTTGAGCATATTTAATATTACTCGCAAACTGGTCAAGACAAGTTTCAAGCCGAGTGGGTACCTTAATATGTATAATTATATTGAAATTTTTAAGAATTGTAAAGAGCTCTAAGCAAAATTTGTTGGGTTTTAATGTGTTAAAATTCCAATCCCCACATAGTATAATTTTTTTACTGCGTTTCGAGAGCCTAAGCAGTATTTGTTCAATATTCCTTAAGAAGATGTAAGGGTTACTGGATGGGGTACGGTAGATACATAAAATTATAATATTTTGTGCCAGTAGTTCAATACCACAACATTCAAACTCGAAATCACAAGAAAGATCCATTATTAATGTTTTAGTGCGGATACCTTTTTTGACTAAAATGCAAGAGCCCCCCCTATTTGAGTTACGGCAATAATTGGAAACTAATTTGTACCCAGGTATTTTTATTAAGCTTTCTGATCCCTTTTTTATAAAAGTTTCAGTCAAGCATATAACGTCAATAACTTTGAAACTTTTAGAAAGGTCACTTATTGCAAAGAAAATGTCTTCGCTCTTATTAATAGCGCCCGCTATGTTCTGATGGAATATGGTTAACAGAGATTCGTTAGGAGCGAAAAAAAATATTATTATTTACCGAGGTATTAGACTGTTGCTGTCGAAAGTAGTAAGGGATTGTACCTTTGTTAGGAAAAACTGCAGCGTGATGAGCAGCATTCGGCCGGGAACTGATTTCATTTTTGTGACTATCGGACAGAATTAAGCTAGAATCAGAAACGGGTGTGAGACTATCGCTGGTTACTGGCATTTGGGGCCGTGACAATTTTATGTTTTTTGAAAGGTGTAGAAATTCAAGCTCAACAAGAATTTTCAAACTTAATTTTTTTATAAATGTCATATGATTATTATTATATTTTTCCGAGTCTATTAAGTAGCAATTTGGGTAATTTTTTAATAATAATTTTATATTATTAGTAATCATTTTTTCATTTAAGTAATTATTATGTCTAATACTTGTTAAAAAAACTTTATAATTTCTTAATAAATACAATATATTGCTTAAGTTAAACAGCAGTTGATAAGGATTCGTGTCATATGAGCCTATTGTTAAAATAATTATATCGTTCGGCTTCAACGAGTGTTGTAACTGTTCACAAGTTTTAAGTATTTCACAGCTGTTAGCAAAACGTTTTATAGTACCAAAAACCTCGTATCTCTTACACTTTTCTTTGTTGCGTTCAAAGTCATTTACTAATTGAGAGGCCAGTCCACGCGCTGGTCCATCGCTGACGATGTGTATTTTGTTCGATGAGCTACCAGTAGCGGCATCTATGTTGTTGAACCTCCCAACTGTTTTGGAACAAAGGGATTCAGAAATGCAACGATTTTGCGTTAGTAAATTATTGCAGTCAGATTTAGCACGCGTAAACTTGTTTATCGGCGATGTTCTAAGTCTAAGATTAATTAATTTGTTTATATCACTTGCGAGTGACCGCCGAATCAATCCAGTATTTGCAGTTAAGGATGGGCTATTTGGAACAGATTGTGTGTTGAAATTTTGCCGACGTTCATTCTGTTTTTTTTCTTCAGCTAGTTGTTTTCTCAGCTGGATGCATTCGTTATTAAGACAGGATATTTCTGATTGTAATTTGCTGTTTTCCATTTCCAGACTTTGTAGTCTTTGTTCCATTGAATTAAAATTATTATGACTATTTGTAGGTGTCAGCGATAATTCTCCAAAGGAACGTCTGTTACATGTTATCGGACTGAGAAATTCCGAAATGTGTTCAACCGGTGCATTAGTTGTGCGTTGTCTTCTTTTTGTGACATAGTCGTATTCATACTCCATAATTAAAAATGAAATAATGCCCTCTGTCGTGATTTAGAGGTACTAAGATAGAAGTCTGTGCTTTTATAGGGATTTTGCCTAGTTGTCTCCGGGAAATTCCGCTAGATGACACTTTTTACGTCTCAGTGAATAATCCTCGTATAATTTGTAAGTATAGCTTTTTTTATTATTTGTAAGCATTTGGACAAATTAAGACAAGCCACTTGATTTTTTCGTGACAGTACAGAGAAAAATCAAACGTTTGTTATCCTGGGATTTGAACCGTCGACCATGCGATGTAAAAGCTTGCCCAGTGTCTTTCGACCACCAGGTCAATGACGTCAGGATGTCACAACAAGATCAACCAATAGTAATGATTATCCTGGTAGCGGTTTAAGATAATCCTTTGTAATTGGTCAGCGCAAACGTTTAAAAAATTAATGTACTTTCTTTGTTCTTGAATATGTGTTAATTTGTTATTAAACTTCTATAATATTATGAAATTTCACTATTAGTATTTTACTCACTGTTCATATAGAGTTTCCATATCAAAAGTAATTACATATAGAAGTGAAATCACTGTTAATTTCTGGATAGTATTCACAAACACTTTAAGGCACTTTATTAGTTAATCCTTGAATATATTTCTTGAATAACACTATCACATATGAGTTGCAGTCTTATTATCACAATTAACCAAATTCTACTTTGATTAACTCACTATAATAAAATTATTAGGAAAAAAGACACGGAGCCGATCTTAACGTGTACAGCGCCCTCTTCCCTCCTCCTCGTAGGTAGAGAAGGTTTAAGGTAGGGCTGGGCACAATATTGCGGTACGCCCATATATATATTTTTATTTACATATTAACAGTAGATATATTATTATAACCCATGTGGCGCAATTTGTGAGTTCGTTGCTGCATACCTAACCGTACCCCAATATAAAAACTAACAGTAGATTTAATATGATAATCCGAGTGGCTCAATGTTTGAGCTCGCGCTCTTAAGCCGGAGGTCGCGGGTTCGAATCACGCCAAAGATAAAAAGTTTTTGTATTAATGGTTCATGGATATGTATTTAATAGGTATGTGTATAATATAATTATAATAATTAATAAGTATTAAATATGTTACCGTTGTCTGGTCTCCGCAACACAAGTTCTTAGAGAACTACAATGTGTGTCGTGAAAATATTTTAATAGCCGCTTGTAATTGTAAAATGTATCTTAAATATTTTTGTGTTATTTACATGGTTATTGTAAAGTTATGCTTAATTAATTTAGGTATTTATGTTTATTTACTTAGAATAAATTGCTATAGTTTTATCTCGTGCAAATATTGTTTAACAGCTACTCCTACATATTATATCGCGCTTGTTTGTTTGTGCATGTCCATAGACGTCCATTCATATCGCCTTATGTTGTGTTTTGTGTAAATCATTACCCATTTTTTTGTTATCACTATCCACATCTTACTTATTCTTCTTTACTCTGATCTATAATAACGGCTACAGTCAGACACATGACTACTTAAGGAGATACTGTATTATATCATACATTTACTGTCACAAACTCAATTAAGTACTCCTTAAGTAAACAAATGTCTCTTATACATGTGGTGCTGTCGTCAGACAGTAATTTGACATTTTTACGTATCACCTACTATTTAATTTTGTCTATTAATGAAAACAGTATTAATTTTGTCTGTTGGTGGAAACAGTATTATTTTTGTCTGTGGAAACGGTATTAATTTTGTCTGTTAGTGGAAACAGTATTATTTTTGTCTGTTAGTGGGAATAGTATTAATCTTATCTGTTAGTGGAAACGGTATTAATTTTGTCTGTTAGTGGAAACAGTATTATTTTTGTCTGTTAATGGAAACAGTATTAATCTTGTCTGTTAGTGGAAACGGTATTAATTTTGTCTGTTTGTGGAAACAGTATAAATTTAGTCTGTCATTTTACTGACTATAACGGGTGTAAAAAAAGCAGTCACTATAACTTTGGGATATGATTATACTACCTTTTCTCGTTCTAGAAATGTATTGTTTATATAGGAGAAGTCGTAAGTAAACGTTCCAATAAAATAAACAATTCTCGGCACAGACTGCACCCGCGCTCAGCCGAGGCGAAGTGCTCCATCTCGCCGCTGTGCTGCGGCGCGGGCGGCGGCGCTGGCGGCGCGACCGCCCGGCGCGCGGGCTGGCGGCCCCCCGCACCCGCCGCGCCGCCCACCCCGCCCCCCGCGGAGAAGGCGGACGAGCCGGCGCTGCCCCGGATAGCCGAGGAGAAGGACTCGCCCACGCACCACGCGGCACGGTTACCCACCAGGTGAATACTAAAATCAAAAGATGTTATTTTTTATAAAATACATTTTTTCTAATATCGAACTAAATAACTATCCCACATCATTCTGAATTTAGTTTACAGTGAGACTTGTTACACTGTAATACAATTTCAATTGAACTCTAAATAAGTGAACACTAATTGTAACTCGTTTCATTGCATTGCTCTTAAAACAAACTCTTGCAATTAAAAGTTTAGTTTTGAGCTCGCTGCCTCACGTCTTATTGTGAGCTAACCCTTATTTATATTTAAATGGAAAAATCGCAAAAGACTTTTATTAAGAATTCAATAACTTTGCTTAGCTAAATGTTTTATAATCATGGACAGCTATGTCTGTCCTGCATTAAGTTGCAATCTTCGCTGTACCGTGTGGATTATGTGTCCTAGAACTCCGCCGAAGCAGAGCACGCCCAGCATCTTCACGTCGTCGCCCAAGACGAGCGACGTGACGTTCGATGCGGGCGCGTCGTTCGCGTCGCTGTCGCTCACCGACGAGTCCTACGTCGACACCAGCGGCGACGCGTCGCGCGGGGATACCTCAAGGGAGCTCAAATTCGGTAAAGTCGGATTTATAGTCGCAGCTACAAATAGATATATAACAGAGACTCGACCTAGTACTAGAAAATGGCATCACCCTAATACTGGCAATTCGACTGGCTATTTTTGTTTTCTTCGATTTCCAGGTACATTCCGGAAACCGCCATCTAGCGCCACTATTCAAAAATACTAATTACTAATTTCGTTTTGTATCTTCTTAATTAAGGACTTGAATTAAGCTTAATGTGATGTTATGCTTAAAAAATATGCTAATGTTTATTTTAATGTCAATATTTGTACTTAATTCGGCATATTTACGTTTTATAATTTACAAAAGTTAATAGTAGTGACAACTATTTCAATTTTTGTGTATTAACTAGCGACCCGCCCCGGCTTCGCACGGGTGCAATGCTGATACTAAATTAAATACACTACGGAAAAATAGGCATGCCTCCCCGCACTGCCCCGTCCGGCCGGTACCGTCCGCCGCAAACGCAAATTTTATATTTGTAATATCTCCGAAAATATTTGTTTAATTTACATGCTGTAAGGAACCATATTGATCTATATTAATTGCACACTGTATTTAAGGTAATTCGATAAGGATTAATGCCGTATTGCTTAAAATAGCTTCGTAAATTAGCTATTTTTTCACGTAAAAAGTAAACAATAAAAATGGTTAATGTGGGTTATCCCTAAAAGATAAACATATACCATCGCGGACTTTTTTGTAGACCTTTTTATGGTGTACAATACTGTAGTACATTAATTTGATCTAACTCGTAGGGTTTAGGCAGCGTTTTTGCTAAAATAGGTTAATTTACGACATCACGTTAGAAGCCTCTATAATTAGCAATGTTGCCTTAGTATGTTATGCATGTATTATACATATAAACCTTCCTCTTGAATCACTCTATCTATTGGAAAAAACCGCATCAAAATCCGTTGCGTAGTTTTAAAGATTTAAGCGCACATAGGGATATAGGGACAGAAAAGGCGACTTTGTTTTATACTATGTAGTGAAGATAGATTGTATGGGATGGTAGGCCTTGTCACAGACTATAAATCATACTGAAAAATATTTACACCATTACCAGTGCTATGGAATGGTTTTTTTTAACCAATTTCATAACCTTCTGTTTTAAGTAAATTCTACGTTTACTAGGCTAATGTATTCCAGGCAGTAAATATGTTGGATGTTAATTACATGATATTATACTCTGATTTTCTACCTCAATAGAAACAAGTAATTCTTACTAGTAAAAGTATTGATACACTGAACAAGCATTTTTTTCTCCTTGACTGAAACGTTAGACAAACAAAACACTGTAAGGGCGAGTTTACCAAGCAATGTTAAAGTTAACGCCAATGTTAAATATCATGCTATCCCTCACGTATTTCCTGTCAATGAATGAGATGGCATGGTATTTTAACATGGCGTTCACTTTAACATTGCTTGGTGAAACACGTCATTAAGCTTTTAACAGTGTGTTAATATTATTACTAGTTTACACCCTTTAGGGAGTTTGTAAAAATGACACAAACATAACTCGTGCCTCTACTAATTAATATTACACTAATAAGGGGCCAATATAATTATTACCTAGAATGTATATGGCTAGTAAAAGTAGAATTTATTGAGAAGAAAGAATATTTGATCCCATAGATGACCGATGGCTGAATAATTGGTCAGCCAAACAAGATTATTTATTAATCATAATATTATACAAGTTTATATATCTTATATAATTTATTGTTTTCCTGCAGATGACAGTCGGTCGAACACCGACGTCACGTCGATATCAGACATCAGTAAAAAAGTCAACGTGACGCAAGATTCCGTCGTCGCCGCGGCGGACACCAGCGCCAAAACGAGGAAGAAGTCCGACTCGAGCCTCAAAGACGAAGACGTGAAAGTTAAAGAGAAAGACAAGAAGAAACAGGAGAAACACGAGAAGTCTGAACTGAAGAAGCAGGATTCGATAAAGAAGACCGAGAAGGAAGTGAAGGAAGACAAGACGGATGGTAAAGTAGAGGAGAAGACGAAACAAGAGAAAATGGAGAGGAGCGGATCGGTGCGAAAGTCGGAGAGTAGAGAGAAGGAGACGAAAAAGCAGGAGAAACAGGAGAGAGCGGAGAAGAAGCAGGAGAAAGAGAAGGAGACTAGGAAACAGGAGAAGGAGGCGAAGCGGTCTGAGTCTATCAAGAAAAACGAGTTGAAGAGACAAGAGTCTGTGGAGGCAAACAAGGTAAGTGTCCGAGTTTAATATTTAAATTATGTATGAATTTTTGACGACCTCCGTAGCGCATTGGTTGAGTGCGTTGATGTTCGGGCAGGTTCGAATCCCGTCGATGAATCGAAAGTTTTCTGTGTTGGTCAGGTCATGGCTGTATATTGAATTTGTATATAATCAAAATCAAATCAAAATATTTTATTTCCAAATGAAACTTAACAACAAGCTATTTTCGAAAAGTCAACAAAAAGGCTACCACTGGTTCAACCCTAGCCCGCCGAGAAGAACCGGCGTAATAAATAAATGTAATAAAAATGTAAAATATGTGTATATTAAAAAGTGTTGAACGTAAAAGTAAAGTAAAAGTATTAACATCGCGGGATACATTTAACACGACAGACGGCGAAATAGTGTCCCATATTTCCCCTTCGGGTACGGAATTCCCTTTTAAATAAAGCACCTGTCATTCCAGTCTCCGGAGTGCGAGGAGGGGCGCCGCAACAGCAGCATGGTGAGCAAGCTGCTGGGCGTCATGGGCCGCAAGCGCGACGACGACGACCGCGCGCGCAAGCAGGACAAGCACGCCAAGAAGAAGGTATAGTGACTACGCTTTCGTGGCCTAGTGGTTCAGACCTTATTTATTTATTTATTAAACTTAATGCACAAATCGTACAAAGGCGGACTTAATGCCGTATGGCATTCTCTGCCAGTCAACCTTTAGGCGTTACAAGAACAAAATTGTATAGGTGCAGGTATAGTAACAGAAGGAAACTAATAATTCATAATAATAAAAAAAAGCAATAAACATAATATGGATAGATATAAAAAAAACAAATATACTATGTATACTATACTATTTATATTATACTATAATAATAATAACCTTCGCTCTTGACCCGGCGTGCGATTCTCCGGGTATGTCTAGTCATATCCGGAGAGCGATATACCACTTGTGGTTCAGAGCCAAGCTCTCGACCCGACCCGGTCATGGGTTCGATTCCCGCGTTGTAACAACAAAAATGTTGTTTTCAAGTTTGGTTAGGACAATGCTGGCTGATCACCTGATTGTCTGACAAGATGATCCATGCGTCGGATAGGCATGTAAAAGTCGGTTCTGCGCCTGATCTCCCGCCAGTCGTGTCGGATATCCGTCCTACTGGGCTACGAGAGTGAAGGAAGTGAGAGTGTTTCTGTGTACTGGGCACACACTTGGGTACTATAAAATAACTCCTGCGAAGCTGCCCTGGTTTCAATAAACCGACCACCGTCACATAAAAATACACCATCAGCTTTTTATGAAAGTATTACCACCTAATTATTATGAACGTTCGATTCGAATAGATCTCTTATTTCAACAAGAATTATGAGTCAGGGTCTATTTGACTCGCAATGAGATGCAGGTACAGGTGTTAGGTCTGCCACACACTCACCGCATCAAATAATTTGGACAGAATATTACATTTATTAGTCTAAAAACGGAAAAAATCTACAATATTTGAAAAATTAACGTTACACATCTTAAACGTTCTTATCTTTGTTATTTAATTGTACCATGATATCCCAAAACTAATAATAATACTGCAATTACAGAACACCTCGACGCCGACGCCGTCGTCCCAAAAGACCGAAGCGCTCGTCTCGCCGGTGGAGAAAGAGAAAGACTTCGTCGAAGACAAGAAGAGAAAGGGGCGGGGCCGGGCCTCGAGCTCCTCCTCCGCTGAGAAGTAAATCTTCCGGGACTAATGTGTTGTGAAAAACTTTGTTTATGGTCAGGATTTTACAAGTCGCTTACAATACGGCAATGTCAATGTCTTTTGAGAGCAATCGTTTCTCATACATCGTCTGTATTTTCGTGTTAAAATTGTTGGAAGACGATCATTATCGAGCGCCATTTGCACTTTAATTGTACCGGTATGAAATGTGAATATTTCAGGGTCGTTTATGCGTGCAACTTTGTCTATAGTCAAGTAGGACTATATTATAAATAAAACGAGTACTAATTGTTTCGTTGTTTGCAACTGATTATTAATAATTTATAATGAAATGTGTGGCAAATGTATGGTCGCTTGTAAATTGATACCTAGAATAAGCTATCATCAACTTAATATTAGACTTGTCGGCTGGCAACAAATACTACGAAAAGAATATTCTTGATAACCAAATATTGTAAACTTTAACGAGGCAATTTTAGCGACGATGTTTTGTACTGTGTAAAGCTAAAGTAGCTTTAAAAAATCATCATCTTGTTTGTTTAAAATACAAAATATTATTTGTATTGCATTATGATTATGATGAATTTTATACTTCTTACGTAGAGTCGGGCATTGAGTGTGATATAAAATGTGTAGTGATCATTACATCGAAAAGACGAAAGTACACTTTCATGTCACTTATGGTCGTAAGTGTACTGTAGGTACAGTCAGATACATTGTTAAGTATTAAATAAATATAGTAAGTTTCTTGAATAGTTAAAAAAATTTACGCTTTAAAATATGTAGCGAATGTGATAATGGCTTATTGCGAGTAGCAAATCTATATAGGCTATCGACCAAGATGAATTTTGTTTCCAAAAGTATTTAAATAAGTTTCTATCTTCATTGATACTTAATAATTAATTTGGGATTTAAAACATCTATTTTATGTACATTGTAGAATGGTATTAATGTTTAGTAAAAATTTTAGCTAATTTAAATTGATCTCATGATTTTCAAAAAACAACTTAGTAACGATAAATGAGCTATGCAGAGTATTTTTTTAGAAAGATAAATTAGAAGAAAATAAATTATGTATGCTGACTGTATTTACGTTACTTATGTCATGAGATATTAAAAAAAGATTATATTGTCAGATCACTCGAGTCGTTGAGTCGTTTGAGCTTTCGAGGTAGCGGTTTTAATGTAGATTGCGATGATATTGTGATTATACGCCAAAGGTAAGAAGAGAGGCATTTGCGGTTATGGGACAAGTTAAATGAATAGAGCCAAGCATAAAAAACTAGCCCGAATTCGCATATATATGTATGCGCGTGACCTACATAATATATGTTTGCGATCGGGGGCAAGTGCTGCAGTGCTATTTAATTTCCCGACTTTGTGGTAAAACTCGAATGTGCTGGCAACACATGTTTTGGGGCTAAATTACTTTGAGATCGCCAGCACTCCCCAACACGCGAGTTGACGAAATTAAGACAAATGTACATAATACTCATTTTCGTGATGTGTTTAGTATTTTAAAATTAGAACCGATAGTTTTTTAATGGTGTACGATTAAAATTATGAAATTAGTACATTTTTCTCACTTTTTAGGTACATTTTAACCGAATTAATGAATTGGTAGCTCAATTCATCTATTAAATGTGTATTATATGTGTTTAAAAACATACAATGATTTAATATAATATGGTGAACCCCCAACTGAAATGACGACTGTATGTCTGTAAAACCTTCACGTTCATATTACCTAATACACTAAAATAATGTTCCTCATAATATCTATGAATTACCTAAAAAGTTGGATTTTATTTGTAGTGTAAGTTAAAAAGTGTATTGTAACCTGTACTGAAATGAGTCTGTTGTTACTCAACAAATTCTCAAACCTTAGTAGGTGTGTAAAATACTTGTTCTTCAAATAAACATTGTCGAGTGAATATTTTCTAAACATTTTAGTACCCGTTTTGATTCAAAATGATTTTTAAGACTGCAATTAATTTTTATTAGAGACATTATTTTTGTGTAAAAAATGTCTAAGATGAGGTGAAAAAAAACCCGCCTTGGATACCCTTTCGAGTATTATAAGTATAGTTTTGCGCTTCTTGTTTTAACGGTAATTGTTATTTGTTTTTACTTAGTCTTCCATAGTTTTGTTACGTTAGTTTTACCCCCGTTATTTTTTCGATGATTGTTACTTTATTGGCTGTTTCTCGACTATGTGATTATAATATTAATATCGGTCAATATGACACATCTAGACTTTAGAATTTCTAGACTAGTAGTCGATGTTGTAAAACGAATTTAAAGATATTTTCACTATCCTCACGTTGTCACGTTATCAAAGTATCGATGTATTGTCTTTAATGTGTGTTAATCATTATTAAAACAGTAATTTTCGCATTAGTGAACAATGTTAAATGCTTCGAGTGTCATAGAACGCAATAACTTTTAATTGATTTGTACATAGCATAACCCACAAAGCGTATTTTCTACAGCTACCGATTTTAGTATAAAATACCTATTATAATTTAATATGCGAATTATATTTTAAATATTTTTGTATGGACATTTTTTAATTCTTGTGATTGTATGTCGGCTTTGACCATACGCTTTGGAGGAGCGGATTAAATGCCTACGTGCGAGCGCGGTTCGTGCTAGTTGCGTGCAAACTGACGTGCGCGGCAGCGGGCGGGACGCTGGCACGAGGATTTAGTTCGAGCCTAAATAAATGTAGTGGCGGTTGAAGCATAAATTATTTTGGGACCATCGCAAATAAATGTATATCTTGAGATATGTTAACATTTTTCTAAGCCTTTTATGACTATTTCGAACATGTTCTAAAATCTTAGTTTATTTGTATGTGTATGTAATTATCGACCGCACTGGGGTATTGCTGTAACTAGTGATGCTTTTAATATACATATTAAATTTAATAAATATTACTTCAAAAAATAAATGTTTACTTTAGGATCGATTTATATTATATCAATAGTTTTAATCTTACTAGTTTTAAAATGCAAGCAAAGTAAGTTTAAGTTTTCAATCACTATATTTTCCTAACGATAATAGAACCTGTGCCCGGTGCAGTCGATACTCGGTACTAAGCTTAGCAACATGTCTGAATGTCAATTGTATCACTAGAGTTAGTGTTCTGCGTCTCTGTATATTAGCTGCTTGTAGAGCTGTCGCCCTGCCATACGATGCCGTTATGTCTAGTGTAACTTTTGAATGTGATCTTTATATTGTAAGTGAAGGCGAATTCTTTAGTGATTGTGTAATTAAATGTGAATGTAAAATAAAATCGAGAAGTAATTGTTCGTATATTGTGTTTTACTTATTCTCAGTTTTTGGTGGAATCGGTTAAAATTCCTTGTATAAAAATGTTTATAACGCCATCACTTAGCAAATATATATTATGTAGAATAAGTTTCAAAAAACGAAGGACGAAACTAATCTAATGCCGTATGCCGCCGGCTTATACCGCCAGGTTTGCCGCCGGCTAGCAGTCTGCCTTGCAAAATGTCGCGGGCCGTGAATAAGTCGGTATAAGCCGGCGGCATGTGTGGATACGCCATAAAATATCTTAATATTTTAATAACTGAGTATCAGTTACTAAAATATTAAGATATTTCATCCATCTGTTGTCATACACAAAAACTAGTAAAACGCCATAAATTTGCATATTTTTTTAGGCTACCAGCGTCATCTATGGAGTTATTAGCTAAGTTTGGCGATTCTTGGTAGTTCTAAAAAAAATTCGTGTATATTTTTAAGTCACCTATCACAGAACATAATCAATATTACAATTTTACGATACCTGTTCTGCTCCGGGTACTTTTGAAGACAATGTCTTGGATATTTGATATTCTTATGCCATCGCAGAGCTTCTTACTGCATTATAATGTTGATAATACCTATTTTAACCTTCCGTATTTTATATATTTTTTCTCTTGTATATTTAAATGCGATACCTTTTATAACTTCCTGTTATAAAACCTACACCAACCTACACTTTATATTTTTAAAGTCCCTAGCGGATTATACAGTTAGAGGGAAAATACTTTTAGAAGCATGCGAAGACGAATAGCTGTAAAATATAACACAATACAATTAATATTATACTTTAGGGGTAATAAAAAAAAGGAATATTTTTCAAATGTTTTATTGAGGTGTCCATTTCGTTAACAACAGAAACGCTATAATCCAGTAGCAAAGCTAAGTCCAGCTAAATCATACTCCTCGACGCGGGTCGTACATGGTTTGTGCGTGGAATATACATAGGAACCGAAGGTACAGCTTAGCCGTCTCGTCACACCTACTCCGAAATTTAACTTATAGTTAGAACAAACGTTATTTAAAAACGGCCATTTTGTAACGGCCATTTTGTCTGAGTACAGAATGAGAGACAAAATGGCCGTTTTTAAATGACCAGATATACGAATGTACTTTGTAGTAGGTATACTTGAATGTTTCAGTAATAAATGTTTGTAGTTATAAAAGACCTTCGGACGAGGTGTTCAAAGACGGCTATTCTGTTCACAATATACAAAGCTTAAATTTCATTATAACTCTACGCAAAATAAAACAACGTTATTGTATGTTAACTTTTTGGATTGTTTTTATTTGTTTCAGGATTTTTGTATTGATATCCAATTTTCAGTATCTCTAGGTATGTACATGTTTTTGGGCAGCAGATGTATGGAAAGGCAGTTAGGATTTTTTTAATATGTAGGTATTTATGGATTAGTAAGGTTAAGGGTACTGGTATTAGACAAAGCTGACCTCTTTTCTTTGCAAAGGCAAAGGATAGATTTTAGCTTCTGTGTCTTCGTGTTTAAGTTTGAAATACATATAACTTGTACAGAAGTTTTAGATAAGTTACTGTATTTTATATGGTTTAGTTTTCGAATTATGAAGAAAATGGCGGGAAAACTAGGTATCGTTGGATTTTGCCGCCTAAAACCACGTTGAGCTTTCAAAGTTATAATGAAGTATAAGTTTTTGGATTATTAAACCAAACGAAAAGTATTAATTATAAAATGGTATGTTCGTTGTGGTGGTTTTGCGAGACTATTTTTCCGTAATAAGTCTACTTGAAAAATATTATTTCGGTTTGATTTAATAACGCAACTGCATATTTTTTTGTAAATAAATTTGTAACTATGTATAGGACAAATTATAATACCTTTACATCAATGTTGTTTTAAAATTATTGTTTTCGTAAGTTAACTATGAATATTGAGATTAATCACTTATTTTAAAATTTCAATCAACATACACTTAGCACTGTTAATGTATACAAAATGTACTATAGTTGTATAAAGGTGCCAAGTAGACGTTTTACCAACGAAATAGTTTCTATTCTCCTAAACTTGCGAGTGCCCTATTTTATCGCACCGTTCCTGCCCAAGAGCCTTTACAATAGACAAATCCCTTCATGCCGTTTATAAGGTACTTCTACCGATTTAAAACATTAGTTTGGTGATAATGGGCACACCACCGATAAATACATTTAGAATACAATTGTAGGAACAACACGAAGGTAAATTATTTGAATAAATATCGTTATTATATATTATTTTACGAAAAAACATACAAATATAGTACTTTTAGTATTACGTATCATATTGGGGAATTTGAAACATTATACTAAGTCGTGTTACACACATAAATTATTTTATCAATAACAGTTCACAGAGGAAGTCGTATGCTAAACATATTATAATATTGTAGTTAACATATCGGATAACTTTACCCTGTCCTACGGAGTTTCGGGAGAACCTTACCTATTACAATATTTTAGAGAACTACAACTCCAGTCGCCCGAAACACTTCTCTCTGACCTTTTTCAAAATAAACTCGTCCGGAGTCAGCTTCCAGTCCAGAGCCCGGGACTCGGCCTCCTCGTCCTGGGACTGGGATTCGAAAATATCGCGGGAAAGCTGCTTTGGCATTTTATGCTTCCGAGACTCCGACTTTCTGTCGCTGACGCGCATCGGCGTCTTCCATTTCTTTCCAGTGGAAGTGTACAGATCGCTCGGCGGAGAGAAGTAGGAGAAGACCGGACTGGACGGCCTCGCCTCATTAATGTCCTCGTTTTTGGAAATATCTAGGAATGAAAACGTGTAGTCGGCCTCTACGACTTGTTCTCGGACGTACGACGTCACGTGCCGGCGATTTCCCTCGCTCTTCACGTTGTGACGGTCGAACGCGCTCGAATGTTGGATTTTTTCCTGACAATTTTTTATGTTTGTAATGAAATCGTAGAACTTCTCAACATTGTTAGCGCATTTGTAGCATACGCAAGTTAAATTATCGCCTTCGTCGACAATTATTTTCATACATACTAGTATTTTTTCTCTTAGGTTAGAGTTTCGGCTGAAACTTCCGAATAAGGATATTTTAAAATCTGTCATTGATAAGCACAATCGGCAGTTTTGACGAGATATTTCCATATTTTAATTTTAACAAATAATAAATTTAATAAACAACAATAGATTTTCCCGCGTATTGTAAAATTTTAAATTTAATTTTTTTATTTATTTAAATCAATCAATTTAGCAACGGTAATAACAGCATTCAGCCATGTATCCTTCTAGTTTTAACAACTAAATCATTATTTGAGTATACATAACGCTTTCGATCAAATTTAATTTGCAATAAAGTCTCATTAATTTAGTATTAATTATAGATAATAATATAGGGTTTACACAATAATACAGCTTACACAAAGAGAAAGTTCCTATAGTTTTTCAATGCCAATTATCTCTTAGATAAGTAATAAACCTAAGTATTACAATAGCATGATACTATTACATAATATAATGTAGATAATAAAATATAAATACATACACATCTTATAAATTATCTAAATGCAAATTATTTTCACGAAAATAGTTATCTTTACCACATTTTCAGCAAAATATATTGATTATTAGGTATGTCATGAAATATCAATGAATGCGTTTTTAAAGCATGTGTAAGCAACAAAACAATGTTTGACTTCGAAGTTGAAAAAAATCATAAGTACTCCAAATATTTATATTGAAACAGAAATAAAAAATGTGTTGCCAGTTCTAACCTACAAAAAAACTGCTAACGGACGGTTTTAAGCAATTTATACCGTATACGCTTTAGGCACCAAGTAGGTATAATTTTTATACCGTCGCAATAATAGCTAATAATAAATTAATAACTAAACTATTTAAACATAACACGTAGATTTTAATTCTATCTAGTAAAATGCTTTGTAAATTTGTTTAATTTCATTATGAAAGATTGCAAATGTAAAATCGCGATGGCCATGGCTATGTGGACGGAAAGACAGACGGTAAGAAGCGAGATAAATAGAATGCTACAAAAATACAAGTTGTAAAGTACTCCATAAAATATCTATTTCCTTAGATACGGTACGTACTTAATATGTTAGGTACTATTTAATTCAGAATTAATTATTTTTGGAAGGTATTTTATGGGGTAATCATTGAAAGAATAAATTGAAATGGAAAGAAACTTACGGTATGAAGGATGTGCTATGGAATATGGTTTTCATAAGCAAATCGATAGGATAAAATTAATATCGCATGGACCTTATTTACTTTTCAATCTAGCCGTACGAACTACATTTCACAAGCCACCTCACCAAAATGAATTCGTCAATGAAACATATTACAATTCGTCATTTCGAAGCGAAGCTATTAAATAGTTTTATGCTATTGTGATAGGAACAGCCTCGTGTTACTGCCGTGAAATCACAATACAGCTCAAAGCTCCTCGCCATTCTCTCTGAGCGTGCCGCTAGATGGCGCTGAACGGTCAGAAAAAACATAGCGTCGTGCCGGCTTACACGTCGTCCTCCTTCTTCCCCCAGAACTTGTCGAATCTCGTGCGAGCTCTGTCCAGCACTTCAGCGGCTGTGATGCCAGCGCTGGGCTCAGTCACGACTGTGGTGTCCACCACGCCTGGAGCGACTTGGGTCGCTTCCATGGACTTCTTGACTACCTCCTTCTCCTGTGACGGCGACTCTGGGGTGGAGTGGGTGCTGTTGATGCCGTTTACTCCATTGACCTTATTGAGATCGAGGGCTTTGGTCTCGTCGATGGGCGTGAGGCTGACGGGCGTGGTCGGCGTCTTGTCCGTGCGCTTGCTCAGACTGGTCGGCGATTCGCTTTTTTTCAGTGATCGTATTGGGGACATTTGCTGGTGGTGTATTGGAGCGATTTCTGAAAAGGCGTTGTACTAATTTATTCTACTGTTCTATGTAAGTAAATAGTTTCACATTTAGAAAAGCCACTAGGAAAGTAAGCACCTAAAATATAACATCTAATAACCCTAGGTAGGTAGGGTAAAACTAAAGTTTTAAGAACTGTTGTGCATGTAACAGTATTGAGCATCCAAGATAAAGATAAATAATAAATACTTTTATAGAATGACTTTCAATAAAGACATACTTGTACACTGCAGTTCAAAAAAAGTACCTATTCAGTCTATTTTAAATTAATCTTTTTATGGTTTGATTTACTTCAGATTCTTACAATTTTGTTTCTTTTATTTTTATACACTTGTGTTAACTTTTATTTTAATTAATTCATTTTCACATGCCATTTTATGAAACTACTATTTTTGGAATTTAATTTCCTATAAAAGAGAAATTTTACATGCATAACATTTTATTATACTAATAATATAGGACAAAAAAAATGTTGAAAGTAAATAACTTCTCTAATAAAAAATAATGAAGTCGATATCTCAGTGTTTAAAAATAAATTGTATTATAATATGATGTATCTTTGGCTCCATTACGAGACACGAATAATATTCTGTGCACTCGTGCATAAAACATGGTTTTACAAAAGTAAAATAATATTGCACTATGTACAATTTGAACCATCGTGTTAGGTAATAATTTTAGTATATTACACTGGCCCGCAAAAGAAAGTACTATATAACTTTTATTTTAACTATGAGTTAGAGATTTTCCAAACTAGTAGAGTACAAAAAAATATTTGTGTAGTATTTTATTTTTAAGGCCAGTACGTATACAAGTTACCAGAATGCACTATATTTATTTTAAATAAAACTATTACAAGGATAATTCTAAAGATATCATCATGCCCCTTTCAGAAGACGACAAAACATTCTCTGAAACAAATCTATGAGAAAAGTTTTTTTTGTCATCACATATCACATGCATTTTTTATTATATTATAGTCTTTTTCTAGCTTTTAAAGCTATTCATGGTTTATGATGTACGAAGCTTTGCCAGCTTATAGAATTGGCAGTTCTTCGCAGGTGTCAGGGCAGGCATGCAAAATTGAATGTTTAATGGTATGGTAAGAGGAAAGATTAGGTGCCAAACAGTGGAAGTGTATGCAAACATCGAAACAGACACACACAGAGACAAGTGGATACATACGTGGTCGACGTCTCAGCGGAGTACGGTCAAAATAAATAAAAGCATCTCAATTATTGGATTAACACAATTTAATCATGAACTATTCAATAAATATAATAATATAAAACAGATTATATATTTTCTGGTGTCGTTTGTGTGTCGTGCTTATGAGGCAGTGACCCCTAATGGACTCTGAGTCCGGGGGGATAGAGTTCACTGTCGCATGTATGTTTGTCACACTCATTAAAACGTGTATGGCCGATGAGCTAGGCGAGCGCGGTGGGCGGCGTACCTGCCGGCTTCACGGCGACCTCCTCGGCCACTGAGGCGCTCTTAAACTCAGAGCTAGGGCGCTTAATGCTGTCATCTGAAATATGGTGAGTGACTTGTATGGCAGATGAAGTGAGACAACTACCGCTACTCAGGTCCACGCAGAGGGACACACAAATGCTCATGCTGCTAGATTATTTTCTGCTGCGAAGTAAATAAATCGTAACGATTGCAAAGAAATATTCGTATGCGAATGGTTTTAATCAAATAAAATAGAAGAAAGTAAGAAAAGGGGTTAATACAGAGAATTACGCCAGAAATTAATATAGCAACAATGTTCGTATAAATTCTAAATTTTTGGGCTTTCATTTGTGTGACCTCGAAGTACATAGAAAATTAATAAAATATGAATTCACAACAAAACAAATGTATGCGAACAAAAGAACGATATTTTAATGAGTGTACCACTTTTTTTGCTCGTATTGTACATGATTTTATTGTGTTGTATTGTGTCAGTGTCGCAAGCTTCTACAGTTTACTGTGGGCTACTATTCACACTTCCTTACATTGGACATGGTCGAAATTACTTATTTTAGCCTATGTTTATATTATGTAGCAAATATTACGAAATATAATAGGCGCAGCCATTGGCTTCAATTATAAAATTGCTAATAAGCTCTTCATAGTTTTTAGAATAAAAAATAGGCGAATTTTCAACAGCTGCGTATATTATGTTTTTGTCTTTGATAAAGTTAGTAAATGTAATAATATGTAAGTACTAAAAAGAAATGAGAAAAGTTTTAATTGGCACGTATACCTAATACTTTATTTTAATTTAAGTGCTCCGAATAACAATCAAAATTTTTTATAAAGTCTATCTACGTAGAGTATCTTGTTCAAGAAATAAAATGTTAATTATATTTATGTTAAAATTATTTCAAAATTAATCAAACTTTCTACGATTTTAATATTGTGGTCCCTTATTTAGAGATTCACAACAAAAACATTATAAAATACTTCATAAGAGCGGTTTGTTAAATATGTTTAATTTAATTGTTTCTTATTTTACATTCATTATATTATTGTTGAAAATTTAAATGAATAGTTTCTGTGCATGAATGAGAATTTAATATTTACAAGAAAACTTTTAATATTTTACGATGACAAAAAGCTGGTTCGACTGCTAAATTTTGTTAAATATTTATAAAGTAAGTGCCTTAGTATGTCATGCGAGTCTGTTGTGCACGCCATCACCATAGATGAAATGAAAAAGATACTCTCAAAAGCCAACGTATTTTTAACAACTAATATACATTTTGTTCGTATGTTCTACATTAAAAACCGCAATTCACCTACTGGCAACATTTCGGAGCGCGTCAAATGTCACCTTGACGTTTGTCGAATCTGACATTTGGCGCACGTTCAGAAATCATAATGACACTTCTGTCAGATGTCAGTATAATGAAATGGAATTTGACATTTGACTCACGTTCAAAAATTGCAACGTCAGAGCTCAAATGTCAATTTCACGTACGATTTGACACTTTTTTATATCATACCGATCGTTCGGCCTAGCTCAACTTGATAATGTTGGCGGCCAGTCTGCTGAGGAGGCTGCACTCACCGCTTTTGACGTTCTGCGTGACGGTGAACGTCTTGCCGGTGTCCAGCGGCACGGTCCAGTTGACGGGGTCGGGCGAGCGCATGTTGAGCTGCTCGGGCGACTTGACGCGCGTGGGCTCCGGCGGCGACTTGACCACGGGCGAGTCGTCGAAGAAGTGGTCCTTGGCCACGGACGCGCTGCGGAGAGACGGGACTATCTCGTCCTCTGGAACATATTTTATAAAGCAAGCTAAATTATCGTAATTCGTTTTTTTTGTTTTTTTGTGGTTTAGATTTTCGAGTTACATTAATTCGTTTCTATGACTGCAAATTTAATACAAGGATTTATTTTAATACTAATTCTAAATTATGTGTGCAAGGCTATATTTCTAACGTAAGTAATTAAATATGCTCAAAACTTTTGTTTAAGATTTTATATTTAAATTAGAACTTCTATATTCAAATATTAAGTATAAAAGTTTAAAATAAATTCTCAATATTTTAAAATCTGTTCTCTGATTAATGTGTTGTGACTTGTGTGGATAAGTGAAAAGTTTTGTATCTGTGTATAATTTAAAAAAAGACTTGTGGTCAAATTATATTTTTTAAACTATTTTCTAATTCTAACACAATATAACATCGAAAGCCAATTTGTTCTAGTTCGTTCTATGCGTAAAAATAATAAGTGCAGTGTTCCAAATTTTCATTCGTGGTACAATATTTGTTAACATATTTAAACATTTGCTATTATAACTCGGTTATTAAAATAGTCTGCGACAAAAGACGATACAATACTAATTCGTGTTATACTAACGAATTTACTTATCTATAGTCGTCATTTGTCTCAGTACTTGGTTTATACGATTTTTACATGCCAAACAAATAAAAATAAAAATCGAAAATATTTTTTTTCACCCAGTTGCATTTATTACCTATCATACATTTCGAAAAAAAGGTATTTGTGGTATTTGTTTGAAACTCTCAGCAAAGGTTTCTGAGATGGTGCAGGTGTATCAAACGGACAAACACAGCCACTGGTCGGTGCTCACACTGAGTTGCGTAGACGCCGATTTCAAAGCCAACTAATTTTCTAGAACTAACACAAAACACACTACGTCTCAAACTTCAAATTCTGTCTTTTTTTCGCATAACATGATGATATTGTTATAATACTCAAGTTAAACCTACATATATCCAAATGTAAAATTATCAGTTATAATATTAATGCTTTTGTTGCTTGAAACAGGATCTACTTTTAACAATAGTTGTAAACAAGTTTTATTTAATTTAATTGTCAAACCAACATAATATTATTTTATTTTAATTGTCAGATTATGTTCTTCGTATACGTATATACGTGTTCTTTGTCAATTTTATTGTTACCAC
The DNA here is from genome assembly GCA_905187575.2 of Celastrina argiolus. NCBI lineage: Eukaryota > Metazoa > Arthropoda > Insecta > Lepidoptera > Lycaenidae > Celastrina > Celastrina argiolus. The sequence goes on from LR994597.1 coordinate 14,474,527, forward strand.
CGTATTCAGAAAGGCGGTAGAAAAAAATATGCACGTATAGTCTGAACGCAATGTAGGAGTTACTACATATCTTTTCTAATCCAGTACCTTGTACTCGTGTGTATAATTTTGTGGTGAATACGAGACTTCTGGACGTTCCCAAATCGATATTTTTATTAATAAAATTGCAGTAATATAATAAATAAATAAGCCAATTACTTACATTTCATTCACAAAGTATCAATTATTAATTTAACTACGTATACTTCATTTGCATAATATCATATTCATTTACTTCAAAACTTCTCATTTTAATATAATATATTCCTACATAATCATCAAAAAAAATTCTAGGTCAAAGCCAATAAATTCGTGTTACGCGAAACAAAGAATCTACAAAGCGTCACAGGGCCGGGTAAAGCCTGTCGCACGTCGACGCAACCCGCTTACGCACCCGCTCCCTTCGTCACGCTGCGGCTGCGGCGGTCGCGCGGCACGGTGGCCGCCGCCGGCGACCGGCCGCCGCGCGCGCCCCTAACTCTACTACTACTGCCCTTAGCTAACGGCAAACCTACAGGAAAAGTAACGCTATAGGACAGGGACAAGCAGTACTAAGAGTTTAGTCTAGAAGTCACGCATATCATGCCTTTAAAAAAATTACAGTTGAACACCTACAACGCAACATCTATTAGGCTGCGTTTCCATTGACGCGCAGCGGGGCGGAGAGGAGCTTCGCGGTGCCCAAATTGACATAGTGCTTAGTTTTCTTAGTTGCATTTCGAGCATAGAGCTTAGTCAATTCGGGCAACGCGCTCCTCTCCGCCCCGCTCTGCGTCCGTGGAAACGCACCTTTATTCGACGCTTTACAGTATTCTCCGAGCGAAGTAACTCTTTAAACAGTGTAGTGCCTGGGACAGGCGCTTTTTAAATGTCACATGGTTGTCTAGCACAAGACAGTCGGCCTAGTCCAGAGGAATGACAGGTCAGGTGCGGGTTTCCTCACGATATTTTCCCTTCCCGTTAGAACGTTCGTATAATGTACATTGAGATCTGATAATGTCTTATTGGTACACGCCTCAACCCTTCCGATTAATTTCGTTGTGGGTCCCAAGACAGATTTAGCTTGTCCCTCGGGCTCCCCTGAGATCATATCAAAGGGTTTGTCGTGGTTGGTTACCGCTGTTGATCCTGGCTTACAGGAGTTGCAGTGGTGGGAATGTGAGGTGGGCCAATGCCCGTTAATAATACACGCCTCAAGCCGGGAATAGAACCACCCAGCTACGGACGCTCTATATAAATCACACTATAAAGGCTGAAATGCGTGATACACAAACATTTTAAAGTATTCTAGCGATACATAGATAGTATTAAGACACTGGCATGCCTGAAAGAAACAACATTTTAGAACATGCGCCATATTAATGACTATGTACTGAAGATTGAAATAGATATGTATTGAGTTGAATTATTTGTTTATATTTTTTGTTAAATACAATTTAAATTATTATAATCAAATGTTCTTTTGATAATAGGTGGCACCTTGAGGCGTTGAGTATATCGATCGTAGGCTTTTTGTGTACTACATACACAACATTTTATTGTACAGCAGCATTTTTTTTGCTTTTACTAATAAATTATTTTGTAGTAAACTTCATCCGCGTAGCACTGCTACGACGGCCCTGTAGCGCAGCTACGCCGTTTAACTGACAGCTTCGTATTGTTATTAGTAAATTACATAAAATAATAATTGTACTTCGCTATTTTACTGTCGCTTCGTATTAAGCTACGTTTATTATTGTAGCTCTGCTTCGCTACTGGTTTGTAGCTTTACTAGCTGTTATTCTGCTATAGTATTATATTTAGCAGCATAGTTAAAATCTTACATATTCAAGTACGTTAAGTTAGTTCAAGGAACTCTAGTCTATTTTTTCCTTAAAAATGCAGCTTTATCTAGCTTGTAGTATCTTGTTACTTATGTTTACTTCAGTGCACTGATATTATTTTAAATTAAATCTTTGGCCATCTTTTTGCTAAAAGATGGCACCGATAGTAATTAAAACTTTTTTGCCTATTATTAACATTAAAATATTTTTATCTAGTTTTTTTTTAAATTTCTGATATTTTTTTTTATTTGTGATTTTATGAAGTGTTTATTGTTTCATCAGTTATGTTGCTACGTTGCCATTACATCTGCAGGCTATGCTACATACCCGTGGGCTTGACGGGTCGCGGGCTCGGCTCGTGGCCGTTGACCATGCGCGCCGGCGCTGGCGCGGGGTCTGCAGAGCGCGGCCGGCGGCGCGGGGACCGGAACGACCCCTCGGTCTTACCACCTGGAAATATTAACCATAAGCACAAAGTAGATATATAACAGAGACACGACCTAGTACTAGAAAATGGTATCACCCTAATACTGGCAATGCGACTGGCAAAGGGTGAAGTCCAGACACATTCCGGAGACTGCCATCTAGCGCCACTATTGGAAAATACTAATTACTAATTTCGTTTCGTATCTTCTTCTTAAATTAAGGACTTGAATTTAGCTTAATGTGATGTTATGCTTAAAATATGCCTATCTTTATTTTAATGTCAATATTTGTACTTAATTAGGCATTTTACATTTTATAATTTACAAACGTTAATAGTAGTGACATCTATTACAATTTTTTTGTATTAAATATATATTGTATGGGATGGTAGGCCATGCCATAAGTAAACATTAAAATTTGAACCTCGGACTTATATAAACTTATAAACACAATAGTAATATAATAATAATGCCTTCCTACTGTACTAAGTGTGTGCGCAATACAGAAGCACTCTGTCTTCTTTCACTCTCGTAGCCCAGTGGGACGGATATCCGACACGACTGGCGGGAGATCAGGCGCAGGACCGACTTTTTACATGCCCATCCGACGCATGGATCATCTTTTTTTGTCACACAATCAGGTGATCAGCTTACATTGTCCTAACCAAACTTGAAAACAACATTTGGGAATCGGACCCACGACCTCCGGGTCGAGAGCTCTGAACGACTAGACCACGATGGCGATGAATTCACTCGCCATTTGGCGTTATGTCAAATCCCATACATTTTGTTTTCGAACTTCGTAAGCGATGAATAGCGATGGCATCTTGAATCAGGGCCCTGGACAGCTGAGTGGCAAGAGCTGGTTGTCTATCTCTATCCTAGAACGAATTAGGATAACGGTCCTCAAAAGGTATGAGGCAAGTGAAGTTCGTAGGAATGTAGATAACTACATCTACATCTCATAAGAGAACTAGGTACAAGAAATATGCAACAAAGATATGCAACTGCATTTCTGGTGTTGCAGGACCTTTGGGGGGGCAGTCATAGTTCACCATCATGTGACTTAATTCTTTGTCGTTCAAGGTTATGTTTACATCTTCTTACACTAACCTTCTTGATTAGCACCCTCGTCGAAGCTGTTTCCCTGCAACTTCTTCCTCTGCTTCTGCGGCGAGGTCTTGTGAGGAGACCGCTCCAGAGCCTTGGTCTCCTGAAGCTTGGCGTGGATAGACTGGTGCGGCGCCGAGCGGAAGGACCGGTACTTCTTCGGCGAATGGTTCCTTGACTCCTTACCATCTTTTTCGTCACGAGGCAGTGCCCTGGAAAACACAATATCTTGACAGTTATCTGGTATTAGAAACTAAGAGGTAGCAGGTAAGAAAATTTGTGGGAATCACATACGCGTGGGTTTAGCTAACTAATGACAACTAAATGCATAGCTTTCGGCTCATTGGCAAAGCATTCTCTGCTAGAGCCATTTGGACCTACCTAATATCCGCTAATATTAAAAATAATGGCGAGCTCGAAGGACCATTCTGCTGGGCATAAGCTTGTAGCCATGCTTAGGGTGTTGTATATGTTTAGGCAGTGTTTGCTTAATTTTAAAGCCATATTATATGCTAAAAAATTAGAATAACATCTGATTTAAACTATTCGAAACTACGCAAGTGTGCTAATAACTTTTGGTCCTTCGAGCCGCATGCCGTGCACTTACTTGTGGTTGGTGGAAGCGAGCGATAGCGCCGACAGCGAGGAGCGCCGCGAGACCTGGTACCAGAGCTCGATCTGCTTATTGTAAAGCTGCGTGATGTGCTCGGGGGCCAGCTCCGTGCCCCAGCCGCGGTACTGGACAGACGACACAAGCGTGACCCACCCAGACATAATGCAGATTTTAGGACATTGTACAAACTCGACACAATCGTACAAACTCTGACTGAGCAACCTCTTTACGATCGTGTAATAACTTTACCTGTTTGCATCGTGCAAACTCTTATAAGCTCGTGCAACTTCTCTAAAACCGTGCAGATCTTTGACAGTTTGCACAGTTTCATTCTGTATTATATCTGGGCTCATCATTCATCAAACGTATTTGATGAACGGTAGCATGACTTTTATGAGTATGTGCTGCTGTATTTGTATTCTCTTGACTGGTACAGTCCTAAAGATAATGTAATGCAGCACAGCTGCTGTTTGTAACTGAGTTCCGTCGTCAACACCTATGATGACGAAAATAAATGTTTTAATCAATTGTGTAAAACCTATCTTATTGGTAGTTACTTAAATTTATTTGATCAGAAAATAAGGGACCTACGTCATGGTCATCACAACGGGAAGTTAAAATTGCTCTTATGAATTATTTCTACTCAACTATTCTGGAATACTCGCGCTGATCAAGTTACATTTCGATACATGGATCTTGTTTACAGCTGACGCGTCCCTTATCCTCGGATCCGCCCTACGCGTGGTGTGCAGACCTTGTACTCGCCGGCGCGCTTGCGCAGGTCCAGCACCTCGCGGTACCAGGAGTCGCCCTGCGCCAGGCCCAGCGGCTGCAGCCCCGCGGCGCGTAGCGTGCTGGCCGAGTCCTCCGTCCCCCCGGCCCTCGCCGCCCCTCCCTCCGGCCCCGCACCCACCAACCTCTCGCTCGCCTCCTCATTCGACTTCCCTTTCCCCCTGCATTTCGTAAATTTCCCTTTAGACGCCTCGTACACGTACTGTGAGAACGGTCTAAATTTCTTTTTGTACTCGCTTTTGTAACGTTTCCTATTATCTTTGGAACGATCCTCCCCGTTGTATATGAGGGCCGATAGCGCGCTACGGAACGTCGATTTTCTGCAAAATTCCATTTCAATTGAGACGCCTGGCCGGTACCATGAATGCGCAAAGTAAACGCGCGGGCTAGGTTAGAACATGCTCAAATAATTGTCAAGCTCGCAATGTGTCGACGTCGGTCCGGGGGAGGCCCGGGTGTCAGGTGAAACAACGACATACAATCTAACAAAAATTTGATCAACGTTCACATCGAGGTGCAGGACACATTGAAAAAAGTTACTATCGAATGACATTCCGAACTAATAGTCTCGACTAAATCTACTCGGCCTAGAGGCTGGAAACCGCCACCGTGAGGATTGAGATGGAAGCAAATACCAAAAACGAAATTTAGACTTGTTCTGCGTACCCACAGTGACAGAGATTACACAGGGCAGAACAGACGCAGAGGGAACTCGCACCCGAACATCTCGTGATGTGCGCTTAGCTACCTCTATTCGTTGAAAGTAGCCCAACTTAAGCGATCACATCAACAAACTTTAAAAACTGCACAGATGAACAGTCTTATCAAATTTATAAAACTGAACTGGTAAGTGTCACTTTACTGGTGCAAGTTCCCTTTGCGTTTACAGAAAAAACAAGAGAATAGAAAATATTGAAAGCATTAGGCAATGTCGATATCTTTTCCCGCACTTCTTCACCTGAAATTATCCCTCGTTATTACACTATTTTACATTACTGTCCGGAATATCACGGATTTTGTGAAAGTGGAATGAGCTGCGAAGCTGCTTAGCGGAAGCGAAGCAAATGAACGACTGTTCCTTCTGCTTTCTTAATCTTTGATGCATGCAAGCAAAGAATAAGAATCGAAACAATCTTTTTTTAATAAAAAGCTTGAATGGAAAAGTTAATAAGCTAATAGCTAAAAAACCAAAATCTTTAAAATATAATCGATCTTAAAGATATTGGCTTTTGAACTTTTAATTTTGTGTCAATGCTTCACAACTGCCATAATTATTAATTTATATTTATATTAAACCTCTAAGGGTTATTCAACTATTTATGCATTTTGCATTTGTGGATGTGCTGACATGGACATTGTTATACACGTATATACAAATATATAAATATGTGCAAAGTGCAATCTACAGTCTATTTAGTCTATATTATATTTATCTTCATCTTTATACCGTATGGCAGTTGTAAAACAAAGCTGTACATCGTGTTAGTATCTACCCCACTCACCTCTGAACGCCGGGTTTCTGCCCGTTCCACAGATAGTCCTCTATGTACTTCTTGTGACCGTAGTCGTGGTCTCCGTCCACGTGGTTCATTAGGGGTTCTGCTTCTACAGATCCTGGAAGTCACGGCAAGTCAAAACTTAATTTAAATACCATTTGACAGTTGCTCTTGCAATAATATTTGTAATTTATTGTTTTTTCTAGTGAATTAAAAGAATCCTTATTTTATTTATTCATGTACATATTAAGGCGTATCAGTTATCTAATTTAAGTTAACTGGTATTGTCTACACTCCTTGGCTACTTATGCTAAGGTTTATATCCTTCTATTTTTCTTTTTCTGTTTCTATAATACAATATTTAAACAATAATAATTATAACAGCTACCCTACCAATTTCCGCGGCGCTGGTTGGTTTTATTGAAAACTGTCCGGCTACGCAGGAGTTATTTTATAGTGTCCACACTATCTTTACCTTCCGCCACCGCTGCTTTCTTCAACGCGCCCATGGAGATGCTCTTCCGTGGCACAGAGTCAGTAGAATCTTTCGGCCAGGCGAACTGGTTCTGATACTCCGTACCTGCTGCTTCCGGCTCTTTAACTGCTAGAACTTCGCCCAGTGCAGTTGTTGCCTGAAATGGTAAAGAACAAAACGTTGTATTATTTATTAACAAGATTGAAAATTAAAGATTTTTTTACGTTCTCGTATTTAGGCAACTTAGTAAGTCTAAGTAAGGCCTTCAATTTAGAGAAGATAGCACAAAATAAAAGTAAAATCAGAATTTTATAACATTGTAACATGTTTATATGTGCAAATAAAATAAAATTATAGAAAAAGCTTACAAAGTTACAAAATAAAGCAACGCTTAAATGTAGTTCGTGATAAAAATGTTATAAAAGAATGCATGGATCTAGATTGTCTCGTGACCTACTATTAGGTCATCGATACGCACGAATTGGGTTAAGAAGTATGTAGAAGCTAGCCAAAATATATTAATCTATATTACGTGTTGGAGAAAAATGTTGTAGAACTTAAAATAAAAGATAACGAAAGAAATCGAGCCAAAAGTTAATCCTTGTGGAACACTGTTTTACCTTTGTCAGTTAAACTACAATGTATGTCTCTATTGCTATTATGTTATTGATTAGTGCTTGTAATAATTATTTGTTTTTAAGTAATTGTATTATTTTAAATTTCAATATATCATAAATGTTGATAAGTTTGCACAATAAAAAAAATTTATAATGGATTGGAGTATGTTATAAAAAGCCTTAGGGAGGTCATAATACTTCATGTTTTACCTTTGGCTCCACCGTATCCGTCCATCGTGGCTGGCGAGGGCCCTCAGATTTACTCCTCCGACCAGCGCGATCAGTGTCGTTCCTCTGAGCACTCTGAAACAGTTGGTATAAGGTATATTATTATTAACATAATCGTTTTACCATTATCATCATCAGTATCATTATAATTACCATCACTATTGAAATGACCCGCTTCAGACCACCACTGAACTCTGTCAGTATATTATTTTTTATTATTTAAAGTAATTATACATAACGCGTTATTCAAGGTTACAAGCATAAATATACTCGTATTTAGTGATGTCAGATTTTAGTTATTAATTACATTTTCATACTTTCAAGTACATGTTATAATAATATTATTGTGTGAATCTTAAATTTTGCATAATGTTATGTAGGAGCTAACCCAATATTCTTTTTATTTGTTTCTTGGCTTCGAAAACTCGTTCAAAAGCAAATATGTTCTAGACATTTGATTCCAAACATGTTTTCAACAAACAATTTATATGCAAAAGTAGTTGCCGGAGGCAAATAATGAGATTTTTATTGGCAAAGTTAGACTAACGACGGCAACAAGAACTATTATTAAACATGGGGATCTCACGGGTTGAAAAAGACGTCGTTTCTTGTCTTTCGGATATATAGATCGTCATTATGTATTTCGATCAACTTGAGTCTTTTGACAGTCTTTTTAATATCAAATTTCTTAAACACACCATGATGTTTATGTCATTGACATTCATATGCGTGTGATATCATTCTCCTAATTTTCATAGATGTTCAGTGTCCTACTTAACGGATGTGTCACCGTTTACTTTACCTGCCTTGTCTCGACCGGTCATTATCAAACGTTTTTCTCCTCGCTCCAACTAATTAATGATGAATTTCTCAGACTTATTATGAGGAAGAGAAGAATTATTATGCAGTGACAGATATTTTATACATATTTAAGTTTATATAATATTTAATTTATATAGCTCTTACCTGGTAACAGACAGGTGGATACAGTCAAACAGCGTCTTAGAAATAAGGCCCAGATTTCACCCATCGGGTAAAGAACCTCAGGAAAATAAGTCAGTTTTACCCGGGCCCGGTCGAAGGCGGAGGAGTGCGCAGGACGGATGTCGTCAGCCGGGGCTGGGTCGAACAGCTCGTTGGTCTTGTACGCCATGCCCGGGTACTTCTTGCGCCGGGGCATCGCCGGCTCCATAGCCCCTGGAACAAAGAAGGTGAGAATGAGTTCATTAAGTAAAAGTAGTCCAGCGGCAATTAGGCTCAATTTACATTGGCACAGTCTTCGCGGTTTTTCGTGTTTATATCCCCATAGCATATGCATCTCTATTTTCTAATTACACTGCTCAACACTGTTTTTGTCACATGAACTTTGTTATGATTTTTATTTATGTTGGTGTACCCTCATTAAAAATATATAACAGTTTTGTTTCTATCACATCCTGTTTTCTTGTGATAGCTACATATTCGTTTCTGACCTCATATACGTTTCTTTGTTTACATAACTGCATTAAAAAATTCAATAAAAATAATGCTTATAAATTTTCATGTCACAAAGAAAAATACAAATTTGTTGACTAGTGTTATTAAGCGATTAAAAAAATTCAAAGGTCTAAAATGACCACGAGGAGTGAATCTTATTATGCTGGGGCTCGTGGGCTCCTTTTCTATACATACGAACGCACTGGTCGTTCACCTAACATCTGAGCAGGGTTGAAACTCATCTGTTTTGTGACTTTATGGAGATCTTTAATCGTGATTTTTCGCGCTATAGTAAGTAATTTATATGAGGTGCCAAAACAAAAAATGCTCTGGCCTCTGCTCGTCCTTCTCTTCACAGTATATTCGTCTTGATGTATAAACCACGAGCTATGTTGTGTTATGTTTTTCCTAATAAGTGTGTAGAAAAATGACGCCTCCTGACGCTTCGACTCTGTGCCAATGTGAGTTAAGCCTATATAGATATTCTAGTTTTTTATTTTAAATTTATTTAACTACTTGTAATAATAACCCGTAAATGTAGCCCAAAATAATTACTGTGAGTATTTTATATGTGTTTGTTATTTTTTATTAATTTTAGACATTAATGAGCAGTTTTATTTCTTTACTTTACTTTTACATAAATGTTATACGTAGAATTATTTTAATTAACGTATACCAATACTGATGCCGCGTTTACTCGTAACATTAGACGTGTGATAAAAGTCATTGCTGCTAATAAATTAATGATAATAATGAATGAACGAATTGCAATCATAGCGTTTAAGTTAATTAAGTCATCATCGATGTGATTAATATTTATTAGGACGACACAAGACAAAACAATCAATAAAACAGTCTGCGGCGTTCCGCGTTGGCCGCCGTCCAAGAGACTTGGCTTCTCTTGAAGTTCTCGTCTCTGAGAAGTCATTAATTCCAATCACCCCATAGTCTTGCCGACTGAACTTACCATCATGTGGTTTATGCAGCTCATTTTTGTAATTCAACTCATGTTCTTTTACTGTACGGAATGTTGCGATTTATTCAAAACATGATTCGTTGTTTATGTAAACCTTTTTCTGAATAAATGATCGAATAGATAGCTAGGATTCATGCGTGCATGCATGGTGTATGTGTGTTCTGCTTCTGAGACCTCCAACAAATGTTTTGTCTAGTAAGTGTGTGTTGTATTAGGTCCGCGTGTGTTTGTGCCATACCCTGGCAGCTGCTGCGCCTGCTTTCGGTACTCGCGTGTGTGTGTGTGTGAGAATACAAATGGAAGCCCCAAACTTCCGATAGGGCGATGCAGGATTGTAGTGCTAGAAGTACCGCTGCATGTACGTGTGTGAGACTTACCCCTGGTTATGGGCAGCGCGCTGGGCGGCGTGGGCGCCGGCTGCCGCACCACGCCGGGCTGCTGCTGCGCCTGCTCCCGGTACTCGTGTGTGTGTGTGTGTGTGTGTGTGTGAGACTTACCCCTGGTTATGGGCAGCGCGCTGGGCGGCGTGGGCGCCGGCTGCCGCACCACGCCGGGCTGCTGCTGCGCCTGCTCCCGGTACTCGTGTGTGTGTGTGTGTGTGTGTGAGACTTACCCCTGGTTATGGGCAGCGCGCTGGGCGGCGTGGGCGCCGGCTGCCGCACCACGCCGGGCTGCTGCTGCGCCTGCTCCCGGTACTCGTGTGTGTGTGTGTGTGTGAGACTTACCCCTGGTTATGGGCAGCGCGCTGGGCGGCGTGGGCGCCGGCTGCCGCACCACGCCGGGCTGCTGCTGCGCCTGCTCCCGGTACTCGTGTGTGTGTGTGTGTGTGAGACTTACCCCTGGTTATGGGCAGCGCGCTGGGCGGCGTGGGCGCCGGCTGCCGCACCACGCCGGGCTGCTGCTGCGCCTGCTCCCGGTACTCGTGTGTGTGTGTGTGTGTGAGACTCACCCCTGGTTATGGGCAGCGCGCTGGGTGGCGTGGGCGCCGGCTGCCGCACCACGCCGGGCTGCTGCTGCGCCTGCTCCCGGTACTCGTGTGTGTGTGTGTGTGTGAGACTTACCCCTGGTTATGGGCAGCGCGCTGGGCGGCGTGGGCGCCGGCTGCCGCACCACGCCGGGCTGCTGCTGCGCCTGCTCCCGGTACTCGTGTGTGTGTGTGTGTGTGAGACTTACCCCTGGTTATGGGCAGCGCGCTGGGCGGCGTGGGCGCCGGCTGCCGCACCACGCCGGGCTGCTGCTGCGCCTGCTCCCGGTACTCGTGTGTGTGTGTGTGTGTGAGACTTACCCCTGGTTATGGGCAGCGCGCTGGGTGGCGTGGGCGCCGGCTGCCGCACCACGCCGGGCTGCTGCTGCGCCTGCTCCCGGTACTCGTGTGTGTGTGTGTGTGTGTGTGTGAGACTTACCCCTGGTTATGGGCAGCGCGCTGGGCGGCGTGGGCGCCGGCTGCCGCACCACGCCGGGCTGCTGCTGCGCCTGCTCCCGGTACTCGTGCCATCGGTACGTGCTGCGGTACTCCGAGTGCAGCTGTGGACAAATAATAATCTTAGCAGGAGTCTTCCCCAGTGAGAGTGTCTAAGGGATATAATGGGACAAACATGTTCCTATCAGGAGCATGGGGTTTATGTAACTCCATTGATACCTACTTGGCTTCCCTTACCCCTTATCTGTTAAAGAACATTATTCAGATCTTCACGTGACACGTAATACACAGGCCAGGGCTCTAAAGAAGAACCAGGAAGGTATTCTTCTTCCGTAGACTATACAAGATCTCTCTCTACAACTAAGTAGATAGATGCCTAACCAGACACACACATGACTAATTAGCAGGTATTGTTGCATAGAATATAAATATTCTTGTATGTTACATAATGTTTTCGATTAGTATTACACTATATAGCTTATGTTAATTATTATTTAATTGTAGCTATATTTTATTATAGTTATTACCTACACATTATTATCGTTAGTTCGTTTAAGTATAGTTAAAGTTTAGTGCTAAATGTATTTGGGTAAAAATAAAATAAAAAATAACGCTTTTAAAGCTTACGAAACCAAAAGGTAGTTGTAATTTTGGATGGACAGCCAAAATGATATCTACCTTGTGGTAATATTACCACAAGGTAATATAGAAATGTATGTACCTGTAGATTGTAGGTATGTTCCACCCCGCGATTTTAATAAATAAGGTTTTTAACGTAAACGAAACAATATTGAATACTTATTTTGAATACATAGGAACATAAAAAAATATTAATCTTAGCAAACGTCTTTACAGGGCACTGAGTTAAATTTATGCCAATGTACTTCGTAATAAAGTTTTTTGGATATTTTCTTTTCTATCTTACAACAACGTAGACGTAGAATTTACTTTGTGAGTTTTTACTCGTTCTAAATGTCTAAAGGTAGTGTCTTAGCATTGTAAACATTGTCTTGCTTTCGGCCTGTGCAAACAATAACCTACAGCGTACACAGAGCCTTTGGGCACAAGACTAAAACTGTTGGTAAATAGAAAACAGAAAGTTATGTATAAGTTATATATTATATGCAGCAAATATAACTTTCGTAATTATATTTGCACAACATCTCATGTACATTAATTATTAAATAAGAAAATGTTGGTATAAAAATTCAAGTTGTTTTTGGTTTTACTTTTTAATTATAAAACACGCCGCTCCAACGCTTTACAAGCTAATATAGCAATTTAAAACTGTTGAAGTGCATTATAAAACCGTACAGTTATAAATTGGATAAAGCTAAATACTTTAAAATCCATCTGGCACTTAAAACCTATATTCACCTAACATAATTTTATAGTTTAAATAGGAAAAGAATATACCTACATTACAAATTATATGGTATCCGCGTCTTTATACGGCGCAATATCCTTACATAAATAATTGTACGGCAATTTTATTTAGTAACATCTGTTTAAGTTCATTATTTTATTAGCCTACCCCGGAGGATCAGACAGCGTAAATACAGTGTGACCCCAGTTGGTTGTACTTTTTCGGGATAACAAGTTACCTATGTTACCAGGGCCCTGATTTAAGATACCATCACTATTATCACATCGAATTCGCTGCCCTCATAGCGCTATTATAGCGATGGCATTTAGAATCCCTTATTCTAAGGATGCTTCTTGAAGACCAAAAATCTTATAAAAATTGTTCCATCCGATCGCGCGTAGTCTTTCCCAAAACAAAACCCGTGAAGAAGTAACAAGAACACGCAAACATTCACCATTGTAATAGGTACACTTACTGTGAGCTAAAAAGCAAAAGTCTAAGAGAAAATAATACTGAGATAAACATAAAGAAACGTTAAATTAGATCTACAGGCTGTTATGGCGCTGCATTCCTGCACGATCGCAGAACTTATGTAATTTACATACACTGTATTATGTTGTAATTTAAATATTAAAGAGAAAACTACTGTGACTAACGCCTTACGTTGTGTCTTTCAAACCATAAATATAGTATATTATTGAACAATTTTTTGTAACACGTAACATTTAAAATAGCACAATTTATAAGACCAGGGACCTTAATCTCCAAACTGATTCGATTTTGATTTAGATTCGATCGTGCCGCATACTCCTGAATAAATTTACTTTTTTTTTTAAATAAATTATTAGTAATAAAATGTCAAAATTTTATTCCCTCCTTCGATGTTCTCGTTTTACATACAGTACCGGGTAAGCAATAGTAAACATACAGTATTTTATAGCACCGCATTATTCAGTATATTACTATACTGTTCTTGTTACTGGAACAAAAATATTATAGTAGCGAATATGACAAAAAATAGGACGACATAGCTAGAAATCCTAATAAATACTTTTTTTCTAAAAGTTTTAGTTTTTTTAACTGAACGTAAACTTTCTCCGATACCTGACGAAACAAGATTGTAATACGAATAAATTAAACGACGAAAAAATTAATAAATTTATATAATACTATACCCTATGTGTCCGGGCTATACTACCTCTAGTTACCTTTTTCATTAGAATCCGAGCAGTAGTTTTGGCGCTATCGTGGAACAAACATATATATTATATCGACTCCCAAAATCATAATTCATTTTGGTTTCGTCGCAGTCGGGTAAAAATGAGTTCCAGATTAAACCTTATTTTACCAAAATAGTACTGTACAGCTCTACAGCCCAAATAGTACCATGTACGGCTCTACAAACAAATAAACTTTCAAACAGTACTGAAACGCCGGGCGAGGACAATTTTAATCAGTGAAATGGCAACTCAAATAACGAGTAAATATTGAACGAACAGTTTGTGAACAAAACTGTGACCTATTTAAATTGCAATTAACTTGTATATGTCCCCTCCGTGGCCTAGTGTCTACCCGGAGGTTCGATTCATCATTTGAAATAACAAAAAATATTGTTTTCAAGTTTGGTTAGGACAATGCAGGCTGATCACCTGACTGTCTAACAAGAAAGATGATCCATGCGTCGGATGGGCATGTAAAAAGTCGGTCCTGCGCCTGTTCTGTTCTGTCTGTCCTGTCGGATAACCGACACGACTGGCGAGAGAACAGGCGCAGGACCAGGCACTGGGTTATGAGAGTAAAATGAAGATAGAGTCCTTGTGTATTGCGCACACACTTGGGCACTATAAAATAACTCCTGCGCAGCTGTCCTGGTTTCAAGGAAATCGGCTACCGACACCGAAATCGGTGAGGGACAAGCTGGGACATTTGAAAGGTTAGTAAAGTAATCGATTGTCAATTGTATGGGCGCTGTCATATGATTGCCATTCGGTAACTTTAATATAATAATAATAATATCTATGGACGCTTCACATCACGTCAATCTGGTCCCGTGCTAAGTATCCGAAGAACTTGTGGTACAGGTACCAGACAACGGAAATATATTTAATACTTTTATACTATACACAAATTTAAGATTTTTATTATGTTATACACGAGTTTAATACACATCCATGACCCAGGAAAATTTGAAAAACTTTTTGTTCCCTCGGCGGGATTCGAACCCGCAATCTCTGGTTTAGCACCAACGTGCTCAACCACTGCGCTACGGAGGTCGTCCTATATAGAGAGCTATGAAATGTTCCTGCTTGCCTATATACAGGTTGTAATATTAATGACTGATAATTAATATATTATAGAGTTTACATTGAACTTACCAACGCTGAAACAGTTACATTGTTTTAATTATTGTATAGGCATTTTTGTGATGTTAGGTAAGTGAGTCTTTCAGCGCTGGTACTTTCACAGTAAACTCTACATAGAACTTTACTTTTGTTATGTACATACATTTTAAAACGTCAAAATAAAGGTTAAAAAAATATAGATTATACTTATTTTAATGTTTTTCAGTAATCTATAATATTCATGAATATTACGGTATAATAACAAAAGATATTAAAATACTATGCAACATTAATAAAGTTGTGCACTTTTAAAAGTGAATCGAAACGTTGTTTTATCTGCCAAATAGGTTCTCCAGTGAAGTTGGGTTTGAGGCGTCTTTATTAATATGGGCCTAGACATGAATCAGACACGAGCCATGGCTGGTGGAGCGAAGGGAAACCTTCGCTCCACCAGCCATGGCTCGTGAGTCTCGTGACCCACAACTCACAGATGTGAGCAATTACTCGCCTACAAACCAACTCAATTATTCCTACCTCCTGTTGGACCAGTAGGGTGACCGTTGTTATGGAATACACAGGACTTCAATTCGCGCGCATTAAGATTTATAGCTGAGCCATGCCCACTTCGTTGAGCATAGAAACCGTTTAAACCTTCTCTCGACTTTCACGAATATTTCAAGACTAAAAATAGCCGAATCGGTTCAGCCGTTCTCGAGTCTTATCGAGACTAACGAACAGCAATAAATTTTTTATATATCCGAAGAAAGACTAGCCGGCCCGTGCCCACTTCGTTGAGCATAGAAACCGTTTAAACCTTCTTTCGACTTTCACGAATATTTCAAGACTAAAAATAGCCGAATCGGTTCAGCCGTTCTCGAGTTTTAGCGAGTCTAACGAACAGCAATTCATTTTTATATATAAGAAGATTAACCTTCGACATAAAAGGAGGAGTGTTACGAGTATGACGTGTCTTTGGGTATGCGTTTGTGCTATCGTGGTTCCCAAACGGAGGACCTGCTTTTGATTTAGTTTATTGTTTGAAAGTTGACGTAATCGCGGGTAGTATTATTATCATTACGCTCAGTGCTTGAAAATTCGGTAGTCACTTTTTTATTTTTTATCAAATACTAGCTAGCCAGAAGCACCCATTTGGATTCGCATAGTTGGATGAAAACAGCTGAAAACGTATTTTTTCTACCAATACTCTAGTTCCTAGGGACATATGAGTATCAAAATTGCGCTGCAATATGTCCGCAAACATCAATAACGTACGGTCACCGCTGGAGAATTCAATTATCCGTCGCATGTCACTTCACTCAGCTGTCCGACGTGAAGCGACGTGAAATGGCGTGAAGGCGCGAACACGCCAGCAAATAAACCACTTTGCACATATACACAAAATAGCAGTTACTAATCATATGAAAATCTCATTCACAATTGAATGACTGATAGCTGTTATCAACTATTATCAAATTAGATACAATTGTATGTCGACTGTCGACATAAAAATAATAATAGTTCCTCCCACATTGATTTCGGTGACGGTGGCCAGTTTCAATGAAACCTGGCCAGTTACGCATGAGTTATTTTATAGTGCCCAAGTGTGTGCACAATACACATAAGAATTCTCTCTTCCTTCACTCTCGGAGCCCAGTGGTACGGATAACCGACACGACAGGCTGGAGATCAGGCGCAGGACCGACGCTTGGACCATTTTTCTTGTCAAATAATCAGGTGATCAGCCTGCATTGTTCTAACCAAACTTGAAAGCAACATTTTTTGTTGTTCGCGGGAATCAAACCCACGACTTCCGGGTCGAGAGTGATGCTCAGAACCACATGACATGTCTACATAGAATATATAGCATTAGTATTAGTAGACATATTATATCGATTATGTCTACAAGGCCGGCGTAACGGTTACTATTGTACGCACATACGTCATACGAAGACTCGACAAAGAACTAATAGAAGTAGTAATTTGCGTGCGTCAAAGCCTGGCGTACTAGCGGGACAGAAAGTCACAATAAAAAAAATTTAAAAACAGGATACAAAAGTACATTTTACTTTTTCAGAATAAAAGTAGTTAATTATCATTGGTTTTCAGCATACCAAACTACTGGTCTGATTTGAAAATAACTTTTTTTTGTTGGATAGTCCAATTATAGAGGAAGGCTTTAGGTAACATTACGCTGCGACCAATAGGAGCGAAGCGTCAGTGAGAAATGTTGCAAAAACAAAAATTATTCACATTCGGGGACTTTCGTTGCGAGCACTGCATAAACTGTTTAAGTCACTCAAAAACCACGCGATCGAAGTCGCGGGCACAGCTAGTATAACATAAAAAATTACACATCGCAATACCTTGCTTAACAAGATAAGGTGTAGTTTTGTTACATGTGAGCGTGACACTGTGTGTTTCGTGTTATTAAATAGTGTCAAGGCATACTTTAGACCATGTGCATTCGTTAGACTTTCCTTCTTACCTAACTTCCGCGAATCCGGAAGGGTACTGTTATGGTAGTCTACATATGTATGTATTTTAAATTTTAATTATATAGCCTATATTACTCGCGGCATTATTACCAATCGAAAGAAACCTCATTTTTTAAAATCGGACCAATAGTTTAGCCACTACGAGGAAACATACATAAATACATAGACTGCCAAAATCATTACCTTTCCTTTTGGCTTCGCCGAAGTCGGGTAAAAAAACGAAGGGTTTTTTTATTTTATTTGGTCTATGTATGCATGAATGTTTTACCGTGGCGCCTAAACTACTGAACCATTTTATTGTAAAAATAGCCAGAGCATCATTTTAATATGCGTAATACAACTCAAAATCGTGGTTTTTATAGAATTCGTTATCGGTAACGTGCTTGCATCGTAACAAAATCGAATTTGTTGGGCAGGCATATTGCTGTTCTAAAATACATTACAACTTGTATATAATGTTATACTACCCCTGCAATTTGTCCATCACTTTGCCAAGTGAAGGGTGAAGCGGCGGAGACGATATGAGAAAGCCAAGCCGACCGTGCTCGCTTCCAGACGATGGATTTTCTTGGCAGAATATTATTTAAAATTGATTTTATATTCCCGGCGACTTGGAATTAATTTTCTTGTCGCACTGACAGCAGCGCTACCTACCGGATCCAATACACTTAAACTTTCCTCGAGAACCACTCTATCCATTGATGGACAGCATGAAGATCAGTGCAGTAGTCCAAGTTAATCACGAACACCAAGCAACCAACTTGTGTGACATGATGTTCAAGATTAGAGAACTGTAAATTTGAATGTCGATCAAATTATTTAGTGTGAGCCTATATATGTGTGTCATTATAGATGCGTTCCAGTTGCGTTTTTAACGTTATTAACACAAAGACACAAAAAATTGTACAATTGAAGGTATCGTTATTGTTAAATTATTAATTGTAAGTCTTTTGTTCTCTTTACGATTGGATTATTATAGTTCCAAGTCTTCTTCTATTATAATTCAAAGGCTCTTATCAAAGATGCAATCGCTATTTACACTTATGTGTTTATTTAGTGCCTCAGCATATGTGTTATTGTTATTAGGTTCAAATTACACGTCCAATAATACACTTCTAGTTAATCGTATTTTACTTTATTCTACTACGTAGATAATACAATAAACAGTATCTTATAAATAACTATGTAGGTACACTGACCCCACTAACCTATCCGGGCCTCTCAAGGAGACTAACTTAAAACTATCTTAGGCATCAACGTCAATGTCATCTTTGACATCTAGTTGTTTTAAATACATGCATAGCATTATGTAACATCTCCCTTTTTCGAGAAACGCATACAATTTAATAATGCTTAAAATATACATGATTACAAAATATAACTTACTAATTAAATTTCTCATGTATGTACAATTTAGGTTGTTTTACAGTTCTACCAGATCTGGTAACATAATCTGTACCTATTTGCCTTTCCACAGGAACACAGTTATCATGCCTACTAATATCCTGAGAATTTTCACTCGTGAAACAACTAGGATTTATGGGAAGTATATTGCACGTATCATGACCATTATAAGAAGGATCTATTTTTTTAAATTCATGTTTACCGTCACCCGCAAAAGAGGAAGGAGGATTTATATTTTTTAAACTATTTTTCCTATGTCTAATATGCGCTCTATTTCTCCTATATATAACACCATTCATATCGGTAATATAATGAGACCTACCACAATCTAGATTTCTATGTATTACACCAGGAGTCCAAAAATCTTTGGGATTCTTTTTAAAATAAATGTCATCTCCAGGCTTAAAGACTTCATTCCTTTGCCTTGCACATCTGTCAAAGTAATATGTCATTTTGTTTTTATTTTTGACATAAGATTTTTTGTAAACAGAAAATTTTACTAAATTCGGTTTTAATTTTTTACACAGGACAGGTATATTCATACGTAAACTCCTAGACATTAATAATGATGCTGGGCTGGGAAAGTCGCCTTTAGCTGTGTTCCGGTAGTGTAGCAATGCTAAATACACATCAGATCCATCCTGAGCGCATTTACGTAGTATATTTTTGGATAGTTTTACAGCGCTCTCCGAAAAACCATTACTTCTTGGATAATATGGACTCGTGGTTATATGCTCCACGTCCCATTCAACCAGAAAAGATTTGAACTTACATGAGTTGAAAGGTGGACCATTATCCGACACTAATGATCGTGGGATGCCATGGCGTGCGAAAAATGATTTCAAGTGTTTCACCACGTTATCAACGTTGTAATTCTTATGTAAAGAAGCTAGCTCAAAATATTTAGAATAGTAATCTACACAGACAAGGTAATTCTCCCCATCAAAATAAAATAAATCAACCCCTACTCGTTCCCAAGGGAGTTGTGTAATATCATAACATTTCAAAGGTTCCTTATTCGTGCTAGGTTTAAATTTAGCACATACCAGACACTGTTCAATTAAATTTTTAATGTCTGCATTTATATTGGGCCAATAAACTGTTTCCCTAGCAATGTTAAGTGTTTTATTTATACCTAAATGACCACAGTGAATTTTATCTAATATTTGCTTTTGTAAAGCCTTTGGGACTATGAGCCTATTGCCCTTAAAGAGTAAATCATTCATTATATGTATTTCACTTTGAATATTCCAATATGGTTTTACCAAACAGTTAATTTTGTTTTTGCTTGTTGGCCAACCATTTTTTATATAAGATTTAAGCAAATTAAATGATTCATCTTGTTTACTTTCCTTTAAAATTGACTCTAAATATGACTTTGATACTGAAATATTAGAAAAAATTGAATTGACATGATATTGCAAGTCTTGTTCATATTCTGGTACATATGTATCAGTGAGTGAAGCTCGTGATAGCGTGTCTGCTATATACATATGTTTACCAGGTACATAAATTACTTCTAAGTCATATCCTTGCAACGCAAGCATCATTCTCTGCAGCCTAGCTGGCACTTCATGAAGAGGTTTTTTAAAGAGATAAATTAAAGGTTTGTGATCTGTATGAACGGTAACAAGACCTCCATAAATATATTGATGAAATTTATTACAACCAAACTGTATAGCAAACAATTCCTTTTCAATCTGAGCGTAGTTTTGTTGAGAGCTTGTCAATGTTCTTGAGCTATATGCAATTGGTCGCTTATTTTGCATGATTACAGCGCCCACTGCATTCTTGGATGAATCTACTGACAAAATTAAAGGTACATTGCAATTATAGTTAGCTAATACAGGTGCTTTAGTAATAATATCTTTTAGTGATTCAAAACACTTTTGATAATTATCATCCCATAGGAATGGTATATCCTTTTTTAACAAGTTTCTTAAGACATTAGTTTTGTCTGCTAAGTTTTCAATGAAAGGGGCTAAAAAATTTACCATGCCTAAAAATCTTTGTAAATCCTTAATGTTTTTAGGTGTAGACATATTTTTTACAGCTCTAATTTTATCTGGATCAATTTTAACACCATCTTTGCTAAAAATATAACCCAAATATGTTATTTCTTCTAAAAGAAACTTACACTTGAGCTTGTTTAATTTCAAATTTACCTGCCTAGCCCGTTCTAAGAATAATTCTAACCTCTTATTGTGTATTTCAATTGTCTCCCCATATATTAAAATGTCATCACACCAAATAATTATGCCTTCAATGTCCCCAAATAAATCAATCATAGTTTTATAAAATATTTCTGTTGCAGTATTAATCCCAAAAGGCAACCGTAGAAATTTATAGCGACCAAATGGGGTCTGAAATGTGCACAAATCACTACTTTCTTTTGTTAATTTTATATTATAAAAACCAGAGAACGCATCCAAGTGGGAAAAATATTTAGCTTTAGACAATTTTGACCTGACTTCATCAATATTTTTAATAGGATAATGACTTCTCAATAGATTTTTATTTAAATATCTAGGATCTAAACATACCCTTAATCCTCCTGCCTTTTTCATGGTAATGACTAAACTACTTACCCATAACGTGGGTTTGTTAACCTTTTGTATAATTCCCAGTTGTTCCATGATTTCTAATTCTTTCCTTAACGGCTCGATGAGAGCAAACGGTACCTTCCTCGGGGGATCTATTCTTGGTATGGCATCCTTCTTTAATACAATACTGTGTTCATATGGAAGACATCCTAGGCCCTGAAAAACATCATTATATTTGATTACAATATTGTCACATGTTTTTTCATATAGGTTATGTATATTTTTCACAATTTTATTGTCATTTTGACAATTTACAGAGAAGTTTTTTGTTATTAAATTTAACTTTATACAAGTTGGTAAGCCAATTACAGTTGGACAATTCAAACTTGTTATTACAAAAGTAATTGTTTCAGGCTCAACTTTATTATCTAATAAACAGGATACATTAGATACTGCCACTATGGGAATTTTATGACCATTGTAAGCAAAAATATTATAATTTTTACACTGTTGTTTGTCTTTATTTTTAATATACAACTTTGAGCTTTTACATGTGTCTAAAGACATCATATTTATATCTGCTCCAGTATCAATTATGCAATCTACTCTTTTATTGTTTATATTAAGAAAATAATGCCAAGAATTATCATTTTTACTTAAAATTGTGCTATTTCTATTACTTTGTGATTCAATGTTGAACAATGTCCCTATAGTAAATCTCTCAGCACTTTTTTTTGTTACTTCATCATCGAGATTTGAGTTGTCTACTTCAGAAACAACATTCCTGACATTATTTTTCTTATAACATAAATTAGTAAAGTGTCCATATTTTAAACATGACCTGCATTTATGCTTCCATGCTGGGCAGTTGCGATGAGCATGTGTTGTGTTGCATCTCCCGCACGTTGTTCTGGACCCGGGTGTGGCTGATCTTTGTTGATAATGCGGCACTGGAGATCTGGTTTTTCTCCTATGCTGGTGCGATGAAAACGATGATGACGGAGAACTGTTCGGACGGTTTCTGTGTATCTTGTATACGGTGGCATCTTCTCTTCTTTCACCCCCATTGATTGAATCTTCACTCTTCTGTGCCATAGTGAGTGTTCTACACAGCAGCTTGGCTCTTTCCAGGGAGAGATCTTGTTCTTGTAGCAGCTTTTGTCGAACTTGTGAGAAGTTTGTGGCCATGTTAGCAATGAGAATATCTTTCACCAGGGACTCACGAAGCGTACCAAACTCACATGAATGACTTGCATTTTCTAGCTCCATCAGAAAATTGTCCAATGATTCGTTCACACGTTGTTTTAATGTGAAGAACCTGTGTCTTGCAACTGTCAAATTCTTCTTTGGTTCAAAGTATTCAACAAATTTCTCCTTAACTTGTTTGAATGTAGAACTGCTTAGGTCCAAATTGAAGGAGTTGAAGATGTTTAGACCCTTTTCACCCATAGAGTGTAGCATAATAGCAATCTTCCTTTTGTCTTCGGTTTTTTCCATTCCCGACGCCAGCAAATATATCTCGAACGATTGAGTCCATTTTCTGAAGTTTTCAGCATTATTGTTGATGATTTCCGTCGAAATTTCCAGCTTTTGTACTCCGTTTGCAGCCATTGTCGTCATTGTTGTTGAACCACACCCAGCCGGTCTCGAAATTTCTTTTTTCGCCGTTCTCGACGTACCCTCTCTTTGGTTAATATTTTCTTTTTCTTCTTCTGACACCATATTTAGTGCCTCAGCATATGTGTTATTGTTATTAGGTTCAAATTACACGTCCAATAATACACTTCTAGTTAATCGTATTTTACTTTATTCTACTACGTAGATAATACAATAAACAGTATCTTATAAATAACTATGTAGGTACACTGACCCCACTAACCTATCCGGGCCTCTCAAGGAGACTAACTTAAAACTATCTTAGGCATCAACGTCAATGTCATCTTTGACATCTAGTTGTTTTAAATACATGCATAGCATTATGTAACAATGAAGTTCAAAAACGTATGGATTTTGACATAAGCTTGGCCAAATGACAAGTAAATTCGTATGTCATTTAGCGAAGCATTTTGTTTTCAAACTTCGTAAGTCAAAATAGTGATGCAATGTTGAATCTGGGCCCTGCTTATGAATAAAAATACAATTACGATAACGTAATTGTATTTTTATTCATAAACAGGGCAAAAATACAATTACGATAACGTAATTGTATTTTTATTGATCTTACGATAACGTAACGATAACGTAATTGTATTTTTATTCATAAACAGGGCAAAAATACAATTACGATAACGTAATTGTATTTTTATTGATCTTACGATAACGTAACGATAACGTAATTGTATTTTTATTGATCTTACGATAACGTAACGATAACGTAATTGTATTTTTATTGATCTTACGATAACGTAACGATAACGTAATTGTATTTTTATTGATCTTACGATAACGTAACGATAACGTAATTGTATTTTTATTGATCTTACGATAACGTAACGATAACGTAATTGTATTTTTATTGATCTTACGATAACGTAACGATAACGTAATTGTATTTTTATTCATAAACAGGGCAAAAATACAATTACGATAACGTAATTGTATTTTTATTGATCTTACGATAACGTAACGATAACGTAATTGTATTTTTATTGATCTCCGTAGAAGAACTAAGGTTGCTGACATTGCCCGTAGGATCAGTCAGCTGAAGTGGCAATGGGCCGGCCACATAGCACGAAGATTGGACGGTCGATGGGGCAAAAAGATCCTAGAGTGGAGGCCACGTACTGGCAAGCGCAGTGTGGGACGGCCACCTACCAGATGGACCGACGACCTGGTGAAAACTGCCGGGTCACGTTGGATGCAGGTGGCAATGGACCGGTCGCACTGGAAATGTATTGGAGAGGCCTATATCCAGCAGTGGACAAAATAAAAGGCTGAAACGACGACGACGATTTTTATTGATAAGCAGGGCCAATAATAGAAAAATAAAAATAATATATTACCAAAGCAATATTATAAACTATTGCAGATGATGTTGAAACAGTTAATTATAGAATTAATTAATATACCATTGTGTTGTGGTTCGTGACCTGTACTCGCAGCAACAAAACAATAGATCTGGCAAATGAAATCTCTGTTTCTGTCTGTTGCTAGAGTCTAACCTCTAGAGAGGTACAAACTCGGTCACTCACATTCATATAATTGATACTGTTTTTTATTTATTTATTTATTGACTCACCAACAGAACAACATTTGGTACATAAATATAATATAAAAACAAAAAGGGCTTAAAGATAAAATGAGTTCTAATGATAGGTGAAGTACAACAGTTTTAGTTGAAGTAATAATATTTATAATATAACCTTGGTTTATGAGATACAGCCTGATGACAGGCGGATGGACGCACGGACTGCGGGTTCTTAGTAATAGGGTGCTGTTTTTTACCCTTACATTTTGATTTAGATTCGATCGTGCCGCGTGCTCTCGAATTAATTGACGTTTGTTTATTTTGATTCTCAGTCGATTGATATGGTCGTGAGTACAAAAAGTTACGATCTAACG
Organism: Celastrina argiolus; assembly: GCA_905187575.2. NCBI lineage: Eukaryota > Metazoa > Arthropoda > Insecta > Lepidoptera > Lycaenidae > Celastrina > Celastrina argiolus. Next base: position 14,499,728 of record LR994597.1, read on the forward strand.
ATTCTCTTTATCCTGATCCAAAGCACTCCAACAATTAAAACACCAAAAGCCGTTGAGATTGAACTGATTAGATTCTCGATTGTGTCGGCAGGCTTACTGCCTGCAGAACCCTGATAAATTAATAATTACTATACTATCATATTAGAAAGAGGATTTTTTTTGTTTGCATTGAATTACGTTCAAAATTATAATAACTAAAACCTTCATTAATAACTAAAACCTTCCTGAAGAACCACTCTATCCATTGATGAAAACAGTATGAAAATCGGTGCAGTAGTCTTTGAGTTTATCGCAAACATACAAACAGACACGGCGGAGGACTTTGTTACATATAACATGGAAGAATATTAAGATGTATAATATAAAAACACTATAGCGAAACAAGTAATAATACAATAAACAATAATATCTCTGGACGCTTCACACCACGTCAATCTAGCCCCGTGGTAAGTATCCGAAGAACTTGTGTTACAACTTACAGGTAGTCAGGTACCAGACAACGGAAATACATTTAATACTTTTTATACTATACACATACTTAAGATTTTTATTATATTAATACACAAATGTAATATACATTCATGACCCAGGAACACACAAAACATTTTGTTTGTAAACCAACGCGTTCAACCACTGCGCTACAGAGCTCGTCTCAACGGTCAAATAACCGCCTCTTTTTGGCAGTCGGCTAAAAATACAGTTACTGGCATCGTCATTACTCACACGTATTCTAGTAACTCTCCCCCCCTCTCCCTAGTTTTGTAAGGGCCCTCCACTACACGTACTCGGCGTGTTCGCCCCTTAACTTCGTTGAGTTGTTCGAGGATCAAGTTTATATTCAATTTGAGAGGTGTGTAGATAAAATTCTACATACAATTTGATAAATAAAATACATGGCCTAATTCAATATTCCATCGCCATAGTTTATTTTTTTTTTCTTTATTTTGGCAACAAACAGTTATAATAACACTTGAAACATATATGATTTTTTACAATAAACCTACAGTGCCGAAAAGAAAGTTCGAAAGCAAAAATGTACGGAATTTGACATAAGGATCGCTAAATAGCACCTGAATTCGTATGTCACTTAGCAAAGCTTATGTCAAATCCTATGCATTTTGTTTTCGAAAGACGTAATAGCGATCGCATCTTCAATTAGGGTCCTGCCTGTTTATCACAGCCACCACACCATGACAAAATACCATTGTTATTATAACTTATGAAGTTCGCATGGAATTTGACATAAGGTTCGATAAATGACAAGCGAATTCGTATGTCACTTAGTGAAGCTTATGTTTTCGAACTTTGTAAGTGATAATTGCGATCGCAACATGAACTATTTCGTTTCGATAGTATGTCATAGCGGGATGGACTGATATTTGTGAAGTTCCTAGTACGAGGTTCGGCGCCCAGGAGGCCTACTCAAGATGCCATCGCTTATTATCGCTTACAAAGTTCGATAACAAAATGTATAGGATTTGACATAAGGTACGCTAAATGACATACCAAATCGCGATCATTTAGCGTACCTTATGTCAAATCCCTAATAATAGCATTCATAAGTCGTAGAAGTGGCAATTCCTAACAAGCCTTCAGCGCGACCTCACATTGGTTACTAGCCATACTCCATTTCGATTCAAGGTGATCGATATGTAAACAAAGCTAAATTGAGCTATTAAACATGGCATGGACAGTTATAAAATTGCTGATTGTTTAAATCCTTTTTTCGCAGCTTTAGAGGTTGAATTTTGAAAATCCCTACCTCAGTGAATGTCTTCGTCATAATACTCGTATGAGGAAGATCATAATATTCCTTATAATCTTATCTTATCTTCATCTTACATATAAAAATGAATCGCTGTTCGTTAGTCTCGCTAAAATTCGAGAACGGCTGAAGCGATTCGGGTATTTTTGGTCTTGAAATGTTCGTGGAAGTCCAGGGAAGGTTTAAACGGTTTCTATGCTTAACGAAGTGGGCACGGGTCAGCTAGTCTTATATCTTCTTATATATAAAAATGAATAGCCGTTCGTTAGTCTCGCTAAATCTCGAGAACGGCTGAACCGATTCGGCTATTTTTAGTCTTAAAATATTCATGGAAGTCCCGGGGAGGCTTAAACGGTTTGTATGCTCAACGAAGTGGGCACGGGTCAGCTAGTATTATATACAAGGAAGCGATTAAATTTACTAGCCTTAAGGAGTGTACCTGGATACTCGTACATGACTTAATCTTGTCCCGTCTGAATAATATAAAGATAGAAAAACACCCCTGACGAGAACGAGGTTATTTATTACAAGGTCAGCGACTGTACTTCCACGAATTTCGTTCCCCTGGGCATAAGGGCTCTACAGCCCTTTGTTTCACGGAACTACTGCAAATATTGTCTGCGAAGGGTGAGGGCCGGCCCTCATCATCATCACTGTTGATCATCGAATCTTCATCCTCGTCAAATAATTAACCCTTTTAAAGTTTTTTTACTTTGAGCAATTATTGGTTTTTCTCTCTTGGTTTAATAAAGAATACGAGGTATAAAATAAATGAGTGATAATACTTTTGGGTGTGTATGTGCCTACTATGTGAGTATACTGCGAAAGTCAAAAGTCAAAAGTAAATCTTTCAGCACTGGCTGAAAGATTTACTTTTGACTTTCATATTTCCATGAGAAATGCCCCAACATCATACATTTTTCGATACGATAATTAAAAAAAAAGTACATCTTACATACTTTCATAGTAAACTATATATATACGGGACATACACACCCTAGAGTATTATCACTCATTAATAATATAGCCTGTATATATAAAATAGTTGAAATAAAAAATAAGAAAATAAAATTGTTTTATCTGTCTAATAGGTTCTCAAGTAGAGCTTGCAATCGCATTATATATGTCGCAGTCATCTTATTGAATCTGGTTATTTAATTGAATCACTAGGCGGTTGTATAATGGCGTCAAACAGCTCGTACAGATAGCAATGTGTTGATATATTTTTTGATTAATTTACTTTAATGTTCGTTTTATTAGTACTCATTCGGAAATTTCGAAGTTTAAAACTAAAATATTAAGGCCGTGTTTCACGAAGCAATGTTAAAGTTAACGCCATGTTAAATATCATGTTATCCCTCTCGTATTTCCTGTCAATGAATGAGATGGCATGGTATTTTAACATGGCGTTAACTTTAACATTGCTTGGTGAAACACGGCCTAAATGGCTGTCCTAGTCTCGGATTCTAATATTTGTTGGTAAAAACAGGATTCAATGAAAGCGCTAGTCATTCAATTAAATAGCGGATTCAATAAGATGACTGCGACATATACACAGAGCTTGAGATTGTTTTATTAATACGGGCTTTAGACAATAACAAATAATATGACTAATAACATGTAGCCGTATCTCTTTCACCGCGCCATTGTGACGGCGACAATGATGGGAACAACCGATCACCATTCTCCTCGGAGAAAGTTGTGGGAACCCGCTACTGACCTATGGTGACCTGGTAGTTGGGACAGGCTGAGTTAAAAAGAGGATAAGGAAAAAAGAGAGCGAGAGTGATATTTTTTAAACGGACATTGCCCCACCTCACATTCCCACACACTGCACACACTGCAACTCCTGTAAGCCAGGATCAACAGCGGTAACCAACCACGACAAACCCTTTGATATGATCTCAAGGGTGCCCGAGGGACGAGCTTAATCTATCTTGGGACCCACAACGAAATTAATCAGAAGAAAAAAAAGGAGGAGTAGGAATTATTCCAGTTTTCCTTCCCAAGCAAAGTATGAGACAGTACAAAATTGTAATGACTCAAAAGAAAAAATTAAGGGAAAGCACCACGGGATTAGAATATTATTATGTCGTTGTAATCTAATTATCAGTTTATGTCATTTAAAAAGCGAGAGTAATAAGCTATATAGTAGAGAAGGGGTAAAATAACCCTTTAAATGACAAGCAGTCAGTGAACTGATGATGATTTATAGCTAAGAACACTCTGGATCACGTCACCGTTAGAACAAAAAAAAAACGAAATCAAAATCGGTTCTTCCGTTTAGAAGCTACGATGCCTCAGAAATACTTATATTAACACCCCTTATTTTCGTCGGGGGTTAAAAGGGAAGAGGCAGGTACTATTTCAATATCAAATTATACGTGCTCCGCTTCACAATATGAGGTTGAAAAAGTATTTTTGCTAAAAAGTAACCTAAAGCTCGGGAACCTTTTTAAATAATAAAGTACTTCTTTTTATAGCCCTGATGGCTGGCGTAAGTGCCTTAGCCTATAAAGCCTGATTGTTGGGAATATAGGCCTAGAGGTCGATGAACTCGTTAAAATATATGGATCAGAATTTCACGGACCAATACCGAGCCTTCGCCCAAGTTGCATCGCTAATACGATAACGAAGTTAAAAAACAAAAGTGTATGGGATCTGACTTAGGGTCAGTGGCATCTTACTTAGCGAATCTTATGTCAAATCCCATACACTTTGTTTTCGAGTGTTAATAGCGATGGCATCATGAGTATCTGATGCCATAGGACCTAACTTTTACTAACGTTCCTGCGGCCCAGCAACACTAGTAAATGTAAGTTACTACTTATGCGCGTCACTGTCACTGATTGGCGGAATGACTATTGTTGGCCATTGATATAAAACAATTACTGAATGTGACAACGAACACAACGAAAAAAATTTTTTTTACATCGAGAAACGAAAATTTGAATTCAGCTCAAATGCTGGTTTTCTGACATTTTGTTTGTGGTCTTCAGGCTTAGGAGGACATCGACATTTAGCCGGCCCTTGACGTTATTGTATTAGGTTGGGGAAAAACTTTCGCATTTTATATAAAAATGCAAAAGGTTTTTTTATAAAGTTTATTTACAATTGACTAAAGTATATAGGTGCCATTTTGTTCGATAACGTTTTGCCATCTTGTTAGTAGAGTGGTCACATTGCTATAAAAAGTTTGATTCTTCTGATGAAAAAACTGCGACAAGTGGTTTTGGCAATCCTCTTGTGATATCAATCTGACACTGCCTGAGGTATTGCAGCGACCGAAACAAGTGGAAATCTGAAGGTGAACCTATTATAATGCTCAGTTTTATGATGTTGACCAATCGGCTAACTTCCATACTGATATTATAAACGTGAAAGTTTGAATGTATGGGTGAATATATTATATAAAACTCGTCCAAATGTGTTGAAGTATTTCTTTATTGGTAAGAGAAATTAAAATAGCACTAGGCATACTGTAATATGAGAACGGATTTTAATATGCAACATAAAAAGCTTGTTAATGTAAATATGCATGGAAAATGTTTGAAATATGCACGAAAATTGGCTAAATTAAATGACAAATTTGGTCGCATTTCGGAACGCAGGGTGAGTGAAAAATATTGTAAATGTTCCAATAATATGCATCATAACTAGATCCTGAATATGGAATTACCGCTGAAAAAGGCTAAAATATGCAAAAGCATATTATGCGAATATGCAAATGCATATAATCCGGTCTGTAACCGTATTTTGTTAATTTTTTTTTATGATTGCTCTATTTTATGAGGATAGCAGTGGTAAAGGCTAACTCGATTCCTATCGACGTCACTCACCCTAAACCATCTGAAGACGCTCATTCAAAAGCCAGGATGTAAAATAAATGAGTGATAATACTTAAAGGTGAAAATGTGCCTCCATGTAGAGTATATTGTGAAAGTACCAGCGCAGAGAGACTTACTTTTGACTTTCATGTTTCTAGTATTTGTGTGACGTTTCTCTATACAACCGCATTAATTATTTCATATCCTAAACGTACCTACTTGACTAATCAATAGTTTTGGTGACGTCATATCCTGTATTTCGGATGTTTCGGAAGTTCCAGCGTGAATCATCAATTGGTAACTTTACAGTAGAAATTATGTTAGCTAATTTTTTAAATCAACGCATCGGGTGGTAGAGCTTTGGTTTCGACTCGTCGTGGGTTCGATTCCCGCGATGGAACAACAAATCTGTTTCAAGTCAGGACAACACTGGCTGATCAAGTGATTGTCTGACAATAAAAAATATCCATGCGAAATACTTAATATTAAAAGTCGTAATGTTTTAGTGTTAATACCATCAAAATATTACACATGTAACATACATACATAGACTGCCAAAATCATAACCCAAAAGGTTCTCGTGTCTGATTCGCACTTGGCCGTTTTTTAACGTGATTCGTGGGTATATTAAGTATATTAAGCTCCGATTTCACCAGTGTTAACAGCTTGTTGAAATATCATGCCTTCTCATTCATTGACGGGAAATACGAGAGGGATCACATGATATTTAATGAAGAATTTACTTTTACATGTGTTGGTAAAATTGGCACTTAGAATGCTACGTATACGTTCTACGGTCTAGTAATTATAATGAAAACACTCGCGTCCACTTTGTTGGTATTTTAACGAGTTGGTTTTGTTACTTTATAATAAATGTTCGATAACAATCTTAGATAACATTACATGAGCACATTAAGTAACGCTAGAGGTCATCCTGTGGTCGAATCGCCCAAAATAATTCATATTTACTTACATTTTATTGTTGCTTACTTACAATTTTTTTAAATAACAATTTTGCCTATGCTTTTTGTTAAAAGGTGGCACTCGTGCGAGTTTCTTAACCAACTTCCAAAAAAGGAGGAGGTTCTCAATTCAGCCTGTTTTTTATCGGTTCTTCTCGCCGGGTTCCAAACTGGCAATTGTAATTAATTTTGAAAAATTTACCTTCAAAAAACAAACTTTATGTTTTAATTTTAAATAAAAATTTCCTTATTATTTTATTTAAGTTTGTAAGTTTTTAACACCGACGAAAACGAGGTGTTTTAAGTTTGTCATGTCTATGCCACCCAAACGGATAAACCGATATTGATATAGTTTTTTGTTTGAAAGTTGATGTGATCGTAAGTATTCTCAGATATAATTCATCGTTATCACTCACTGTTTGACAATTCTGGGATTAGCCATTTTTATATTTTACAAGTCACGTCTCGGTGAGCACTGACTCTTAGATTGCAGAATGAAATAATACTAATCGATAACACCTCTCAGAATAAATTTTTTATCAGCAATAACCACTATCGAATGGTGAAATATGACAATTTATGTTTGTGTTTTTAAAAACAATCGCTATTGTCTGTTACGCCTAAATCACTGAACGGTTGGTCAATGGAAAATACGCTTTTTATAGCGCCAAAATGTAAAGTTTCAGTGTGATATATATTACAGTACAAGTGTCAAAAAGTTGCGCATGCGCAATGTTGCGTGCATCTAGTGTGGAGTATAATTGAAATTTACACCATATCAATGATTTATATTTATACCCCAGGCAGCTCGAGTCTGATTCATTTTAATTATATTTTTATTATTTATTAAACCAAGGTTGTCTGGTGCAATTACTAGCACGCAATATAACAGTCTGGCCAACTACTAGCGCGGTACATTTTCAAACTCATTAATTTTAAAACGTCTAGCTGTCCACGGACAAGAAACAGTTAGTCGACTGCGAAATAAATTACTAACTAATTGAAACAATGCCTCCGTTACCGAAAATGCAGGTTTCCAGTTTTAGTAGATCCTCCTGCTATTTCGAAAAAAGCATTGTTAGGCAGAGCCGTTTATTTTTGCTTTGCTTGACTTGGAGGCACTGCCGTGCTCCCAGATATCTCCAGCTATAAATCGAACACGTGGGTGTAAAAACACTTGTAGAGTTTCCAATTGTCATGTTCTGTAGAGTGCCACCCGATAATATAATCGGTGATCGACTATTTGTTGGTGAAAAATAGAATATTAAACTGAACGTCATACATATTATGGACAATCTGCCCGATTATCGGTCCTACAAAAAGTACGCCGAGGCACTCTTACACAAACGAATTAATAATAATAATAATATTTTGTTTGCTCCAATAAGGTACACAATATTAAGGTGTTACAATCCATTTCCAGTACATGCTTATTTTGCCTTTGAGTGGCGTGCAATTTTTAATCAAATACAAAAGAGAACAATTCGCAGGCAACCTGTATTTTCACCGATTGTTAGGCATAACAGACATTAATTTAATATTTGACATTTGTATTTGATATTTGAAGCATCCGTTTCTAGTTTTTAATAGATTTTTTAATGATAAACAGTTGCTGGATTCTTTTTGCGAACATTGAAATAACCGTTTCAACACTTTAGGGCGTGTTTCACCAAGCAATTATGTATTACGTATTAATATGGCGTTAACTTTAACATCTCATCACAATTACCCCTATCGTATTTCCTGTCAATGAATGAGATGGCATGCTTAACATTGCTTGGTGAAACACGGCCTTAGTCATTTGTTTTGTTACTAGCTTTTGCCCGCGGCTTTATCCGCGTAGAATAAAAAGTAACGTTACTTTGTCTTCTTCTTCTCTCTTCTCTTATAGGTATATAAAAATGAATATATAATGAATAAGAGAAGAGGCTGTTCTTTAGTTTCGCTAAAACTCGAGAACGGCTGAACCGATTCGGCTATTTTTGGTCTTGAAATGTTCGTGGAAGTCCAGGGAAGATTTAAACGGTTTCTATGCTTAACGAAGTGGGCACGGGTCAGCCAACTAGTCTTATATATAAAAAAGAATTGCTATTCGTTAGTCTCGCTAAAACTCGAGAACGGCTGAACCAATTCGGCTATATTATTTAGTCTTGATATATTCGTGAAAGTCCCGGGGAGGGTTTAAACGGTTCATGTTAAACTGTTTCTATGCTCAACGAAGTGGGAACGGGTCAGCTAGTAATAAAATAAAAAATATATCCCCCTGTTATCATCACCCACGGGAAAGATGGTTGATGGGGAGGTTATTACTCCAGCAACTCTTCAACTATTCTTACTTCGGCATCCCTTCAACTAAAGTAAAGGGCAAAAGGCTCTCCTGAAGTATTTCAAATCTCTTGAAATATTTCAGGAGTACCATATGTCCCGCTGCATCGATAAACGGCTAATTTCAAATACGATGCTACAGGGGCCTTACTAAACCGATTCGATTTTGATTCGGATTCGATAGTGGCTCGTACTCCCGAATAAATAGACGATTGTTTATTTTGATTTTCAGTCGATTGATATGGTTGGGAGAACAAAAAGTTACGATGTAACGATTATCTTTATCCTGGTTAGTTTCAAAGTAATCCACCAAATAAAACACCGAAATCGGATGAGATTTGATTTCGATTGTGTCGGGAGTAAGCCTGCAGAAGTCATACAACTTGGAGCCAGCATCGTGTCGATGATGATACATAATTCATATCACTTACGATCGGGAACATCGGCAATCGATTGACTATCAAAACAGAACGTGATTTCATTAGGCCGTGCTAACTGCTAGCCAATTTTCTTTGTGTTCATACGACATATATAATACGTGAAGCAAACATTATGTACTTCTTTTTACACGCGGACATAGAAGTAGAAGAGAGGAGAAATTTAGCATAGGTACTTCTAGATTATGTAGAGTACCGCAGAGAGTTAAAAAGTAATTATTAAAAATACGTATAGGTAGATAATATCTATACTAATAATAGTTGACTTGTACCCACTTTGTTGAGCATAGAGTTTGTAATAAACCGTTTAAACATTCCCTGGACTTCCACTAATATTTCAATACTAAAAAAAGCCGAATCGGTACAGCCGTTCTCGAGTTTTAGCGAAACTAACGAACACCAATTAATTTTTATGTACAAGAGAAAGGATAGAGAAAAAAATATTACGAGAATACACAGGAAACTTTTAATAAGTTGTTCGCATTGAATTAGCTCTGAAGTTACTGCACCGATTTTGATAAAATTTAGTCAAGATGCAGAGTAGACTATGGGAAATAACATAGGCTACTTTTTATTTCGGTAAAATAAACATTTCGTGTGTAAAAAACCCTAAATTGAAACATATATTTGAATTGATTTTTGATCCATTGAATATATTAGAAAAAAAATTGTCTATTTTGAACTATCAGGGCGACTTTTAGTTACACTAGTTCGCTAAAGTACTGCGCCGATTTTGATGAGATTTGGCACAACAACATAGGCTACATTTTTAACCGACTTCCAAAAAGTACGTTAATATAATTACATTAAGTATAAAAAAATATTATTTTACACTTTGTTGTTGAAGTCGGTTTTTTAAATGTTTTTTTATAACAAAACGTACGGTTCCCGCGAGAATTTATTTTCCGTGGACGTACACAAAGCTGTAGATACCGTCTATTTTCTCAATAAATTTTCTATAAAATCCCGCAGTGTTGCCATCATGACGTCACAACTTTTATTCCAGAGGATTAAGACTTGCAGCTGGAATGTTGCCAATATTTTGATAAAGACTTTTAATCCAGTCTTTTATTCCGCATTTTATGAGCTTTAGACAAGACAATTCGTAGAATGTAGAAATGGCCATAAATATTTGCAAAGCATTTTTATTTTTTTTGCATTTACTAGTTTACTATTATGGTGCGAATACGTAGTTGTCAATTGTTCCTGTTAACCCCATTGTAGACTGAGTGAAAATGTGGCTGCTTGCAAGTGCAGAGTATCTGTTGCACAAAATTAACAATTCAACCAAATTAAACGTGCCATTGTATTGCTTCTTTGCTCGGTAAATAAGTTCCATTTAAATTGGTAGCATTATAGTCGGCCATACTGAAATTTGAATCACATTCAATCGGAAAGGATGGATAGAGTAAATTACAGTAGCGAAGGTTTTCCTTCAAAGGGAAGCACTAGCCTGTATTTTAGGTCGGAATTTGGATGAGGGTCTTTAAAGGGTAAGTGGGGAAACGGAGTTATAGAAAGGAACCTCATGATTTATAATTTTTTGTGCATAGCTTTTCTTGCTCAAGGGCTATTACGTCCCGGACCTTTGGAAGGCATGCGTGGGGCCGAAGCCACCACGCAGGGGCCACAACACACAATTTCAATTTAAATGTAATGTGACAGTAGCCGGCGACTCTCCCTGTACGCACCATGGGAGTGCGCCCATGGAGACCCACCGTTTAGTGTAGAACTAATGCGAGGAATGGTTAAAAGAAATGATTCTGGGCTATAAGGGTGAGGTTAGTCCTAGATACCCAGTCTACTAGCAGGACTGGGTATTTAGGATAGCCCTGCTATCCTAAATACCCAGTCCTGCAGCTTTGTGTACGTCCACGGAAAATAAATTCTCGCGGGAACCGTACGTTTTGTTATAAAAAAACATTTAAAAAACCGACTTCAACAACAAAGTGTAAAATAATATTTTTTTATACTTAATGTAATTATATTAACGTACTTTTTGGAAGTCGGTTAAAAATGTAGCCTATGTTGTTGTGCCAAATCTCATCAAAATCGGCGCAGTACTTTAGCGAACTAGTGTAACTAAAAGTCGCCCTGATAGTTCAAAATAGACAATTTTTTTTCTAATATATTCAATGGATCAAAAATCAATTCAAATATATGTTTCAATTTAGGGTTTTTTACACACGAAATGTTTATTTTACCGAAATAAAAAGTAGCCTATGTTATTTCCCATAGTCTACTCTGCATCTTGACTAAATTTTATCAAAATCGGTGCAGTAACTTCAGAGCTAATTCAATGCGAACAACTTATTAAAAGTTTCCTGTGTATTCTCGTAATATTTTTTTCTCTATCCTTTCTCTTGTACATAAAAATTAATTGGTGTTCGTTAGTTTCGCTAAAACTCGAGAACGGCTGTACCGATTCGGCTTTTTTTAGTATTGAAATATTAGTGGAAGTCCAGGGAATGTTTAAACGGTTTATTACAAACTCTATGCTCAACAAAGTGGGTACAAGTCAACTATTATTAGTATAGATATTATCTACCTATACGTATTTTTAATAATTACTTTTTAACTCTCTGCGGTACTCTACATAATCTAGAAGTACCTATGCTAAATTTCTCCTCTCTTCTACTTCTATGTCCGCGTGTAAAAAGAAGTACATAATGTTTGCTTCACGTATTATATATGTCGTATGAACACAAAGAAAATTGGCTAGCAGTTAGCACGGCCTAATGAAATCACGTTCTGTTTTGATAGTCAATCGATTGCCGATGTTCCCGATCGTAAGTGATATGAATTATGTATCATCATCGACACGATGCTGGCTCCAAGTTGTATGACTTCTGCAGGCTTACTCCCGACACAATCGAAATCAAATCTCATCCGATTTCGGTGTTTTATTTGGTGGATTACTTTGAAACTAACCAGGATAAAGATAATCGTTACATCGTAACTTTTTGTTCTCCCAACCATATCAATCGACTGAAAATCAAAATAAACAATCGTCTATTTATTCGGGAGTACGAGCCACTATCGAATCCGAATCAAAATCGAATCGGTTTAGTAAGGCCCCTGTAGCATCGTATTTGAAATTAGCCGTTTATCGATGCAGCGGGACATATGGTACTCCTGAAATATTTCAAGAGATTTGAAATACTTCAGGAGAGCCTTTTGCCCTTTACTTTAGTTGAAGGGATGCCGAAGTAAGAATAGTTGAAGAGTTGCTGGAGTAATAACCTCCCCATCAACCATCTTTCCCGTGGGTGATGATAACAGGGGGATATATTTTTTATTTTATTAGTAGCTGACCCGTTCCCACTTCGTTGAGCATAGAAACAGTTTAACATGAACCGTTTAAACTCTCCCCGGGACTTTCACGAATATATCAAGACTAAATAATATAGCCGAATTGGTTCAGCCGTTCTCGAGTTTTAGCGAGACTAACGAATAGCAATTCTTTTTTATATATAAGACTAGTTGGCTGACCCGTGCCCACTTCGTTAAGCATAGAAACCGTTTAAATCTTCCCTGGACTTCCACGAACATTTCAAGACCAAAAATAGCCGAATCGGTTCAGCCGTTCTCGAGTTTTAGCGAAACTAAAGAACAGCCTCTTCTCTTATTCATTATATATTCATTTTTATATACCTATAAGAGAAGAGAGAAGAAGAAGACAAAGTAACGTTACTTTTTATTCTACGCGGATAAAGCCGCGGGCAAAAGCTAGTAACACAACAAATGACTAAGGCCGTGTTTCACCAAGCAATGTTAAGCATGCCATCTCATTCATTGACAGGAAATACGATAGGGGTAATTGTGATGAGATGTTAAAGTTAACGCCATATTAATACGTAATACATAATTGCTTGGTGAAACACGCCCTAAAGTGTTGAAACGGTTATTTCAATGTTCGCAAAAAGAATCCAGCAACTGTTTATCATTAAAAAATCTATTAAAAACTAGAACACACAATTTCAATTTAAATGTAATGTGACAGTAGCCGGCGACTCTCCCTGTACGCACCATGGGAGTGCGCCCATGGAGACCCACCGTTTAGTGTAGGACTAATGCGAGGAATGGTTAAAAGAAATGATTCTGGGCTATAAGGGTGAGGTTAGTCCTAGATACCCAGTCTACTAGCAGGACTGGGTATTTAGGATAGCCCTAAATACCCAGTCCTGCTAGTAGACTGGGTATCTAGGACTATGGAATGAATATTACTATTGTTATTATTATTCATTTTACACAATACATAATCACGTAGATAAATATTTCTTGTGTTACTCATTATTTAGTGCTCAATTATTATCTTTTAAGTACTGATAATAAGAAGCTAAAGAGTGTTCGTTAGTACTGCGACAATCTTAAGAACGACTGGTTCGATTGGAAAATTATTTTAGAGTTGGATAATGTATAACACATTTGTCGAGCTAGCCCATAGCCTTACTCTAATACTAGTATTTACCGCGACTTCGTCCGCGTGTATTTATGAAATAAAACCTACGATAAGCGTGACGATATAATATATTATATCGTCACGCTACGACCAATAGGAGCAGAACACCAATGAGGAATGTTTCAAAACCGTATATTTTATTTCATTATTACACCCGCCGAAATCTTGGGAAATACTAGTATTTATTGAAATAGTAATTATTATAATTACCCTCAAATTAGTTATCCCATTCGAATTAAAGGACCGACAAACCCTTACTACGGAAAGGTGGTCGGCAACCGTTTCGAAAAGGTCCCAACGCCCTTGGAGGTCAAAGGTCAATGTTAACTCACCTCCGAAGCCCACTGCACGTGCCTCGTGTCAGCCAAAACGCTCCTCTCCATCACACTATCACCATCTCACTCGCACAGACACAAAAACTTCGAATTCGATTAAAGAAACGTCGAAAATGTCGTTCGATAAAAAAATGGCGCGACTGCGCTCCCCGCTGTCTGACTCTACACAGGTAGACGTGATGTTATGCAAAACATTTCTTCACCATCACTATCAGCTGATAGAAGAAATGTCTACGGTCCGCCGGGTTAGTGTGCCGAGCGAGAGGTGTCTCGCGTCCCTCTCACGCGCGGGGGACTAGATAACTGGCGATTTGCATCCGATAGACTGATAAGTTCCTTTTTACATGGATTAACGAGGAGAAAACGTCTGTGCCAACTGCCAACAATTCAATAAGTTTTCTTCTGGAATCTAGATCATTGTTCTTTGAACATGCGTTTTACTTTGCTCCTCTTCTTCTAGATCTTTTTATGTCCCGAATCCAGTGTCAGATGATGCACGTAATGCTGTAATTTAATGTTTAAACCGGGTCAGCGTGAGTCATCCGTAATTAGGAACACTCACTGTTAGCACAATTGACACTGGCGGCGAACACGCGAATTCAAATTTTAAATTTGTTCCGTTTGACAGATACACTTTTTAATTTACTTTTTGCGGTATTGATATATTTTTTAATTCACTTTTTAATGGCCAGTGTTTTAAGTGGTTTCTTGCCGCGGGGCGATGGCCGACTAAGGCGAGGGAGTGGTAAATGGTGGTGGGATCGATACCACGGTGGGGCGCACGCACTGACCGCACGGCCCCTAGTCTATATTTAGGCAGGATAGACGTTTATCGTGTTATGTATTCATAATTGTTTTAAAAATGAAAACTTCATTAAGTCTAGACTGAAATGCCGTGAAACAATGTCTATGTATTTATGTATAGAATTTTCCTGCTGATCACATTGATCTAATATTCAGGGGACAGTGACAACTGAGACATTTTTTTCTGAAGGGTACAAAAATATTTTCATTTTCAAAACGTAAAAAATGTCATATTTAACAAAATGAATTGTATGAATAAGGCTCAATTGCGCAAGTTGGGCTTTGTTAATAAACCCAGAGTTAGCTTATAATTCTCCATTTCATACCGTAGGTTTATTAGCCTTATTTTATTCAAAAATTTATACAAAATAGAAACAGTTGAGACGATGCAAAAAAAGTCACGAGGACTGAGGAGGAGGAGTGACGCTTTGACATCTAGCACACTGAATTGCTTGGTCGCTGGACAACTCAGGTCAGCAGCACTAGCAGGATATATTGACAACCACGTATTCGCAACTTTATCGGATGTCAATAATTGTATGGGAGCTGACATAAAATTATCATTGAATATGTTGTAATGTTACGAATACGTAGCTGTCAATTGTTCCTGCTAACCCCGCAGTTGACTCATTCACCACTCCAATGACCTTGGCAGTCAGTCGTGGCTATCGAAGTCATTTATCAAACGAAATCCGTTTACACAGCAATTAACATTTCATATGGCATTTACAAGTTTTAATATAATATTTTTATCATAAAATTTTGGACATACGATTTACTGCTCATACAAAGAAATTAACAGAAAAAAGTGAAAAAAAAATCGAGTATGAATGCGTCTACTGCAGCGAGAAGGTCACTAACCCCATACAACTGATAAGAAACCTTCGCCGATTTTACAAAATGTTATTAGAATAGCTCCCACACGGATTTCGATGGCGAAGGTTGGTTTCGAAACTAGCCCCGCTACGCATGGTTCATTATAATCTTCCCTAGTGTGTGCGGTATACAAAACCACTCTCTTTTCCTTTACAAATCTCGTAACCCAATGGGACGCATCATCAACACGACTGGCACAAAACCGAATTTTTACATCCTACGTATGTTTCAAATCAAATCTTTTAATTTCCGTATAGGTTATTAAATAACACTTTACATAGAACTGTCCTACAACTCCTACATGATGCCTATCACCGGTTCGGGTACTATCCCGGCGAGAAGAACGCGCGGGGCCATCTTTTTAGCAAAAAGATGGGAAAATTGTTATTTTTAAGTTTTTTATCTATAATTTGTTTCCTTTCCAGTCAGACAATCAGGTAAATTATTGTGAATTGTCGTTACCAGACTTAAAACCTCGATCAAAACCTCTGAGGGTTGCGGTACATGGTATAAATGTAACCATTGTGACTTGTGAGCCACTTCGTGTCCCGTAGTTTTACGAATCTTGATTTGATCGACTGCAAATTGTTTCCATAATATGTTGACTAAGGGCAGTGTAAATAAAACAATCTCAAACCCAATCACACTTGAGAACCTATTTGACAGATTAAAAAAAGATTTTATTTCACTTTTAAAAATGAAGAACTTATGTTACATACTTTAATTTCTTTCTTTTTTAAAACGTAAAAGCAAAGATTTTATTAAATATAGATTATACTTATTCTAATGTTTTTCTGTAATCTATAATATTAATATTACAGTATAAAAAGAAAATAAATTAAAGTACTATGTATTATTAATAAAGTTGTTCACTTTTAAAAGTGAAACGAAACGTTTTTTATAGATGTTGGGTGTGATATTGTTTTATTTATACGGGCCTAAGATCTGGACACATTCCTAGTAAAAGGTTTTTGTTTTTAATGAGAATAGCTGACTCTCCTACTTGCGAGCAACTAAGGGAGACGACCTATATCATAGCTTGATGAAATGTACCAGAAATAACGACAAAAGAGTTCGATTGGTACATTTTATTTAAATATATTTTACGTAGGCGCTCTATACAAATTCTAGCCGAACCAGACTCCGATGCGGCTAGAATGCTGGTAAGATTTGATAGGAGATTAGGTACGGATAGGATGTCATGTTGAGTAATTTCTGTAGTTGCAGTTTTTATATTTGGTGTAGAATCTGTATTAGTACATGATTAGTACAATAGGATTTTACTTGCCGTGTGGTGACGGCATTAGAATACAATTATCACCACCCCCGATACTATCCTAGGGGAGTCGTAAGAGGCGACTAAAAGGAAACACACACACATCAACAGCTAGTGTGAGAGAAGGAAAACTCGAAACAAAACCCTGTACCAACCCGTCTAGCCAGCGTGGTACCAGTAGGCTAAACTTCCTTCTAATGATTACGCACCAGAAAACCAGGCCCCTAGTCCCCGGCGGCCCCGCTATTTCTGGCTACGGTAGCGGCCACGGTAACGGCGGGGCGGGGGGTGCTAAGAATCCCCGGAAGAGATCCGGCTACCACCCCCCTTCTAAACGACAACTGGCCCTGGTAACACACAACGTGCGCACTTTGAGGTTAGACGAGAAGCTCGTAGAGCTGGAAGAGGAGATGAATAAGTTGCACTGGGACATTATTGGTTTATCGGAGATCCGAAGAGAGGGCGAGGATACGATAACCTTACAGTCCGGCCACTTGTTCTACTACCGGGAGGGAGAACAGAAGTCCCAAGGTGGTGTTGGGTTTATCGTCCACAAATCTCTCATCAACAACATTTTGTCCATCGAGAGTGTGTCAAATAGGGTTGCATACCTTGTACTGAGAATCTCAAAACGATATTCGTTGAAGATTGTACAGGTATACGCCCCATCGTCAAAACATCCAGACGATGAAGTAGAAGCTACGTATGAGGACGTCAGTAGGGCCATACGTAGCCCTAAAACACACTTCACAGTTGTTATGGGAGATTTCAATGCGAGGCTGGGCTGCAGAAGCGATGATGAGCTGAAAGTGGGGCCATTTGGATTTGGGCAGAGGAATCCCAGAGGACAGATGCTAGCGGACTTTATGGAGAAAGAAGGACTCTTCATGATGAATTCTTTCTTCCAAAAGCCGCCGCAGATTAAATGGACCTGGTTGAGTCCCGACGGTGTAACTAGAAACGAGATTGACTTCATTATGAGCACCAAGCGGCAGATATTCAACGATGTCTCTGTGATCAACATGGTTAAGACCGGAAGTGATCACCGAATCGTCAGAGGCATGTTGAATATCAACATCAAACTTGAGAGATCGCGTCTGATGAAGTCTACGCTCCGACCGTCGAATGTCCATATCCAAAACCCCGAGAGCTTTCAACTTGAACTGTCAAATCGCTTCCAATGGCTAGACAGCTGCGCATCAGTGAACGATATAAATAGCAGGCTGGTAGAAACTGTCCATACGGTGGGGTCCAAATTTTTCAAGACCCACCGTACAAATAGACCTCAGAAACTATCCGACCAAACCCGGAACCTCATAGCTAGTCGACGTTCAATGACGTTCCAAACTTCGAGTGACGCTGAGTCATATAGGCAGCTCAATAGACAGATTACGAAGTCCTTGCGACACGATATCCGTTCTTTTAATACCCAGCGTATTAAAGAGACAATAGAGCGGAACCAAGGCTCCAAAGTGTTTGCAAGAGACGTATCTATTGGGCAAAGCCAGTTGACAAAGCTGAAGACCGAAGATGGACGCGTAACGTCAAATAAGTCCGAGGTACTACGGGAGATAGAAAGGTTCTATGGACAGCTGTATACCTCGGTCTCAGCTGAACCTGCTAGTTTAGCTGCAGACCCAAGAGCCAGGCTAACACGACACTATACCGAAGACATCCCGGACATCAGCCTGTACGAGATTAGGGTAGCTCTCAAACAGCTTAAGAACAACAAGGCTCCGGGCGAGGATGGAATCACTACAGAGCTTCTGAAAGCGGGCGGCACGCCGGTACTAAAAACCCTTCAGAAACTCTTCAATTCCTCCTTACTCGATGGGAAAACGCCAGAGGCATGGAACAGGGGTGTTGTGGTCCTGTTCTTCAAAAAAGGCGACAAAACCTTACTGAAGAACTATAGGCCCATAACACTGCTGAGCCATGTGTACAAGCTGTTTTCGAGAGTTATTACGATGCGTCTCGAACGCAGGCTGGATGACTTTCAGCCTACCGAACAAGCCGGTTTCCGAAAAGGCTATAGTACCATAGACCACATGCATACGCTGCGGCAGATTATACAGAAGACCGAAGAGTATAATCGGCCATTATGCTTGGCGTTTGTGGACTATGAGAAAGCCTTTGATTCCGTCGAAATAAGGGCGGTCCTTCGATCTCTCCAGCGTTGTCGTATTGACTTTCGGTATATCGAAGTGTTGAAGTGTTTGTATAATAACGCCACCATGTCAGTCCGAGTACAGGAGCACTGCACGAAGGATATCCCTTTAAAGAGAGGAGTAAGACAGGGGGATATCATATCCCCGAAACTGTTTACCGCTGCTCTGTACGCATCAATGGCGAATACATCACTCACCTTCGATTTGCCGACGACATAGTAGTCATGGCAGAATCGCTGGAAGATTTGGGGCACATGCTCGGTGGCCTCAATAGAGTTTCTCAACAAGTAGGTCTTAAAATGAACATGGACAAAACAAAGATCATGCACAATGTCCATGTTGCACCCACCGCACTAACTGTTGGGAGCTCTACTCTTGAAGTTGTTGACGAATATATATACCTAGGGCAGGCTGTCCGATTAGGTAGGTCAAACTTTAAGAGAGAGGTCAGTAGACGGATCCAGCTCGGCTGGGCAGCGTTCGGTAAATTACGCAACGTCTTCTCGTCCAAAATACCTCAGTGCCTTGAAACAAAGGTATACAACCAATGTGTGTTACCAGTGATGACTTACGTTTCTGAGACGTGGTGCTTCACGAAGGATCTTTTCAAAAGGCTCAATGTCGCTCAGCGTGCTATGGAGAGGGCAATGCTCGGTATTTCTCTACGTGATCGAATCAGAAATGAGGAAATCCGTAGAAGAACTAAGGTTGCTGACATTGCCCGTAGGATCAGTCAGCTGAAGTGGCAATGGGCCGGCCACATAGCACGAAGATTGGACGGTCGATGGGGCAAAAACATCCTAGAGTGGAGGCCACGTACTGGCAAGCGCAGTGTGGGACGGCCACCTACCAGATGGACCGACGACCTGGTGAAAACTGCCGGTTCACGTTGGATGCAGGTGGCAATGGACCGGTCGCACTGGAAATGTATTGGAGAGGCCTATGTCCAGCAGTGGACAGTAAAAGGCTGAAACGACGACGACGACGATTGTCATCGTCCTTTCATGTGCGAAAATCCTTTAAATATATAAGTTTAAAAAAAACTCACAAGGTTTTTTATATAGAGCCCCTGGATCATGGAAGCCTCATCATTCACAAAACCATAATATACCATACGTATAGTACAAGCGACTGAGTAACCAAAGTGAGCAATGGGAGAAAAAAAATCCATAATATTCCAGAGGTGGAAAAACTCATTATTAATTTATTACGTTAGCAGGGGAGGGAAATATTTTCTCGGAAGCGTTGCGCGTTTGCGGTTTAAAAACAGACAAGTGGCGCCCATGGTTTTGTACAAAGTAGGATAGATCAGTTCAGGAATCAAGTATCGCTGTTTTTTGGGTTTCAAAATGGCCGATGATGGTTTGCACATCGAGAGAATAAATATCAATTGAAATTATCTCAGACGCGTCAAACATTTTTTTGTAACTATAACTGCAGGTGTACTTATTTTATTGACATAGAAGTTTAATTTGTTTAGGGCGTGTTTCACCATCGTTAAATATCATGTTATCCCTCTCGTATTTCCCGTCAATGAATGAGAAGGCATGGTATTTTAACATGCCACTAACACTAACATGAGTTGGTGAAATCGGGACTTAACCTAGTAAAATAAATCAAGGGACTCAAAATTCTTTATACGCTGTATACGCAATAGGTATTATAATAATTATTATATACCGCGAACAGGGCTTAAGAGAACTCGTATTACGGCGCGCGCCGCGCAGGCTGGCAACCGTCTACATAATTTAATTTATTCCTACTGAGTTAATACACAATTCCGCGAATTCACACATGACTAGCTATTACTGGAAGTAATTATCGGTCTGTCCTGCTCGCACGGACGTTAAATCATGCGTGCACAAGCGGGACCGACTGACATTTGAAATGAAGTTTGAGGCACGAGAATGAGATGTAGTCTAGAGGCTTAGAGCTTTTCCCGTAATGTATTTCGGGAATCGTCGTATTTCATTATACAGAATGTAAAAAGAACAGACACTATTACTTTGAGATACGATTAAATAGCCTTTCATAATTTTGGAAATGTTTTTTTTTTGTCAAAAAAACTTTTATTTTTTAATTTTTTACCATTTTTTTATCGCATGAATAACGTAAATAAAATGCATGCCCCAATAGCTCGTTTCCCTTATGTCTAAAATGAGAATGTTGTTAAATATCTTAAAATAATTTTGTTTTACTAACCTTTGTTACTTTAATATGGATTTATTGATCTAAAATAAGTAATTTGATTTGATTTATAATAATAATCTTCCCTATAAATGCGACAAATGGGTAAGGCAAAGTGATAAAGTTGAGTATGTATTTTTTTTTATTCTTTATTTAAAGGCTATTCATCATAAGATTATGTCAGCCGTTGAGTATGTGTTGTAATTTTATATTTTTTTATCAAACTATTTATTATTACAAGACCGCCTTTGTAGAGTATACTGTGAAAGTACCATACCTGAAAGATTTACTTTTAACTTTTTGTATAAGAAATGCCCCACCATCATAAATTTTCCCATACAATAATTTAAAAGAAGTACCTCTTTCAGCGCTGGTACTTTTACAGTAAACTCTATATACGGGAGCCATATACACTCTAAAGTATTATCACTCATTAATATTATATCCTGTATATACAAATCACTAGTATACCTGGTGTAACTGAACCATTTTATAATTTTGCACTGCACAAGCACTCTGTCGAAAACAAGTTAAATTCTACGTTTACCTTGAGAAGTCCGTACACTTTACATTAAACGTAAATATTATGCTAACCTGGAAAACTAATTTAAAAACCTGTTATTATTTGCGAAGAATTTAAGAATAAATTTTATGCCTAGAGTTAACTAGCATGTACATGTTATATAATATATTATGCATATTATATTACATATTACACTTTTGACTGCCTAGCAGCATAAACACACTAAAAGTACGACGTTTTGAAAGTTGAAAGTTTAACGTAAGTGAATACAGTATTCGCCACGCGAAGTTACCACTCTTTAAATACTGTAGTGCCAGGTGGTTTTAAACGTGTGACCCAGCACATACGGTATTCTCACAACACAGTCGGCCTAGTCCAGAGGAATGGTCAATACGTCTGGGGCCAACCAATTTCTGGTTAGAGCGTCGGTATGATGTACTTGAGATCTGAAAAAGTCTCATTGGTATACGCCATAACCTGGGAATCGAACCTTATGATCTTTTACAATACCAGCCTGGTTCCAGGCAATTCAATAATACGGCCTTAAACTGCCTTCTTCTTTTTCATATTACAGCGACACGTTATACTGAATGGATCCACCCTAGTTTGGTTGTCTGAAAGTGACATTCGGAAGCAAATCAAGTGTCACGTGACCGCTGACTGGCTGCTGCATTATGTGATCGTAATACAAAAATTCCAGACAGCCATGTTGTATGGCGTAAATTGCCTGGAATTAAGAGCTTGTAATAGGCCCCCTGTACCGTTTCGAGTACTAATCAACGGTCTGAAAGAATATTTCTAATCGGACATATTGAAGGTGTATAGTGTACAAACAGTTTAAATTTAACTACCGGAAGGTGTACAGTTTCACTGTCACAAAAAAATTTACTTGTGTTGAAATTAGACACCGTCGTAAAATATTATGCGATATAATAGTCAAGTGAAAACAATTACAACTTTATGAAACAGATATAACATAATAGATTATCTTTATGAGTTACATCAGTATTCATGGTCTATAGATTAGAGAAGATAAGTATAAGGATTGGACTAAAATGGTCCGGATTTTTCTGTTTCGGAGAGAGTTTTGCTTACTGAAAATAGAACTGTGCGTTAATACTATAGAGTTATATTTTCAGTTATTAATTTTTTTTCCAGACCGGGAGATTCAGAACAATATAATAGTCCGTGCTTCGTAATATGTTTATAAAGTTACATCAGTATTCATGTTTCATGAAAGAGAAGGTAATACATAATAATATTATCTTTATAAAGTTACATCTGTATTCACTACCTACAATCAGTCACATACTTATTGCGCTACAAGCTACAACGCGCTAATTGCGGCAGGCAGTTTTAATAAACCTATCGTTGCCCCTACCCTGGAGTTACATAAGAGTTAAATAATATTTAACGCCTTAACTCAGAGTAATATAATAATATTCATGAACGCTTCACACCACGGCAATCTGAACCCGTGAAAAGGATACCAAGAACTTGTGTTATATCAATCAATCAATCAATCATTTATGCACAGAATGTATTACATAGGTATAGGTACATCGGAAATAAATTTATTACCTTTATACTTACACATTTTTAGGATTTTTCTTATTTTAATACACAAACTTAATACACATTGAAATACTTCATATCAATGCAATAACTAACGAATTAAAAACATTTTATATCATAACAATTATAGTAGTAAGTATTTCATAAAATATCAGTACTTAGAAACCTAGCGTGGCAAATTGTGACTTTGCAACAAACGCTTACAATAATGGACTATCACATTAAAAAGTGTTATAACAATATTTTTGTTATATGAACATAGTGATTTCAATAGTGCAACACACGTTATACAAATAGTCGGTCAGAAGTGATGTAGAGGGAAAATTTGCCCGATAATCGGAGACTATAATCCGAAGACCCGTATTCGCAATCTCGCTATTTTACAATACAAATTGTCGGCCGTTGTAATTTAGTTTATGTGAGCTATAAAATCCAAACTACATCAAAAGTCCATTGTCTTACGTAACATTGGAAGTTGGAACACGACGCAAATTCGATGTCTACTGTATACGTGTTTGTTTTGTGAATTACAATATACTATTAAATTGACTTTCACTCTTTCATTTTAAGTTGTTTCAAAATGGCGAACTTACCTATCTAATTTGTAACAATAAAGCGAACAGAAGTTATGCACCTATAAGTTTTTTAAAATATGATTTTATAAGCTTGGGTTGTATGTATGTATGTGACCGGAATCTTTAAGCGTAATAGAGAATGATACTAGGTATACAAAAGTAGAGCTCTTGTATCTGTATCTGTACAAGTACACTAGTTTTTGTTTCATTATAAAATATCAACTATTTGTGATTTTTACAAAAAATTTAAATTCTTGATATTTTCGCGGCCCGTAGCAGACGTTGGAAAATGACGTCATCGCGTAGAGAATTTGAAATTTAATATCCCGGAAACTACACAGCGTATAGTAAAAATTTTTACACTCATATTTTTTATTTTTAACGGAGTTTATATACAGCTAAAAATTAAAATTGGTGAATATTCTCCACTCTCATTAATTTATAGAAATCTAATTAATTTGAAAATTTGCAAGTATCAAGGAGAAATGATAATGCATTTTAGTGTATTTTTTAACTGTTTTTTATTTCTAATATTTTAATACATAGCAGACTTTAATACATAACATTATGACCGTATATTAAAACTGTCCGGTTTCTGCGTGATTTTATTTTGCCCGCACTAAATATTCCAAACACCAACAAAAGGTTCCACAGTTTAGTGATTTTTGTAAAAGCTGTAAAAGAAGTGTTTTGTGATAATAAATAAATAAAAGAAAGTCGCGGGCAGCATGTAGTAAAATATAGTAAGTTGTTTTGCACGTAACTGTACTTGTTAAGATTGCATAAACGCTGACGTAATGGCGGTTTTGTGCCGAATTCGTCAAGGTCAAGCGCGGCCACTGTGACCACGGACGTGCTGAGTGTGAATTTCTATAACAACTTGCCGTGAGTAAGTTAACTACAGTTTATACTCACTCACACTAGCTGACCCGTGCCCACTTCGTTGAGCATACCGAGCCGTTTAAACCTTCCCTGGACTTTTGCGAATATTTCCAGACTAAAAATAGCCGATTTGGTTCAGCCGTTCTCGAGTTTTAGCGAGACTAACGAACAGAAATTCATTTTTATTTACAAGAGAAGATGGAAGATTGAATTAGCGTTGTTTAGCAATAGAGATGTGGTTTGGAAGCCATATAAGTTTTAGTTTATCTACTTCACTGTGAGAAGTGACAAAATCTCGCACTCAGCACACAGGTGATGTGGTTCACGTTTGCATACAGCATGTCCAAATGATGTGGTTCACACTTCTATCAAACTTCTATTCAAATTTTTGATTTGAAAATTTTAAAATCTAAATAAAGCACCGCAATGTGTGTTTTAAAAATTTCTAGTGACATAATACGCGATTTAAATTCAAGTATACTGACATGTATAGTCGTTGGCAGTGTTCTAAAATAAATAAGAGCTCACTCTTCAAGTGAGCTGATATTCGCTGAGACGGATTCTGACACGATATCTTGCGTAATGTTGATCGAAGGGTTCGCGCGCGTTTGCGACATTCAGTGTCGTTAGCAGCGACAATTGACAACTGCGCATTTGTAAACTATCGAATGAGAATTTAATTGAATAATTGACATGAAAATCATGATAGCGTTATTTGCTAAGAATGAAATCGCTCATATAATTATTGTGATCGAAATTCACTTAAGGTAAGTTCGTTTGATCTTCAATTTTATCAAACTTCCATTTACTGACCATCCTTTGATCCTACATATTATTTTATAATTGCTAAAACATATTCTTATTAACGATTCACTCGATATTTGGCACGAAGTAACCCCTAAATTCAATAATCTGGCTCCTAATATCAAAATTCTCAGTAAAGAGTCCCTTCGCTTACTAGGTGCTCCCATACTCAGTGAAGGTTATAATTCCTTCATCTCGGAACAAAATCATAAATTCTCAGAATCTTCCGGCAAACTTACTACAATAAATTCCCACATGGCATATCAAATCTTTCGGTTCTGTCTGTTTGTGCCCAAATTAATGTACGTTCTTAGATGCTGTCCACTATGGAGTTTTCCTAACTTTCTCTCACAATTAGACCTCACCTTGAAAAACACATTAGTAAATGTTCTTAATTGCAATATCTCCGACACTTCCTGGATCCAAGCCGTTCTCCCCATTAGGTTTGTCGCAGTGCCGGCCGTCAGTCTCGCCATGCCTCCATAAACGACATAATCCGCAGGGCTCTTGCCACCGTCAACGTACCGGCCACTCTCGAGCCGAACGGTATAGTGCGTGACGACGGCAGGAGACCTGACAGTATGTCTTTGGTACCATGGAGCCACGGGAAGCCGCTGGTGTGGGACGCTACCTGCGTGGATACGCTGGCAGCGTCACACGTGACGGCCACTGCAAAGACGGCGGCGGCGGCACACGCCGAGACCCACAAAAGGCGGAAATATGAATCCATCGGCGATGGATACATTTTTCTGCCTTTTGGTGTCGAGACTTTGGGTCCATGGGGTCCCAGTGCTAAACGCCTTTTGAAAGACCTATCTAAAAGACTCACGGAAAAGACAAATGACCCAAGGGCTGGCGCTTACCTCGGCCAACGTATCAGTTTAGCGATACAGCGAGGTAATACTGCCAGTCTTTTGGGTACATTACCAGCGGCCGCCGATTTAGATATAGTTTTTTACATATAGCCTTTTTTATTACTTGTTTAGTTTATAGTTTAGATAATAATAATTTACCTAAAATAGTTTCAATTTATATATGTTATTTTTAAGGAGTTTTTTGTGTTATTGATAATAAACTACTTTAACATTGCTAAAATGTAACAAATTTATTGTTTTTTTTTGTGTTGTTGTGACACACATTACACATTGCATTAGGGTTTGCGCTGACTTGTTTTATACTCGCTGCGGTATCGCGCATACGTAATGTTAATGATTGGAAGAAAGATGGGAAAAACCATAAATGTCCCTACTAATATAAAATAGGTTGCAATGAATAATAAAATAAAAAAATATTCATATTTCAAAACAAAGAATTGAGTTGATCTATTAAAACTAGTGTATTTTTGTAGCTACGAAACTAATATTTCAAAACAGTATAATAGAAAGTTTATTGTTACTATACAATAGGAGAAACGGCAAAATGAATCTTGAAATGAAACTCATAGTTAATATTAAACTGTGGAATTGCGTGTATAAACACATTTCAACAATATAAATTTGTGAGACTAGAAATTTACTGTAAAAACCCATCGTACTTTGATTATAAACAGGCCTATAAATCTATACTAATATTATAAAGCGGAAGAGTTTGTTTGTTTGTTTAAACGCGCTAATCTATCTATATCTATCGGAACTACTGGTCCGATTTGAAAAAATATTTTTTGTTGGATAGCCCATTTATCCATTTATAGAAGAAGGCTTTAGGCTATATAACATTACGCTGCGACCAATAGCAGCGAAGCGTCAGTGAGAAATGTTGGAAAAATTGGGAATATTATTCACATTTGAAGACTTTCGTTGCATAAACGGTTTAAGTCACTCAAAAACCACGCAAACGAAGTACAGTGTACAGTACAGATAGTATTTTAATAATCTTAAATTACATTTTATTTTTATTTAAGATTAGAGAAGAAGAAGATTCATAAAATACATTTTTATATTTAAATTACATTTTCAAAGTATTTACTAAATCTTGTCAGGTCAGTATTTAAGTATTTGTAGGTGTTAAATAAACACACTTATCTCAGTGCGTTTACTCTTTTGTCTTAAGGGATCTTATAGGATAGAGCCTAGAGTTTTATTCAACATTCCGTCGCACAATCGGAGCCGCGTCTAGAGGATTTGCTTCAAGGACTTTAATTCAGTACTTTTACTTTGATCAAA
Source organism: Celastrina argiolus (assembly GCA_905187575.2). Classification (NCBI taxonomy): domain Eukaryota; kingdom Metazoa; phylum Arthropoda; class Insecta; order Lepidoptera; family Lycaenidae; genus Celastrina; species Celastrina argiolus. Next base: position 14,527,673 of record LR994597.1, read on the forward strand.
ATAATATAATTGAACGTTGAATTGGTGCTATACTTATACATATTTATAAGTAAAAGAAAAAAAATTACGTATCTACTTAACATTGTGATTTTTTGTCTACTGTACAAAACGGAAAAGAGTATTAATTGTAATATACTTTGCTAACCCAATTTCACTTACTAACGTTAATATTTCATTCACGTAAATGTACATTACTTCAGAGTACAGAGTACTAAATTATGCAGTATTAATAAATCAAATCGCAGCGGTACGCCCGTCGGTGTGTGATAACCCTGTGTTAGGTTTAACTAGACAATGAATTAGCTTGGAGATAGTCAGATTAGTTACTTCCATTATACAAGATGTAAAATAAATGAGTGATAATACTTTAAGATGTGTATGTGCCACCATTGTAGAGTGTAATGTAAAAGTACCAGCACTGAAAGACTTTCATGTTTGTATGAGAAATGCCTCAACATCATAAATTTTCCCATACAATATATTATGAATAAAAAATACCTCTTTCAGCGCTGGTACTTTCTTAGTAAACTCTATATACCCATACACACACTAAAGTATTATCACTCATTAATATTATAGCCTGAATAATTGTATATCATAGGATCCGTGAAGGTCGACATGAAGCCATCTATTTTGTCGATGTTGTTTTTATCAAATTTAGTGACAATTTCACCAACACAATCATGTTAAAGTAAGTTAATCCTTATTTAAATATCATGTTATCCCTCTCTTATTTCCTGTTCAGCATGAGTGGGTATAATATTTTAACACGCCGTTAAGGCTACCGTTTGTGAAATTGACGAAGGGCGTGTTTCACCAAGCAATGTTAAAGTTAATCCTTCGCTAAATATCATGTTGTTCCTCTCGTAATTCCTATCAATGAATGAGAAGGCATGGTAATTTAACAAGCCGTTAACACTAACATGCGTTGGTGAAATCAAGACTTAGTTCATTAGAAAAGATAATACTCATATCTGACTCTCACAAGACACCCCCTCACAAGGACTTCTATCAAATTAGGAAGCACCCCGGCAGTAGGAGAGCGCTCTCCTCAATGAATGACAGGAACATAGGTGCAGATTATTTCTGTTCCAATTTTGGTATGACGCTTGATGATGTGCTATTGCAATCAGTATGTTCAATTTTGAATTTTTTCCGACAAAAAATTAGTTACCGATTTTTGCGCGTGGGACTCGAGTTATAGTAGAAATAATTGTGCCTGGAAACCAAAAATGATTATAAGTCCTTATAAAGCAATTACCTACCTAAATAGACCAATAACCTGGGCTGAATGTTTTTTGATTAAACTTTGTCCATTATTATGCCGAATGGTCGTTTGTATGATAAGCACGACCCCTCGGGAGACAGTTATGTTTTATTTATGAACAAAATATACGGTTGTTAAAGAAATATACAAACTGAAATATCGTAATATGACATTTCAGTATGGTGTATTTTTCGAACGAGAGAAATTAGTATCTTTATTGACGACCTCCGTAGCGCATTGGTTGAGCGCGTTGATGCTCGAGCAAGAGGTCGCGCGATCCCGCCGAGGGAACAAAAAGTTTTCGATGTTCCCGGGTCATGGATATGTATTAAATTTGTGTATAATATAATAAAAATTTTAAATATAATATAAGCTCCCCTCACCGATTTCCGTGTCGGTAGCCGATTTAATTGAAACCAGGCCAGCTACGCAGGAGTTATTTTATAGTGCCCAAGTGTGTGCACAATACACAGAAGCACTCTCTCTTCCTTTTACTCTCATAACCCAGTGGGACGGAAAACCGACACGACTGGCGAGAGAATAGGCGCAGGACCGACTTTTTACATGCCCATCCGATGCATGGATCATCTTTCTTGTCAGAGGTGATCAACCTGCATTGTCCTAACCAAACTTGAAAACAAACTTTTTTGTTGTTCCAACGCGGGAATCGAACCCACGACCTCCGGGTCGAGAGCGAAGCTCTGAACTACTAGACCACGGAGGCGATATATAATATACTCTTAAAGATGTATGTAGTATAAAAGTATTAAAAGCACGGGGCCAGATTGACGTGGTGTGAAGCGTCCATAGATATTATTATTATTAATCTACAATATTAATGAATAATAATATCGGATGCTACGATGCCATGCCATACATACACGTTTTCGTGACAGTGTTTTCACCGGGGGTTAAATAAAAAAAAATCTAATTTAAAATTAAAGCAACCCATAAATACATTAAATAGGTAAAATAAGAACTTGACGTCGAGTTGGCTCTTGGCAGCTTACCTCTATAAAACTTTTTGCGACGACAGATTTTCTGGATATTTCCAAAGGAATTTGTATGGCGCATGATTAAATTTTCGCGACGCTTTTCATGGAAACCCCGCAGTTCAAGGTAAAGGTGAACGCCCGCTGCCAATGGCGGGCCTGATATATGACGTGATATTAAAAATGGACCAATCGCGTCACAGCGGTAACCATGCCAGTGGAAATTTAGAGACTATGAATTTTTCATGTGATGAAACCAAAGGCACGATAAAGCGAATATCTCTTTAATATAACGAGACTTGCTTTTAGAAAACGTAACTTAACTTATCTTCATAGCCTTTACAGAATAATCGAACCTCATCTTCCTTTCATAAATTCAGGATTATTAAAAGTTCAAAAGCTTTTACCGTAGCGAACAGAGCGTTGGATTTCTTAGAACATTTATACTTCTAAAGGAATTTAAAGCTCTTAAAGTAATGTCACACTTTTTTGTTCCAGTGTAACTTCTTTACTGTAATTAAAATATAGCCTTTGCGCCGTGTCCGGTACTGTAATTTACCGAAATAAAAAATTACGTATGTGTTATTTCTGGGTGTTAACTTCTTAAATAATAAATTAAAAAAAACTCCTGTCAGCGAATGGAGGAACAAGAAACACACAAGTAAATAAACTTTCACATTCAATAAATAAGTGTTATTACATATTATAGAAATACTGTCTTGATCGTTGTTAATAGTTTTAGAAGTATTATTAAAATAATAAAAAATATGATTTTTAACGCTATTTAATCAAAGATACTTCTAATTGAGAGCTTGTGAAAAGTGCTATGAATTTTAAAATAATTGAATAATAAAAGTTAGGATATGTGTCCTTTCAAAATGTTTTTCTAGTTTAATTAATGTTTGTCACATTATGTATTAATTTTTATAAACAACAATGTTTGTGTAGTAATGGTGTACATTTGTGAAACGTCACTACTGAGTGAAAATGTGACTTATAAACAAATATGGCGCGTAACAGAAAATGTGACGATTTAAACTTTACTCATACGTCGATAAAGAAGCTGAACCCTTCCTCAAGATACTACCATCACTTACGAATTTCGATAGCAAAGATGTATGGGACTTAACATAAGGTTTGCTAAATTAGCAAAATATAATGTCACTTAGCGAAGCTTATGTTAAATCGTTTTGTTTTCGAATTTTGTATTTGACAATAGCGATCGCATCTTGAATCAGGCGCTGCTGCTGATGAATTAAATGTTGGTTAAATAAAGTAAACAAGTTTTCAGTACATTTAATACTGTTCTATATTCCCTCACAGCCGTGGTTACCCTACACACACGCGCCCACTGCGGGCTTGAGGCCTACGCGACGTGCTCTACCGAATTATTATCGTCAAGCTCAGACGCCATTATTATATATTTTATTATGTACCAGTTTTGGCTGTGACTTTGTCGCGTTAGGCAACTTATCTTAGTTACCTAGGTTCAGGGTTATGTGAAAAATACATAAGGAACGTATACTGTATAATGCTGTAATAGGATATAATTCAAGACATGAATGAATGAAGGTGATATGTAGAAAAATCATGATTTTGAAAAAAAAAACTTCAAACTGTCAATTAAACATTTTAGAACACGCCGTAAAGTATTATAGTATTAATCTAAATATCCGTCTCTAGAATCAATGTACTTAATACGTTACTACATAATATTATTATCCTAAAATGTTTAAGTGACAGTTTAAACTCAATTTTCTGGATAATTTTTTTTTGCGAAATTGATTTAGGTCTTTAATTATATAACCTGTCTTTAGAATAGTTTTATGTGGACCTAAAGTTGTTCTTTGATGCCGTAGCCATTGCTAATTTCTAGCGCTTAGCTCTGGGCTTTGATTGACTAAAATGAGGCTGGCTCATACGAATAATTGTTTTACGGATCCGAATGGTTATGTCTGAGTCTCAAAAAGTGTCCAATATCGACAAAATTTGAGTCCAGGGCTGTAACTCTCCAAACTGATTCGATTTGAATTTAGATTCGATCTTGCCGCGTACTCCCGAATAAATTGAGGTTTGTTTATTTTGATTCTCAGTCAATTGATATGGTCGGAGGTACAAAGAGTTACGATCTAATTATTTCCTTTATCGTGGTTAGTTTCAAAAAATAAAATACCAAAATCCGTTGAGATCGAACTGATTCGATTCTCGATTGTATCGGGAGTAAGTCAGGTGTTCGCATAGAGTATATTAATATGTATCGAAACAGCGTTTTACAGCGTTTTTTGTTTAACCAAACGCAAACATGTGATATGTTTGGCGCGTTCACTGTTCTCTGTCTCCATGTATCTGTCCGTGACATCGTATACTTCCACACGCATAAACTGATTTTGGTCTAGTTATTCTGTTTAAAAACTATAGGTAGACTCTATAATTTTAGCTGTAATTCATCAACATCAGACAATTGACAATTTCGCAAACTCTACCCGAGTCAGTCATAACTAACAATAAACTTGCAAAAAAATATTACTAGCTCGTTGAGCATAGAAATAATTTGTGTTGAACCGTTTAAACCTTCCCGCGACTTCCACGTATATTTCAAGACTAAAAATAGCCGAATCGGTTTAGCTGTCATAGAATAGCGAGAATAACGAAACTATATAAGAAGAAAGATTTATATAAGAAGAAAGAAGAAATATTATATATAATAGATATCTAACAACATCCCGTAAATTTTGTTTTCGCGGGATATTGCTAGACACAATATTATGTTTACATTTTATGCTATTGATCTCCGAAAAGTAACGCCTGACTTAACTATTTAAAACTGCTATAAATTGTGTAAAAGGTCACATAATATTTTCCAGGTGTTACACTAGACGCGAAGCCGTGTAAGTGAGTAAATTAGGTCTTTCGCCGCGTCTGAGCTATTGATCTCCGTTTTAGTTTGGGTGGAACTGTTTAATTGGATTATTTATTATAATAAGCTGCCGTATATTGTTATAGCGCCATCTCTTATCGAAAATACAAAATATAAAGCTAACCTCAAAAATACAGGAGTGGCAGTTGTGGGAATGTGTGGTGGGTCACCAAAAATACAGGGTGTAAAAATAACATTCAATATAGCTTTGAGATACGATTATACTATTTTTCAATATTTTTTTTCAAAACCTTATTTTTATTTAACTTAACTTTTTACCTTATTTGTCACAAGAATAACGAAAACACAAAAACGGGTACCGAACCCATTATTGCCTGGACGCCACGTCAAGTAAAAACGCGATGTCATTAAAACCGAAACAGCCTGCGTTACATTTTAACCCTTGGCATGCCTGGTGGGCAAAAGTTACACGCTATGCCTGGTGGGTCTCTCAGACCCCGATTTCAAAATACCTTTTTTTTGTATAAATTCTATTACGTGAGATGGTGCAATGATTCAATACGCATGCTTAATGGGCAAGAAAGAGATAGTAATAAAAATCGCATTAGAAAATGAACTTTATTTAAATATTACCAATATTAAACAGAACTTACATATTTTTATGAAACATTTCGAGACTATAACTTTGTCAACATATAGTTAGTATCAAAAGTAATGAGATCTCAATCAGACTTGAATCCAGTGGAATGCACTATCATATACTTAAACAAAATCATAAAACAATTAGTCTCTATCACTTGTATTAATATTTTGTATAGCTTTGATTTGGTAACAATTTGCGCATTGAAAATGTCTCACAAATATGCTGGGGTTTGCGATCTTTTTTCTCAGGACAAACGTGGCATCTGAGCTTTATTCCTGGAGTTAATTTTTTAACGGTGGGCAAAAGCAGAAACAGCTTCTTCATCCTCTGGAGCAACGTCAAACTCTTCTCCACTTGAATCAAATAAAACTACGTCTTACTCATTCAACTCTTGGAATAATGTCGTCTGTTAGTTTTTTATTCATGATAAACTTGAAAAATAATAAAAATATTATCGTATAATGAATGAACTAATATTATTTAACGGACAAATCGCAATATTCATAACAAAAAATAAAATAAATACTTACAGAATAAAGTTACGCCGTATGCCTGGTGGGGTCTGTGGGACCCGCACGCGCTTTACGCAAGTCCTTTTACGCTCTTAAGTCGCCGCGGACAGAGGAAGCAGGTGGAAGGCATTCCGTGATTAGTAAAGGCCAGCTACTAAGAACGGCGAGGCGTGAAAATCTAATTTAAACGAACTACAACTGTTCACGCGTTGGCGTGGGTCTGACAGACCCTACCAGGCATGCCAAGGGTTAAAATCATATTCCATATTTATCACTATTAAAAACCCTAATTAACATATTACAACAATATTATGCCTTATGTTACCCGGGCGAATATTACAAATTACTTATTAAAATCTTTTAATCACTGTTATTAAAATCGGACCAGTCCTTAGTGCTATGGTTAAAGATAATTACTTATAATATGTGTGTATGTAAGAATAATGTACATAACACATAACATATTATTAAATAGACCAAAATCTACCCTACGTATTTTGACTTCGCTGAAGTCTGAAACAATAAGGTATTAAAACCAAATAAAATAATAACCTAAATTCGTTCGAAATTCAATTTAAAACAATCATTTTCCTCCTTGTAGCTCCGTGTTATCTCATTTCCATATTCAGCATTAAAAATGCAAGTCATTCGGAGGTGTCGGCTCAGGGCTAGGGCTGCCATCCATCCGGGTTTCCCCGGATTTGTCTTAGTTTGGAGGCCTTTCGGGGAGCGTCCGGGCGAGGTTTAAATTGTAGTCCGGGTAAAACCTGGACGGACGAGCACTCCCATGCCCCCCGATTTTAAACAAGATGTATGTTAATGAAAAAAGTATTGGAATGTCCGGGGTATTGAAAAGTATTGAAAGCTCCAAAATCCGGGGAAATTATGCTTCCGCTACTGGGCGGCAGGTTTTAGAGATGGCAGCCCTACTCAGGGCTGGCAATCCGCTAAAACCTGCGCGTCCCGGGGGCGCGAGGAACTTTATTTTACTCTTTATTATGTTTTATTGTTGCAAGGACTTAGTATCCACGCCTCAGGGATTATGCTTTTTTATTTTTAATAATAAAAAACATTGAACCACTACTAATCTATATAATACAGTATTACGTTTATTATTATGTATTATATCTGCAATTGTGCACGCCCTGCCTGATATCTCTCATGTAATTTCTCTCTGTAGGACTGCTGGAAGAAATTTCTTTTAGAGGTAGTCCTTTTGTGTCGTATTTCTTTAAATGTTGTCTTTTTGCCATTTATGTGCACAAAAAATGGTTAAATAAATAAATAAATAAATAAATACTAGCTGACCCGTGCCCACTTCGTTGAGCAAACAAACCGTTTAAACTTTCCCTGGACTTCCACAAATACTTCAAGAAAAATAGCCGAATCGGTTCAGCTGTTTTCGAGTTTTAACGAGACTAACGAACAGCAATTCATTTTTATATATAAGACTAGCTGATCCGTGCCCACATCGTTGAGCATACAAACAGTTTAAACCTTCCCTGGACTCCACGAATATTTCAGGACCAAAAATAGCCGAATCGGTTCAGCCTTACTCGAGTTTTAGCGAGACTAACGAACATCAATTCATTATTATATATAAGAGAAGAGAGAAGATAAGACATAGATCATTGATACCCTTCATGTTGAGCGCGACTTCGTCCGCAAAAGTAAATACTTCAGGAATGGACATTTTACATACATTTTATTTACATTTTACCGCAATAATAAGTATGCTATTCTTCGTGATCTTCTCTATGTCTATCATCTGTCCAAAGTTTATAGTAATCGGTTCAGGAGTTTTGGAACCTATTCAATGCAAACAAGCAAATCTTCTTTATAATATAGTTGAAGCGAATACTTTGTATCTAATCAGAATTTTGCTACATATCACCTTCATGCATTCATGTCTTCAATTAGTTTAACCTATTTGTAAATAAATATGGTTTGTTCCTCTTGTATTCCTCTTGTATTATACATGGGGCGATATACGTTTTCCATCAGGCCATCAAAAAACATCATTAAACAGTTTTACTGGGCTCTTACTAAGTAATGACTAGATGTGACTATGTTTAGTGTCGCTAAAGACGTTTTATAGCCAATAGTGACCTAGGAAATAGCTTAATCTAGAAGACCTACTAAAGTACATCGTGTTAAAAGCCATCTTAATTAAGTTATTATTAACTAATTAGTTATTAAACTTAGCTCCGGGGCCTTACTCTTCAAACTGACTTTGATTCAACAGGCTTACTCCCGACACAATCGAGAATCGAATCAGTTCAATCTCAACAGATTTTGCTATTTTATTTAATGGATTGCTTTGAAACTAACCAGGATAAAGAAAATCGTTAGATCGTTACTTTTTGTACTCCCGACCATATCAATCGACTGAGAATCAGAATTAACAAATGTTAATTTATTGGAAAGCACGCGGCACGATCGTATCTAAATCAAAATCGAATCAGTTTAGAGAGTAAGCCCCCAGATTTGATCGTGCCGCGTACTTCCTAATAAATTGACGTTTGTTTATTTTGATTCTCAGTCGATTGATATGATCGGGAGTACAAAAAGCTACGATCTAACGATTTTCTTTATCCTGGGCCCTGATTCAAACTGCCATCGAACATCGCAACATGCAAATTCGCTCGTTATTTCGCGAAATTTATGTCAAATCCCATACATTTTGTTTTCAAACTTCGTAAGCGATAAATAGCGATGGCATCTCGAATCAAGGCTCTGGTTACAAGTTTTTTGTCGTAGTTTCAAAGTAATCCACCAAATCGACGACCTCCGTAGCGCAGTGGTTCAGCGCGTTGGTGCTCGACCGAGAGGTTGCGAGTTCGAATCCCGCCGAGGGAACAAAAAGTTATTTATGTTCCTGGGTCATGGATGTGTATTAAATTTGTGTATTAAAATAATAAAAATCTTAAATATGTGTATAGTATAAAAGTATTAAATATATATTTCCGTTGTCTGGTACCTGTAACACAAGTTCTTCGGATACTTAGCACAGGGCCAGATTGACGTGGTGTGAAGCGTCTATATATATTATTATTATTATTATTAAATAAAATACCAAAAGCCGTTCAGATCGAACTGATTCGGTTGTGTCGGGAGTAAGCCTGCATATCCAAGTTTATAAACATTAATTTACAATGCAACAGTGGCGAAGGCAGATGCTTTTTCTGGGGAAAACCTCTGGCTGTGTAATAGTCAGTAGCTTGGATGAGGTTCGCAAAAGTTAAGGCTTAAGGGTAGCCGATAGGAATGAAGTTATCCGAACCCTTCGCCACTACCGTGAAATACAAGAGATACAGAATAATTTATTTGACTGTAATTTTATTGTAAGTAAAAATTACAACTACGCGAAAAAGTATGTAAAACATGACAGCGCCACTACCATACACAATTAATTCTTTTTAGGAACATTCAAATATACCTGTTAGGGCTACAGTATTAGTATTATTTGTTATATATATATAAATACTTTTTTCTGTTTTTTCCAACAAATTCAATGAATCCGAGACTAGACATTTAATATTTAATTTTTAAACTTCAAAATTTCCGAATGTGTACTATTTTCATTTTTCGAAGAATAATGTACATTTATATAAATCAAAAAATATATCAACACAAATTGCACTGTACGAGCTGTTTGACGCCATTCAATGACCACGCTAGTCATTCAATCAAACAAGCAGATTAAACCAGATGACTGCGACTTAAATTAATGTGCTGTAATGCTCAAAGTCGAAACTATAACGTTACATTACACGCGAATGCACGATGAGAGAGGCGCATTTAGACGCTTAAAAATATTCCTCTTTAAATCTAGCGGTGGATTTAAAAATGATTTTCACAGAAAGTATCAACACTTTAATATAGAGAGACTAACGCCACGCTCGCCCGGGGCTGTTGGAAAATGAGAGATTCGAATTTCGACGGAAAATGTTATTGGAATATTCTAGATTCGCAGCATCATCAGTATTTTAAAGGCCTTAATAAAATATAGCAATTCAATGATAAAATACTTTTATATCCTGCGTGGTCGAGGGGTTCAGAGCTTGGCGCTCGACCCGGAGGTCGTGGATTCGATTCCCGCGTTGGAAAAAAAAGTTTTTTTTAAGTTTGGTTAGGATAGGCTGATTGCCATTGATCCATGCGTCGGATGGGCATGAAAAGTCGGTCCAGCGCCTGTTCTCTCGCCAGTCGTTTTGAGTAGCCGTCCCACTGGGCTACGATAATAAAGAATAAGAGCGTGCTACTGCGTAATGCGCACATACTAGGTGCTATTAAAGTAACTAAATATGTGACCTGGTTTCAATGACGGTTTCCTTGAAACCGTCAGAATTGATGTGGAAGCTTATTATTACAAAAGTATAACCTTATAAACATTATTTAAAATTAGCTGTTACCGCGACTTCGTTCGCGTGGTTTTTGATTTACTTAAACCGTTTATGCAGCGCACGCAACGAAAGTCCCCAAATATGAATAATTTTCCCCGTTTTTGCAACATTTCTCACTGACGTTTCGCTCCTATTGGTTGCAGCGTAATATTATATAGGCTAAAGCCTTCTTCTATAAATGAACTATCAAACAAAAAAAGAATTCTTCAAATCGGACTGGTAGTTCCTGAGATTAGCACGTTTTAACAAACAAACAAACTCTTCTAATATTAGTATAGATAAACAATGTTTTGCTCACAATAATAAAGTTACGATGCAATCTCATAAAGCCAGCAATAAAAACGGTATTCACATAAACGTAATTTTACATGACCATAACGCCGACGCATGGATCATCTTTTTTGACACACAATCAGGTTATCAAGCTACATTCTTGTTTTATCGCGGGAATAGAACCCTCTACCTCCAAGTCCACTATAAATGGACCTAACAAATGTTGAATTGACTGACCTGGTTAAATTCAGTAGACCGTAATAAAAATTTGTATAATAATAAAGTAAAAGTCCTAAAACGTAGACCTACATAAAATATTGAGATCTTATCGAGTTTCATCAGCTAAAATCTTTTGGAGGTTTTGTAGAGGCACAAAGATAAAATGATTAGAACATTGAAATGGGATGAAAGAACAACATTTTTGAACGGGAAAATGGGCAACTACACATTCCTACCACTGCAAGTCCTGTGTAGCCAGGATCGACAGTGGACCCTTTTTTAAGGATATGATCTCAGGGGTGCCGGGGGACATGCTAGATCTGTTTTGGGACCCGCAACGGAATCAATCAGAAGAATGAAGAAGGAGCAGTAAGTGTTACAGAAACAACAAATACGAACGCAGAAAATTTTCCAAATACTGAAATGCTAAATAACCTCCTATTCACGTGCCATCACTGTCACTGCTTAGCGAATCATTAACGCCTCTGTGGTCTGTGGTTCTGAGCTTCGCTCTCGACCCGGGAGTTGTGGGTTCGATTCCCGCGTTGGAACATCAAAAAATGTTGTTATAAAGTTTGGTTAGGACAATGCAGGCTGATCACCTGATTGTCTGACAAGGAAGATCATCCATGCGTCGGATGGGCATGTAAAAAGTTGGCTGCGCCTGTTCTCTCGCCAGTCGTGTCGGTTTACAGTCCTACTGGGTTATGAGAGTAAAGAGTAAGAGATGTGTATTGCGCACACACTTGGGCACTATAAAATAACTCCTGCGTAGCTGGCCTGGTTTTAATGAAATCGGCTACCGACACCGAAATCGGTGAGGGGAGCTATTATTGTTAGCGAATCAGCAAGCGACTTGAGCGCTACTTAATTAAACTGTAGTTTTAATACTAGGCTGTTACCTAACTAACCATTTTATCGCTAACTAGGAAGTCGCTTATGGATAGTTTAGCTCTGTTCAGAGTTTGTGAAAGCTTTTATCATTGAATCAGTTATCGTGTTAGGCCTGTCTACTTGTATACAGGATGAATCTTGAAAAAACCAGTTGCGAGTTTGATTTTGTTAGATTAAACTGAATCATTAGATTTTTTCATTAATTTCCCTAGCCTGGCATCGAACCGATTGATTTTGGAAAAAAACGTCAAAAGTGTTGCTGAAAATCAAATCCCAGACAGGAGAGAGAAAGGGATTTTTCCCCTCTCTCTCTTTCTGTAACTTAAAAAAAAAACTTTTTTTATACTGTATACTTTGTGAGACAGTGATTTAGAGCTCTGCTCTGAATTCTAGAGATCCGACGTTAGCTAGTAACTGGTTAGGACAATGCAGGCTGATCACCTGTTTGTCTGATAAGAAAGATGGGCATGTAAAAGGTTCCTCCTGATTCAGTCCAGTCCAGTCCAGTCAGACCAGTCCCATCGGTTACATGTCCCATTGGGTTACGAGCGCAACCAGACATTGCTCTTATGTATTGCACACACACTTGGCCTTTTATATGTCGAGTACATTACTGGACATACATAGTAATGGATTTTATACAGGATATAATTATAATGAGTGATAATACTTTAGGGTGTGTATGGGTCCCGTATGTAGAGTTTACTGTGTAAGTGCCAGCGATGAAAGAGGTAATATTTTTTTATTATTGTATGGGAAAATGTATGATGTTCGGGCATTTCACATACAAACTTGAAAGTCAAAAATAAGTCTTTCAGTGCTGGGAGTTTTACAGTAAACTTTACATAGTTAAGTATTATCACTAACTTATTTTAAACCTTGTATAGAGTATATAGTTAGGAAAGACGTGGATTTTAAACCTGATTTCAGTGATTATATTACAAACTAGCTGTGCCCGCGACTTCGTACGCATGGAAAAGTGATTTAGGGCAGCAGTTCAAATACATTTTTAGTTTATGAACACTGTCGTTTGGATATTTAAAATCACTAATTTATAGTAATGCTTCTTTATACACGGTATTAGACGTGCATAGGCAAAAGAAGTAGGCCGATGGAGGAATAATAATAGTTTACTGTCAAATAATGGCCGTTTTTGTCGTAAATGTTTTGAGGTATTTTTTCTATGAAAATGCTAACAATTCCTACTACCAGCTCGAAAAATGACCGTGTATTATTAACCGACTTCAAAAAAAGGAGGAGGTTCTCAATTCGTCTGTATGTATAATATTTTTTTTTCTTTTATGCGAACGGGACTACTTGATAGTACGCTCATATACGCGACGAAGATCTCTGTACTGAGATTTGTATGGAGTTTACGCCGCAGCGACTGCAGACGATGATCGTTTTCACACCGACGCTGCGCTGCTGGCGCCGAGCGCCAAATTTTTTTAAAGTCTACTCTCGGTGCGCAATTCCAACTCGGACTTGCCCGGTTTTTTATTTATTAATTACCCACGCTAACAAACATGTAGCCTACTTAGGGACTTTACGGTTAAAGTACTAACTCCCTTTAGACGACAAAATAACAAAAGAAAGAAAAAACCCAAGCCGTACATGATATTTTTATTTATTAGTTTTCATGCTATGAAAACTAATAAATAAAAATATCATGAAAAACATAAATCTTACTTATATTGACATAACTTTTCTAATTTAAATGTACCTATGACATCTCATTCATATCTTGAAAACAAACAGCTATCCTACGCCTATACTTTATTAATCGTATTTGCAAAACCTAAGTATAATAATAAATTACTTCGCACAAAGTAATAATTATTTTCACTTGTACTGGAAAATAAGTATTACTATTAGAGGAACAATTTAATTTTCTTCGCACAAGCGAAGAAAATTAAATTGTTCCTCTTAGTTTACCTTTTGAAGTCGTTTTTTTTTGTTTAAAATTATTTAATTTTCAGATTTTTAGTGATGGGTATAGACTGAGTAGGGATAATTCTCGAATGATCAGACGCCGATTATTTGAGGACGGAAAATGAAAAACAAAAACGATTAGATAAAAAAAAATTGTAGAAAGAGAAAAAGTCTACCTAGCCTAGCCTAGCGTAAGCCAGAGCGGCGCAATTTTTTTTAATATATATATATATATATATTATTGTTACATAATGCTATGCATGTATTTAAAACAACTAGATGTCAAAGATGACATTGACGTTGATGCCTAAGATAGTTTTAAGTTAGTCTCCTTGAGAGGCCCGGAGAGGTTAGTGGGGTCAGTGTACCTACATAGTTATTTATAAGATACTGTTTGTTGTATTATCTACGTAGTAGAATAAAGTAAAATACGATTAACTAGAAGTGTATTATTGGACGTGTAATTTGAACCTAATAACAATAACACATATGCTGAGGCACTAAATATGGTGTCAGAAGAAGAAAAAGAAAATATTAACAAAAGAGAGGGTACGTCGAGAACGGCGAAAAAAGAAATTTCGAGACCGGCTGGGTGTGGTTCAACAACAATGACGACAATGGCTGCAAACGGAGTACAAAAGCTGGAAATTTCGACGGAAATCATCAACAATAATGCTGAAAACTTCAGAAAATGGACTCAGTCGTTCGAGATATATTTGCTGGCGTCGGGAATGGAGAAAACTGAAGACAAAAGGAAGATTGCTATTATGCTACACTCTATGGGTGAAAAAGGTCTAAATATCTTCAACTCCTTCAATTTGGACCTAAGCAATTCTACATTCAAACAAGTAAAGGAGAAATTTGTTGAATACTTTGAACCAAAGAAGAATTTGACAGTTGCAAGACACAGGTTCTTCACATTAAAACAACGTGTGAACGAATCATTGGACAATTTTCTGATGGAGCTAGAAAATGCAAGTCATTCATGTGAGTTTGGTACGCTTCGTGAATCCCTGGTGAAAGATATTCTCATCGCTAACATGGCCACAAACTTCTCACAAATTCGACAAAAGCTGCTACAAGAACAAGATCTCTCCCTGGAAAGAGCCAAGCTGCTGTGTAGAACACTCACTATGGCACAGAAGAGTGAAGATTCAATCAATGGGGGTGAAAGAAGAGAAGATGCCACCGTATACAAGATACACAGAAACCGTCCGAACAGTTCTCCGTCATCATCGTTTTCATCGCACCAGCATAGGAGAAAAACCAGATCTCCAGTGCCGCATTATCAACAAAGAAGATCAGCCACACCCGGGTCCAGAACAACGTGCGGGAGATGCAACACAACACATGCTCATCGCAACTGCCCAGCATGGAAGCATAAATGCAGGTCATGTTTTAAATATGGACACTTTACTAATTTATGTTATAAGAAAAATAATGTCAGGAATGTTGTTTCTGAAGTAGACAACTCAAATCTCGATGATGAAGTAACAAAAAATAGTGCTGAGAGATTTACTATAGGGACATTGTTCAACATTGAATCACAAAGTAATAGAAATAGCACAATTTTAAGTAAAAATGATAATTCTTGGCATTATTTTCTTAATATAAACAATAAAAGAGTAGATTGCATAATTGATACTGGAGCAGATATAAATATGATGTCTTTAGACACATGTAAAAGCTCAAAGTTGTATATTAAAAATAAAGACAAACAACAGTGTAAAAATTATAATATTTTTGCTTACAATGGTCATAAAATTCCCATAGTGGCAGTATCTAATGTATCCTGTTTATTAGATAATAAAGTTGAGCCTGAAACAATTACTTTTGTAATAACAAGTTTGAATTGTCCAACTGTAATTGGCTTACCAACTTGTATAAAGTTAAATTTAATAACAAAAAACTTCTCTGTAAATTGTCAAAATGACAATAAAATTGTGAAAAATATACATAACCTATATGAAAAAACATGTGACAATATTGTAATCAAATATAATGATGTTTTTCAGGGCCTAGGATGTCTTCCATATGAACACAGTATTGTATTAAAGAAGGATGCCATACCAAGAGTAGATCCCCCGAGGAAGGTACCGTTTGCTCTCATCGAGCCGTTAAGGAAAGAATTAGAAATCATGGAACAGCTGGGAATTATACAAAAGGTTAACAAACCCACATTATGGGTAAGTAGTTTAGTCATTACCATGAAAAAGGCAGGAGGATTAAGGGTATGTTTAGATCCTAGATATTTAAATAAAAATCTATTGAGAAGTCATTATCCTATTAAAAATATTGATGAAGTCAGGTCAAAATTGTCTAAAGCTAAATATTTTTCCCACTTGGATGCGTTCTCTGGTTTTTATAATATAAAATTAACAAAAGAAAGTAGTGATTTGTGCACGTTTCAGACCCCATTTGGTCGCTATAAATTTCTACGGTTGCCTTTTGGGATTAATACTGCAACAGAAATATTTTATAAAACTATGATTGATTTATTTGGGGACATTGAAGGCATAATTATTTGGTGTGATGACATTTTAATATATGGGGAGACAATTGAAATACACAATAAGAGGTTAGAATTATTTTTAGAACGGGCTAGGCAGGTAAATTTGAAATTAAACAAGCTCAAGTGTAAGTTTCTTTTAGAAGAAATAACATATTTGGGTTATATTTTTAGCAAAGATGGTGTTAAAATTGATCCAGATAAAATTAGAGCTGTAAAAAATATGTCTACACCTAAAAATATTAAGGATTTACAAAGATTCTTAGGCATGTTAAATTTTTTAGCCCCTTTCATTGAAAACTTAGCAGACAAAACTAATGTCTTAAGAAACTTGTTAAAAAAGGATATACCATTCCTATGGGATGATAATTATCAAAAGTGTTTTGAATCACTAAAAGATATTATTACTAAAGCACCTGTATTAGCTAACTATAATTGCAATGTACCTTTAATTTTGTCAGTAGATTCATCCAAGAATGCAGTGGGCGCTGTAATCATGCAAAATAAGCGACCAATTGCATATAGCTCAAGAACATTGACAAGCTCTCAACAAAACTACGCTCAGATTGAAAAGGAATTGTTTGCTATACAGTTTGGTTGTAATAAATTTCATCAATATATTTATGGAGGTCTTGTTACCGTTCATACAGATCACAAACCTTTAATTTATCTCTTTAAAAAACCTCTTCATGAAGTGCCAGCTAGGTTGCAGAGAATGATGCTTGCGTTGCAAGGATATGACTTAGAAGTAATTTATGTACCTGGTAAACATATGTATATAGCAGACACGCTATCACGAGCTTCACTCACTGATACATATGTACCACAATGTGAACAAGACTTGCAATATCATGTCAATTCAATTTTTTCTAATATTTCAATATCAAAGTCATATTTAGAGTCAATTTTAAAGGAAAGTAAACAAGATGAATCATTTAATTTGCTTAAATCTTATATAAAAAATGGTTGGCCAACAAGCAAAAACAAAATTAACTGTTTGGTAAAACCATATTGGAATATTCAAAGTGAAATACATATAATGAATGATTTACTCTTTAAGGGCAATAGGCTCATAGTCCCAAAGGTTTTACAAAAGCAAATATTAGATAAAATTCACTGTGGTCATTTAGGTATAAATAAAACACTTAACATTGCTAGGGAAACAGTTTATTGGCCCAATATAAATGCAGACATTAAAAATTTAATTGAACAGTGTCTAGTATGTGCTAAATTTAAACCTAACACAAATAAGGAACTTTTGAAATGTTATGATATTACACAGTTATGATATTTAGCATTGCTACACTACCGGAACACTGCTTAAGGCGATTTTCCCAGCCCAGCATCATTATTAATGTCTAGGAGTTTACGTATGAATATACCTGTCCTGTGTAAAAAATTAAAACCGAATTTAGTAAAGTTTTCTGTTTACAAAAAATCTTATGTCAAAAATAAAAACAAAATGACATATTACTTTGACAGATGTGCAAGGCAAAGGAATGAAGTCTTTAAGCCTGGAGATGACATTTATTTAAAAAAAAAATCCCAAAGATTTTTGGACTCCTGGTGTAATACATAGAAATCTAGATTGTGGTAGGTCTCATTATATTACCGATATGAATGGTGTTATATATAGGAGAAATAGAGCGCATATTAGACATAGGAAAAATAATTTAAAAAATATAAATCCTCCTTCCTCTTTTGCGGGTGACAGTAAAGATGAATTTAAAAAAATAGATCCTTCTTATAATGGTCATGATACGTGCAATATACTTCCCATAAATCCTAGTTGTTTCACGAGTGAAAATTCTCAGGATATTAGTAGGCATAATGATAACTGTGTTCCTGTGGAAAGGCAAATAGGTACAGATTATGTTACCAGATCTGGTAGAACTGTAAAACAACCTAAATTGTACATACATGAGAAATTTAATTAGTAAGTTATATTTTGTAATCATGTATATTTTAAGCATTATTAAATTGTATGCGTTTCTCGAAAAAGGGAGATGTTACATAATGCTATGCATGTATTTAAAACAACTAGATGTCAAAGATGACATTGACGTTGATGCCTAAGATAGTTTTAAGTTAGTCTCCTTGAGAGGCCCGGAGAGGTTAGTGGGGTCAGTGTACCTACATAGTTATTTATAAGATACTGTTTGTTGTATTATCTACGTAGTAGAATAAAGTAAAATACGATTAACTAGAAGTGTATTATTGGACGTGTAATTTGAACCTAATAACAATAACACATATGCTGAGGCACTAAATATGGTGTCAGAAGAAGAAAAAGAAAATATTAACAAAAGAGAGGGTACGTCGAGAACGGCGAAAAAAGAAATTTCGAGACCGGCTGGGTGTGGTTCAACAACAATGACGACAATGGCTGCAAACGGAGTACAAAAGCTGGAAATTTCGACGGAAATCATCAACAATAATGCTGAAAACTTCAGAAAATGGACTCAGTCGTTCGAGATATATTTGCTGGCGTCGGGAATGGAGAAAACTGAAGACAAAAGGAAGATTGCTATTATGCTACACTCTATGGGTGAAAAAGGTCTAAATATCTTCAACTCCTTCAATTTGGACCTAAGCAATTCTACATTCAAACAAGTAAAGGAGAAATTTGTTGAATACTTTGAACCAAAGAAGAATTTGACAGTTGCAAGACACAGGTTCTTCACATTAAAACAACGTGTGAACGAATCATTGGACAATTTTCTGATGGAGCTAGAAAATGCAAGTCATTCATGTGAGTTTGGTACGCTTCGTGAATCCCTGGTGAAAGATATTCTCATCGCTAACATGGCCACAAACTTCTCACAAATTCGACAAAAGCTGCTACAAGAACAAGATCTCTCCCTGGAAAGAGCCAAGCTGCTGTGTAGAACACTCACTATGGCACAGAAGAGTGAAGATTCAATCAATGGGGGTGAAAGAAGAGAAGATGCCACCGTATACAAGATACACAGAAACCGTCCGAACAGTTCTCCGTCATCATCGTTTTCATCGCACCAGCATAGGAGAAAAACCAGATCTCCAGTGCCGCATTATCAACAAAGAAGATCAGCCACACCCGGGTCCAGAACAACGTGCGGGAGATGCAACACAACACATGCTCATCGCAACTGCCCAGCATGGAAGCATAAATGCAGGTCATGTTTTAAATATGGACACTTTACTAATTTATGTTATAAGAAAAATAATGTCAGGAATGTTGTTTCTGAAGTAGACAACTCAAATCTCGATGATGAAGTAACAAAAAATAGTGCTGAGAGATTTACTATAGGGACATTGTTCAACATTGAATCACAAAGTAATAGAAATAGCACAATTTTAAGTAAAAATGATAATTCTTGGCATTATTTTCTTAATATAAACAATAAAAGAGTAGATTGCATAATTGATACTGGAGCAGATATAAATATGATGTCTTTAGACACATGTAAAAGCTCAAAGTTGTATATTAAAAATAAAGACAAACAACAGTGTAAAAATTATAATATTTTTGCTTACAATGGTCATAAAATTCCCATAGTGGCAGTATCTAATGTATCCTGTTTATTAGATAATAAAGTTGAGCCTGAAACAATTACTTTTGTAATAACAAGTTTGAATTGTCCAACTGTAATTGGCTTACCAACTTGTATAAAGTTAAATTTAATAACAAAAAACTTCTCTGTAAATTGTCAAAATGACAATAAAATTGTGAAAAATATACATAACCTATATGAAAAAACATGTGACAATATTGTAATCAAATATAATGATGTTTTTCAGGGCCTAGGATGTCTTCCATATGAACACAGTATTGTATTAAAGAAGGATGCCATACCAAGAGTAGATCCCCCGAGGAAGGTACCGTTTGCTCTCATCGAGCCGTTAAGGAAAGAATTAGAAATCATGGAACAGCTGGGAATTATACAAAAGGTTAACAAACCCACATTATGGGTAAGTAGTTTAGTCATTACCATGAAAAAGGCAGGAGGATTAAGGGTATGTTTAGATCCTAGATATTTAAATAAAAATCTATTGAGAAGTCATTATCCTATTAAAAATATTGATGAAGTCAGGTCAAAATTGTCTAAAGCTAAATATTTTTCCCACTTGGATGCGTTCTCTGGTTTTTATAATATAAAATTAACAAAAGAAAGTAGTGATTTGTGCACGTTTCAGACCCCATTTGGTCGCTATAAATTTCTACGGTTGCCTTTTGGGATTAATACTGCAACAGAAATATTTTATAAAACTATGATTGATTTATTTGGGGACATTGAAGGCATAATTATTTGGTGTGATGACATTTTAATATATGGGGAGACAATTGAAATACACAATAAGAGGTTAGAATTATTTTTAGAACGGGCTAGGCAGGTAAATTTGAAATTAAACAAGCTCAAGTGTAAGTTTCTTTTAGAAGAAATAACATATTTGGGTTATATTTTTAGCAAAGATGGTGTTAAAATTGATCCAGATAAAATTAGAGCTGTAAAAAATATGTCTACACCTAAAAATATTAAGGATTTACAAAGATTCTTAGGCATGTTAAATTTTTTAGCCCCTTTCATTGAAAACTTAGCAGACAAAACTAATGTCTTAAGAAACTTGTTAAAAAAGGATATACCATTCCTATGGGATGATAATTATCAAAAGTGTTTTGAATCACTAAAAGATATTATTACTAAAGCACCTGTATTAGCTAACTATAATTGCAATGTACCTTTAATTTTGTCAGTAGATTCATCCAAGAATGCAGTGGGCGCTGTAATCATGCAAAATAAGCGACCAATTGCATATAGCTCAAGAACATTGACAAGCTCTCAACAAAACTACGCTCAGATTGAAAAGGAATTGTTTGCTATACAGTTTGGTTGTAATAAATTTCATCAATATATTTATGGAGGTCTTGTTACCGTTCATACAGATCACAAACCTTTAATTTATCTCTTTAAAAAACCTCTTCATGAAGTGCCAGCTAGGTTGCAGAGAATGATGCTTGCGTTGCAAGGATATGACTTAGAAGTAATTTATGTACCTGGTAAACATATGTATATAGCAGACACGCTATCACGAGCTTCACTCACTGATACATATGTACCACAATGTGAACAAGACTTGCAATATCATGTCAATTCAATTTTTTCTAATATTTCAATATCAAAGTCATATTTAGAGTCAATTTTAAAGGAAAGTAAACAAGATGAATCATTTAATTTGCTTAAATCTTATATAAAAAATGGTTGGCCAACAAGCAAAAACAAAATTAACTGTTTGGTAAAACCATATTGGAATATTCAAAGTGAAATACATATAATGAATGATTTACTCTTTAAGGGCAATAGGCTCATAGTCCCAAAGGTTTTACAAAAGCAAATATTAGATAAAATTCACTGTGGTCATTTAGGTATAAATAAAACACTTAACATTGCTAGGGAAACAGTTTATTGGCCCAATATAAATGCAGACATTAAAAATTTAATTGAACAGTGTCTAGTATGTGCTAAATTTAAACCTAACACAAATAAGGAACTTTTGAAATGTTATGATATTACACAGTTATGATATTTAGCATTGCTACACTACCGGAACACTGCTTAAGGCGATTTTCCCAGCCCAGCATCATTATTAATGTCTAGGAGTTTACGTATGAATATACCTGTCCTGTGTAAAAAATTAAAACCGAATTTAGTAAAGTTTTCTGTTTACAAAAAATCTTATGTCAAAAATAAAAACAAAATGACATATTACTTTGACAGATGTGCAAGGCAAAGGAATGAAGTCTTTAAGCCTGGAGATGACATTTATTTTAAAAAAAAATCCCAAAGATTTTTGGACTCCTGGTGTAATACATAGAAATCTAGATTGTGGTAGGTCTCATTATATTACCGATATGAATGGTGTTATATATAGGAGAAATAGAGCGCATATTAGACATAGGAAAAATAATTTAAAAAATATAAATCCTCCTTCCTCTTTTGCGGGTGACAGTAAAGATGAATTTAAAAAAATAGATCCTTCTTATAATGGTCATGATACGTGCAATATACTTCCCATAAATCCTAGTTGTTTCACGAGTGAAAATTCTCAGGATATTAGTAGGCATAATGATAACTGTGTTCCTGTGGAAAGGCAAATAGGTACAGATTATGTTACCAGATCTGGTAGAACTGTAAAACAACCTAAATTGTACATACATGAGAAATTTAATTAGTAAGTTATATTTTGTAATCATGTATATTTTAAGCATTATTAAATTGTATGCGTTTCTCGAAAAAGGGAGATGTTACATAATGCTATGCATGTATTTAAAACAACTAGATGTCAAAGATGACATTGACGTTGATGCCTAAGATAGTTTTAAGTTAGTCTCCTTGAGAGGCCCGGAGAGGTTAGTGGGGTCAGTGTACCTACATAGTTATTTATAAGATACTGTTTGTTGTATTATCTACGTAGTAGAATAAAGTAAAATACGATTAACTAGAAGTGTATTATTGGACGTGTAATTTGAACCTAATAACAATAACACATATGCTGAGGCACTAAATAATTATGTATATTGTATATATAGTTTACCGCTGCTCTGGCGGCAGCCAGAGCAGCGCGAAATTTTTCAATTATATATATGTCGGAGAAGAAGAAGAACTCAGACGTCTTGTTTAACCACTTGGACGTGTTCAGTGACAGTTGGCTATGACAGCTCGTTTGACAAGTGTCACTTACGTCAGTGAGGATGGAGGGCATTGTCGACGAGACCACGGGGAGGAGATTCTCTTGGGAGAGACCATTGGAAGAGACCGTGTGAAGCGGAGGTTCACGCACGTTAGCCAAGTTGTCAGCTGACCTCGTCACGTCTTGAGATGAATCCGTTTGCATCCACGATCTGAGTTAATGTTTTAGAGTGAAACTATTTGTGATACGATGAATATACCAGTACTGTTTGTGCGGCTTATTATTTCCTGACGATACCAATCAATCAAACAGACGCCCACATATAATCTCCCTCCGAAAATATATATAGTTTACTGAAACGCACGCCAGAGCAGCAGTAGCGAAATTTTTCAATATACATATATATATAGTTTACTGAAACGCGAAATTTTTTGATATTATAGATCCAGGATATGGTGCAAAACCTTACTGTTTGGTAACATATGCTTAGACTACTTCAGAAAAAATCAAAATCAATATATTATTCCACATAAATTTTGAGGATTTCCTTCGATTCCTCACGGATCCCATCATCAGGTCACTATTTTGGTGACAATGGGACCAAATTTAAATTATACCCTACACAACATAAAAAAAAATTAAAATCGTTTCAGAAACGATGAAGATATCTGCGAAGAAACATAAAAAACAAACATATATTTACGAATTCAGAAACCTCCTCCTTTTTTGTAAGTCGGTTAAAAATATTATGTTGGTTATTTCATGTTACAATCTACCTTTGTGCCAAGTTTCATTTAATTACGTTGAGTAGTTTGGCTGAAATACCGTCAAATAGGTAGCTACAATTTTTTGAAGATCCCACGGGAACCCTTACGTTTTTCGGGATAACAATTTCCAATAATGCTCTTCAGGTCATAAGCTACCTGCCTGCCGAATTTCATTTAAATACGTTGATTAGTTTGGCTGAAATACCGTCAAATAGGTAGCTACAATTTTTTGAAGATCCCACGGGAAGCCTTTCGTTTTTCGGGATAACAATTTCCAATAATGCTCTTCAAATTATAAGATACCTACCTGCCAAATTTCATTTAAATACGTTGAGTAGTTTGGCTGAAATACCGTCAAATAGGTAGCTACAATTTTTGAAGATCCCACGGGAACCCTTTCGTTTTTCGGGATAATAATTTCCAATAATGCTCTTCAGGTCATAAGCTACCTGCCTGCCAAATTTCATTTAAATACGTTGAGTAGTTTGGCTGAAATACCGTCAAATAGGTAGCTACAATTTTTTGATGATCCCACGGGAACCCTTTCGTTTTTCGGGATAATAATTTCCAGTAATCCTTTTCAGATCATAAGCTACCTGCCTGCCAAATTTCATTTAAATACGTTGAGAAGTTTGGCTGAAATACCTTCAAATAGGTAGCTAAAATTTTTTGAATATCCCACGGGAACCCTTTCGTTTCTCGGGATAATAATTTTCTAGTAATGCTTTTCAGATCATAAGCTACCAGCCTGCCAAATTTCATTTAAATACGTTGAGTAGTTTGGCTGAAATACCGTCAAATAGGTAGCGCAATTTTTTGAAGATCCCACGGGAACCCTTTCGTTTTTCGGGATAGCAATTTCCAATAATGCTCTTCAGATCATAAGCTACCTGCCTGCCAAATTGCATTTAAATACGTTGAGTAGTATGGCTGAAATACCGTCAAATAGGTAGCTACAATTTTTTGAAGATCCTACGGGAACCCTTTCGTTTTTTGGGATAACAATTTCCAATAATGCTCTTCAGATTATAAGCTACCTGCCTGCCAAATTGCATTTAAATACGTTGAGTAGTATGGCTGAAATACCGTCAAATAGGTAGCTACAATTTTTTGAAGATCCTACGAGAACCCTTTCGTTTTTCGGGACAACAATTTCCAATAATGCTCTTCAGATCATAAGCTACCTGCCTGCCAAATTGCATTTAAATATGTTGAGTAGTTTGGCTGAAATACCGTCAAATAGGTAGCTACAATTTTTTGAAGATCCCACGGGAACCCTTTCGTTTTTCGGGATAATAATTTCCAATAATGCTCTTCAGGTCGTAAACTACCTGCCTGCCAAATTTCATTTCATTCCATACAGTGGTTTTAGCGTGATGCGACGACAAACATTCCCATATGGACAGACAGACAGACAGACAGACAGACAGACAGACATTTTTTTCAAAAATGTTATTTTTAGGTTCTGTGGCTTATATAGACCCCCTTTTTTTAATTTTCACTTAAATATTCTTAATGTACAGACATGACCCCTCTACAGATTTATTATATGTATAGATGTATAGACAATAAAATATGTAATCCAAAAGATGTTTAGAGAAAACTAAAGAAAACCTAAAACTCACTTAGATTTTCTTTCTTTTTGGAAATAATTTATCACTCGTAAAAACTTTCTTCAAGTATCAAAGACCACTGGAAACTGGTAGATAATGAAGATGACTATATAATAGTCGCGATTAGACTAACATACGCTAGTAGAAGTACAGCTATATATGTCATTAAGGGCGGTCGTTAAGGGTTAACCCAACAGAATGTTTGTGCGGTAAATCCACAGACCTTTCCACAACAATCAAACCTAAAATAGACTCCGACCAAAGTGATTTTCTGTTTCATTAGGTTAGGGTTTCGATTTTTCTAACTTTCAGTACAATAATCGTCGAAATTCACTCATACCTATTCTATTGCCTGATAAAATGAAAGAAGAAAGAAAAGAAACAGATTAGATCCTATCCTAACTATATGGAAATAAAAACTTTTGATTTGATAGAAAAGAAAGAACTCTTTGAGCCTTCTAGGTACTTAGGTACTAGGCCTGATGGGCCTTGCCTTGATGAAGTATTGACTGAAATATAGAGTATGTAAAGTTAGGCCTCTATAATCTTGGCTCTACATGAGATCTGACCACTTTTTCATAGATTTTGATTAAGGTGTAGTGTAGAGCTTGTAGGTTTAGCGCGTGTAGTCTTTAAAGCTTGGCTTTATATCTGATAACTTTTTCACAGGGTAAGCTATATAGACACGTCTTGCCAACATTTTTACGTGAAAATGTTTTTGGTGGGATACTATTACACGACATTCCATATTTTGATCCATTTTGTTAACTGAGTGACGCAAAGAAAAAAACGAGGAAAAATAAAATGAGCTACGGTTTTCAAAACACAAATCACTACATAGTATAAACAAAGTCGCCTTTTCTGTCCCTATATCCCTATGTGCGCTTAAATCTTTAAAACTACGAAACGGATTTTGATGCGGTTTTTTCCAATAGATAGAGTGATTCAAGAGGAAGGTTTATGTGTATAATACATGCATAATATACTAAGGCAACATTGCTAATTTTAGAGGTTTCTAACGTGATGTCGTAAATTAACCTATTTTAGCAAAAACGCTGCCTAAACCCTACGAGTTAGATCAAATTAATGTACTACAGTATTGTACACCATAAAAAGGTCTACAAAAAAGTCCGCGATGTTTATCTTTTAGGGATAACCCACATTAACCATTTTTAGTGTTTACTTTTTACGTGAAAAAATGGCTTATTTACGAAGCTATTTTAAGCAATACGGCATTAATCCTTATCGAATTAAGTACCTTAAATACAGTGTGCAATTAATATAGATCAATATGGTTCCTTACAGCATGTAAATTAAACAAATATTTTCGGAGATATTACAAATTTAAAATTTGCGTTATTATAATAAAAACGTGCTTTTCACCGCGACAACGTATCAGTTTGTTTTTAATATAATTAAAATCGTATTTTGAGTTGATTTCATTAAAATCGTAGTTTAAGTTATTTCAGTAAAAAAAAAAAGAACTGAATAGAATAGATATCTTTTGTTTTTTATGATTGTTGATTATCATTTGTGTCTAAATGGTAAGTATTTAGATGTTTTTTACCGCGGCACATAGGTACCAATAATATGGCAATTTGTTCATAGGTAGGTAATCATACATGTCTAGAACTGAGTCAACTTTGTTCAGAAATTATAAAGTCATGTCTGGAAGACGTCGTCGTTAGAACATAGGTCGTAGTTCAGTGAATGCTAGAAGAGTACGTTCACAAAGAGATGAAGAATCGTCAACAGAACGTGAAGCTCGACTCAGTCAGCTTAGGGATAGATATAGAGCTGAGAGAGAGAGATAATCTTCAATAGAGCGTGAGGTTCGCCGCAGCCGGGATCGAGATAGGCATTCGGTTCAGAGAGATAGAGAATCGTCAGTAGAGCGTGAGGCTCGACTCAGTCAGCTTAGGGATAGATATAGAGCTGATAGAGAGAGAGAATCTTCAGTAGAGCGTGAGGTTTGCCGCAGTCGAGATAGGGATAGACATCGAATACAGAGAGCCAGAGAATCATCAGCACGAGTTACTAATTCATGGGTAAATAAAGAAAATTCTGCCATGAATTACGATCCTTCTATTTCTTACAAGGACGATCGTATAGTATCAATAGGTACTATGTCAGTAGTATGTGAATATTGCTTGGCATTGAAATTCAAGGACGAATCAAAAGGCATGTGTTGCTTACAAGGAAAAGTCAAATTAGAAGAAATTCTCCCTCCACTTCACTCTCTTCTTACGGGTGATCATCAGAAATCGAATCAATTCATGCGCAATATACGCCGTTATAATAACGCATTTCAAATGACCTCTTTTAAGAGTAAGCAAGTCGTTGAGCGTGGGTTCATGCCTACATTTAAAATTCAAGGGCAAGTTTACCAAGAGCAGGGTTAGCTGGGAGCTTGCTACCACTTCGACCTGATGATCACAAATTTCTGCAAATATATTTTATTGCAGATCCAGACACACAAGCATCTACGCGGTGTTTAAGTGTTGCACAACCAATTGATAGAGATTTAATTAGATCTCTGCAAGATATGTTACATTCTCATAATTACTATATACAGTCTTTCAAAACTGCGATTGAGAGTATTCCAGCAGATACTCCTGACTTTAATGTCGTAATCCATGCAAATAAAGTTCCTGTTGGAGAACACAGAGGACGATATAACGCGCCTTCTACGAGTGAGGTAGCAGTGGTGATAGCTGGACAGCAATTTAACCTTCAACGTTGCAAGCTTAGATTTGAGCGTTGACTGTTTTTCACATGGCCAACAGCTGTATGTCGCTCTTTCAAGAGTAACCTCAAGAGAAAACATGTTTGTATGTCTAATGACAAGAAAGCTGTGAACGTTGTGTATAAAGACATCCTGTAATATATTAATTGTTGTAAAAATAAAATAAATACCTAGGTAAAAATGTAAAAAGAAAATAAGTAAAAATGTGTAAAGTAATAAAATTGTATGAATTGAAATATTCCAAAGATAGATTATGGAAAGAGGAATTGTTTTACTCCAAATTTAATGCGTGCAGGCCAAGGGCAGTAATGAATGAATCAAAAATACTGGATCGATTTTAATCATGTTTTCATTGAGTGACATAGGCATATATATTTTATGCCCGTGCAAAGTCGGAGCGGGCCGCTAAGTTTTTATATACAACGTTCATAGTTTTTCTGTAGTGTATTTAATTTAGTATCAGCATTGCACCCGTGCGAAGCCGGGGCGGGTCGCTAGTGCATAATATATTTGAAATTGGATTTCTTAACCAAAGAAGATAATATATTATTGAGTGTACTGTAGGATCTTGATGGAAATACATGTTACACAGTAATAATACACTAATTACTTGCACTTTATTTATTAAAACACATCATCATCATCACACCTGATGATGACTTAGTCGAAACCGGTCGTGTATTTCAATATATCTAATGTTTAATCTCATAATATAAAAATGGATCGCAAAATGTGTTGGTAAGAGCATAACTCAAGAACGACAACCGATTCGGCTATTTTGGGTCTAAAAATATTCGTGGAAGTCCAGGGAAGGTTTAAACGGTTTGTATGCTCAACGAAGTGGCCATGGGTCAGCTAGTAACTTATAAAGTGGATAAAGTGCAAGTAATTAGTGTATTACTGTGCAAAGGATATATATTTGATATCAAAGTGGCCAGGGGACTTACTCTCCAAACTGACTTGATTTTGAGTCAGGTACGATCATGCCGCGTACTTCCTAATAAATTGTCATTTTTTTATTTTGATTATTATCAGTCGATTGATATGGTTGGGAGTACAAAAAGTTAAGATCTAACAATTTTCTTTATCCTGATTAGTTTCAAAGTAATTGACCAAATAAAGTACGAAAAACCACTGATAACGAACGGATTCGGTTCTTGATTGTGTCGGGAGTAAGCCGTACGATAAAAGAAAACGCCAATTTCATAATAATATGTAAGAACCGTGTTACGAGTATGTGCAGGTGACCGTAATCCGTAAGGTGCCGGAGAAAGAATAGCAGGCACCTCCCCATCAACTATCTTTCGTAAAAGGCAGACAAAGACAGAGGGAATATTTAATATCTCTGAAATTCTGAACATAATATAATATTCTGGGCTTGAAATGATGATGACGTTAGAACCTAATAAACAGTACTAACCTTATCCACGGGCATAGAAGGGCACGCTCGGCACAAGTTCCAGAAGGAGCCGATCATCTGGGCGCAGCCTCCTGGCGGTCTACTGGTCTACCCGCGGCCGGCGCGGTCTTTCGGTCTGCCCGCGGCCGGCGCGGTCTTCTGGTCTACCCGCCGCCGCGGTTACTGGAGCTGCTGCCGGTGGGGCATGTGATGCTGGAACAAGGGGATGGAGCTTTAGTGTGCAAAGTATAATAAATAAAAACTGTAACCCGATGGCTCGAAGGATTTTAGCTTAGGAGGTGCTACTAGATCCGGGTTTATCGTGAGACACTATATTATAAAAAAATACATGTAGAAAACAAGATTTTTAGTTTTTGTTTGTTATAGTTTTTAAGAGGAAGAGTTTGTAAGGCGAGCTGTTGGCCAAACAGACATTTGAATGCTCTGGAGAAGTAAAGTTATTGAATGTAAATTGTATTGGCGCTGTCATGCCTTTCATACAATTATCGATTCGACAACGTTCCTTTCAAGTGGCGGTGAAATGTCTCTGCTTGGTCTACTGATACTAAATACACAAAAAACCGCCCACAGTTTTGGTTTGAGTAATGTCTAGATTCACTTCTTTATTTGGTTTGAGACTCGCAAGACCTAGTGACTAAGCAGCTTCGTTCTACTGGTCTCGAGATCGGAAGACACTTTCATGAACATTAAAGTAATCTGTACATAATAATAAATTATAGTTATGTTTACAACCGACTTCCATATAGTTAAATAAGAATTGCTATAAATAAATTTAAAAATGTTGAGTAGGCAATTCGAGATTGCATAGCAGGGAGATAACTGATAATAAATCACGTCGGCTTTCAAATATTAAAAATTAGAACAAATGGGTGTATCAATGTCCTCAAAATGAGGACATGTCACACCAAATGAAAATGAAAATATCAACTAAGTTGGACCTTAGTTGCGAACTTATGGTCAAACCTACCCCTACCAAACATTACAAAGTAAGCTTAATCCCATTCAATGAATAGGACGTTCAGTCAAGTTACATTAAACAGCTTGACGAGTTGTCCTTTAGTCATTCAATTAAATGTCGTCATTTCATAAACGCACTAGTCGCTCAATTAAACTGCTGATTCAATCAGATGACTGCGACATATCTGTTTGGAGCTTCGGTGATATACACAAACACATCAAACATACCTTTAACATCCCTCAGGGTTTAACAGAAACGATCTATCAAAACTACAGGAGTAAAAATGCTGTTACTTCGACGAGCGCACGACCAGTTTGACGAAGAAAACTGTAACCTTCAACTCAGCATTAAATGTTCATATTAAAGTCATAAAGCTAAATATTTAATATACACTGCACTTAAAAACACTCATCGCCGCCAAAGCGCCGCGCTCAAAGAAGCGGTTAGCTCGAGTGATATACATAAAGACGGTTTTATCGCGTGCAATTTATATATTGCTGGTATTTCATTAAAATATGATTTCATTGTAATATACACTACACTATATACATATAGTATATACACTATGACTTTTAGGTCCACCCTAACCTTTGGTATACCGTGCACTGTCTTTAAGGTCCACCCTAACCTTTGTGAACTGTGCATGCCTTTTTCCCGTAACGGGGCTCCGGGTAGTAGATGGGTAACCTCCCCGGCTTTGTCAGTCTCGACGCCGAGGAGAGCGCTTCCGTTTGTCGGAGTGCTCTCTTAATTTGATGGAAGTCCGGTCCCTATATAGGTGAACTGGCTGGTCCTTGGAGGAGTGGTCTTTGTTTGCCAGATCCAGGTCACTCTGCCCAACAAACGGCTGATGGCAATCCGCAAGTTTTTTTCTACCAAAGCGTAAAGCATAAGCAGTATATTGTGTGCCCTAATAATTTTCTATAATTGATTTTATCAAACCTTACAAAGTTTCAAGGCACTCTGACAACCGACTGTAAGTAGTTATTTGTTAGGTATTTATGAAAAAGCATAAAATGTAGTATTTTATTTAATATTAATTGCCGGACTTCTTTCACGAAATATACCCATAAAAAATCCAACGAATCCCCTGGCCAAGACCGGCGGAGCAGCACTAAGCGGAGGAGGCACCAACTGCTTTTAGTGAGTAACCCCAGGCGCGTTCCTTACTCCGCAAATGAGCCAGTCTCATATACACTGTAGGGTTATGTATATTATGTATCTTGCAACGGCAATTCGGCAGGCGCAAACTGTACAATTGTGTACTTCACTGTGAAACGTATGTATATACTCGACAGCGATATTGTACAGTCGGCTGCACTAACATGGATACATCTACAAATTTGCAAAAATATGTCTCCGTTAGTTTTTCAAAAATATCGTCACCTTATTGCATTCAAAGCGATGTAACCAGCAAAGTGTATCAAAATTATGAATACATTATTTCCATAATGAAGTAAACAGCAGTATTTCAGTGAATAGTATGCACACTTAAATTCACAATTATGAATACGCGACAAATTTCAATAATATGTAAACTTTGTTTACTTCATTACAATGTAAACATTAATTGTATCAATAATATGGATACACTTATAAAATTTTAGCATTTTTCACTTTTCTGCAAATATGTTTTAAATGCCACAAAAATGTACTCGTGGTATGTTTCAATAATATGTAAACATTGTTTACTTCATTACAATGTAAACATTAATTGTATCAATAATATGGATACACTTATAAAATTTTAGCATTTTTCACTTTTCTGCAAATATGTTTTAATTGCCACAAAAATGTACTCGTGTTATGTTCCAATAAGATGTATACATTCATTTTTTCTTTTTCTTTTCGCACAGCCGTAACTACAAATGGTAGAAACATGAAATTTGGACTACTGAATTCGTAAAAAATCCCTTTTTGCACCTCCGACAAAAACAGAGGGATTTTTCGAGTCTGTTTGTATGTCTGTCATCGTAGCTCCCAAACGGATGAACCGATTTTGATGTAGTTTTTTTTGTTTGAAAGCTGACGTGGTCATGTTAAAACACTAAAGCTATGATTTAACAAAATAAATTTGCTTACTGCTGAACAATTCGAGTATTACTTAAAAAATAATTTTACTTTTATGACTAGAAAAAACACAAAAAGAAAAGAATGATGAAGTTTATTACAGTCAATCAGGCATTTTACCTAAACATATATTTCAGAAACTATTTTTGTTAGGTTTTTACTTCTACCCTCAAACTATATCTATGATTTTTTAATATTATATTAATTTTGTTTATCATACAAAACGTTAGCTTGCGTGTCTGCAAACTACATAAACTTACACTATGATATAAGTTTGACGTTTATTTATGTATGTTCGTCTGTTTGCTTGTGGCATCGTAACTACTAAATAGATGGACCGATTTTGATATACTTTTTTAATTTTTATTCAAAGCTGACGAGATCGCAATAATTCGTCATCAGTTCATTCACTGTTTGACTATTCAGGGGCTAGTTAAAAAAATAATTTTGACCAAAAAAAAACAAGAAAAGACAAGAATTATCCAATTTATTGCAATCGATCAGAAATTTTACGCGAACATAATATTATATTTCAGAGACTGTTTTTATCAGGTTTTTACTTCTACCCTCAAACTATACATAAAATGATGATAACGAAACCAGAAATATTTAGTCACGAGTTTGTCCAAGAGAGTTAATTTACAGTCATCGTTCGCACTTCGCAATATTCTTTAAGTATTTTTTTTTGGTTTGTTTTTTGTTTTTAAGTTTAGGTAATCCAAATGGAGTCATTTAAAACTACAATTTTTATTATTTTAAAATATGGGATGTTTTTCATGTTTGATGTTTGCCCGTGTTAGTTTATATTATTTATATTTACAATATTACTAATATAGAACGATATTAACATTGTTTAGTTTTGATCACATTATAGTTTGAGGGTAGACTATAAAAACCGATGAAAGTATCTTTGAAATATATACGTTCGCGTGTATCAGAGTTATACCTATTACACTAAAGAATATAATCAATATTCTAATGTATGTGTGATTTTTAAATAACCGTCAATAATAATACCCGTCAATATATCACCTCTATTATTTATAGAATTCATTATTGTACATATTGCAATGTAATGAAATATTGACCAGCCTTTTCTGAAACACAAAATTAACGTTTACATTATAATGAAATAAACAATGGTTACATGCTACTGAAATTTGTCGCGTATTCATAATTATGAATTTAAGTGTGTATACTATTCACTGAAATACTGCTGTTTACTTCATTATGAAAATAATGTATTTATAATTTTGAAACACTTTGCTGGTTACATCGCTTTGAATGCAATAAGGTGACGATATTTTTGAAAATTAAACGTAGACATATTTTTGCAAATTTGTAGATGTATCCATGTTAGTGCAGCCGACTGTACACAATTATACAAATTGCTGCGTGATCTTGTCCACGTAACCACGATACAAACGCGATTCTGTCGCGATGCAATCGCGGCTTAGTCGCTCTCCCTCCATTGTTTCCTCGCTGTTATCTGATGCGCCGCGCGTTTTCATCGATGTCGGGATGCTGTAGCGCGTTCACATCGTTTCTACGGCGCATTGTAAATGCGACTAACGCGCGTTAGTAGCGATTCTGTTGTTTACAACGTGCAACTGCATTGCTATAAAAAGTCCTTAGTCATCAATGTCCTGTCGTAGTGACTTTTGACATTGCACACTTTATGTGTGCAGTAGAGTGCACCAACAGTGTGCAGTTGGGCATGCAGTACAGGGCACGCCGGCGGTGCATGCGCTAATCGGCTCAGGTACATTGCGTGTGATAATGCGGTTACGTCGACTTCACACTCGCTTAAGCCTGGAATACTCCTGTATCTTAAGATTGGGGATTTGCGAATTGAACTTGTTTGAAACCAACTTCAAAGTATATTCAACTGTATTTTTATGTCTCAGAACTTTCGGCTGAGTAAGCCGATTGAAATGATTACTTTTTTATTTAAGAATGCTTTCCCATTTCGGGTAGGTACTTTACTTTGGGAGAAGGCTTTTATTTTTTACTAAAACATAATCAAATGGTAAAAGACTGGGTAATACTCTGGATTTACCCTGAGTTTTCTTATTTGTATTGTAATTTCAGTTTCAATAATTTTATTAATGACATAGATTAAGTTGAATAAATTACAATATACAGATCAAGGCAGAAGAAAATTAAAGTTCTAAAATGCAACTGATGATAAAACGCTCAGCTGATTCAATTTATAACTGATTTAAAGCATATGTTATTGAATGTACCGTAGGTTCTTGATGGAAATATATATTATATAGTAATAATACACTAAATATTTGCACATAAAGTGGAAAAAAGTGCAAGTATTTAGTGTATTATTACTATATGATTTAAAGCAATTGTTTTTAGTAATTAAGATACTATACAGGTCAAGCTGGGCGTGGCTTTATCGTGACGATTTATTTTATTACTAGTAATACATAACTTTATTAACAGTTAAAATGTAATACAATATATCTTGGCTCCACTGGACTTAAGTCCTAGGGTCAGTTAGTCAGGATGACTATATAGATACTGATGGTCAGTTGACTCTTATTTTGGTTTAATTCATAATGTTGGTAAATTATAAATAACTAGCTGACCCTTGTCCACTTCATTGAGAATACAAACCGTTGAAACCTTCCCGGGACATCCACGAATATTTCAAGACCAAAAATAGCCGAATAGGTTCAGCCGTTCTCGAGTTTTAACGAGACTAACGAACAGCAATTCACTTTTATATATAACTAGCTGACCCTTGCCCACTTCGTTGAGCATACAAACCGTTCAAACCTTCCCTGGACTTCGAAGACATAGAAGATAGATATATTAATATAATAAGAAGATAATAAGAAGACATAGAAGATAGATATATTAATAATAAATCATTTAAGTACAGCGCTATTTAAATCTTTCAAGTCTCTTATATCGTCAAATCGTTGCTATCGTGCAACAAACGAATGTAAACTACAAATAATTTCGTTGATCGGTTGGAAGCGATTTTCGATTGAATTCAAAGTTTTCCTCCCAGCATTGTTGCTGTAGACAAACTTTCGAATTAAAGTTTTGAAAGTCCATTTGAAGGTCTAAACTACATAACAAAACTTAAAAGCTTTGGCTGGATTTGGACGAATGTGTGATTGTGCAATAAAGAAAAAACGTCTCCGTGGTCTACTTCGCACTCGACCCAAAGGTCGTGGGTTCGATTCCTGCGTTGATCAACAAAAAAATTGTGTTTCCAAGTCTAGTCAAGACAATGCAGGCTGATCACCTGTTTGTCTGATAAGAAAGATGATTCATGCGTCGCATGGTCATGTAATCCGTAATAATACGTATTACGGATTCTATAGAAATAATACAAACAATACGCGTGATTACGTACGTGCTACGCCAATAATACGAATGTTACACAAATAATACATGTGCCTCGCAAATATTACTGAGGCTACGAAGTTACACGTATGCTACGCTAATAATACGTATGTTACGCAAAAATATTATATGAATATATATTAATATGCATAAAACAAACTCTACACAATTATATAGCAATAAGTGTGGTACGCAAGTAATACGTGTGCTATGCAAGTTATACGTGTGCTATGCAAGTAATACGTGTGCTATGCAAGTAATACGTGTGCTACGCAAGTAATACGTGTGCTACCCAAGTAATACGTGTGCTATGCAAGTAATACGTGTGCTACCCAAGTAATACGTGTGCTATGCAAGTAATACATATGCTACGCAAGTAATACGTGTGCTACCCAAGTAATACGTGTGCTATGCAAGTAATACGTGTGCTATGCAAGTAATACGTGTGCTATTCAAGTAATACGTGTGCTATGCAAGTAATACGTGTGCTATGCTAGTAATACGTGTGCTACGCAAGTAATACGTGTGCTATGCAAGTAATACGTGTGATATGTCAGTAATACGTGTGCTATGCAAGTAATACGTGTGCTATGCAAGTAATACGTGTGCTATGCAAGTAATAAGTGTGCTATGCAAGTAATACGTGTGCTATGCAAGTAAAACGTGTGCTACGCAAGCAATCGTATGCTATCAAAAGAAAAAACATTTACTATGGTCATAAAATGTAAATGGGGAATGTGTTTACTTCGCTTTACATAAACGCAAACAAAAACATTGATTGAACGATAACTAAATTGAAGTGCTCGTGATGGCAAAATAATAGCTTGTTATTAACTGTCCTATATCTACTACCTGGTATTTACTATGAACTTGGTTTCCTATCTTTTAAGGTAATAAATACTAACAAATATGTATTAATTATTTACGCGGTCAATGACTTTCAGGGATCTTAGTTTTTCATACGTCTGTCGTAAAACATATTCATAGACAAGCCATAAGACTGCCAAGGTACATTAAAAATTTCCAACTAAGTATATGCACTGTTTTTATAGACAAACTATGATTGTCGAGATACATTTAGAATATTCAACTATACGCATTGTTTTCACAGACATACTATGATTGCCGAGGTACATTAAAAATAACACATGTACGGCCACGTAACCCCTGCAGTGTAGTTGGCCGCACTCCCAAAGATGGCCGCCGGGAAGTAACGACCCCGTAAGCAACTTTATACGGAATGTTAAAACACGTGAGACGCCCTCCAACAAAAAAGGTGGGGGGGGGGGGGGGTATTACACTTTTTCATACAGGGGGTTAAAAATCATATTACTAAGACTCCGCAGTCCGTAAGTCCGTTTGTGTGTCACTTGTCTGTATGTCATGAACCATGATAGGTAGTTAAAATTTTCATAGTTGACGTACTTCTGTTGCCACTATAACAAAACATACAAAAAAAAAAAGAATCGATACTCCCATACAACAAACGTTAATTTATTTTGTTTTGAATCCTATCTCTAGTCCTGGGGCCACAGCCGACCGCCGCCTGCGGCTATTTGTATGGTATGCCACAAGGTGTTTTGTGTGCACAATAAAATTTACTTATATATTTTTTTAATATACACTTTATTATTTTAATTTTAATTTTGTTATTTAATATACTTTAGCACATCACCTATTATCCTGTGCTTCATGCTTTCCAATATATCAAAAATCCAAAAGATTTCCTGAAAGAAATTGGTTTGAAGTAATAAGGCCGCCTTTGTGTGCATGTCTGATTTTATGTAATTGTTGTCTGTTTGTTGTGTGTAATTATTTGTGCACAATAAAGTATATTTGTTTGTTTATATTTAGCAGCGATCAATACTCGCACAAGAAAAGTGACTAGTAAAGTATTTGTATGGAAAATTTTGTGTAGTAAACCGATATTGGGCAATCGATACTGTAAGAGGCACTCTGATCCATTTAGCTGAGGTATCAGGTATCAGGGTAACTTGACATCTTGACGTCGCTGTGGGGGGTGCTATTAATCTGAGGGGTAGCTCTGATTTTCTAGGATAGTTGCTGTCATATACAGGCTATATTATTAATGAGTGATAAAACTTCAGGTCCTGAAATATTATCAATTATTAATATTATAGAACCCTGAAGTTCAGTGTATGACCGGTATTGGCAAAATTTGAAGCTGACGTCTTGGAGTAACACATGGTCTACTTTTTATCCTGAAAAAAAACCGGCCACACTGAGAACTTCCTCCTTTATTTGGAAGTCGGATAAAAAGTAGGTGGAGCCTTATACATATTACAAGACTCAACCACTATGCTCCATTAATCCTTCCACATATAGAATTAAAAAGACATCAAATAAATATTAATGATAAATATTAGGTCCTTACATATTAAATTGGCGTTTTGTATGGGAGGAACATAAAGGCGATTTTTTCATATTAAAATACATTTTATTAATCAAAGTATGTACCATTGCTATCTATACACTTTTGCCATCTTATAGGTAGTTCATTGATCCCTTTACTAAAAAAACCATTCGGACGGGAATCAATGAAATCTTTGAAAGCGGTTTGGAGTTTGGACTGCCTCATCGGAATTGAATTTTTCCTTGCAAGAGTTATCCAAATTTCGAAAAAAAATGGTAATCTGTTGGAGCAAGGTCCGGAGAGTACGGTGGATATCTTAGACATTCCAATTGAAGCTCCTCTAATTTGGTAGCCGTCTGTTGGGCCGTGTGTGGTCTAGCGTTGTCTTGAAGCAGCAGTGGCGTAGAGCGATTGACAAGTCTCGGTTGTTTAACGGCGAGCTTTTCCATCATGGTTTGCAGTTGCTGACAATAAACATCAGCCGTAATCGTCTGACCAGATTTAAGGAAGCTATAGTGTACGACACCGGCACTAGTCCACCAAACGCTCACAAGTAACTTTTTTTGACTCAATTTTCGCTTGGGGCAAGACTTTGCTGGTTCACCAGGGTTCAGCCATTGCGATGAGCGTTTACGATTATCGTACAGGATCCACTTTTCATCACATGTAATGATCCGATTTAAAATTCCTTCATTATTGTGCCGGTTGAGCAATGTAACGCAGCAGTCGACGCGCGTTTGTCGGTTTGCTTCTCTCAATTCTTTTCAAGCTTTTTCACCTTCCCAATTTGCTCCAAGTGGATTAAAACGGTTTTGTCACTAACACCGCAGCCTGTAGCTAACTCTGATGTGGTTTGCGATGGAGCTGCTTCCACAATAGCCTTCAATTCATCATTATCTACCTTGGTCTCCGGCCGTCCACGGGGCTTGTCCTGCAGGTCGAAATTTCGAGAACGAAAGCGTTGAAACCAAAAACGCACCGTGTTTTCTTTTGCGACACCACCCGTGTATGGACACATCATTAATCCTTCGAGCCGTTTCTGCAGCACGTGCCACGGTGGAACTCGTACTCGTAAATAATGCGATATTTTAAGTTTTCCATTTTGTGAAATGAGTGACGCAGAAAAAAAAGCAAAAGAGAAAAAAACAAATGAATTACGGTTTTCAAAACACAAATGCATGAGTAAATATTTAGCTGTTTAAATTTGAATTTGGAATTCCTAACCAAAAAGGATATATTTAAGATCAAAGTGGCCAGTACGACAAAACGCCAATTTCATATGTAAGGACCTAATATAATTCATGTCTTCAATTGTTAAAGCTTACGGCGCGGTTTGACAATAAAATCCGTATTTTCATTGTCGCCATGCTCATTTTAAAACTTTTTATTTTCCCCTTATCATTTATTTAACAAAGGCTAAATATTACTAAGAAATTTGACATAGAAACAGTTGGATTGGCTTAGCCCAGCGGGGCTGGCAGGAATTATCGACAACTACGTAATCGTAATATAACCAAATAGTAAGAGAATTATATTAAAATTATGACAGCCCCAGAATTGATATCCGATATCGTTACGAATGTGTAGTTGTCGATTGTTCCTTTCATCACTTTTTCCTTACATGAAACAATTCATACTTATATGATACAACAGAAACCCTCTACAATTATCACTTATTACATTACAGTACCAATAACAAAGACAACTGAACAAAATACGTGCATAATATAATATACTGAGATATTACAATATTCAGTCGGGTGGAAGCAAGGTCGCGCCCCGTATAATACTCCCATCTACTGGATTCCTGAGGCTGAGCAATTGCTTATAGAATTAATATACAGGACATGGGGTTGATGACGTCACATGGTGCGAAGTGACGTCACCCCACATCTCGGGCTTAGTCTCAAGTGATCCGCTGTACATCGCTGTATCGATTCACGCTTCATTTAATTCGCATTAAAAAACCGTCAATGGATAACGCGTTGTGAGAAATCATCATGAACGTCCACCACATCGTCCGCAGCAAGCCCGCGAGGGTCAACATCCAGCTCGAGAAACTGGTGAGTGATCTTGAATCGAGTAATCGACATTTTTGACATGCGATCAGCTGATCTGCTGTGTCCCACTGATCATCATAACCGTGATCGGTATTATACATATTATTTAATTACTTTCTACCATTGAGATGAAATTACATCGATTACTCGATCGAATTAAATATAAGAAAATAAAAATAAAAAACTTACCAAATCCGTGTCGCAGCACAATTGGCACACAATAAAAAATACGCTAATTTCGAATTTGATATAATTTAAAAATGGAATGTACGCGGGGCGCTCACAGCTGTGTTTTTCGCGCTCGGCACCGGCTAGTCGCGACTGCCGCAGGTCCCGTGGAAAATCAATAGCTACCCTCCGCGCCGCATGCGGAACACACCGCCCGTTTCCGTATTATGTAATGATGATAGAAAGAGATAACCATACGTCGCCGCTGCGCTCCATAAAACAACCCTTGCGCCAATAAGACAGCAACATGGCGGGCTGACGTTTCGGCGCGAAAATTGACGTTGCCTGTCAAATTAGACATTTGGGATTCACTTGGTTCACTGTAGCGAATAAAATCGATAATTAAATAGTATGTGACCTTGCGTGTTATAAAATTTACGATACATTTTTTTCTGTAATCATGTTGGCGATTAATTAATTTTATGCTTAATCTGGGGGCACGGGAGTGCCCCCGTCAAGACGAGCCAAGCGAAGCGCAAGGGCACTACCTACCTTTTCTCGAAAGGTTTCGTCGTTTTTTTGAACTCTCATAACTTTGCTTTGGATGATCCTACATAGTTAAAAATTTCAACATATAATGACACCAGTAAAAACATGAAACATACAAAGTTTCAATGTTGTAGCTATTATACTTTAGATTTTATCAATGTCTAAAAACCCCCGATTTCGTCACTGACTCATTTATAGATCATCAAAATTCATAAGGTACTTCCTGACGTCCTAGTAAGCTGATATTTTTTATGTAAGCTGTTATTGCTACAAAACCAACAAAAAAATTATTAAAATATAAATGCCGCCATTTTGAATCCAACATGGTGGACGGTACAAAATGGATGTTTAATATGTTTATTATACGGATATGATTTAAATACATAAAAGAAATATTATATTATACAATATTATACAAGTACATAAAAAAAATAAGACCTACTTTTTGTAGGACCGATAATCGGTCAGATTTTTGCTCCGTATTATTTCCAACCGACTTTATTTATTTGAGTGCGTTGCACTACAGCTGCAATCAGTATGTTCTATTTTATTCCGATTATTACTTAATCGGTGACCGACTTTTTGTAAATGAAAAATATATCTATGAGAAAATTAGTTTTTTATCCACTTATTTAAAATTAGGTATTATTTATTTAGTAAGTAAATATTTGGTACGAATTAACAGGCGGCAAGTAGTAATTTGTTGTCATTATCAGTGTTTATAAACAAAATATTACGTCGATCACTTGAAATTGGTCCAGCTTATGCTCTCGCTGATGTTACAGTAACGAAATTATTGAGTTTAGAGGGAATCTTATGTAAAAACCGTTCGACACTTTGATAGCGCGATTTAGGTAGCTAACAGCGCAATCTATGTTTGGAACTGTGAAACATCTAAACACACATATCAACACATTTAACAGATGGTAAGGTTATAATGATAACAATAAACGAAAATATTACACGATCAATGTATAAATAATTTTAGTGTTTAATCTTATGACTATGACCTAATAATAATATGATTTTTAACACGTCACGTCATGACGTTTAAAGATGGCCATAATCAAAAGAAAATCTTATAGCTATTTTTCAAAAATAAAAATAAATACATTTTTTTCCTTCAAAAATGCTAAGTTGCACTTAGGTGAATGCACTTAGCATAAGTTTATAAGAGCCGTACGAGAATTAGTACCTCTAGTGACCAACAGATGGCGGTGACCGTCGTCGTCGAAATATGGACGAGGAATTTAATTAAAAATCCGCCTCTACCTCTTAAAAATTGCGGTGAAAGTTTATTAAGTACACGGTATAATATTGACGGTGACATCAGTCGACGTCACTAGGC
The DNA here is from genome assembly GCA_905187575.2 of Celastrina argiolus. Lineage (NCBI taxonomy): Eukaryota > Metazoa > Arthropoda > Insecta > Lepidoptera > Lycaenidae > Celastrina > Celastrina argiolus. The sequence goes on from LR994597.1 coordinate 14,570,312, forward strand.
GTCACTAGGCTAAGATGAGGCTAAGGCGCTGTCTGTTCTATTATAGTAAAGTAAAGGCCAGGGATCAAAATAGTTTATCTTTAAATTAAAAAAAAGTCCATTAACCAGCTTACAAAAATAAATGAAATCCCACCAAAAACATTTTCATGTAAAAATGTCGTCAAGGCGAGCCTACACAGCTTACCCTGTGAAAAAGTTATCAGATATCGTATAAAACCAAGCTCTACACTACACCTTAATCAAAATCTATCAAAAAGTGGTTAAATCTCATGTAGAACCAAAATTCTTGATCTATGCGCCCTTACTTCAGCAGGCTTAACTTCATTTACGCTATATTGCAGTTAAAACGTGATACTTGACCGTTAAGGGCGCATAGATCAAGAATTTTGGTTCTACATGAGATCTAACCACTTTTTGATAGATTTTGATTAAGGTGTAGTGTAGAGCTTGGTTTTATACGATATCTGATAACTTTTTCACAGGGTAAGCTGTGTAGGCTCGCCTTGACGACATTTTTACATGAAAATGTTTTTGGTGGGATTAAATTATTCGTGTAGTTTTTATATAAATATTTGAACTAAATGAAGCCTTACATGCGTTTACGTGTTATGGTAGGAAATGTCGAAAGTCTAAGATTAAGATTTCTTTCATCTACAATAATTCCTCAGCGTCATTATTGGATTTCAATATTTATTTATATCTTGACTAATACAAAGATGATTTGTTTCTTTGTATTGAATAATCTCAATTACTGGAAGGATTTTCTTGAAATTAAAGCAGAAGAGTAGACAAAGGGGAAGAAGGTAATATTATGTCACTTCATCTATAGTTTACAAAAGATATAGTTTAAATAACTAAAAAAACACTCTTAATTGCATTGTTGGGTTATTTTTAATTTAATTTAGGCTAAATAACAAAAATTCATTTTACGTAAAGTTTAAATATACTATAATATAATATAATGTACAATTTGACAGCAGTTCGCAAACTTTTTAGTTTTTAACTTTCTGAGCCAGTAACTAAAAAGCGAGTTCTACTAAACTATGTCGGCTTAAAAGATAAAGGCTTTTGGACAAAAAATAAGAGCTTTATAGTTAAACTCTTCCAACTTTTTTATATAAAAACTTTGTCAATGGATTGTATTATAGGGTTGTCACAAGACAATAAACCTTGCAGTTAACTGCTCAAGCGTTTTTAAACGTTTTAGGGAGACATTAATGATTTTTACTAAATTGTAGCAGTCACATTCATTTCATTTCATTTCTTTCAGCACATGACAACATGACTTTGGTCGCATACATCTTCTTTCTTTCTTGTGTTAGTCTCGCTAAAATTCGAGAACGGCGGAACCGATTCGGCTATTTTTGACCTGGAATTATTCGTGGAAGTCCATTGAAGGTTTAAACGGTTCATCATAAAACTGTTTCTATGCTCAACGAAGTGGGCACGGTTCAGCTAGTAATCTCATAATTAAAAGTTGGTCTTAATTAATATAGTGAGATAATTATATAGATATTCTATTTCAATTCTTCGTCCTTAATTGAAATAAGCACAATATACTCAATATTTTGTACCTAATTGTATTGCTAGTGCTTATGTTTAGATGTGCCTTTGAAGTAAAATAAAAAATAAATATAAATATCCCTCCCTTCTTCTATCCCTTCCTCCCTAAAAAGGTTACTTAAGGCTCTCGGGGTAGGGGTAAAAATGTGTCCTAGATAATAACTTGGAGGGGTATAATGTATGAGACACACCACACTCGAGTATTAGCTAATTTATAGGGTTGTCACTTTATACTTTTTGATTTGAAAATGTTATATTTTCTTATTTGGAATGGCCTAACAACAATCTATGTTTAATACAAAAAATTGCATTAGATGTCTATACTATTAACGTTTGTAAATTATAAAATGTAAATATGCCGAATTAAGTACAAATATTGACATTAAAATAACGATAAGCATATTTATAAGCATAACATCACATTAAGCTAAATCAACTCCTTAATTAAGAAGAAGATACAAAACGAAATTAGTAATTAGTATTTTCCAACAGTGACGCTAGATGGCGGTTGTGCCTGGAAATCGAAAAAAAACAAAAATAGCCAGTCGAATTGCCAGTATTAGGGTGATACCATTTTCTAGTACTAGGTCGTGTCTCTGTTATGTACCTACTTTGTGGAAGTAGAGCGTCGTTACGACGAAGGTATCAAATTATATTTAGACCCCTTTTTTTCTTTACATAAAATATATTATATAATATTTACATATTTTACATAAAAATATTTGCATTATATAGGAATTTATAATATCTATTCAGATTTTCACAGAAACACATTAATATTGTTTTGATTAGAATCAAAATTTAAAAACTATAACCGAACCATTCAAATTATATAGTCTATCTTATTACGTCCGTTATTAAAAATCTATTGACACCTCATAGATTAAATCAGATTTAGGCGCTATGGCGGAACCAACATACACACAAACATAATATGACTAGTTGACCCGTGCCCACTTCGTTGAGCACACAAACCGTTTAAACCTTCCCTGGATTTCTAGGAATATTTCAAGACTAAATATAGCAGAATCGGTTCAGCCGTTCTCGAGTTTTAGCGAGACTAACGAACAGTGATTCATTTTTATATATAAGATACTGACAAAATCATTACCCTTCCTTTTGGCCTTGCCGTAATTAGGCAATTTAATTATCTACTAAAACATATTTTTTAAGAAACCCCCGAATTTTCAAGCAGTAAGTGAACTAATGATATAGCTAAGAACACTCAGCTTTGAAACAAAAAATTATGAATCAAAATCGGTTGATTTGTTTGTAAGCTACGATGCCACATACAGACAGGCATAAACATAATATAATACCCCTCTCTTTTAGTGGCGGTTTAAAAATATTCTGTGGGCCAGCCCTGTTCGTGTCTTATCGTCCTTTTCAGCATGAGCTGGCTCAAGGCTGCGGGCTGCGGCGCGGGTCAACGCCCGCCAGCGCCGCCCAGCGGCAGCTTACGTAACTAAATCACTTAATTAGCATCTTCAACTTTATAATAAACGCCAGGCGAGGCAAAAAGTATTGCGAGTCGTGAAACTCTGTTATATAATAATAATTTATTTGCACAAGAAAATAAATGCATACTTACCAGACAAATAATAAATTTTCAAAATGGCGGGGTAGTTTTGTTTAGTAAAAAAAAAAGTTTTAAAACAGTCGAATAAATAATATCTATTTGTATTCGTATTTCATTTTAATGCGGTGCTTAAATTCGAATAATGATTTTATCTTTTTATTTTCAAAAAAGCCCTATTAAAAAAAAATGTAGGTTAAGTATATTATTCAAAGATTCGTCAATTTTCGATTTTGATCGAATACAAATTTTCTAGCTATTCTGTCTCCCTCACGTCAACGAACATTATATTAAAACGTCATAATCCGTTCTTATTAGTTAATAAGTTCTTAGCGGGAAGTGTAGCTAACCTAAATAACACGTTTTGGCGTAGTTTGGCGCAATGCAGCAACAAGGAGTTATTCACAACTGCAGTGGATTCGATTTTAAGTAGCCAACGAGTTATATCAGCTTAAAAATGTCTCCTAGAACTTCGGCTAATATTTAGGAAGGTGCAAAGACTGCACAATATAGAAGAAACTAAATGCGGAAGCTTTGGTAGAGAGTTAGAGCCTAGACAAACAAGATGTTACAACTTTTGGTGTTTTCTATATAAGAACACAGGATAATAATTTTAACATGCATAATGTACAATACAATAAAAACAGAATGGACAATCTTTAAATCGTATGCTTCACAATAATCTATACTAATATTATAAAGCGGAAGAGTTTGTTTATTTGTTTGAGCGTGCTAATCTCAGGAACTATTAGTCCGATTTGAAAGATTCTTTTTTTGTTGGATAGTCCATTTATAGAGGAAGGCTTTAGGATATATAACATTACGCTGCGACCAATAGGAGGGAAGCGTCAGTGAGAAATGTTGCAAAAACGGAGAAAATTATTCACATATTATGGGGACTTTCGATGCGTGCGCTGCATAAACGGTTTAAGTCACTCAAAAACTTCGCGAACGAAGTCGCAGGCACAGCTCGTATTAAATAAAACGTATTCGATTCGCTAGTATTCGATGTAACTCCCAAAATAATGATTTGATTTTCATGTTGCGTTATTTGTATAAAACGTAACGTGCTCGAGAATATTCTTAGCTAACTTTCATCATCAGAAGTTCGCTGTCTGCTTGACACATGGAAATACAAAACTTTTTAATTGTTGTTTTAGCGTATAAGATACTATATTATATTACTTAAGTATTGAACTAGGGTCATGAGTCTCTGTACTGTAGGTACAGTCAACTATTTGATCTTACTATTGATATTAACATTTTAGTATGACAAGAAATAAAAGTGGTAGACCGGGCTGTCAGCGTCGTACTTTACTTGTTTGTAGGACATAATATTAGACAAAAATAGGATAACAATACAATATATGAACAGGTTATAATTAGAATAGTCAGGGACACCTTGGAAACGTAGTCGTGGGTGTAGTCAATAGACAGCAGACAATATTTGCGAAGCCCACAGTAGCGGGTTAACTAGCTAACGCCATCTAGTGTCAGGCTATAGAACTACTCAAGTTCTGAAAAGACCGTTGAGCATTAATTTCACGCTGTCTTATATTGTAATACATGCATTCGTTCATAGATGGCGCTTTTTGTTGTTACGTTTTAATAAAAAAAATGTTTCGGCGAGGAGTAACCGCAACTAGCGCCACTCTTTTTAAAATAAATTTTACAACGACACAAAGATCTTATTAAAAAAAGTAATCGGTTCAAACTTTAAGTAAATAGTTAAACTAATTTATTATAGTAATATATGATAGTTAAACTAATATTATATATTATATCTCGTAAGTAATAACTAAAACGGCCGTTTTAGTTGTTACTTACGAGATTAAATACAGTATAAGATTTAGAGCTGTAATTAAATGTCAATAAATTAGTTTAACTATTTAGTTAAAGTTTGAACCGATTACTTTTTTTAATAAGATCTTTGTGTCATTGTAAAATTTATTTTAAAAAGAGTGGCGCTAGTTGCGGTTACTCCTCGCCTTGTATGATCGCCATGATCACATAAATCTTTTACAATCTCTAAAATGAGTCGGATTTTAGAGACGCGACTTCTTTCGCGTGGTTTTTGAGTTCGGATTGCATTGACTCTTTTTTTTGGCGTTCTATGGAATAATAATAAGTAATATTATGCTTGTATGTTCCACCTAAAATAAAATAAAATGATAATATTATGTGCGGGTTTCATAGGATATTATGTTAAAATCAATTGAAATAAGTAACAGGAAAGCAGATTGTATAACTCACATTTTGTTAATAAGTATAAATATATATATATCCATTTAAATCCGTACTATCACAAAGTAGATAGGTAATAAAGTACTATGTATAATGTAATACCAGTAAAATATTGAAAAGAGACTTGTAAAGTCCAAGGTCAGAAAGTGACTCCGAGGCCTGAAAATCATACATAATACATGCCCATATTAGTAGGGGAGACGAAGAGGGAATAATTTTTGTAGTAACTCGAGCGCGTCAGATTGAGTATCATTTTTTTATTGGTGGGGTTAAAAAAGTTAAAAAAAAGTACCTATCAACAATTTAATTAAATGCGCCAGATTAAGGTTGATGATGTTAAGTAGGTGACAGCGGAGCTCTAACAGAAAGCACAGACGGATTAAAGGTCGGAAAGCTCATAGGGACTTATGTAAAATTTAAAAAGTTACTCACTATTTTTAAATAATTGAGTATCTCAAATATTTTATATTGGACGCAGCGTAATATTCTGTTACTGTTGTCGAATCTAACGATAAATAAACTATAATAATATAATACTATTTCATAAAATTTTTGTCAAAGTTTAAATAAGGCTGTTTCCATTACTAAAATAAAAAAAACTATATTTTTTTCCTCCTATCATCTAAGCTCCAAAACCTACTAGGTCTCCACAACGCTCGAGTAACACGTTTAGCATTCTGGGCTCCCCTACAATAATTTGTTACATGTAATGTATGGATGTATGAATACTGTAATAACATCAATCATATTGACTTTGTCTGCGGCCGTTGCCCTTTCGAGTGATCAGTTGAATGAATACTTATCTTGTAGCTTTTCCCGGCTTCGGTGACTCACGGTTGTATGAAAAATTCCATTAGGTTTCCATTAGTAGGAGCTACCTTAATAAAACCATCTTATTGTTTTTATAAAAATTGTTTTGTCTTTGTACAACATGTAACATAAATGAGAATAGCACCTCTCCATCAACCATCTTTCCCGTGAGTGTTGTAAATAGTGATAAGGAATATACAGTGTGGTCCAGGGTTCATATACCAATCCGAATATAGTGTGAAGAGAATGACGCGTATAACATTTTTTGTTTCGGCACCTCATATAAATTACTTACTATAACCACAAAGAAGATATATAACAGAGACACGACCTAGTACTAGAAAATGGTAACATCCTAATACTAATTTCGTTTCGTATCTTCTTCTTAATTAAGGAGTTGAATTTAGCTTAATGTGATGTTATGCTTAAAAAATATGCTTATCTTTATTTTAATGTCAATATTTGTTTCTATGTAAATATATTAAAATGTAAATATGTCTTCATTCGGCATATTTACATTTTATAATTTACAAACGTTAACAGAGGTGACATCTATTACAATTTTTTTGTATTAAAGATATATTGTATGGGATGTGCTATAATAATAGAATGTTCGTGTCATAGTGAAAGCCAGATGAATTGCGATTAATAAAACCCAATATCTGAGCCGACTTTTTGACAACCGAATCAATATGAAAAGTGTACTTAAGCTTAGAATCCAAGATCACGCCTAAGGCACGGATTTTATCTACCTCCTCAAGCATAGAGTTCTGCAGGATGTAATTAGAACGGTATGGACATCTTTTTCGGGTGAATGTAATGTGGTAGAATTTGTTATGATTTAATTACATATTATTAGTCACACACCATTCATTTAGGCTGTCAAGATCTTCTTGTAAAAGTAAACTATCTAGTCCGCGAACCTGCTATGCCTAGAGCTAGAGATATCATTTATGAAATTAGAAAATAAAATAGGGCCCAGGTGGATACCTTAGGGTACGCCGGACTCTGCCTCGTATATGTCTCGTAACCACCAACTCATACAAGCTGCGTTCTTTTCTCAAGATATGAGGAGAGCCATTTGAGTAAAGAACCTCACGGTTCCTCCCGTCGCCCCATCCCGCTCGCCTCGAGCTTTTATACCAAACGACCGTGACAGACTTTGTCAAAGGCATTGGTTAAGTCGGTGTAAACTACGTCCACCTGAAAAGCCTTATCAACCTTATACAATGTGACAAAAAAAACTTCTATGGAAGTAGATTGCTAAATAATTTAATACCTATGTTTGTAGAAGAACTGCCGGATGACTTGCAGGAGTTGTATCGGGGCTAATGTAACTATAGGCGACTACTTAAAAAACATCTTTTAAAGACATAATCGGTAATGCAAAAAATAATAAATAACTTGTGAGCGACCTCTTGTCCAGATAAACTCCTGGAATGTGTTGCGGCAAGATCACTCATGTATATGAAAATTTTGTAACTTATTTTTAACAAAAAAAAAGTTATGTAAAAGATAGATTTGTTTCGGTAGAACGTCCCTTTCTAAGCGTGTGTTGAAAATCACTCAAGGTATCTATGTGATAAATGAGGTATAGACGTACGACTGATTCGAAGATCTTGGGTCTGTAATTTATAACGCTATTTTCGTCGCCTTTTTTGTGTATGGGTGTGGCCCGAGCATTTTTCCAGGTTGTCGGGAATTTTCCAGTTAATCATACCTATGATTAACTGGAAAATATACCTATGATCCTACCTACCTAGGTAGGATCATAGGTATATTAAAATAAAAAAAAACAAAACGTCAAATTTTTGGCGCTAAATTGATATATGTATGGTTTTTAGAAACTAATGACTTGGCAGTATGGACCATGACCTTAGCCTGTTCATAATGAACGAAGAAAAAAAAATTAAGTGGTTTTTGTTTAACTACACAGAAACAGCAATTTAAAAAAAACTACACTTACTATTCTCTTGTTTTAACAAAACTTGACTAAGGTGAAGGTTACAAAATGTTTGGAATATGACTGAAACGTGTTAGTTGTGGCTAAATGCATTCTCAAAACAAGTCAGCGTTTCTCAGATATAACCAATAACACTGATTCATTACTGGCTATATATTGGTGTACTTCAACGTCAAAATATTTATTAACTACCCGAGATTGCCTGTCCAATGGAAACCGTACATTCTAGAAATTAAAAGTAGCCTAATTCGATGGTTTATTAAGTCAACCTCGTAGGTATGTTACAAGCACATATTTGGTAAATTTTGTTATTTTTTTATGTTTTTGCTTGTTGTTTTATTTTTATATGTTTGGCAAATAAAATTTCTTTTCTTTCTTTCTTTGTTTGCAGCAATTATTTGACGGCGAAAACATAATTCATAAAAACGTATTTCGAGTGTTAAAAAAGTGAAATTACTATCAAATCATTGTAGCAGATACGAGATTTGAGTAAGTATAGCATCGCTTTGAAAAACGGTAGGTACAGTAGTTTCGGAGCATATTCAATGCAAACAAATATTTCTTCCTTATAATACCTATTAGGGTATTTATACAAAAGGGTATGTATTACCAACTTTATAAGATACTTTTATTAAATTACAAGTGGTATAATCTTAGATAACATTATAATAGACTTTAAACAGTAGTCCACCGGAACACTATACTTTTTCGGGATAAGAAGTAGCATAATATTTATTTATTTATTTAAACATCATGCACATTTTGTACATAGGCGGACTTAATGCCTCAAGGCATTTTCTACCAACCTTTAGGTGATTTAGAGACAAAAATAAGTAGTTAGATGCTTTCCAAACGAGATATAATAGGATAATTTTAAATTCAATATTAAAATAAATTATAAGTACATACATTATGAGGGTTTTGTTAATATAATATTATGGCACGCATGAAGCTATTAGCTTCCTGGTTCCTAATTAGTCCAACACTTACAGAGTAACAAACACCCCCCCACAAATGTTCGTCTTTACAGTGTTTAATAAAACCTATTAGAAATATTTTTTATAAATTCCTTTTGACCAAGGAAAATACGAACGAAAAGCGCGCGCCAGAGGTAAACGATCACAAAAGCATTTTCTTGATAAAACCTTTTAAATTCCCCCGTTGGAGTCTGCTCGAGCAAAACAAGTGTATATTTGTATCGAGATTTATTCAACAATCAACGTTTGTTACTGACTCACTGAGATACTCCCGTACCACTGGTGCTCAACTCGAATGACATTTTGACGAGAATACGTCTTCAAAACTGCTCGTAGGCATTTCAAATACATACCCCCAGTTTCCTGAACGCTATTAAAAGGTATGATCAACTTACATGGCATTCAAATCAACAACTTATATTGAACGCTGATTGTTGGAACATTATCAGGTAGAAAGGAACGGACAGATATTTTATAATTACATCACGCTCGCACTTGCAAGGTTGCTTAGAATCCTTTCTGTTTTTGATTCAAATCGTATGTGTAGTGTGCAATAAATTATAGAAAAGAGCGGGCTCCGTCTATCGTCAACAGCCTCCAGTACGTCTCACTCCTAGCACGTCCGTCTTAATACTGCCTGAGTGGGGGAACCCCCCCACCACGTATAGAGTTATAGTACTTATATTGTCCACGATAAAGAGACCACCATTTAGATAAACACTACATCCCTTCCTTATTCAGAATCATATTTTAATAACTCTAAGCTACAGTTATAAGATAGAAAAGTACAAGAATCAAATCTAGTCGAAATGCATAGGTATTCAGATTTAACCATAACCATAAGAATAACTTAATTTCCTCCCGATGTATATTAGCCATACTCAGCCTTTCCCTTTCCCTTTCTTTTTAAATGATTTGGTAAAAGAGCTTCTATGTAATAATATTTACATCAATGATCAAACGCTTTTAAAATCTTATTTTAAAAAATGTAAGCCCAAAAGTAACTTAAATAATATAATATTAGTTTATTTACTTGCTTTGAAATTCTAACATAAGGAATATTATATTAAATATTTAAGGCCCATATTTCTTGCTAGTAACAAAGTGTGTCACTATCCAGTAATGTATGACGAACAAAGACATATACAGAATATACATATACATTGTAAACGATTTAGTTACAATTCTATAATGTAAAACATCACAGAGATCTAAGGCCGATTTCATGATTCTTACTGTTTGCTAGTAGTCATACAAATTACACATATCTAATAAGATATTGATTTCATAAAATTTAACCATTTTAATTCCTGCCACGAACAGGTTTACTAGTATCTATTACAGTACAACGCCCTCTATAACAATTTCCTATGATTGTTTAAATATAATATTGTCTCTCTTTGCTGGTATATTCATCCAGCAAAGAGATACTCTTTATCCTACCTTTAAACGATTATGTTACGTCTCGGTACCATATTATGGTTTTCATTTGGGGTTAAAGCTCATACAGCCCTTAAAAATCTCAGTTACCATCCAGTAAACATATGATTTTAATTTTATACTGAAGGCTCATACTGCCTTTAAACAACTTAGTTACCTCTCAGTAACGTATAATTTTCATTTCATACTAAAGGCTTATAATGCCTTTAAACAACATAGTTACCACTCAGTAACATATGATTTACATTTGATACTGAAGGCTCATACTGCCTTTAAAAGACTTAGTTACTACTCAGTAACGTATGATTTTCATTTGAGACTAAAAGCTCATACTGCCTTTAAACAACTTAGTTACTACTCAGTAACGTATGATTTTCATTTGAGACTGAAGGCTCATACTGCCTTTGGACACCTTGATTACCACTAGGTAACGTATGATTTTCATTTTAAACTGAAGGCTCATACTGCCTTTGGAACCTTTGGTTACCACTCGGTAACATATGGTTCTCATTTGAGGATCATGGCCCATACTGCCATTTGACACCTTGGTTACCACTCGGTAACGTATGGTTCTCATTTGAGGATGATGGCCCATACTGCCATTTGACACCTTGGTTACCACTCGGTAACGTATGATTTTCATTTTAAACTGAAGGCTCATACTGCCTTTGGAACCTTTGGTTACCACTCGGTAACGTATGGTTCTCATTTGAGGATGATGGCCCATACTGCCATTTGACACCTTGGTTACCACTCGGTAACATATGGTTCTCATTTGAGGATGATGGCCCATACTGCCATTTGACACCTTGGTTACCACTCGGTAACGTATGGTTCTCATTTGAGCATGATGGCCCATACTGCCTTTTGACACCTTGGTATACTTTGTACGATGAGACATTGGTATATCCATTTAGTACATCCATTTATTGTCCATTTAGCCTCGTTCAGTTCGCAGGTCGTAATCATCATCTAAAACTTGAAGTTGAGATTAGAATTGTACCTAACTACTTTATTTAATTTATCTACAAAACATGATTCAATTTCTAATAATAAATTGTTTAATAAGATGCTAGTTCAATGACCATAACGTAAACTATTTAAAGCTCATATCAGTCTGAGTACCAGTGACTGGCTTCATTCAAACCAGGCCAGCTATGCAGGAGTCATCTTTAAAATGCTCAAGTACAATACACAGAAGTACTCCATAATCTCTCACCATCGCACCCTATAGAATGGATACCCGCCAGTCCCGCCAGTTATATAAGGCGCAGAACAAACCCTTCTCAACGCCTGTACGATCATCTTCTTTTTCAGAAAATCAGGTTATCAGTCCGCGTTGCTCTAAACAACTTAAAACAACTTTCTTTTTACGACACGACGATGTTTGTTTGTTGTTCTTACCCACTACCTCTAAGTGGACATGATTGGTTCCAGACAAATTGGCCGACCATGTAATGAGAATTCTAAAAAAATATGTACAACCGTTATTGGTTACCGCTACCCAGGCACTACATTATAAAAGATTTCTAAAGTAGTTTGTCACTTATAGAATACTATATAATTTATATTATATAGCCATTAAAAGGCCTAAACTTTTAATCTCAATAAAAGCTTAATTTCCAAACTCATTTAACCATATCAATATAAAATATTCCAGTAGAATACTCTGCATGATTCTAGGATCCCCTTGCATATATGCTATACATAAGCAATAGGCACTTTAAATAAAAGACCTACATACCATAATCCCAGTGTCTTACATAGGTATGCAAGACATTCAATAGCTATCCTTTTATCAATTAATTATTCTTTGATAAGGTTTTTTGATACTGGTAATTTGTAGATACTGACATACTTGACATAATATTTCAACCACTTAATATAATGTTAATATTATGATTTTAGAGCAACATCATTAAAGATAGAAGTTTAATTACAATATAATATATTGAAATATGTATAATATTGAGTATCTCACTATATAAGTAAGGTATAACACTGTATCTAGCTCTTAGTACACAACAAAGTTCATTATTAAACTCTTGTTACAATCCAGTCCTAAGATATATAAAACAGTATTCTCACAGAAGCCAAATAAGTCTTGCAAGTCCAAACCCCAAACTAACCCAGTTATGGTCAACATCAGTATACACAAGCTACTTTGTAGTTATGATTCATTCAAAGTAACAGGAAAGTCTTAGTTAAATACGAGAATCGGGGATTTGACGTATTTTATAAAAGAAAACTTTACTGCTCAACCGAAATCCAATCCAAAGATAGGATTAGTTGCTTCGTTCAGTCATGCTCTGCTTGCGCATGATTGTCCATACTCACGTATATGTAATGTAATAATATGTATAGGTATATTATACAGCAATATAATAGCTCCCCTCATCGATTTCGGCGTCGGCAGCCGATTTCATTGAAACCAGGCCAGCCACGCAGGGGCCTCTCTATAGTGCCCAAGTCTGTGCGCAATACACAGAAACACTCTCTCTTTCTTTTACTCTCAAAACCCAGTGGGACGGCAAACCGACACGACTGGCGAGAGAATAGGCGCAGGACCGACCCTCCATATCCGACGCATGAATCATCTTTCATATCAGACGATCAGGTGATCAGCCTGCATTGCCCTAACCAACTTGAAAAAACATTTTTTGTCGAGAGTCGAGAGCGAAGCTCAGAACCACTAGACCACGGAGGCGGTTTTATACTCGTATACAGCAATATGTATATTATAATACAGCATTATGTATATTATACAGCAGTATGTATATTATACAGCAGTATGTATATTATACAGCAGTATGTATATTATACAGTTACGAAGATCACTTCTGCCGAGTTCTGCCGTATATTATTGTATCTCATGTTTTGAAGCGTCCTTGTGTGATAGCAAAGTGGTTTGATTTCCAAAGTAATTTTCAACCTAATGTAAATAATAAACAATTATATAAACTTGGTTCTGGACAGCAATGTATGATGACAAAATGGTTTATTATTCATTATCCATACGTTGTAGATCGATTGAAACACTTAGATGAATTTATTATTTCCGAACCTGTTTCTGAGACAGCGTGACTCCGCCGATTGGGATTATGTATTTAATGGCAATTTACAGCTAATATTTAATCATGTTAATCACGTTTTAACTTGTACACTTACCATGTTTTTGTTAATTACACGTCGTAGCAATGACTGTGATATTCATGTAACCCTTAACCTTCCTTATTATTATTTAATAATTTATCATATGAAATTTAAGATTGTACCTACATCTAGACTTAGCCAGTATTGCTTTGTATTGCTGAGGCCGACAAAGATTTAATTCCTGCATTGTAAACAACTTCATATTACTATCACAATTAATAATTTATTCTGAAGTAGACGCTTCTTAAAATACTGCGTAGCATTTCATATTGGAGCTAGTTAAGTTTTCCTTGCATTGTTCTTTAATAATACACTAAACTCGCTTTAAATATTAACTATTTGTACCACCCAAGGCAGTACACAACATTTGAAACTTTTTTATCGAAACTTAAATATGCATTGTACATATTCGCAGAATAATTAACACATTTTTAAGTTTTACCGTCACACTCAAATTTTACTGAATTAGAATTCATGTCATAAGACATGACATGATTTATATATTCAGTTTAATTGCATAAGCAATTAAACTGAATATATAAATCATACCTTTTTTTTCTTGCAATCACTTGTACCGTAAATATGAGAAGAGTTTTATAGGTTACTGCATAATCACTCAAACTGCTATATGTATCACAAATTCAATAAACAAATAAGTTAGCCAGCCAGCCAGTCTTGTAAGGGGCTTACAAAATCCTTGAGTAACATATTACTCATATTTTACTTTATACCCTATTTTTATAAAAAATAATCTCTTTCACTAACCCCTTTTTGATGTGGTTATCACAATCTCAAGTGATATCTTGAATCTTCATACAATTAAACCATAATTATTTTTTAAATAAAAGGTATCCCAAAGGTTTAACTATAACAATCTTGCAAAACCAAGTAGGTACAGACCGTTACAGGTTTTTTCTTGAAAATTAATAGTAATTGTTGCCCCTATTACAGTATAACCATTACAGTTGCAAGTGCATCGCACAAACAAAACAATTAATGCGAACTTTATAGACACTGTTTACGCTATATTAGTTTGAGTTAAAACGACCGCGCCATATTATTTTAATCTGTTTTTAACTCTCCAATTATGTTATTCATTAATATAATTTGTCCATTTTCTTACATACTGTACGTATCTGTCAGTTCTCTCTTCTAAAATGCCTGATCGACTCGATATTAGCATAATACAATAAAATATTTACAAAAAGATCAAGTTTAACATTTTCATATAATAGGTATGAACCCAGCTGGTATTTGAGTATTGTTAATATCCACCATACACAGCATATTTTAAGTCCTATGTTTACATTTAAAGGAGCTAGAACCTTGGATATTATATATTTTATATGTAAGCACGTCACCCTTTAATTTAAATAACGAATTCGCCATCTTAGATAACCAAATAATTTTGTTATTTTATTACTCATTGTTGGATTCATCATATATTTGAATTGATGATTTTAACCCCATAACACGATACACTTTTTGTGTCCAGTTCAATAGCCTCTTATTAGGTTGTAATGAACATTTTTACAAAACAATTAAAGCATTTTCTTATCTTTAAAACTCCTATGAAATCCAAATACGCCAGTTAAACTAGTTTAATGATACTTTAGTGTACTTTAGGTGTCAATGAGCATATTCTTCCTTTTCAATTTAGTTTTCCAATACGAGCGCAATTTACAAAATGTGACCTTATTACTGACTTACTAGTATTATAGGTTTATCCTCGTCGCCATTTGTAGTGTGCACTAAATTATAGAAAAGAGCGGGCTCCGTCTATCGTCAACAGCCTCCAGTACGTCTCACTCCTAGCACGTCCGTCTTAATACTGCCTGAGTGGGGGAACCCCCCCACCACGTATAGAGTTATAGTACTTATATTGTCCACGATAAAGAGACCACCATTTAGATAAACACTACATCCCTTCCTTATTCAGAATCATATTTTAATAACTCTAAGCTACAGTTATAAGATAGAAAAGTACAAGAATCAAATCTAGTCGAAATGCATAGGTATTCAGATTTAACCATAACCATAAGAATAACTTAATTTCCTCCCGATGTATATTAGCCATACTCAGCCTTTCCCTTTCCCTTTCTTTTTAAATGATTTGGTAAAAGAGCTTCTATGTAATAATATTTACATCAATGATCAAACGCTTTTAAAATCTTATTTTAAAAAATGTAAGCCCAAAAGTAACTTAAATAATATAATATTAGTTT
This sequence comes from Celastrina argiolus, assembly GCA_905187575.2. NCBI lineage: Eukaryota > Metazoa > Arthropoda > Insecta > Lepidoptera > Lycaenidae > Celastrina > Celastrina argiolus. The sequence continues at coordinate 14,586,263 of LR994597.1, forward strand.
ATTTACTTGCTTTGAAATTCTAACATAAGGAATATTATATTAAATATTTAAGGCCCATATTTCTTGCTAGTAACAAAGTGTGTCACTATCCAGTAATGTATGACGAACAAAGACATATACAGAATATACATATACATTGTAAACGATTTAGTTACAATTCTATAATGTAAAACATCACAGAGATCTAAGGCCGATTTCATGATTCTTACTGTTTGCTAGTAGTCATACAAATTACACATATCTAATAAGATATTGATTTCATAAAATTTAACCATTTTAATTCCTGCCACGAACAGGTTTACTAGTATCTATTACAGTACAACGCCCTCTATAACAATTTCCTATGATTGTTTAAATATAATATTGTCTCTCTTTGCTGGTATATTCATTCAGCAAAGAGATACTCTTTATCCTACCTTTAAACGATTATGTTACGTCTCGGTACCATATTATGGTTTTCATTTGGGGTTAAAGCTCATACAGCCCTTAAAAATCTCAGTTACCATCCAGTAAACATATGATTTTAATTTTATACTGAAGGCTCATACTGCCTTTAAACAACTTAGTTACCTCTCAGTAACGTATAATTTTCATTTCATACTAAAGGCTTATAATGCCTTTAAACAACATAGTTACCACTCAGTAACATATGATTTACATTTGATACTGAAGGCTCATACTGCCTTTAAAAGACTTAGTTACTACTCAGTAACGTATGATTTTCATTTGAGACTAAAAGCTCATACTGCCTTTAAACAACTTAGTTACTACTCAGTAACGTATGATTTTCATTTGAGACTGAAGGCTCATACTGCCTTTGGACACCTTGATTACCACTAGGTAACGTATGATTTTCATTTTAAACTGAAGGCTCATACTGCCTTTGGAACCTTTGGTTACCACTCGGTAACATATGGTTCTCATTTGAGGATCATGGCCCATACTGCCATTTGACACCTTGGTTACCACTCGGTAACGTATGGTTCTCATTTGAGGATGATGGCCCATACTGCCATTTGACACCTTGGTTACCACTCGGTAACGTATGATTTTCATTTTAAACTGAAGGCTCATACTGCCTTTGGAACCTTTGGTTACCACTCGGTAACGTATGGTTCTCATTTGAGGATGATGGCCCATACTGCCATTTGACACCTTGGTTACCACTCGGTAACATATGGTTCTCATTTGAGGATGATGGCCCATACTGCCATTTGACACCTTGGTTACCACTCGGTAACGTATGGTTCTCATTTGAGCATGATGGCCCATACTGCCTTTTGACACCTTGGTATACTTTGTACGATGAGACATTGGTATATCCATTTAGTACATCCATTTATTGTCCATTTAGCCTCGTTCAGTTCGCAGGTCGTAATCATCATCTAAAACTTGAAGTTGAGATTAGAATTGTACCTAACTACTTTATTTAATTTATCTACAAAACATGATTCAATTTCTAATAATAAATTGTTTAATAAGATGCTAGTTCAATGACCATAACGTAAACTATTTAAAGCTCATATCAGTCTGAGTACCAGTGACTGGCTTCATTCAAACCAGGCCAGCTATGCAGGAGTCATCTTTAAAATGCTCAAGTACAATACACAGAAGTACTCCATAATCTCTCACCATCGCACCCTATAGAATGGATACCCGCCAGTCCCGCCAGTTATATAAGGCGCAGAACAAACCCTTCTCAACGCCTGTACGATCATCTTCTTTTTCAGAAAATCAGGTTATCAGTCCGCGTTGCTCTAAACAACTTAAAACAACTTTCTTTTTATTTATTTTTACACAGGTGTTTGTTGTTCTTACCCACTACCTCTAAGTGGACATGATTGGTTCCAGACAAATTGGCCGACCATGTAATGAGAATTCTAAAAAATATGTACAACCGTTATTGGTTACCGCTACCCAGGCACTACATTATAAAAGATTTCTAAAGTAGTTTGTCACTTATAGAATACTATATAATTTATATTATATAGCCATTAAAAGGCCTAAACTTTTAATCTCAATAAAAGCTTAATTTCCAAACTCATTTAACCATATCAATATAAAATATTCCAGTAGAATACTCTGCATGATTCTAGGATCCCCTTGCATATATGCTATACATAAGCAATAGGCACTTTAAATAAAAGGCCTACATACCATAATCCCAGTGTCTTACATAGGTATGCAAGACATTCAATAGCTATCCTTTTATCAATTAATTATTCTTTGATAAGGTTTTTTGATACTGGTAATTTGTAGATACTGACATACTTGACATAATATTTCAACCACTTAATATAATGTTAATATTATGATTTTAGAGCAACATCATTAAAGATAGAAGTTTAATTACAATATAATATATTGAAATATGTATAATATTGAGTATCTCACTATATAAGTAAGTATAACACTGTATCTAGCTCTTAGTACACAACAAAGTTCATTATTAAACTCTTGTTACAATCCAGTCCTAAGATATATAAAACAGTATTCTCACAGAAGCCAAATAAGTCTTGCAAGTCCAAACCCCAAACTAACCCAGTTATGGTCAACATCAGTATACACAAGCTACTTTGTAGTTATGATTCATTCAAAGTAACAGGAAAGTCTTAGTTAAATACGAGAATCGGGGATTTGACGTATTTTATAAAAGAAAACTTTACTGCTCAACCGAAATCCAATCCAAAGATAGGATTAGTTGCTTCGTTCAGTCATGCTCTGCTTGCGCATGATTGTCCATACTCACGTATATGTAATGTAATAATATGTATAGGTATATTATACAGCAATATAATAGCTCCCCTCATCGATTTCGGCGTCGGCAGCCGATTTCATTGAAACCAGGCCAGCCACGCAGGGGCCTCTCTATAGTGCCCAAGTCTGTGCGCAATACACAGAAACACTCTCTCTTTCTTTTACTCTCAAAACCCAGTGGGACGGCAAACCGACACGACTGGCGAGAGAATAGGCGCAGGACCGACCCTCCATATCCGACGCATGAATCATCTTTCATATCAGACGATCAGGTGATCAGCCTGCATTGCCCTAACCAACTTGAAAAAACATTTTTTGTCGAGAGTCGAGAGCGAAGCTCAGAACCACTAGACCACGGAGGCGGTTTTATACTCGTATACAGCAATATGTATATTATAATACAGCATTATGTATATTATACAGCAGTATGTATATTATACAGCAGTATGTATATTATACAGCAGTATGTATATTATACAGTTACGAAGATCACTTCTGCCGAGTTCTGCCGTATATTATTGTATCTCATGTTTTGAAGCGTCCTTGTGTGATAGCAAAGTGGTTTGATTTCCAAAGTAATTTTCAACCTAATGTAAATAATAAACAATTATATAAACTTGGTTCTGGACAGCAATGTATGATGACAAAATGGTTTATTATTCATTATCCATACGTTGTAGATCGATTGAAACACTTAGATGAATTTATTATTTCCGAACCTGTTTCTGAGACAGCGTGACTCCGCCGATTGGGATTATGTATTTAATGGCAATTTACAGCTAATATTTAATCATGTTAATCACGTTTTAACTTGTACACTTACCATGTTTTTGTTAATTACACGTCGTAGCAATGACTGTGATATTCATGTAACCCTTAACCTTCCTTATTATTATTTAATAATTTATCATATGAAATTTAAGATTGTACCTACATCTAGACTTAGCCAGTATTGCTTTGTATTGCTGAGGCCGACAAAGATTTAATTCCTGCATTGTAAACAACTTCATATTACTATCACAATTAATAATTTATTCTGAAGTAGACGCTTCTTAAAATACTGCGTAGCATTTCATATTGGAGCTAGTTAAGTTTTCCTTGCATTGTTCTTTAATAATACACTAAACTCGCTTTAAATATTAACTATTTGTACCACCCAAGGCAGTACACAACATTTGAAACTTTTTTATCGAAACTTAAATATGCATTGTACATATTCGCAGAATAATTAACACATTTTTAAGTTTTACCGTCACACTCAAATTTTACTGAATTAGAATTCATGTCATAAGACATGACATGATTTATATATTCAGTTTAATTGCATAAGCAATTAAACTGAATATATAAATCATACCTTTTTTTTCTTGCAATCACTTGTACCGTAAATATGAGAAGAGTTTTATAGGTTACTGCATAATCACTCAAACTGCTATATGTATCACAAATTCAATAAACAAATAAGTTAGCCAGCCAGCCAGTCTTGTAAGGGGCTTACAAAATCCTTGAGTAACATATTACTCATATTTTACTTTATACCCTATTTTTATAAAAAATAATCTCTTTCACTAACCCCTTTTTGATGTGGTTATCACAATCTCAAGTGATATCTTGAATCTTCATACAATTAAACCATAATTATTTTTTAAATAAAAGGTATCCCAAAGGTTTAACTATAACAATCTTGCAAAACCAAGTAGGTACAGACCGTTACAGGTTTTTTCTTGAAAATTAATAGTAATTGTTGCCCCTATTACAGTATAACCATTACAGTTGCAAGTGCATCGCACAAACAAAACAATTAATGCGAACTTTATAGACACTGTTTACGCTATATTAGTTTGAGTTAAAACGACCGCGCCATATTATTTTAATCTGTTTTTAACTCTCCAATTATGTTATTCATTAATATAATTTGTCCATTTTCTTACATACTGTACGTATCTGTCAGTTCTCTCTTCTAAAATGCCTGATCGACTCGATATTAGCATAATACAATAAAATATTTACAAAAAGATCAAGTTTAACATTTTCATATAATAGGTATGAACCCAGCTGGTATTTGAGTATTGTTAATATCCACCATACACAGCATATTTTAAGTCCTATGTTTACATTTAAAGGAGCTAGAACCTTGGATATTATATATTTTATATGTAAGCACGTCACCCTTTAATTTAAATAACGAATTCGCCATCTTAGATAACCAAATAATTTTGTTATTTTATTACTCATTGTTGGATTCATCATATATTTGAATTGATGATTTTAACCCCATAACACGATACACTTTTTGTGTCCAGTTCAATAGCCTCTTATTAGGTTGTAATGAACATTTTTACAAAACAATTAAAGCATTTTCTTATCTTTAAAACTCCTATGAAATCCAAATACGCCAGTTAAACTAGTTTAATGATACTTTAGTGTACTTTAGGTGTCAATGAGCATATTCTTCCTTTTCAATTTAGTTTTCCAATACGAGCGCAATTTACAAAATGTGACCTTATTACTGACTTACTAGTATTATAGGTTTATCCTCGTCGCCATTTGTAGTGTGCACTAAATTATAGAAAAGAGCGGGCTCCGTCTATCGTCAACAGCCTCCAGTACGTCTCACTCCTAGCACGTCCGTCTTAATACTGCCTGAGTGGGGGAACCCCCCCACCACGTATAGAGTTATAGTACTTATATTGTCCACGATAAAGAGACCACCATTTAGATAAACACTACAGTATGTCAACTAATAGGTGTCTTTGTTGAGTTCACCTTATCTGTGGAATTTCATACATATACAACCCGGCATACAAGCGCAAGCGTGATGTAATTATAAAATAAAAATATATGTCCGTTCCTTTCTGTCAAATAATACACCACCAATCAGCGTTATATGGGTTGTTGATTTCAATGCCATGTTAGTTGATCATACGTTTGAACAGCGTTCAAGAAACCGGGGGATAGATTACCAAAATTGTCATACGATTTTATTTGGCTTCGCTGAAGTCGTGTAATAAACGAATGATAACAAAATATCGAGATACAATTTAGTGCTGCAGCTACATATTATTTGTCTATCATTCCCATCCAAATTTCAATTGCACCACTGAATTGGTAAATGTTCAAATAATTATTTTGCGCTAATATATTGCGAAATATATTGCGCTACAAAATTACCGTATTTACGTACAATAAATGAGACAAATCTGACAAGAAAAATAATCCATGCGTCGGATGGAAATGTAAAAAGTTGGTACAGCGCCTGATCTCTTTCCAACCGTGTTAGTTATCCATCCCACGTTTAGGCCGTGAGCAATGTTAAAGTTAGCGCCAAGTTAAAATACCATGCCATCTCATTCATTGACAGGAAATACGAGAGGGATAACATGATATTTAACATGGCGTTAACTTTAACATTGCTTGGTGAAACACGCCCTTAATCTGAAATAAAAAATTGATTTGATTTGATAACAAACATACAAAAAGCCCACGCAAACGAATTCGCAAGATTCCAAATCGAGTTCGAGTCACCGTGGTACCGCGCGCGGATCATCAGTGTGTATTTTCAGTGATACTGGCGAGTGCCGACCGAACTATGTACAATCTACGTAAACGCCGTCGAGTCTGCCGGCCGGGCGCGTGCTCGGGCGGGCGGGCATAGAGCAGCTGGGGAACAGAGGAGACAGAACTATCATCATAGCTATTATAATTTGTTATACCCATCATCATCATTTCAGGCTGGATGTAAGCTTATACTCGCCACGCTTGGAAGGTTGGTTGGCAAGCGCAGGTTACATAATAACAATGTCCGCGGAAACGCTGCTGAACATTTCCGGATTTAAACTCCCTCTGTCGCCTTTTAAGACACCCACGGGAAAGATGGTTGATGGATTAGAACTAATTTAAAGTAATTAGACGGTCTTAATTTCATTGCATTACAAGAGGTACAGACATCCAAAAGAGGAGGGGAGGCTTAGCGAGGAGGAAGTGTTTCAGTTTATTTTACTATTGAGAAAGCTCTATTTAATATTGAAGTGACTTTATTGAGCATTAAAGTGACTTTATTAAAGTGTCATGGAAATAATAAACTTTATGTAAAAGCTACTTGATGAAGTTCTTAATTAAAAATTCTTTCAGCTCGTAAATTCAAAGCTTTTAGTTTTATGCCAGTTGCATTCTACAAAATGTAATATTTTTTACCACTGAACATTGCATCCACAATATTAAAGTTTTATTAGATTCGTGGTAGGTAATGATTTTCTCTGTGCAATTTATATTAATAAAACATAAGTTTAGTTGGTGTCCAGGCCACTTTTATTGTTTATCACAGCTAATATAATATCAGCTTTTTGATCTTAGAGGATAGTATAACGAGTTACATAATGTGATATTTTGTTATAAATAATGTTAATGTGTACTTTCTGTCTAAAAATTTGTGAAGGTTAATTGGTTTTCTATGTATTATTTAAATGAAAAAGGACACTTTCGACAACGCTTATTAAAGTAAGGAGGCTATCCTGTTACCGGCTCTGCTTGGCAGAATGACAAGGATAGCATGTGACTTTGAGTGCCAATTAATTTAACTATAGTTTCAGTGAAATGTCCTCTCTGCGCGTCCACTCTGTGTCCGCGTACGTCAGTGCGCATGTGTGCGTTTCGCCATAACCCGCGGATTCTAACCTAAATTCGAATTTCGAGCTTCGCTGACCGCGGACGCGCCCGGCCAGTGTTATTTTAAAAATAAAACTGAAAATTTTCGGCCAGCTCGCGGCGGGCCGATATCGAAACTTTTTTCGCGCGAAGCCAATCACTTTTTTCACAATTGCCGTGCCCCTAAGGATAATGTTTAAAAATAAACGCGTACTTCGCGAAAATGTGTCCCGGTGACAAATAACGTAACCTCGGCGGAATAGTTTTGGCGGTTTTTCTGTGGTTTCGAGTGCCTTTGTGATTTCGGATTGCGCCGAAGTCCGGTGAGTTGTGCATATTTATAGTGTTTACGTTGTGCCATTGTTTATAATTATACGGCACTTTATTAAAGTTTATATTTAGCGTATAGAATGATAAAGAAATAGCTCGAGTTAGACATCTGGTATTCGGGAATAAAACATCCGGGTACGAAACAAATCTGTTGAATATTTTTAGTTTCATGGTTTCATTTCATAACTAGATTGTAGGAGATAAGTGCAATAGACATACTTAATGGTTTAGTGCTGAATAGGTTCCAACCATTGAATAGTTGGCACATAGGCTACATTGGGACCTGTTTAATTGTTAGGTAATTAGGTAACGATTTGTCAATGTAATCATCTGCAGTAGCCCAATTGAGAATAATAACGATATTGAATGTCAAATGTTCGCTGTCACTTTCGATAACGTCACGAATACGTAGACGTCAAATGTTAGTGCTTATCCCACAAAAAACCATTGTCAAATATTATATTATATTTTTAATTTAATTTTATTTAGGAAAACAAATAGTATACAGTGGCTTATATAAGTAACTAAGAACGTAACAGAAATACCATTTACATGTTTTCGCATATAAGTATGTACGTACACATAAATATCTGGATGAAGGTACTAAGGCAAATACAAAATAAAATAAATAACTACGATTGCCGCGATTTAAATGTGGTTAGTATCTTTTGGAAATTGTCATCTTTCATAATGATATAGTATTCACTTACGATTTTGTATTTGCTTTAATGGTATCACATATTTGGTGCGCTCTATCTGCTATCTACCTATATACTAATATTATAACTTTGTTTGTTTGTTTAAACGCGCTAATCTCAGGAGCTACTGGTCCGATTTGAAAAATTCTTTGGATTCGTTGGATAGTCCATTTATAGAGGAAGGCTTTAGGCTATATTACATTACGCTGCGACCAATAGGAGCGAAGCGTCAGTGAGAAATGTTGCAAAAACGGGGAAAATTAATTACATTTGGGGACTTTCATTGCGTGCGCTGCATAAACGGCTTCAGTCACTCAAAAACCACGCGAACGAAGTCGCGGGAACAGCTAGTTGTTTTATAAACTAAGATGTAATCATTATTGTTTAATTAATGTGTTTACCTGACTTGTCCATACTTGACTATACAGTTTATTGTTAATAAGACAAACACCAGATAAGTTATAGGTACAAATTGTTTATCAGATAAGTAATATACAAAGTGTGTAATACAATGCTTGTACTTAGCCCACATTCAAGAGACCATCGATAATGAAGTCAATAAAACTGGATTTGGAGTCAAGTCAAATATTTTGTTGTCCTTGTCATTGAAAAAGTTCGGATATTTATGTAAAGAGTAAAATATAAAAGGTTCTCTATTCAGATGTCTCTTGGCCAAATACTGAAACGCTTATTAAAGTTAAGAGTCCTCCTATTCGCAGTTTGTCACTGTCATTCTATAGGGAAATCTAAAGGGAAAAAAAGGTTAGCGTGTCTTTTAAGCGTCCATTAATTTAACTATCGTTTCAGTATTCGGCCGTCTGTCATGCAGCACTGTTATTTAAGGAGCTCTTAACTTAAGAAGCGTTTGAGTATTTGGATGCAAGTGGAATAAGCTGTATTTACATACACACTTCCTCAGATACTCTATAGATTTCAGCACCTTCTACAGTATAATTCCCAATCTATTTTCAGTCTTATTCAGTGCACATAAAGTCTATTTCGGTGCAGCGATTGCGGAGTCCTTAGCGGCGTCAAAATATGTAAATAGGCTATATTTTTTTAGTTTATGTCTCTGTCCTATATTCGGTGGTTCAATATACAGGGGGTTGTTTTAATTTGGTTTCCATGACAACCGGCCTCCGTTTAAGAGTTCAAATGCCGCGGTGGAATAACGCGTATATTCAAGCTACTGGGGGCCTACTCAAGATGCCATCGCTAATTATCGCTTACAAAGTTCGATAACAAAATGTATGCGATTTGATATAAGGTACGCTAAATGACATACCAAATCGCGATCATTTAGCGTAGCTTATGTCAAATCCCTTACATTTTGTCATCGAACTTTGTAAGCGATAATTAGCGATTGCATCTTGATTAGGCCCCCAGGACTTGAAAATCAGCGTTATTCCAATAACGTAATCGATTGTCAATTGAAGAATTAATGAATGAAGGTGATACGTAGAAAGATTCAGATTTCGATAAAATTGAGTTCAAACTGTCACTTAAACATTTTAGAATACGTCATGAAGTATATAGTAGCTACAGATCCGTCTCTAGAATCAATGTACTTAATACGTTACTATATATCCTAAAATGTTTAAATGACAGTTTAAACTAAATACGTTACTACAATATGTCCACAATAATAACACACAACTTTTTTACACTTTTCCACTTTTTATTACGTTTTAATAAGGTTTTATATAACGGTTTCGATTAAATCATTTGTGAACATGAATTTCCATCAAGAACCAACAGTACCTACATTCAATCAGTTACACTACAATTATATGTCCTAAAATGTTTAAGTGACATTTTAAACTAAAGTTCTGTTCTGGGTATTTTCCTTCTTCCTTCTTCGATTCATGTCTTCAATTGTATTAGCGCTGTCATGCTTTTCATACAACTATTATTCGTTACTGAGCTTTGAAATGTTCCTGCTTGGCCTACTAGGACAATGCAGGCTGATCTTCTGATTGTCTTACAAGAGAGATTGATGATCTCTGTTGCAAGACAATCAGATGATACCAATGGGCATGTAAAAAGTCGGTCATACTCTCTTGGCAGTCGTTTCGGCATTCCATCTCACCAGTTTACGAGAGTGAAGGAGCAAAGCGCGCTTGTGTACTGCGCACGCACTTGGGCATTATAAAATAACTCCTGCATGCTATTTTAATGTACAACGCTATTTTTAGTCTTGAAATATTCGTGAAGTCCAGGGAAGGTTTAAACGTTTTCTATGCTGAACGAAGTGGGCACGGGTCAGCTAGTCTTCTTCTTCTTATATATAAAAATCGAGAACGGCTGAACCGATTCGGCTATTTTTGGTTTTGAAATACTCGTGGAAGTCCAGGGAAGGTTTCAACGGTTTTTATGCTCAACGAAGTGGGCAGGGGTCAGCTAGTCTTATACCTAGTCTGGCCATAAATACTGTTACAATTAAAAATAAATAAAATATTTGATTTGAATTTGGAATCTGTCATTTTTACATGATTATTCATTGTGTTTTCTCATGTTGGCGCCATTACATTGTTTATTATTTTGCGATATTGAAATGGAGTCGGGTGATAAAGAGAACAGAATCGCTGTGATTGCGTTACACAAAGTAGGTAAGGAGCCCAATGCAATTTTTAAAACTCTCCAAACGCTTGGTATAAGCAAAATGTTTGTGTACCGGGCTATAAATAGGTACAATGAGACCTCCTCTGTTTGTGACAGAAAAAGATCTGGGGGCCTACTCAAGATGCCATCGCTAATTATCGCTTACAAAGTTCGATAACAAAATGTATGGGATTTGACATAAGGTACGCTAAATGACATACCAAATCGCGATCATTTAGCGTAGCTTATGTCAAATCTCATACATTTTGCTATCGAACTTTGTAAGCGTTAATTAGCGATGGCATCTTGAGTAGGCCCCCTGGCCGTCCACGCTGTGTTCGTACGGAAAATGTGGTTCAGGCAGTAAGAGAAAGAATTCGAAGAAATCCGGTTCGAAAACAAAAGATTTTATCTCGGGAGATGAAGATAGCCCCTAGAACCAAGCAAAATGACCGTATTTATGCTTAAAGCTGTAAGGAAGCTTCCCAATTGGTTGAGACAGTGCAACGTGGGCACTATCCGACGTCAGTGATGGTTTGGTGGGGTATTAGCTGTGAAGGAGTGACTGAGCCATACTTTTGTGAAAAAGGTATTAAAACGTCGGCACAAGTGTATCAAGATACCATTCTTGAGTAGGTAGTGAAACCCCTTAACAAAACTATGTTCGATAACCAAGAATGGTCCTTCCAACAAGACTCGGCACCAGCTCATAAAGCTCGCTCTACGCAGTCTTGGTTGGAAACGAACGTTTCGGACTTCATAAGAGCTGAAGATTGGCCATCGTTTAGTATCTTCCCGATCTTAATCCGCTGGATTACGATTTATGGTCAGTTATAGAGAGTATGTCTTGCTCTAAACGCCATGACAATTTGGAGTCCATGAAGCAATCCATACGATTGGCAGTGAGGAATTTTCCCATGGAAAGAGTGCGTGCTTCTATTGATATCTGGCCTCAACGTTTAAAGGACTGTATTGCAGCCAACAGCGGCCACTTTGAATAAACTTTTCATATTTTAAATACCTTTTTTTTATTTATGAATAAAACTAACACACTGTAAAAGAAATAAATTTTATTTGCAATAGAAAAAAAAATATTTTGCTTTGTATCAGTATTTATGGCAGGACTAGGTATTTAAAAATTAATTGCTGTTCGTTTAGTCTCGCTAAAACTCGAGAACGGCTGCACCGATTCGGCTATTTTTAGTCTTGAAATATTCGTGGAAGCCCAGGGAAGGTTTAAACAGTTTGTATGCTCAACGAAGTGGGCACGGGTCAGCTAGTCTTATATATAAAAATGAATTGCTGTTCGTTAGTCTCGCTAAAACTCGAGAACGGCTGAATCGATTCGGTTTTTTTTGGTTTTGAAATACTCGTGGAAATCCAGGGAAGGTTTAAATGGTTTCCATGCTCAACGAAGTGGGCACTAGTCAGCTGTGTCCGTTACCCCAGCCAGATATTGTGGATTTTGCTAACTTTTTACCTACGCTCAATTAGAGCATCGTCTTCTCTAATTGAGCGTTATATTTTTGTAATTTGCTTGATTATAGTTTTCTTGATAAACGCAAAAAACAAATCCGGCCCCAGTAACGTTTCGAAACGTTACTCCAGCCAAACGTTTCTTTAAATAATAATATTTTCAAGAAAATTTTATGCGGATAATTTGAGCGTTCCGGGGCTGTAATTGAGCGTGCAAAAATTTCATTTGTATCTTGATCCGTTGTGAAGATATTCAAAATCCTGCTGAAATGACGTTTGGTGATTTCTTATATCTCGGAAACTGCTGGGTGCAGTTCAACATGTTTTGGCACACGGCTTCGCCTGAATTTACTTGAATTTGCTTGGCAATAAAAAATTGTTAATAATACACCGTTTAAAAGTTATTCGATATTTTAGAAAAACTACTTAACACGGCCTTACACTTGTATTAATCAATCTAGAGACCTAATTCAAATCGTATATTAAAGCTCTTATCGGTCTTCAATTGAGCGTAACTTTTCATAAATATCCAAAAGGTAACTATCCAGTTATTAAGAAATTTACCCAGAAAAGGGCACGATAATAGTGAGAATCTAGAAAATCAGTATTATACAAATTTCCTATTTTTTGATGATACAAATAATTAGAGCGTTGCTTTCAATCAATCAATCAATCAATCATTTATTCACAGAATGTATTACATTTGCAGGTGGTAGCGCTTAAAACAGATCCATACATTTTACCATGGTAGCATGGTGTGTGAAAATTAAATAATATATTACAATTCCATCGTCAATTTACAAATGTTACGATTAAACAATAAAAAAAAATTGAGTTTTAACTACAAATAAAAACTAACATACAAAATAACGAATTAGTAGAATGTCAAATATATTATTACATTAAAATTTGTGGACTCTTGTTAAACTTTATGTATATAACAGTAGCCATTAGCCATTATGTTAACGAAAAGTCAATAATCACATACTATTAAAATTAAGCATAATAGAATACCCGCTAGTCATCATAGTAATTATAAAACATATAAATTGTCAAAATACAAATCACCTTACAAATAAATAACTATTGGAATTACATTACAATGTCAAATGGTTTAATTCTGATTATAAAAAATATATGTGAATAATTAATGTCAAATTTAAAATTATTTATCAATAATGTTGCAATATGTAGGTATGTGAAGAATGAGATTAGTTTAAGAATTTGTACAATATTCATGCTAATTATTGATATAGGTCATTTCTTATTATACAGTATAAATTCATTAATGTCATAAAAACAGTTTTCCATAAGCCAAGATGTCAGGTTTCTTTTTAATTTATAAATTGTAGGCAATACTTTGAATTGGTCAGGCAAGTGATTGTATATGTGTATAGCCTGTATGTATGCATTGTCCCTGTATATATTCAAGTTACACCAGGGACGATAAAGTTTAAATTTATATCTTTCATTTTTTCGACCCATATCTGAATTCTGTTTAAATAAGTCTGGATGCAACCTAACAAAGAGACAGAGCTCTCGAATGTACATACAGGCTAGCGGTAGTAGTCGTAATTTCTTAAACAATGGTCTACAGCTATCCAGATGCCAGGCGCCACAAATCGCTCTCACACATTTTTTTTGAACACGAAAAGCTTTTTCGACCTCTACCGAATTACCCCACAACAACAGACCGTATGAGAGAACCGATGATACGTAGCCGTGGTACGCGGTTAGTGCCGCTTCAGCACCTACCGTCTGGCGTAATCTACGTAAAGCGTAAACGAACCGATCTACTTTATTGCACACATAATCTATATGGACTTTCCAGTTACAGTTCTTGTCAAGCATAAGTCCTAGGAATTTCACTGAGTCAACTTCTAAAACATTTGTATTGTTGTATTGTATATTTAAATTAATTTTTTTGCTTTTGTAATTTTGAAATTGTATTAGTTGTGTTTTTTTAATATTTATTTTTAAATTATTGTTATCAAGCCATTTAATTATTTTTCCTAGGGTTAGATTTAGTTCAGTTTCAAATGTGTCCTTTTCATTACATTTCACAATAAGAGTTGTGTCATCTGCGAATAGTATGGTTGGGTGATGTGTAATTTTAGGTAGGTCATTTATGTACACTAGAAACAGAAAAGGGCCGAGAAGACTTCCTTGAGGAACACCGAATGCGTTTATTTTGAAATGTGATCGTGCGGAAACTTTTAGTTTATTTATTATTCTGTTTATTTCGACGCATTGGTACCGATTTGTTAGGTAGGATTTTATCCAATTGTTGGCAGTTCCTCTTATACCATATTTGTCTAATTTATGCAATAGAAGCGCGTGATCGACATTATCGAACGCTTTGCTCATGTCGAGAAATATCGCAGACACCGGTATTCTGTTATTTAATGCTTCTGTGATTGTTTTAATCAGGTTGAAACTGGCTAAGGTTGTGTTGCTGTTTTTTCGGAAACCGTACTGATTTTGCGTAAAAATATTATAGCGGGATGTAAAATTCTCGAGACGAACTAACATGACCTTTTCGAAAACTTTCGAAAGGATCGGTATTAACGTGATCGGACGATAGTTGTCAAGAGCTGTTCTATCTCCCTTTTTATGCAAAGGTTTAATAATCGACTTTTTTAAAATATCTGGGAAAGAGCCTTCTTGTAGAGAGAGATTAATAATGTAGCTCAAAGGTTTTGATAAATACTTTGATGTCATTTTTAATATCTTTGTATTGATGTCATCTATTCCTACCGAACTAGTGTTGTTTAAATTGTTGATAATTTTATGTATCTCTTTATGATCTGTGGGACTTAAAAATATTGATTCTGAATAATTATTATTAATTGTATTTGATATGTCATGAGTATTAAATTGGAAGTTATTTTGATTAGTCGTATTAATAAAATAATTATTAAATAGATTGCTAATGTCAGTGTGATTTTTGTTTGATTTTTGTTTAATTATATACAGGTAATTTTTTAGATGAAAACACTCAATATTTAAGGAGATATGCGAAATAATAACAAATCAATAAATAAGGTTAACAACCCGACTAAGCTAAGATGGTCACAAAAAAGCGGCCGTTCTATACATTATGCTGTCATTCCGAAATATATTGGATAGTACCGGTACAAGTATGGCAAAAAGTGTTAAAATTTTAATTAATTACAAAGTAAGATATTATGAAACTCTACTTTATTAAATGAAACTATCCAAAAAAGGTAGGGAAAATTTATAAAACAAAATCTAATAAGTAATTAAATGTCTTTGCGAGTTATAAAATTTATTGAAGGTAACAACAAAAAAGACTTCTCAGTTCACAACTATCAGCAATGTACTTATTGTACAGGGAGTATGATAAACATAAAATATGTCTTATATTTACTATAGTGGTCAATCCTTTTTACCCGACTGTGAGACGCAAAGGTGTGGTATAGTACTTAACAGCCTGTGTATGTACGTATGTTCCTTTAAAGCATTATACAGACCAAACCGCTGGGCCGATTTTTATAATTTCCATATCAATCAATTCTTCTTTGTACATCAAGTCTCACTAAAGACGTGACATTAGTGAAAAATCAATTTGGGCACCATACAATATCAATTGGGGTATCGTTAAATAAGTATTTAAAAATCATTTTTAATTTTTTCTTAACATTTTTCAATTCCACTTTTTTTTCGTTTAGGATCAATATCGATTTAAAGTGGCGTAACAACCATTCTCACGGTTTAGTGTACAATGAAACGGTGGACGGCTTAGCAAGAGCAGCGATCTGAGATGATATTCCACACCTGATGTATGCGGTGTATAGTGATTTTATTGGTGTCATCAAAAGGCAATGTTAGGTTATGTGGAAGGAGTACTTTGATGGTACAGAACGATCCAGTCACACCCACCTAAGTCGCTTTGGTTTGCCCAATGGAAAATTAAGTAGTTTTAAATCGGACTGAATTAACTGCAGGCTACGTTCCGGACACAATCCATTGAATAAATTTGCATTTTTAATGGGTAAATTGCCCTAGATTTAATGTGATTGATGACGTGTATTACGTTTTGATAGAATGTGTCTGCAATGTATCTTCAAGGTCTGGTACGGTGAAGGATGTAGGAGTCTGTAACAGTGCTCTGTCAGACCCTTTGTCTAATTTGGCCAGAGAATTGTATAAACTGTTGTCAATCAGGCGTGGATAAATTTTATTTCTATATACTGCCAAAATTTTATATATATATTATATATATTTTGTTTTTTTTTTGATTATATTATACTTACGTCTAATTTAGCCCGTACTCCTTGGCAGGCTATAGGCTATATTTTATAACATAACGATACGATATACGATAAATTACTATTTTTTCGCGCGCGGACTGCGAGATGCGGACGCTCGGTCCGAGCGCTGCATTTTTTTGTTAATATTAATTTAACTACCAAATGTAGGCAACCTCTTTACATTATTACTAAGCTGTCCACTCATGTATTTTATTTCACATCGTCAAATGTAATACTGATACTGATTTTCACATTGTTTTCACCAATGGTTTGAGTAGTTTTTGAGGAATTTTTAGTGTATAACCTAAGTTTTTACTTAAAAAATGGGTTAATAATAAAGCGGTTTTTTAGAAAACTCTCAGTATTTAATCCTTATCATTTTAAGTAGATTAGTTGGCTTGTCTTTAAATATGTGGGCTACTAGGCTGCCCTTGTATTGATTAGGTATTTAGTAAAAATTTAAACTTACCAACTGTTAATATTATGTAATGATGTTTAAGTGCATAATTATTTGAAATAAGTATTCCCGTATTTACGGAATACTTATTTGAAAATTTAAGCAAATGTCAATATGTGATTATATTAGGATAGTATGGAGAATGTCATAAACATTTTTTTACACACTTGTACTTTCCTAGCCGATAATATCCAATACATTTCAGAGTGACAGCTTAATGTATAGAACGGCCGCTTTTTTGTGACCATCTTAGCTTAGTCGGGTTGTTAACCTTATTTATTGATTTGTTATTATTTCGCATATCTCCTTAAATATTGAGTGGTTTCATCTAAAAATTTACCTGTATATAATTAAAGCAACGCTCTAATTATTTGTATCATCAAAAAATAGAAAAGGTGTATAATACTGATTTTATAGATTCTCACTATTATCGTGCCCTTTTCTGGGTAAATTTCTTAATAACTGGATAGTTACCTTTTGGATATTTATGAAAAGTTACGCTCAATTGAAGACCGATAAGAGCTTTAATATACGATTTGAATTAGGTCTCTAGATCGATTAATACAAGTGTAAGGCCGTGTTAAGTAGTTTTTCTAAAATATCGAATAACTTTTAAACGGTGTATTATTAACATTTTTTTATTGCCAAGAAAATTCAAGTAAATTCAGGCGAAGCCGTGTGCCAAAACATGTTGAACTGCACCCAGCAGTTTCTGAGATATAAGAAATCACCAAACGTCATTTCAGCAGGATTTTGAATATCTTCACAACGGATCAAGATACAAATGAAATTTTTGCACGCTCAATTACAGCCCCGGAACGCTCAAATTATCCGCATAAAATTTTCTTGAAAATATTATTATTTAAAGAAACGTCTGGCTGGAGTAACGTTTCGAAACGTTACTGGGGCCGGATTTGTTTTTTGCGTTTTTCAAGAAAACTATAATCAAGCAAATTACAAAAATATAACGCTCAATTAGAGAAGACGATGCTCTAATTGAGCGTAGGTAAAAAGTTTGCAAAATCCACAATATCTGGCTGGGGTAACGGACACTAGTCAGCTAGTATTATATAAAACATACACTTATCTTATTCAAGAAATGTATGATTATACATCATATCCCAAAAGTATAGTGACTGTTCTATTTACACCCTGTAGAAGCGGTACACCTAGTACTCGTACCCCCAGTACTACAATAAGCGTTATCTTATCTCCGTAACGAGAGTAATATTGATTTTGTGATAAGTCCTCGGCTAGTTACTAAAGGTGCTTTTGTTTAGTTTTTTTTCTATGGACGGTTTACACCACGTCAATTATGTACAGGTACCAGACAACGGAAATACAGAATGTAATATTAAGAACAATTCCATCTTTTTGCTAAAAGATGGCCCCGTACGAGTTTCTTACGCCGGTTCTTCTCGGCGGGCTAGGGTTGAACTGGATGTAGCCTGTTTGTTGACTTTCCGAAAATAGCTTGTTAAGTTTCATTTGGAAATAAAATATTTTGAATTTTGAATTTTAAATGAGTGATAATACTTTAGGGTGTGTATGGGTCCCGTATATAGAGTTTACTGTGAAAGTACCAGCGCTGAAATGAAAGTACTTTTTTAAAAATATTGTATGGGCAAATTCATGGTGTTATTTAAGGCATTTCTCATACAAACATGAAAGTCAGTACATAGTATTTCAGCGCATGTACTTTCGCATTATACTCTACATAGGAGGCACATACACACCTTAAAGTATTATCACTCATTTATTTTACACCTTATATATTTAATAGTTTTATATGAATTTATTATTGTTTTGCAAAAATACACAAACGGTTCCGACTAAGTCACGCCATGTCTGACTGACAATATTTCGTTTTTTACCCTTTGTGTACGAAACCCTAATATCGACGATTTTTTTTTCTTTTTAATATTTATAGACGCTTCACACCACGTCAATCTGGTTCTGTGCTAAGTATCCGAAGAACTTGTGTTACAGGTACCAGACAACGGAAATATATATTTAATACTTTTATACTATATACATATTTAAGATTTTTATTATATTAATACACACATTTAATACACATCCATGACCCAGGAACATGGAAAACTTTTTGTTCCTTCTGCGGGATTCTAAGCCGCAACTTCTCGGTCGAGGACCAACGCGCTTAACCGCTGCGCTACGGAGGTCATATGATTGAAAGACGTACATATGGTACTAGTATAACGACTTATCGCGTCGTCGTCGCGGGTTCGAATCCCACCGAAGGAACAAAAAGTTTTCAGTGTTCCTGGGTCATGGATGTGAGTGGATTTCCCAAACCGCTTTTTTACGCGGCAAGGCTGAAAACTATCCTAATTTTTCAAGATATTGTTTAAAAACAATATCTTGAAAAATATAGTTTTAATCGTAAAGCACAACGTTTATAATATGGCCCTATCATTATATTTTAAAAATAATTATTATTTTCCAAGAAAATTAAGCAAATATAGGCGATTTCCAATTTTGGTGGCTTGTCGCCGAACTATTTCGCTCAATATCAAGATAGATTAACTAAAAACTAGACGTAGGATTAGATTTAATTTTTTTTGTAGTCGTTTTATAATAGTTGACCATTCAAAATATATCAATTTTATTATATTAAGTACTGTAGTATAGTTTTACCGGCACAATTTAGGTCTGTCGCCGAGAATTTTCCAATTTTGGTGTTATTTACAAAATGATATTTCTACAAAACACCAGTGATTCCTAAAGCATCGAAATTACGTCATGCACTTCCTTTAGACACGCGCTAACCGGCTTAGGAGGTGGTTTTGTGCTGTGTCGTACCAGTTTCCCACCACAAATGTAAGTAAACCGTTTCATTGCAACACCCCCGATTTTATGCAATTTTGGTGTACTTAAATAATAATACTTGTGGCAGTAATATTTTATTGTTATTTTGAGTAATGGTAGGTTTTTGGTTTTTTTATTGTTTAGTATATATGTTATTATTTTAGTACACGTAGTTTTTTTTTAAGAATTTTTTTTTCGCAATTTCCAATTTTGGTGGGACAATTTTGGTGGTTTTGGTGGC
This sequence comes from Celastrina argiolus, assembly GCA_905187575.2. NCBI lineage: Eukaryota > Metazoa > Arthropoda > Insecta > Lepidoptera > Lycaenidae > Celastrina > Celastrina argiolus. Next base: position 14,606,570 of record LR994597.1, read on the forward strand.
ATTTTTAGACCAACCAAAATTGCTTTCTTGCACAAAAATTAGAAAATTCAAATAAAAATATTTATTTACCTACGTAACATTGCTTCATGATACCAAAATTATAAAATCAATTGAAAAATCGAATTAAATATTAATGTATCCCTTTTCTACTTTGGCTATTAACTATAGGTACCTATTCCAGATTACAGTGCTGAGAGTAACTTTTTTACTTTTGTGTGAGCAAACTCACAATGCTAAGGGACTTGCCCATGCAAATCACAAAAAATGCTGATACTTTCACAGTAAACTCTATAAGGGACGCTGCTTAACACTATTTTTTTATCCTGTAGATTGATATTTTTAAATTAGGAAGGTATTCTGTTACAGTAAACCGAAGAAAAAAACTAAATAAACTAGAGCAGAGCAGTTACAAAAAAAGAGAGAGTCAGAAAGAAAGAGAAAAGAAAACATCGGAAAAGATCCTCTCAAGCTTGAAGAACTGAGAAGAAAAGAACGCGAAAGATACCACAGAAAGAAAGCTGAAGGCAAAATTGTACCGTTGTCCGAATTGCCACCTCGAGCCCGTAGACTGAAACAGAGACGAAACTATATTAACTTCAAAGCGTACTCTGAAAGAAAAAAACGAAGAGCTGGTTCACCTTCAATACTGTCCAGCTACATAATTTACCCACCGAAATAACGTCACAGCAAACACATCAGCCAATTTCAAGTTCACTTCGAGTTTTGCGATCCCATAACAAAAGTCTTACTTTTACCATTGAAGCTGCTCCTGCTGCTCCTATAAAATGTGAGGTTTGTTGTAGTAAAATGTTAAGTTTCAAGGAATTTGACAACTCAAAAACCATTTCATACTATGTATGGGAGAAAGCAGCCAAAAGCTATACTGAACACAATAAAGAAAAATATATTAATGCAATTGCAAAAGTTAACAAAGTGGACACTCCTAAAGATGTAATTAAATTGTTTTTAAAAACTATAACGCCCTTTATGGCTCATTGTGGAAGAATTAAGAAGCATTACGCTTCTGTAAAGAAAATAAAAGAAGAAGAACTATCTGAAAACGAATGCTTAATAGGTACACGTTGACTTCAGTGAGAACTATAACACAAAATATAGAGAAGAAGTTCAAACAGTTCGTTTTTCTGAAAATAAAAGACTGTAATTAGTTGTAACTTATGGGAATAATTAATAAATGATAATTACAAATTATATATTTATTTAATTCGGTTAGTATAACAAGTTCTTGTATACTTTTATCACGAATAATAAAATGTTAGATAAAATTGGTACATTTTTTAAAATAAAATATGTTGCCCAGTCATGGGATCATCTTTCAAACTATACAATCATACTCGTATTAAGATGATATTTTGTTAAAATATGCTACATATTCGGTTAGTCTTTAAAATATATAAGTAGGTACAGCCATTAAGATTCATATTTAACTACCTATATAATATTATGCTAGTACATGTTCTGTCCATCTTTAAAGCTGCATGCTAGCTTGACATGACATGAATTTTAAGGTAAAGTTATTCAGGCAGGCAAGGGCCAAGGCAGTCAGTCTTTTTTTTTTTTTTTTTTTTATTGCAGTACAAGGTTTTTTCCATCCAAATATAATTTTGGTGGGGTGTAACAATTTTGGTGGTATCATTTTCAATTTTGGTGTCAAAAAACCAATTTTGGTGGGAGGTCAATTTCGGTGTCAGGAATAACATGATTATTTAAGGGAATATTTTTATTCTTCTTGATAATTTCATTAAAAGATAGTACTCTCTAACACCTAAAATCAAATTGAATAAAAAAAAATCATACATAAAAATTTCCACCAAAATTAGTAAAAAAATGCTAGTTGTTGAAATCCACTCATGTGTATTAAAATTGGTGTATAAAATAATAAAGATCTTTAATATGTGTATAGTATAAAATATGTTTCCTTTGTCTGGTATCTGTAACACAAGTTTTGGTTAGCATGCGGCCAGATTGACGTGGTGTAGTGTCCATAGATATTATTATTATAAGTATAGATTGACAAGTATATTTTACTTACCTATAGTAACAACATTATATATTCGTAACCGTGCAACTATGGTTATAAATATACGAGAATATCGAACCCAATACTGTTATTATAATTTAATCACTTAACAAGGCACGTTTTCTTCCATAGAGATATATGAAGTCTAAATATAGTTACGATTAGTTATGGTTAGATGAATAAGAGGGGTAGCATATAGCCCACACTACAGGTGTATCTACATCGTCAGCGCCTCCGTGGTCTAGTGGTTCAGAGCTTAGCTCTCGATCCGGAGGTCGTGTGTTCGATTCCCATGTTGGAATAAACAAAAAAAATGCTGTTTTCAAGTTTGCTTAGGACAATGCAGGCTGATCACCTGATTGAAGAAAGGTGATCCATGCGTCAGATGGACATGTAAAAAGTCGGTCCTGCGCCTGTTCTCTCGCCAGTCGTATCGGTTATCCATCCCACTGGGCTACGAGAGTGAAGGAAGAGAGAGTGCTTCTATGTATTGCGCACACACTTGGGCACTATAAAATAACTCCTGCGTTCCTGCCTGTTCCGGCCTGGATTCAATGAAATCGGCTACCGACACCGACATCGGTGAAGGGAGCTATTATATCTACCTCTCTCTTGTTGCATCTGCAACATCAAACAAAAAAAAACGTTTTGAACTGTTTTCACAGGCACTGTCAGCTGTCAATGTCAGCGTTGTGAATGATCTGAACGTTCAGAGCGTCTCCTGGAACAGACCCTATAAATACATAATATGAAAAAAAATATTAGTTACATTATTAGGTATTATTTATTATTTCTTATTTTTTTTTCCAAAAACATTGTTGTGTTTTGATGTCACTCATTGGCCCTAGCAGAATATCAGTGCAGTGGGCTTGCTCGCTGTGAAATGCTGAGCTGGGGTCAATTTTTGACATCATACAACATAATAATAAATTATTATTTTAGATACTATTGTTCTTTTCATATTGTTACATTGTGTTGTATGATGGTCAGAATAAAATTTTTTTTTTCTTTCTTTCAAAAACATCTACCGATTGCCGCTCTAATCATAAACAACGCAATCGACATTCTTGGGGAAAATGAGTTAATAGTATATTCGGAATCCCCGCAACGAGATCTACCAGGATCAAGCATTCAATGCTTAATAGCTATTGTACTTTTCGTTATTTTGTTGATCATAAACAAAATATGTGGATCCATTTCAAACTAGTAACTAGTCATAACCATCGTAAAAATATCTCAAAGTAATATTTAATAATTGCCATAGTGACCGCAGTGAGATGGTCGTAATACTCAGGCCACGCTGCTGCCCGCGAACCTGGTGTATCCCTTAGTCGCCTTCTACGACACCCACGGGTTTCCAATTCTTTACGGCCGGGAACCACGTGGCACCATATCCAATTATCCACACCATATATATATTGAAAAGATCGTTTTATTAAACTTAGTTCTCACTTTCATGCAATTATATAAATTTCGTTAACCACGTTAAGCTAACCACGATTACGAAAACTGAGTTGATATATTTGCAATGCAGCGACCGCCGAAATGGGATCTGTTTGGGAGACAATTTGTTGTTACTACATCCAATATTGCTTATTATAATCCAGTATTTGGTAAACAAGACATGTTCGTACAATGCACTCGTCATATAACATCTAGAGGAATTCCTTTCATAATAATATTATTGTACTTTGACTATAAATGGCTTTTCATAAGTCGTTTATGTTAGCGACGAACTTACGTAATTTTTATCGTAATTTTTGGCTAGTTACACTGTAACTACAATCCCTATTCTTTTATTTACGACTAGATTATGCCCGCGTCTTCGCCCACGTGGGATAAAAAGTATTGCTGTTCCAGCTATATATGAAAATAAATTGCTGTTCGTTAGTCCCGCTAAACCTCGAGAACGGCCGAACCGATTCGGCTATTTTTAGTCCTGAAATATTCGTGGAAGTCCAGGAAAGGTTTAAACGGTTTGTATTCTGAACGAAGTGGGCACGGGTCAGCTAGTATCCCACCAAAAATATTTTCATGTTAAAATCTTGCCAAGACGAGTCTACATAAGTATTTTATCCTGTGAAAATGTTATCAGATATCGCATAAAGCCAAGCTCTAAAGACTACACGCTCTAAACCTACAAGCTCTACACTACACCTTAATCAACTTCTATCAAAAAGTGATCAGATCTCATGTAGAACCAAAATTCTTGATCTATGCGCCCTTACTTTACCAGGTTTAGCTTTACTTACTCTACATTCCAGTGAAACGTGATGCTTGGCCGTTTTATTTCACACACGTTGAATGAATGCCTATGAAATCTTCGTAACGGTAGCAAAACGGCCAAATATCACGTTTTAACTGAAATGTAGAATAAGCCTGGTAAAGTAAGGGCGCATAGATCAAGAATTTTGGTTCTACATGAGATCTGATCACTTTTGGATAGATGTTGATTAAGGTATAGTGTAGAGCTTGTAGGCTTAGAGCGTTTTTTTAGATGAAAAATACAACATATCATTGCAGTAGTGCAACGCACTCAACATACATAAAGTCGGAGAGGAATTATATGGAGCAAAAATCGGACCGATTATTGGTCCTACAAAAAGTAGGTCGTAGGTTTTTTAAGTACTTGTATATTATATTCCTTTTATGAATTAAAGATCAGATGCGTACCTACAATAATGATCCATTTTGTACCGTCCAACATATTGGATTCAAAATGGCGGCATTTATATTTAAATAATTTTTTTGTTGGTTTTGTAGCAATAACAGATTACATAAATACATAAATAGCTTCAGCTTTCAAAGACCTTCGGAAGTAACCTAAGAATTTTGATGATCTATAAATGAGTCAGCGACGAAATCGGGGGTTTTTAGACATCGATAAAGTCTAAAGTATAATAGCTACGTTCAAACTTTGTATGTTTCATGTTTTTACTGGTGTATATTTCAAGTTTTATATGTTGAAAATTTCAAGTATTTAGCATCATCCAAAGCAAAGTTATGATGGTTCAAAAAATCGACGAAACCTTTCGAGAAAAGGCAGGTAGTGCCCTTGCGTTTCGCTTGGCTCGTCTTGGCGGGGCACGACTGTGCCCCCAGATGTGTATAAAGTTTTATGATGATCGGTTTCGTAGTTTTCGCGTGAAAACGCAACAAACAAACGAAAAAAGATATAAGGACTAGGAATTAAGGAATATAAGAAGGTGTAAATTAAATGAGTGACAATACTTTAGAGTGCGTGTATGCCAATAATGTAGAGTATACTGTGAAGTAATCAACGCTGAATGACTTACTTTTGTATGAGAAATGCCTCACCATCATACATTTTCCCATACAATAATTTAAAAAAGCACCTATTTCAGCGCTAGTACTTTCACAGTAAACTCTATGATGCCCATAAACACTCTAAACTATTATCACTCATTAATATTATAACCTGCATACCCTCTACTTATGAAAAAAATTTCACAATTATTAGCAATTTAATTTTCTCAGCACATTCGTGCGATAGAAAAGCCTTAATTACCACTTATTTGTCGCAGTCGGGTAAAAGGACGAGGACATTGACACCTTCTCGACTGTCCCTTTTCTTTTCGTCGTGAAAATTTAAGTATCCCACGGAGGATGGGCATCCTGTCTGTGGGTATGTGAGTCTCTGCTGCGCCCTAGCAGATGGTGAATGGTCGCACCCCCTACTGCGACCTACCCCTACACTAAAAACTAGGCGGTACTCTTTGTACCAGCCAAGCAGGCAACGGGATCCCTTGAGCACACACCGCGACGACTGTCCCGCACCTATAATAGTAGTTATAGTGGTGTATTAAAAAAAATTGTACCGAATTTATAAATAATGATGATCATGCTAAATGGAACAAAACAATGATTGCGATAAAAAATAACCGCGTGGGGTTAACGCGGGCGCTCGCTCGCCGCGCCCGCCACATCCGCTCGCCGCGCCCGCCACACGCCAGTATATAACCAGTTTATGTTTACAGAAAAAAAACAATTAAAATTTTTATTCCATGTAAATATACATATTATGTATATGTCGCAGTCATCTTATTGAATCCGCTATTTAATTGAATGACTAGCGCTTTCATTGAATCCTGTTTTTACCAACAAATATTAGAATCCGAGACTAGGACAGCCATTTAATATTATAGTTTTAAACTTCGAAATTTCCGAATGAGTACTAATAAAACGAACATTAAAGTAAATTAATCAAAAAATATATCAACACATTGCTATCTGTACGAGCTGTTTGACGCTATTATATAACCGCCTAGTGATTCAATTAAATAACCAGATTCAATAAGATGACTGCGACATATATATTAGGTTGGGGAAAAACTTTCTTCGCATTTTATATAAAAATGTATGTATGACATCTGGTTGAATCGGCTATTTCGATAAATGCCTGCGCGTTTATTGAATGACGATATTTAATTGATTGAATAGGCCGAACGTTGATTGAAACAAGCGTCACTAACGTCCAACTAGTTAGCAGATCGGAATCATATGCAATCTCACGCCCAGGGAACCCTCGATAATTCTAGAGGGCCCCGGACGGAGAACCACGACCAGAGATAAAAGATCTCTCTACGTGGAGAATATTAAATGAGTGCACTCAGCTGAATGCTGAAGTGCAAATAGCCTGTTCTTATGGAGAGAACCTCCGCGACATAACGCGAGAGAAAGACCAAGACTAGTTAGCAGACTGTAACAATGCCCTTTAAATAGAGCGGACGTAAAATCAGTCAGGTAATTGAAATTTAGTTCATTTTTCCTGCAGTGTATTCACCAAAACAAATATGGCGGCAAACAGCTCGCACCGATAGAACATAGTTGATATTTTCATTTTCATTTGGTGTGACATATGATCAAACCTACCCTACCAAACATTACAAAGTATGCTATATCCCATTCAATGACTATGCTAAAGGACGTTCAGTCAAGACGTTGAACACGATACATTAAACAATTTGATGAGTTGTCCTTTAGTAATTCAATGAAATGTCGTTATTTCATAAACGCGCTAGTCGTTCAATTAAACTGCGACATATATATTATTTCCAAGTCTCAACTATAAGTGTTATCAAAACAGCAGGTCCAATAATATCTAACCTGATTACAAGTCAACTTCCCGAACTAGGAGTTCACCAGATGGAATACCGACCGTTTAACTATAAGTGGAGTGTTCGATAAATCTAATAATACATGCTTTACGACCGGGTTTTGTTCGTTTACGATTATTATATGATGAATCATTAGGGCCTTTTGACGTACGAACTGCTCGGTTGAAGATCAAGATGTGTGTAATAATATAGCTATACAATAAACCGGTTACTAATAAAAATATTTACACACTGTATATTAAGATATACAATTTTTATATTACGTATTTTGCACATTCATCGTAAATCTTCCATTGTTTTCCTCTGCTCATTGCTTTCCTCTCAATAGCTTTCCTCTCTCTCTCTCTATATATACTGTATTATCTATGCCTGTGCTGCTACTGCTTGGAAGAAATTACTACCTTAATAATTTTGATGATCTATAAGTGAGTCAGTGATGAAATGGAGGGTTTTTAAACATAGACAAAATCTAAAGTATAATAGCTACGACATTCAAACTTTGTATATTTCATGTTTGTAGTGTTTATAGTGTCATTACATCTTGAAACTTTAAACTTTTTAGCATCATCCTAAGCAAAGTTACGAGAGTTCAAAAAGACGACGAAACGTTTCGAGAAAAGATAGGTAGTGCCCTTGTGCTCCGCTTGGCTCGTCTTGGCGGGGCACTCCCGTGCCCCTACATAAATGAAATGTTTTGTAAACCAGACGTCTCGTGCGGCGTGACAGCGGGATCCCCTTACACTCGAGAGGTTTAATAGGACCGGGGTTGAAGACCTCTGTGGCACAGTGGTAGCCCGGAGTCGCGGGTTTGGATCCCGTAAAGGAACAAAAAAGTTGTCTGTGCTCCTAGGTCAGATATGTGTATTAAATATTATGTAAACAATATCGTAAAAATCTTAAATTAAATATTATGTAAAAGTATTAAATATTTGAAGGGGTCATTGTGGACTACTTTGGATTGTCCCCATCGTCAGAAAATAATAGGTCTCATAGACAATACCGGTATATAACGGGTGTAAAAAGAGCTGTCACTATAACTTTGGGATATGATTATACTACCTTCTCTCATTCTAGAAATGTATTTTTATTTTTTTTTACAAAAAAAAAAAAAATTTTTGCTTTATTGTTATTTTTGCGACAAAAAAAATAAGAAATGGAGAAAAGTTAATTTTTTTTTAGTTTTTCACAAAAAAAATATTAAAAAAATACATTTCCAAAACGAGGAAAGGTAGTATAATCGTGACTCAAAGTTATAGTGACGTCTCTTTTTACACCCTGTATATTGTTCGAGAAATAACAAAGTTGCTGTGCCGTTGCTGAGGTGCTTTCCCTTAAGTTTTTGGACTTTTGGGTAATTACAATTTTGTACTGTCTCCCGTACGTAACGTACTTGCCTGGGGAGGGAAACTGGAATACTTCCTACTCGTCCTATTTTTTTTCAGCTGATTAATTTCGTTGTGGGTCTCAAGACAGATTTAGCTTGTCCCTCGGGCACCCCCGAGATTACATCAAAGGTTTGTCGTGGTTGGTTACCGCTGTCGATCCTGGCTCACAGGAGTTGCAGTGGTGGGAATGTGAGGTGGGCCACTGCCCGTTAAAAAAAATAAAGTTTTACCCTAAACTATTCACACATGAGATGGATGCAACCAGATTAGTATTGAGACGCGACTAAGTCGGAGACATCTTGGCAAGATGGTGCGGTGCTCACGGTATCCTCCCACAAAGTCTCCAGTTGACAAGTGTCATCTTGCCACAGTTTGATGTGTCTGTATGTGGTATGATGGTATTGGAGCACTCAAATGGATGTATTGATTTTGATCTCGATTTGTTGGTTTGAAAGTTTAAGTTGACTTGTGTTGTGTGTGACGAAGTAGTACTTAAGTTGACAATTCGTAGGTACTTATTTTTAAGCTATTGCATAGGGACTGAATCCAGAAATTCCGTAACGAAAACACTCATTTGACCCTTTGGGTGGTGGGGTTCGAATCTTCGAATAATAACTCAAACTCGTTACTAATAAGAATTATATTTCCGAACATAGTCCCAAACAACAATAAAAATCCTTCACAATACTTATGTTCACAAATTTTTTCGATAGCGCGATGTAGAAAACTGCAGAACAGTAACAACGCCATCTAGGTTTAACATTGTGAACTAAAAGTTACATAAAAAGTTTATTGAACCATATAAAATAAAAAATACTATGCAATAGCTTTACCGCGGCAGTCCCCGAGTGCCACACGTCTTTTTTATTTTGTTTGTTTATGAATGAAACTACGGATTTTTAAGCTTTCACGAGCCTTGTGCAATTTATTATCTGGATACCGCTCCAAGAATTGAAGAAATAAATTTCTACCCAAACATCCTTGACTATGTATATTTATAAGTCACTGAATTGAAATCTTTATAAATATTTATTTGGATATTTACGTTCTGTGAGAATTGTGCAAGCAATAATGGTGGATCAGCGTGTAGCATGACACTGTAGAAATGGCATCGTTCTATGGAAGGATAGACAAACAACAGATTAAAATTATATGACATATTTTGTCATTTTGCCCCTAAAATCTGTGTGTATGTTTTTATTGCTGTAAACAAAACAATATTATCTTCATTGTAACTTTGTAAGTCGTTTATTATTTTTTAATAAAAAAACAAGTTAGCCCACTTCGTTGAGCGTAAAAAAAAAAAAACCGTTTTAACATTCCCTGGACTTCCACGAATATTTCAAGACCAAAAATATTCAAATCGGTTCAGCCGTTCTCGAGTTTTAACGAGACTAATGAACAGCAATTCATTTTTATATTTTACGGGTTACTCGTAAAATATAAAAAGGGTCAGCTAGTCTTATATATACTGTATATATAAGACTAGCTGACCCTTGCCCACTTCGTTGAGCATAAAAACAGTTTATGATGAAATTCAACTAAAAAAAACAACCCCTAACTCGGGAACGCGGAACCCACAACGCGGGAACCCGGAACCCGCATCATGGGAACCCGAAACCCGCAACCCGCAACGCGGGAACGCGGAACCCGCAGCATGAGAACCCGAAACCCGCGGGAACCCGGTACCCGCAACGCGGGAACCCGGAACCCGCAACGCGGGAACCCGGAACCCGCAACGCGGGAACCCGGAACCCGCAACGCGGGAACCCGCAACCCGCAACGCGGGAACCCGGAACCCGCAACCCGGGAACGCGGAACCCGCAACGCGGGATCCCGGAAACCGCAGCATGGGAACCCAAAACCCGCAACGCGGGAACCAGGAACCAGGAACGCGGGAACGCGGAACCCGCAACGCGGGAACCCGCATCATGGGAACCCGAAACCCGCAACCCGCAACGCGGGAACGCGGAACCCGCAGCATGGGAACCCGAAACCCGCAACGCGGGAACCCGGTACCCGCAACGCGGGAACCCGGAACCCGCAACGTGGGAACCCGGAACCCTCAACGCGGGAACCCGGAACCCGCAACGCGGGAACCCGGAACCCGCAACGCGGGAACGCGGAACACGCAACGCGGAACCCGCAACAATGAACCCGCAACGCGGAACCCGCACCATGGGAACCCGAAACTCGCGACCCGGAACCCGCAACGCGGGAACCCGGAACCCGCAGCATGGGAACCTGAAACCCGCAACGCGGGAACCCGGAACCCGCAACGCGGGAACCCGGAACCCGCAACGTGGGAACCAGGAACCAGGAACGCGGGAACGCGGAACCCGCAACGCGGGAACCCGGAACCCGCATCATGGGAACCCGAAACCCGCAACCCGCAACGCGGGAACGCGGAACCCGCAGCATGGGAACCCGAAACCCGCAACGCGGGAACCCGGTACCCGCAACGCGGGAACCCGGAACCCGCAACGTGGGAACCCGGAACCCGCAACGCGGGAACCCGGAACCCGCAACGCGGGAACCCGCAACCCGCAACGCGGGAACCCGGAACCCGCAACCCGGGAACGCGGAACCCGCAACGCGGGATCCCGGAAACCGCAGCATGGGAACCCAAAACCCGCAACGCGGGAACCCGGAACCCGCAACGCGGGAACCCGGAACCCGCAACGCGGGAACCCGGAATCCGCAACGCGGGAACCCGGAACCCGCAGCATGGGAACCCAAAACCCGCAACGCGGGAACCCGGAACCCGCAACGCGGGAACCAGGAACCCGCAACGCGGGAACCCGGAACCCGCAACGCGGGAACCCGGAACCCGCAACGCGCGAACCCGGAACCCGCAACGCGGGAATCAGGAATCCGCAACGCGGGAACCCGGAACCCGCAACGCGGGAACCCGGAACCCGCAACGCGGGAACGCGGAACCCGCAACGCGGAACCCGCAACGCGGAACCCGCAACGCGGGAACGCGGAACCCGCAACGCGGAACCCGCAACACGGAACCCGCACCATGGGAACCCGAAACTCGCAACGCGGAACCCGCTACGCGGGAACCCGGAACCCACAACGCGGGGACCCGGAACCCGCAACGCGGGAACCCGGAACCCGCAACGCGGGAACCAGGAACCCGCAACGCGGAACCCACAACGCCAAACCCTTCCGTGAACGTTGCTGGTTCTGCGCTGTCAAATGAAATAAATAGTATCCTATGTCCGTCTACTGGCTCTAAGTTACTTCCTCACCAATTTTCAACCATATCGATAAAGCCGTTCTTGAGTTATAAATAATTTAACTAACACGACTTACTTTAATACAAATAGCTGATGTATAGATGGAACTAACATAAGCTAACGCCCGGTGAATGCTCCCGTCACAGTCGGTCCAGCCGATTCGGTGATCATTAGTTAGATAACGATGATGATGATGAAAAGAAGCCTAAATTAATCCTTATAACTTTAGCTATCTACCAGTGAAAGTCTCGTTAAAATCGGTCCAGCCGTTCCAGAGATTAGCCGGAGCAAAGAGACACGCTAACAGACAGACAGACATTTTTTTTAAATTGCATTTTCGTTTTCAGTAGCAAGAAAAAAAAAAGACAGAACAGACAGACGTTAACTTCGCACAAAGACAAATGACGACAAAAGACATAGTGGCGTCTTATCATGACGTTTTCGATTTTTTTTTTAATTGTTCGTGAATTATGACCATGGATCTAACTCCTTCGATCTGATTTTTAAATTAACATTTATAATATATTCTTATTACAACTTATAAGTTAAGTACTTTTTTTAAATAGGTATATTTATAGTTGTTAAAAGATTAATCGATTTTTTGAGTAAGTCTCTAGTGTTTAATAAGAAAAAGTGTTAACTGACGTAACATTATCACGACGTTTATTTCATTAAATCATAATTTGTATATTATATTTAAGATCGTTTATCAGTGAAAGCAAATCGTAAAATAACTCATATTGGTTATGTTGACAATAAATATCTAATAATTATAAAATAAAGTTTAGTAAATTCTGCAGTTTTAACAAAAAGAAAATATTTATTTTATTATGTCGTCGTTACAACGTTACGTCGCTCATTTTTGATAAACTGTCAAATGTTACCTATTAAAATGACCCGACTCTCAGATTAATAACTAAAGCATAGATACCGGGTAAAAAGCAAGAGCAGAGACATATTTCTGTTCTTGTCTCACTATACGACACATGCTAATGGGAAGGAAAGGGAAGTCTAGCTGTCCGTTACTTTATTTTTTTAGGCTTGTCACCACTTTGGGCGATCACCTCTGTACGAAATTGCTCACAAGTTTCATGTCAGCTAGTTTGAGCTAATTTGATGTCTTTATTCGAGGGACGTCCATAGTCGACATCACATGTCGATAAAAATGAAAATAAAGAAGAAGATATATTGTTTATACTATCTACCACCCAGTATAAATTACTTTCCTCTCAATCTCCGTCTATGTCTATTAAGCTTAAGGGATTTTAGTTTGCCCCAAAAAATATTCAAGATTTCTTCTTGAGGAAGTTTTCTAATATTATTAATAGGATACATTGCTTCCGCGTGAGTTTTTTATTTTAAAAAACCTAAGTCAATAAGCATCTAATCTAAGAAGTATTAGCATCTTATATTCTTAGATTCTCGTACCTCGGTACTACTATTGCTAAAATATAAAGATTGTAACATTGTGATGCCGTTCAATATTCTGGAGGAATCTAATCTACTAAAACACTATTTAACTACATAAAAGAAACTACAAAAACAACAGTATATTTAGCGTTTGTACTGGACGTAATGCTATCTATTCAAAACAACGTTACGTGTAAAATCAATTTGACAAAATTAAGAATGTTGAGATAGAGGATATGAATAAAAAGTAAAGTCATATATACTTACACCACAATCAAAAGTCAGGAAGAGATTGCTGTAAGCAGTAACACCGCCTTTATTTACAATTCCTCTTATTGCACTTATCTACTATACAATTGATTGTATTTTATGTTCAAAAAAAGATTTTTTTATTCCTTTCTATTTCCAAAATACTATTTAAAAAAAAAACTATTAGATAAAAAGTATAATATTATCATCCAAGTCATTCTTATCAACCCATTTTACTGTACTGCTAGTGTATGGAAATCGTACAGTGCAAGTAATATTTAATGGTGTAACAACACAGACACACACAGACATTTGGCATTTCTAGCATTTGGAGTGGGATAAGTAAAAAAAATGTATTCAAAAATATATTTATTACGTATAATAATATTAAATTAACAATGGTAAACAACGCTTACAAACATACAAAAAACTGCACCAAAAATACAAAAAAGCTCTCTCAGTCTATCAACGCAGCATGCACTCCAGTTACGTAGGAGAGCCATGAATTTGACGATACAAATGGACCGACAGGACCGGATTCATACCTCGGCTTCACAGGAAACCCGTGTGCATTAACATCAAGGTGATACAATATTCTCGTTTGCAATAAAATAATTGGGGGTAAATGTTTAGAGCAAACATGACTCTATGTAGCTTCTGGTTTTCCTATGAACTCGAACCATTTTATTTTTGGAGCATGATTTTGTAAAAAACCTGTAAATACCAAATAGCAGATTAATTATATTTAACTATGTATGGTAACAAGGTATTTTTAAAAATAATAAAAGTTAAAAGTACCGAATATATCTATTCAAACATAAAGTGATTATTTCGAACGGTTATCGATATAGATATGTACATCACTATGAGAAACTTAACCTTTTTGTTATGTAAACAAATATTTTTTAATATAATGCAAACACCGCATACTAGTAGAAACTATAATAATATACACATACATCTATTAAAATAAATTAGTTCTAGCCTATTTGGATAAATTTACTAAGCCTATAACATTTAAAACATACTTATGAAAAGATATTGTTCCGTCACAGTTTTCTTTTCGAGATGTAGGTATAACTTTTACACGCATTCACTAAGCAAGGCTTTTTCCGAAACAGTTATGTTGTAAATTGCAAAAACTGTAATAAATCAGATGAGAATTATTATCTATTACATTATAATAATAAAATCTAAAAGAAAATGTTTTCTTCGTGTTTTATTGTTGACAAAATAATAGGATGGCATATAATGCTACCAATTGAAGTTGTCGCTAATTTCTAAAGAGCTATAAAAATACAGAGACGTTTTTATTTAGTTGGTTTGATACGTTTGACAGACCACCAAAATTTGACAGACCACCAAATCGACCTCTGACCTGGTGACAACGCGCAAAAATCATGAAGTTGCTGTCTCTTTTACTCTCATGAATCTTTGCATTTGAAATTTGTTAGATAGATCGCTGTTTTTAGCTCTACTTTTTACACTCCTTCTATGTATATCCTATTTCTATGACCCGACTATTTATTAGTGGTGGACAAATAGTTTAATGAATCCAAATAGTTTAAGTTTATGTTAATACGTTATTTATAGCATTTCATAATTTTTATTTTCCATTTGTAAACAATGTCGTTACCATGACACCCGTGTCATATAAACTGGCAACGACGTGAATCGATTGAGCCCAGGTTCAAACCCCGCGTGACCATCACGTATTTTCTTCTTTTTTCTAATTTTCTGCTTATTTTTTTCAACATTTTCTTTCATAATAACCTTTTCGTGACAATAACGAACATACCGTAACAAAAAATTGCGAAATTGGTCAAGCCGTTGTCGAAGCGCACACGACGTAACAAATTTTGGAGGTCGTTTTTTTACACTTTGGGCTACATTTTTGGGGTTTTAGTAAGGAACCCTACTTTTTTTAAACATATAATATAGCCTATGTTCAGCGCTAGGAATGTAGCTTTCCAACGGTGAAAGAATTTTTCATATTGGTTCAGTGGTTTCAGAGCCTATTCCATTCAAACAAACAAACAAACAAACAATCAAACGTTACCTCTTTATAATATTAGTATAGAAAAAGAAAGATAAAGAATAATCCTGCAGTTCATCCGTTTGGGAGCTACGATGCCACACAGACACATACACATCAAACTTATAACACCCCCCCATGTTTTTTCGGGTGTAACCGCCTTATAAATTTAGATAGTTATTAATCAGCTAAGTATGTTTTCGGTGAGTTTTTCTTTTATTTTGGTCAACTAATAACGAAATTACTGAGTTGGCTCGCAGCCAATACGCATTGTCATTATTCGGTAAATAAAAGCGTTGATTGCACGTGCTAGATAGTAATAGTTATAACAAAGTACAAAAATACTTCAAGTACAGTTGCAGGGCGAAGGTGAAAGAAGATTAATATTTTGAAACGAGGTCATCAAATTAAATAGGATATATCTATATATATTCTACAAGGTGTAAAATAAATGAGTGATAATACTTTAGGGTGTGTATGTGCCTCACACGTAGAATATAGTACTGTGAAAGCACCAGCTGAAATACTTACTTTTGACTTTCATGTTTCTATAAGAAATGCTTCAACGTCATAAATTTGCCGGAAAAAAACCTCTTTCAGCGCTGGTACTTTTACAGTAAACTCTATATATGGTAGCCATACACACCCTTAAGTATTATCACTCATTAATTTTATAGCTTTTATACTAATAATGTCAAGCTGAAGAGTTGGTTTGTTTGAACGCGCTAATCTTAAGAACTTCTGCTCCGATATTTGAAAATTTTTCGGTGTTAGATAGCCCGTTAATTGAAAAAGGTTTTATGTTATCACGTTAAAACCAATAAGAGTGGAGCACCAAAGAAAAATTATATCGGGGGTTTTCACGAGTCGCGGTTCTACCTATACCTAGTACATTATAATACACTAGCTGTGCCCGCGACTTCGTTTTTGAGTGACTTAAACCGTTTATGCAGCGCACGCAACGAGAGTCCTCAAATGTGAATAATTTTCCCCGTTTTTGCTACATTTTCAGTCACGCTTCGCTCGTATTAGTCATGGCGTTATGTTATATAGCCTAAAGCTCTATAAATGGACTATATACACAAAAAAAATTTTTCAAATCGGACCAGTAGTTCCTGAGATTAGCGCGTTTAAACAAACAAACAAACAAACTATTCCGCTTTATAATATTATAGTATAGATGTGTCTATTTTTCTTGAGAAAACGTCAATTGAGACATGCCAGTAGATTCTGTCATCAGTCTCCCTCACAATTCATGAAACTATCAGCTAGTTCACCTGATATTGACTCTATATATGACGACCTCCGTAGCGCAGTGAAAGAGCGCGTTGGTGCTCGAGCGAAAGGTCGCGGGTTCAAATCCCGCCGAGGGAACAAAAAGTTTTCAATGTTCCTGGGTCATGGATGTGTATTAAATGTGTGTATAATATAATAAAAATCTTAAATATATGTATAGTATAAAAGTATTAAATATATTTCCGTTGTCTGGCATCTGTAACACAAGTTCTTCGGATACTTAGCACGGGGCCAGATTGACGTGGTGTGAAGCGTCCATAGATATTATTATATTGAAGCGTCCATAGATATTATTTGGCCTCCGGTTCTTCATTTCTCACTAAGGACTGTGAGTCGCCTTACTTATTTCCGGTTAAGGATTTCTATGAGTCCTTTACTCTGCTCTGGTAATTAATACTGCCGGTCACAGCCGTCCGCGTACGTGCTGATAAGTTATTAAATAATAATCAGTCGTAGCACGTATTTTTGCTTTGGTTTTATTTGTCTTTGATTTTTCTGTCGCGGTGGGTTCTGGTCCTTCGAACAGGCTTCTGCACTCAGTATCTTCGTACTGGGCGCGCCATATTTATTTCCCCACGTGGGGGGATCTGAGGATCTCTGGCCGTGGTTCTCCGTCCGGGGCTCTCCCTGTTCGAGGGCTTCCGTTGGGCGTGAGATTGCATATGAGTCGGGTAATAAATAGAAAATGATATGAATCGAGAAAATGGCACTTAAAGCTTTATCGTTAAGTGCCATTTTCTCGAAACCGTTTTTTTGATTTACTGCTCTGTTAATTACCAGGGCAGTACTCATTTACCGTTAAGGATATCTGTGAGTCCATTGTATCTGTGTTCGATGCACTCTGATGATGATGACGCCGATGACGTCACGTAATTTGTTACGACCAATAACAGGTCTATGTTTTATGTCTCCATCGTCCGTCGCGACTCGTGAGCAGTTAATATTGTATTTTACTGCCCAATAAAATCAATGGCACATCACTAACTGAGATTCCCGTCGATAACGTGGCTTCAAATTCATACGATTACTTAAACGCTACTTAATTAAGTGGCGATTTTGTCACAAGTTGCCATGCCCTTTTTAACATATTTTTTACATACCTTTGTCAATAAGAAGACAGCATAATGGTCCTTTATTAAGCACTGATTTCGTTAGTAAAAAAGTTGCGAATAAACGTCCTCTAAGTATGTAAACAACCAGACAGACAGAAAGTTTACATTTATTTGTCTGTATGATTTGAAAACCGAACCACGAGCATCTCAGGAAATGTCTGAAGTAACATTCAACGCGCATTTTTTTTTTTAATTTCTTTTAATAGATACTATATATACTAGCTAGTACACATTTTGTTAGAGCAAAATATGAATTATTGCAAAATATTAGAGTCTGCACGGGGTCAAATTGACTTGATATAAAGAATCCATAGATTAATTGTTTTTTCAAAAAACTCCAGGAGGCTGATCGCTAATCATCGCTTACATACCAAATCGCGATAATTTAGCGTACCTTATGTCAAATCCCATACATTTTGTTATCGAACTTTGTAAGCGATAATTAGCGATGGCATCTTGAATCAGCCCCCAGATGTGTTTATCAACTATTATAGCTTATGATCTGTTCCAGGCGAAGATGACGGAGCCGGGTGCGGTGACCCCGGACGCGGAGGCGCTGGTCACCGGGCAGGTGGTGGTGGTGAAGAAGAAGCCCCGGGGCAAGCCGCAGGTGGAGCGCCCGAAGCAGGTGCTGCTCTGTCTTTCGCTCAAGAACCCGCTGAGGAAGCTGTGCATCAACATCGTCGAGTGGAAGTATCCTTTACTGAATTGGCGAGGGAATATGGAACGCCTGATGACTTAAAAAAAATCGGAACGTCAATAAAATAATGGCTACTACCGGTTCAACTCGGTAGAGAAGAACCGCCGTAATAAATTATATTTCATCCTTAAAACATAATATGAGTGAGAATACTTTAGGGTGTGTAGAGCCTATGTAGAGTATACTGTGATAAGTACCAGCGCTGAAAGACAGTACTTTTTTTTTGGTGACGCAAGGGTTGCGTAATCAAAAAAAAAAGGTACTACGCATCTACGGCCGGTTTACCCGCTAAAACCAATGGGCTTGTGCCACCATAAAGAGGTAATGCTCGTAGACCTTTCATAGAACCCATCCATTCTTGCCAGAAAATTTCAATAGTGTTTCTTAGCTAACTTTTTAACGTTTTTAGCGGTGGTAGAAATTATAATTAGTTTACTATCGATAGAAATAGTAACTGAATCTTATATATTTATAGTAAGAACTCAAATTTATATTTTGTACACATTTTATATTTTGGAAAATTGTAAACAACTTTTCAAAGTGATTTGACTGTTTTTTGCCATAAAATTATAGTTTATACTTTCGACACCTCATATCAACCGAGCTTTGAAATCATCTGAATACTTACCGCAAGTAATAAATCAGTATAATATTAATGATTTTACTGTAATTTATGAAGTGTGTATTTAGTACGTATTTAGACTTTAGAGTAATGAATGATTGCAACACATTAGTTGGTCGGAACATAATCTGTTTAAAATCGAGTTATTAATAACTGGGTATTTATTTTAGTTATTATTTTATTATTAACTGATGACATCTGCGCGTTACCGATATAAGTTATAAAATATATGAGTGATAAATATTAAGGGTGTGCGTGTGCGTACTATGTAGAGTTTACTGTGAAAGTACCAGCGCTAACTTACTTTCAACCTTCATGTTTCTATGAGAAATGCCCCAACTTCATAAATTTGCCAATACAATAATTGAAAAAAGTAACTGTTTCAGAGCTGGTACTTTCACAGCAAACTCTTTATACGGGGGTCCCGTACACACTTTAAAGTATTATCACTCATTAATATTACAGCCTGGCAACAACAGTGGGCAAGCAATATTACACCTATGTATTTATGTTTAATTTTTTAATTTACTTTTATTCTATTTAATATATTATGTACTTTTGCGCAACTCCCATTATCTATCATTGTTTTCTCTAACACCATAAGTTTGCCTGGAAGAAATTGTATTGTATTGTATTGTATTGTATTGTATTGTATTGTATTGTATTGTATTGTATTGTATTGTATTGTATTGTATTGTATTGTATTGTATTGTATTGTATTGTATTGTATTGTATTGTATTGTATTGTATTGTATTGTATTGTATTGTATTGTATTGTATTGTATTGTATTGTATTGTATTGTATTGTATTGTATTGGATTGTATTGTATTGTATTGTATTGTATTGTATTGTATTGTATTGTATTGTATTGTATTGTATTGTATTGTATTGTATTGTATTGTATTGTATTGTATTGTATTGTATTGTATTGTATTGTATTGTATTGTATTGTATTGTATTGTATTGTATTGTATTGTATTGTATTGTATTGTATTGTATTGTATTGTATTGTATTGTATTGTATTGTATTGAAGATATTACTTCAATAATTCCCTGAGCCACGTCCAGACCGTTCGAGTACATGATCCTGACGACGATATTCGCCAACTGCATCGCGCTGGCCATCTTCACCCCCTACCCCTCCTCCGACACCAACCATACCAACCAGGTTCTGGTGAGTAGACTCTATTTTCTATTAATATACAAATTATACAGATACAAACTTTAAAAAAAGGGAAAAAAACAGGCTGAATTAAGAACCTCCTTCTGTTTTTGAAAGTCGATTAAAAATCAGTAACGTGCAAAAGCGATGCCTGTCCTATCGGGGATTTAGAAGAGTACCTAGTGGAGAATGTTCACTATTTTTTATTTTTAGTTATCCGTAAACTGTTGAAATTACATAATGACTAAAAAAAATTACGATACGTCAAGTACTTTGCGAGTTATACGTAAACCGACACGACCGGCGAGAGAATAGGCGCAGGACCGACTTTTTTCATGCCCACATTTTGTCAGACAATGCATTGTCCTAACCAAACTTGAAAACCACATTTATTGTTGTTCCAACGCGGGTATCGAACCCACGACCTCCGGGTCGAGAGCGAAGATCTTTTCCACTAGACCACGGAGGCTATTTATATTCCATAATATACATACAGTTTGACCATGCTGCCGAGTACATCTTAGCAATCAAGATTTACCCTGAAAATTACATGACCGAAAATCGATTCTCGAAATACGAGCTCAGAAACGTGGTTGTATTAAAGAATATCTGTCTGTCTGTATTATTGTCTATACAGATACCCTAGGATCTAGATTACAAAGCACGCGACATGCCGGCAGACATCCATTTGCTAGAGTGCTTCAGTTATACTTAACAGTGTCTCTTATCTGTTAATTGCTTTCAGAATACTTTACTGGCTATATAAGTTGCGACAGCTCTTCGTTTGAACTTCACTTCTATTTCTATCTAACGCGTTATAACGAGGCAAATAAGTCGTTTGAAACTTCAGTTTTACAATGTATAAGAATTATGATCAACTAGCTGTGCCCGCGACTTCGTTCGCCTGGTTTTTGAGTGACTAAAACCGTTTATGCAGCGCACACAACGAAAGTCCCCTATATCCTAATTATATATCCTGTATGTGCATAGTAGACACTCTTTATTTATACTAATATTATAAAGCGGAAGAGTTTGTTTGTTTCTTTAAACGCGCTAATCTCAAGAACTACTGGACCGATTTGAACCCGCCGATTTGACCGATTGCGACCAATAGGAGCGAAGCATCAGTGAGAAATGTTCCAAATTCGAGGAAAATTATTCACTTTCGTTGCGTGCGCTGCATAAACGGTTTAAGTCACTCAAAAACCACGCCAACGAAGTCGTGGGTACAGCTAGTTACTTAATATAGCTAGCCTATAAAAAAAACAAAGGTCTGAAATCACCACAAGGAGTAAATCTTACTATGCTGGGGCTCGCGGGCTCTTAGTCTATAGTCTATACTCACGAACGCATTGTTCGTAATTGGCCTAAGTCCTGACCAGGGGGCCTATTACGCAACTTCTGTGGCTTTCACGACCGTGGACATCAACTGACATTGTGACGTTAAATCTTTTTAAAACACGATTTAATATGATTTTTTAAATGATTTTATCAAATTAAAAGTGTTGCTGTGTGGTGTGTGGTGCGACCACGGCTTGACCTTGACCATTTTTGTACCTATGCATTTCTGGATTTCAATTTGAATTATTTTCTTGTTTCAGACTTTTTAGACCCATTTTTGCGAAGTCGGGTTATAGTTTTTTTAACTCACTTGGTACAGAGTTGAAATCTTCCGTTAATCATTTTAATCATTTATTCAATCACAAGAATGCAGTACCAATATAGATATTATAAAAACACAATTATCTGTACATTCTACCATAACATAATGGTGTGTGAGTAGGTATAACAACCCTAATATAGTAACTAAAAAAATTGCTTACTTAAAATGTCATACAATTTATACATAGTTATACATAGACTAACAATTAAGATACACATTACATAAGGCATGATAATTTCAACTATACATTGTTCAATTACTACATAATCATTCAATAATAATATTGTTACAGAAAAATGTCAACTCTTAAATCTAATCTTATAACTAACGATTTACATTTTAAGGAAACAGCGATTTATTATTATAAGTAAAATACTCATTAATATTGTAAAAGCAGTTTTCAGCTAGCCATTTTGTCAATTTTCTTTTGAACACATTATACGGTAAACTTTTAAACTCGACAGGTAAAGAATTATATATTTTAATTGTTTGTACGTAAGCGTTATCTTTATATATATTTAATTTACATAGTGGGTAGTAGATCTTATATTTGTGTCTTTCATTTTTACGTCCTAAGTCTGATTTAAGTTCAAAATATTCGGGGTGTAATCTTACAAAAATACAAGCTTCTTTGATGTACATACATGTTAGCGGAAGTATGTTATATTTTTTAAATAAAGGTTTGCAACTATCCATATACCATGCACCAGAAATCGCTCTAACGCACTTTTTCTGCAACCGAAAAGCCTTATCTATCTCTACAGAATTTCCCCATAATAAGAGCCCATAAGAGAGTACTGACGATACGTATCCGTGGTAAGCACTAAGCGCTGCGGCAGTGCTTACAGTTTGTCGTAGTCTTCTGATGGCGTAAACGAAACGATCTAATTTTGTACATAAGTATTCAATTTGAGCTTTCCAGTTGCAGTATTTGTCCAAGATAATACCGAGAAACGTAGCAGTATTTACTTCTTTAATTTTAGTGTTATCATGATAAATATTTAGATCAATGACTTTTCTTTTATAATTTTGAAACTGTATTAATTGTGTTTTATTGATATTTATTCTTAAATTATTATTATTTAGCCAATTAATTACTTTATCAAGAGTTTTGTTAACGTTGCTCTCAAAGTTTTCTATATCTTGACATTTGATTATAAGCGTCGTATCATCTGCAAATAAAATCATTTTATGCGTAGTTACACTAGGTAGATCGTTAATATAGAGTAAGAATAGGTATGGGCCTAGAATACTTCCCTGTGGGACTCCACATTTGTTAAGTTTGAAGTCTGATTGGTTGGTATACTTCTTGTTGTTAGAAATTTTGCTTATCTCTACACATTGGTAACGGCCAGATAGATAGCTCTTGAACCAATCATTAGCAACACCTCTAATCCCGTATTTTTCTAATTTATAAAGAAGTAAACCGTGATCCACATTATCAAAAGCCTTGGACATATCCAGTAATATAGTCGCTACAGGAATTCTGTCATTAAGGGACTCCGTGACAGATTTTAACAAATCAAAACAGGCTAAGGTTGTACTACTATTTTTGCGAAATCCAAACTGAGTTTGTGTAAGTATGTTGTGACTTGACACATAATCAGAGAGTCTATTTAACATAACCTTCTCAAATATTTTTGAAATTACCGGGATTAACGTTATCGGACGATAATTATTAATGTCAGTTAAGTCACCTTTTTTAAATAAGGGTTTTACAATAGACAATTTTAGTTTCTTTGGAAAAATTCTTTTTTTGGTTATTTTGTGCTTTGTCTGTGTTTTTCCCCCGTTCATCTCTATTTTCCAGTTATTAAGGTACACAATATGATTGTGTACGTATTTCTAGTAATACATAAAAAAATAACGCGTAGAGAGACTGCGCCGATGACAGACTTAGGGGGTTGTTAAACTACAGTACGTCCGAGATAAATTTAACACAAACGTAAACAAAGCCGTCTATGACACAACCATAGACTAGTCAGTGATGCCAATTGGCCAATATTAATACAATGATTATAGTCGACCACTTGAATCCATAGCATATATTATATTCTACAGTCGGCAGTGTCAAAATAGCGTATTTTTACTGTAAAGGATTTTCATTTGACGTTTAAGTTCGTGTTTCACCAAGCAATGTTATCCCTCTCGTATTTCCTGTCAATGAATGAGATGGCATGGTATTATAATTTATAACATGGCGTGTTAACTTTAACATTGCTTGGTGAAACACGGCCTTAATATGTTAATTATTGTTCAACTGTTATAAAATGTATTGGATAATGAGATATGATTGTTTAATATGTCTGTGAGTGTGTTGATAAGTGTGCACAATAAGTGAATACGTGAAAATTTCGATGTTTCCGGTTTGTTTACCTTTAGGTTAAATTTATCAGGGACAAACTATAGTACTGCCAGAATTTCAAGAAGCTATGGTTTGTCTATGGATAATAAAATAGAAAAAATCTGAGGGTATGTAGAGTACTTACTTTCGTAACGCGCTTAGGGCGGCTAGGGTGGCGCGAGCATTTTCCCTGGTAATCCCACACATTCCTCGTGTTCCAGGACAAAGTGGAGTGGATCTTCATGGCGATCTTCACGGGGGAGTGCGTGATGAAGATCGTGGCGTACGGGTTCCTGTTCCACCCCGGCGCCTACCTGCGGAACACCTGGAACAGCTTGGACTTCACCATCGTCACCATCGGGTATGTTTAACAGTAGGTTCCTCTGACGGTAATCACCCATTGAATGGTCTTCAATATCCTCAAAGTAAGCCGCAAAATATCGGCTTCTTTACTAGCGATCGGCAACAATTAGTCTTTTGAATGTTTTTTTAATCATAATATAACTAGCTCGACCGTTGCTCACTTCGTTGAACATAGGAAAATTGAGATGAACCGTTTAAACCTTCCCGGGAGTTCCACGAATACTTCAAGACTAAAAATAACCGAATCGGTTCAGTCGTTCTCGAGTAAGACTAATTATCATTTTTATATATAAAGGAAGAAAATATATCTATGGACTATGCAAAACTAAAATTATTGAAGTACCATTAAAATAATGAAAATATTAAATTATTTAATACAATACAATACAATACAATACAAATATACTTTATTGTGCACACAACAAGTTACAAAAAAAACAAAAAAATATACATTACAAAAATCAGACATGCACACAAAGGCGGCCTTATTACTAGATAGCAATTTCTTCCAGACAACCTTATGGTGTTAGAGAAAACAATGCTAGAGAATGGGAGTTGCGCAAAAGTATATTTAATAAAATAAAAGTAAATAAAATAAAATAATACATAAACACAATAAATATATAATATATGTATACAATATAATATAATACATATATCTATATATATATATATATATATATATATATATATATACAATAGATAAACCTACATGATATTTTAATTTATAATAATAAGTGTTAGTTACATAAGTTAAGGGTTGACACAATATGATTCCAGATAATGATTTTTTATAAGAGTTTTAAAGCGATGTATAGTTTTAGCCTGCCTTATATGGATAGGTAAAGAATTCCAAAGGGAAATGGATTTTACAATGAAAGAGCAATTAAAGTATTTAGTGCGGTGGATAGGAATGTCAAGAAGAAGATTAGATATAGATCGTAGTTCCAGTCTGTCAGAGGTACGGAAGTTAAAATTACTTTTTAAATAAGTGGGACAATGGGAGTCAAATAGGATGTTATAAAGGAAGGAGAGAACACGAGAGTCACGGCGGTAGCGGATTGGCAACCACTTTAACTTGAGGCGATACTCGGAGATATGGTCAAATTTACGTAAACCGAAAACAAACCTCAAAGCCAGGTTTTGAAGGCGTTCAATTTGTTCAGTTGTTCCTCCGTCAAGTTAGTGAAAGAAGCGTCCGCATAATCTAAATGGGAAAGGAGTAGGGATTCAGCCAAAACTACCTTTGTGGGTATCGGAAGAACATATCGTAGACGTTTTAGGGAACGCCAGGTAGAAAAAACCTTTCTACTAATCTCTTGCAATTGATGCGTCCACGATAAATGTTCATCAAAGTACACTCCCAAGTTTTTAACCACTTTACTGAAAGGTATTGTTACACCATTTATAAGGACAGGAGGTAAAGAATCATGGTCAACTCTAGAAATTAGCCCGGGGCTACCAATTACAATTAATTGAGTTTTAATAGGATTAATAAGAAGTCCATGATTCTTGCTCCATTCACAAATATTCGACAAATCGTGATTCACTAGATCAAAAGCGGAATTCAGATTGTCCAAAGGAGACTGTGTGTATATTTGAAGATCGTCCGCATACAAGTGGTAGGATGATGAAATCGATATTGTTATAGGGTTTATAAAAATTGCAAACAGAAGAGGAGATAGCACACCACCCTGAGGCACGCCGGCATAGATATAACTCCAATCGGAGAAATAATCAGATGATTTGTGAACAATGTGTGAACTCGCATTTTTTTGTCAATAATAGTCTAAGGTTCAAGCAAATGATATCTATATAGATTATAGCTAGGAAGAAAAACCAAACACTAAAATTTATCATACGTTTTACGTGAATGCCGTACTTTCAGTAGTGCCTCTCTTTCTCTCTGATAAATGTTTCACCAATCAGCATTCAATATGAGTAGTTAATTTGAATCTATACTAATATTATAAAGCGGAAGAGTTTGTTTGTTTATTTGTTTAAACGCGCTAATCTCTGGAACTACTGGGCCGATTTGAAAAATTATTTTTTTGTTGGACAGTCCATTTATAGAGGAAGGCTTTAGGCTATATAACATTACGCTGCGACCAATAGGAGCGAATCGTCAGTGAGAAATGTTGCAAAAACGGGGAAAATTATTCACATTTGGGGGCTTTCGTTGCGTGCGCTGCATAAACGGCTTAAGTCACTCAAATACCACGCGAACGTAGTCGCGGGCATAGCTAGTTGATCATACATTTGAATAGCCTTTCAGAAACCAGCCGTTAGTATATAAACATACCATGCAGATGATACGCGACCGAAGTTCTGCATGATGACGCGCGTAATGATATTTGAATTTTCTGACTGTACGCTGTCGCGTACAGTCGCACTAGATCGGGTTTAAGTTCAGCAGCAACTGATTCTGTAGAGCACACAATATATGCGACCGAAGTTCGGTTAGATTGCTGACGAAGATCCGAAGGCAGCGGGGACACTGAATACGTAACAAAGGCCCGTATAAATAAAACAATCTAAATCGCAACCTCTGCTTTGATTGCTTGATAGCAGAAGTTGCGTTTGAGATTGTTTTATTTATACGGACCTTAGTTCATCTTTGACAGAAATTATCACCATTTGACAGATAAAAAACGTTCCACTTTTGAAAATGAAGAACTTTACTTTAAATGTTACACACTTATTTTTTTCTGTATTTAAATGTAAAAATAAATATTATACTTATTTTCATAATGAATAGGAGCATGTCCATATGCATGTGCCCAGTGCGCCGGTATTGTGGCGCAGATATGCAAAATAAATTAAATTATGTTTAGAATATTTAAGATACGAGTAGGTATAAGTTTTAAGAATTAAGAAAAAAATTTTATTACTAACATAGGTGTAAGGTTTTAATGTAATTACTAACGCTATGGACCATGGTCTGCAATAAACATATTTTATTTTATTATTTATTTATTTTACTATTTTTCTATAATCTATTCTGGATTCAGTTCACTTTTAAAAGTGAAATCAAATCAAATCAAATCAAATCAAAACATTTTATTCAGAATAAATTTTTACAAAATGTTTTCTGAACGTCGAGACTATTTGATGCCTACCACCGGTTCGGGAACTAGCCCAGCGAGAAGAACCGGCGTAAGAAACTCGCATGGGGCCATCTTTTACCAAAAAGATGGAAAATTGCTCTTTTTTAAGATTTACAAATGTCAGAACTAAAACTAAATAACAAAAGTACAGTAATTTTATAGTATTAAAATATATCCTTGCAGAGGGCTACCTTATTCCCAAGGTGTGCTGTCATTCATAAAATCATTTACTGTATAGTAAGCTTTTGCACACAAACGTTCTTTGGCTACTTTCTTAAACTTATTGTTAGAAAAATTTTGAACGTTTTCTGGGATCCTATTGTATAGGCGTATACATTGGCCCTTAAACGATTTTTTTACTTTACTAAGTCTAGTCACTGGTACATCAAGTTTATGCTTATTTCGAGTATTTCTATTATGGTTTTCACTTTTCTTCTTAAATAAGTGTAATTTTTTTTAACATACATTAAATTTGAAAGGACGTACTGAGAAGGTACAGTTAAGATTCCTGTTTCCTTAAACTTTTCTCTAAGTGAGGTGTTAGGGGCCAGTTTGTAGATTGCCCGAACAGCTCGCTTCTGCAGCACAAATATATTATTTATATCTACAGCGTTGCCCCATAGCAAAATGCCATAGGACATTATACTATGAAAGTAACTAAAATACACTAGACGTGCTGTACTTTCATCTGAATATTGTCTAATTTTACTAACTGCGTATGCTGCTGAACTGAGTCTGTCGGCCAGCCTAGCAATATGAGGGCCCCACTGAAGTTTTGAATCTAATAACGAAATGTTATTTATCTGACAAATTTTCAAGTTTCTAGTTCTCAAGTAGAGGTTGCGATTAAGATTGTTTTATTTATACGGACCTAAATGTCAGTCGCATAAGTTCGGCACTTACGGTGTGTTTATAGCCGAATACGTTAAAACGTAAAATCTGCTGCGGACTTCGGCATAGTGTGTTTAGACACTAAGACTTTCAGACCTCAAGGACAGCGCGACCTGTCTCGCTAGACTCACTATATCGAGACGGCCCGTGACCTATATACGGTGTCATCGCGGTAATCCGTGCGTTTTATGTGGCATTCGCTGTTCACGCGAGCCAGTAGCGATTCAATTACGAGATACTAGTATATGTAGAACTAAAGAATAACATCAGATAATCAACAATTAACCCAAGTCGTTGAATGAATATTACATTTATTTGCTTTTGGACTCATTACGAAGAAAATCAAAACGATAAGAAAAATCTAATAAGTTTTTAATCATTTAAGATATTTGTACGGAGGTTGGTGTAATGTCTATGTAGGGTTAACAACGTGACGTCACAATCGATAGTTTCCTTCTCGTTTGCACATTATATTTAATAGCTTAGTATCTTCATTATTTTTAATGGTACTTCAGTCATGTTAGTTTTATATTATTTATTTACTATGGGGCTATTATAACATAAATTAAATAAAAACATTCAAAAGACTACAGAGATGCTGATAGAGCACCGAACATCTGCGTGAAACCATGACAAATACAACAATAAATACAACGACGATAGCCTACATAATCGTTTTTACTATTTTGAATTATTACTCATAACTTTGACATAGTTGTGTTAAATCTGATAACCTCCGTAGCGCAGTGCTCGAGCGAGAGGTCGCGGGTTCGAATCCCGCCGAGGGAACAAAAAGTTTTTCAAATGTTCCTGGGTCATGGATGTGTATTAAATTTGTGTATAAATAATAAAAATCTTAAATATGTGTATAGTATAAGTGTATTAAACATATTTCCGTTGCCTGGTACATGTAACACAAGTTCTTCGGATACTTAGCACGGGGCCAAATTGACGTGGTGTTAAGCGTCAATAGATATTATCTGGGGGCACGGTCGTGCCCCCGTCAAGACGAGCCAAGCGAAGCGCAAGGGCACTACCTACCTTTTCTCGAAAGGTTTCGTCGTTTTTTTGAACTCCCATAACTTTGCTTTGGATGATGCTAAATAGTTGAAAATTTCAAGATATACTGACACCAGTGTTACATAATGCTGTGTCATTTATGTATTAGCTTTAAGACAACGTTGTGTCAAAGATGACATTGACGTTGATGCCTAACTTAGTATTAATATTAGTCCCCCAGGGAGGCCCCTAGAGGTAAGATCTCTGTACCTAGTTATTTATAAGATACTGTTTATTAAATTATCTACGTGTGAATAAAGCCAAATACGATTAACTAGAAGTTTTATTATTGGACGTGTAATTGGATCCTAATAACAATAACATATATGCTGTGGCACTAAACAACCAGTAAATACATGAATAATACAAGTTTGAATGTCGTAGCTATTATACTTTAGATTTTATCGATGTCTAAAAACCCCTGATTTCGTCACTGACTCATTTATAGATTATCAAAATTCTTAGGTTACTGCCGGAAATCATAGAAAGCTGAAGTTATGTATGTAAGCTGTTATTGCTACGAAACCAACAAAAAAAATATTAAAATGTAAATGCCGCCATTTTGAGTCCAATATGGTGGACCATCATATTGGATCTGGGCGTCTGTAGGCGTTGCGGCGCTCAGCGTCGCGGCGCTGGGCGTCGCGGCGCTGGGCGTTTGTAGGCGTCGCGGCGCTCGGCGTCGGCAGGCGTCGCGACGCTGGGCGTCAGCAGGCGTCGCGACGCTGGGCGTCAGCAGGCGTCGCGGCGCTGGGCGTCGGCAGGCGTCGCGACGCTGGGCGTCTGTAGGCGTTGCGGCGCTCAGCGTCGCGGCGCTGGGCGTCGGTAGGCGTCGCGACGCTGGGCGTCAGCAGGCGTCGCTACGCTGGGCGTCAGTAGGCGTCGCGACGCTGGGCGTCTGTAGGCGTCGCGGCGCTCGGCGTCGCGGCGCTGGGCGTTTGTAGGCGTCGCGGCGCTGGGCGTTGGCAGGCGTCGCGGCGCTCGGCGTCGCTGGGCGTCGCTGGGCGTCGCGATACTGGGCGTCGGCAGGCGTCGCGACGCTGGGCGTCTGTAGGCGTCGCGGCGCTCAGCGTCGCGGCGCTGGGCGTCGGTAGGCGTCGCGGCGCTGGGCGTCGGCAGGCGTCGCGACGCTGGGCGTCTGTAGGCGTTGCGGCACTCAGCGTCGCGGCGCTGGGCGTTTGTAGGCGTCGCGGCGCTGGGCGTTGGCAGGCGTCGCGGCGCTCGGCGTCGCTGGGCGTCGCGATACTGGGCGTCGGCAGGCGTCGCGACGCTGGGCGTCTGTAGGCGTCGCGGCGCTCAGCGTCGCGGCGCTGGGCGTCGGTAGGCGTCGCGGCGCTGGGCGTCGGCAGGCGTCGCGACGCTGGGCGTCTGTAGGCGTCGCGGCGCTCGGCGTCGCGGCGCTGGGCGTCGGTAGGCGTCGCGGCGCTGGGCGTCGGCAGGCGTCCCGACGCTGGGCGTCAGCAGGCGTCGCGACGCTGGGCGTCGGTAGGCGTCGCGGCGCTGGGCGTCGGCAGGCGTCGCGATGCTGGGCGTCTGTAGGCGTCGCGGCGCTGGGCGTCGGCAGGCGTCGCGACGCTGGGCGTCTGTAGGCGTCGCGGCGCTCGGCGTCGCGGCGCTGGGCGTTGGCAGGCGTCGCGGCGCTGGGCGTCGGTAGGCGTCGCGGCGCTGGGCGTCGGCAGGCGTCGCGACGCTGGGCGTCTGTAGGCGTCGCGGCGCTGGGCGTTGGCAGGCGTCGCGGCGCTGGGCGTTGGCAGGCGTCGCGGCGCTGGGCGTCGGTAGGCGTCGCGGCGCTGGGCGTCGGCAGGCGTCGCGACGCTGGGCGTCTGTAGGCGTCGCGGCGCTCAGCGTCGCGGCGCTGGTCGTCGGTAGGCGTCGCGGCGCTGGGCGTTGGCAGGCATCGCGGCGTTCGGCGTCGCGGCGCTGGGCGGCCCAGCGACGCCGATCGCCGCGACGCCTGCCAACGCCCAGCGCCGCGTCGGCAGGCGTCGCGGCGCTGAGCGTCGGCAGGCGTCGCGACGCTGAGCGTCGGCAGGCGTCGCGACGCTGGGCGTCGCTGGGCGTCGCGACGCTGGGCGTCGGTAGGCGTCGCGGCACTGGGCGTCGCGGCGCTGAGCGTCGGCAGGCGTCGCGTCGCTGTGCGTCGGCAGGCGTCGCGACGCTGGGCGTCGGTAGGCGTCGCGGCGCTCGGTGTCGCTGGGCGTCGCGGCGCTGGCTACAAGATTCATGGGGCCACAGATCAATATAATAATAATCCACAATTAATGTATCTCATTGATACCTTACACAAAAGTAATAAATATGTTGATGATGACACTTGGTGGTAAAATTAATTCAAATAGCAGTTGATGTGTTTCATTCTAGGTCAAGGTTGTTGCCGAAAGTTTGCCAAAGTCCATGGAAATGGGGCGATGGATTTATTTATTGTTATTGTCATAATCGTTGGGAACTTTACAACATTTGCGCTCTTGTTTGATAAAGATTTAGTGTAATTCATTTCTATTAAGACAATAATAATCCCACCAAAAACATTTTCATGTAAAAATGTTGCCAAGACGAGTCTACATAGCTTACCCTGTGAAAAAGTTATCAGATGTCGTATAAAGCCAAGCTCTAAAGACTACTCGCCCTAAATCTACAAGCACCTTGATCAAAATCTATCAAAAAGTGGACAAATCTCATGTAGAACCAAAGTTCTTGATCTATGCGCCCTTACTTTACTAGGCTTAGCTTCACTTACTCTACATTTCAGTTAAAACGTGATACTTGGCCGTTTTATTTCACACACGATAAATAAATGCCTATAAAATCTTCGAAACGGTAGCAAAATCTACGCATTTGGAGTTTTATGTAACGTTTGTTTTTCGTTAAATACACCGACAGTTATATTATCTTCATTGTGACCGACAGCAATTTACAACTATTAGCTGCCTGCATATTCGCGCTAATTTTAAATAAGTGGATAAAAACAAATTTTCCTCTCATAAATAATATAATAATATATATTCTTCATCTTCGGTAAAAGTCGGTCACCGATTAATAATTGGTGACTGACTTTTTGTAGATGAATAATAGAATATACTGATTGCAACGCACTCAACATACATAAAGTCGGACATAAATTATATGGAGCAAAACTCTGAACGATTATTGGTCCTACAAAAAGTAGGTCGTAGGTTTTTTTGCTGCCGCGACGCCGAGCGCCGCGACGCCTACAGACGCCCAGCGTCGCGACGCCTGCCGACGCCCAGCGCCGCGACGCCTACAGACGCCGCGACGCCTGCCGACGCGGCGCTGGGCGTCAGCAGGCGTCGCTACGCTGGGCGTCGGCAGGCGTCGCGGCGCTGGGCGTTGGCAGGCATCGCGGCGCTCGGCGTCGCGGCGCTGGGCGTCGGCAGGCGTCGCGACGCTGGGCGTCTGTAGGCGTCGCGGCGCTGGGCGTCGGCAGGCGTCACGACGCTGGGCGTCTGTAGGCGTCGCGGCGCTCGGCGTCGCGGCGCTGGGCGTCGGCAGGCGTCGCGACGCTGGGCGTCAGCAGGCGTCGGTAGGCGTCGCGGCGCTGGGCGTCGGCAGGCGTCGCGACGCTGGGCGTCTGTAGGCGTCGCGGCGCTGGGCGTCGGCAGGCGTCGCGACGCTGGGTGTCTGTAGGCGTCGCGGCGCTCGGCGTCGCGGCGCTGGGCGTTGGCAGGTTTTTACAGCAAAAAGTTTAGTCGTTTCGCGGTTTAGACATTTAATTCACCAAGTTCGACCTTATTTTGTAGCTGAAACTTTTATTCTTATAGCATGATGTAATAACCTGTAATTAAAAGTGCACTGACCTTGATAATGTACTATAATCGACATAATATTGTATGCAGAATTGTTACTTTTGTTGGTTGTTCATAGCAATAAATTAATAAATAAGTTCCAGTTACCAAAGTTTAATATAACTGTTTCAGCATCATGAGTCAGCTGCTGCAGTTCATCTCGAAGGACCTGTTCGACGTTAAGGCTCTCAGGGCGTTTCGGGTGCTCCGTCCTCTGAGGCTCGTGTCTGGAGTTCCAAGTGAGTGTTATTTGGTTTAACAACCTTTTAAGCAGATCTCCGACAGATCTGTGGCCACTTTGAGTAAAATTGACATTCGAACTGCATTTGAATTTGACGGTTTTTTATTCATACTAGCGCCGTTGAATTATATAAAAGTGGGTGTCAATTTTATGAAATTATTCCCATCCAATATCATTGGTATTGTTTTCAAGAGTAGCATAGAAATTACTAAATTAGTTTCAATAGCTGGTGTGCCACATTTTATTTTCATTATTAGAATAAAGTCTTAAAATTGGTACTTTAGCTTTGTCGATGATTTTCTTTTCTTTATATTTTAAATTTAAAAACTATTTCTATTTCAATGGGTTTGTAGAATATAAATTCAAACGTCTCACTTTCCAGGTCTCCAGATTGTACTGAACTCAATCCTCAAGGCGATGGTGCCGCTGTTCCACATCGCGTTCCTGGTGCTGTTCGTCATCATCATCTACGCCATCATTGGCCTCGAGCTTTTCTCGGGCTTGCTTCATGAGACTTGCTACGACAAGTCTAGTGGTGAGATTATTAATTTTTAAAATGCCAAACATATTGATTCTTAAGACGTGTATGAATGTGACATTAATATACAGGATATCTCATGATTCATATTATATTGTAAAGACGAGTGTCGGGGTGACATAAATGATACACCGGTTGAGCGCATACTGAATATATTGTCTTAACAAATATCGCGCAGCGACTGACTGCAGCGTTCTCATACAATCTTAATATATAGCATGCACAACATATACCTAGTATAATATCGACATGTATATATAACATTAGGGTCGCTACAACATTCCCCCCTTTAAAAAAACGAGAATTACAAATTCTTACAATACAATAGTTATACATTACAATTATTACAAACATGCGGTAGGTGGCAGAATGGCCACCGGTAGCGCCATATCTTATAACAACACTGGATATGTTTACAATAATTACACGCTACATAAGTCCAAACATATCATAATAATGATATACAATTACATATACGCCGTCTGGGCGGTCTGTGGACTGGGCTTGTCGACAGGTATTACAGATACAGCTGATAACATCTCTTTTCTAGCCCACTTTTTAACACTTTTATTACACTTATGCATAAGCAAATAACCACCCATCAACAGCAATAACACCACAACACTTGTTATCACGATGCCGTAAACTTCCATTTTCTTTTCCATGGAAGAAGTACTGGCCCCGTTTGCACCATTTTGGGCTATAACAATATCCTCTTGTTTACTATAACTTTTACCCATAATGTAAAAAAAAATAAAAAAAAAAATATATGTGTATATAATTGTGTAGTGCAAGTGTATATAATTCTCACAATAGTAAGTTAAAAATATTTGAATACTTCTAATAAACACGTATATTTAACTTGAAATTTTGTTTATTTGCGACCTACTAAACTAGATTGTAAAACTAATGTCATATACAAAGCTATAACATGCTATACTATCTTTCATATTATTTAACGTACTGTCCATATGTAAACATAATATCGCCTCGCAAAAGCTTCGCTTACTCTATGACTCTTAACTAATAAAACCTTACTGGTCGTTTAATCGCCCGACCGAACTTCGACGTACGCGTAAGCTCCTTCGCGGGTTCGATTCCCGTGCAACTATTAGGTACTGCACATACATTTTGCGGTAAGTCCGTCTGTTGTTCTTTACGCAAACTCGAAGTTCGATCTTGTACAATATGATATGCAGGTTTTAAACGATCTATAGATATACTCGCCTGTCTACCTGGCAATTGTATAACATAGACTTTTCCACGCCTATGTAAAACGCGGTATGGACCGTCGTAAGGTGTTTTCAGCGGTTTACGCACTGTGTCGTCGCGTACAAAAACATAATCAACGTTACCTAAATCCGGATGCACAAATAGTGTGCGCGAGTCTTTATGTGTCACCGGCTTGGGTTTCAAGTTACTTATAATGTTACGTAGATTATCCACGTATTGGCTATGATCTAAAATCTTACAATCCGTATCGGAATAAAAATCTCCGGGTAACCGCAGCGTAGTACCGTATGTCATCTGCGCTGCGCTTATGCCGGTATCCGTCCTCGTAGCAGTACGTTAACCTAACATTACCATCGGTAATTCCTCTACCCAGGAACTAGAGCTAAACCTGGCCATCAAAGAGGCTTTCAGAGAACGATGGAAACGCTCCACCATGCCGTTAGCCTGAGCATGGTACGGAGTGGTGCGGATTTTAACTATCCCAAAATTCTTCATAATCTCCCTAAAAAGAGTGCTCTCAAATTGCCTACCCTGGTCGCTTGTCAGCTTAGTAGGGCAGCCAAAACGAGATATCCATCCCTCCACTATGACTCTAGCTACGGTCTCCGCGGTAATGTCCTTGACAGGATACGCCTCTGGCCAACCTGTCTGTCTGTCGACGATGGTAACCAAATATCTATAATCCTGAGCTGTAATGTTAAGTGGTCCGACAATATCAACATGTATGTGTGTGAAACGTTCCGCTAAAGGAAAAATACCTAATTCCGATTTATTATGTCTTCCCACCTTAGCACGTTGACAATTTATACATTCCTTTGTCCATTTACCTATATCACTATTCATCCCTAACCAAAAAAATCTTTCTTTAATTAATTTTTTAGAAGTTCTAATCCCTGGATGACTTAAATCGTGTACCGTATGAAAAGCTTGAATTCTAAATTGTTCTGGTATGTACGGTCTAATTCTGCATGTAGACGTTTCGCACACTACTGGTATGTCGCTTCCAGGTAACATTATTTCTTTAAATATCAAATTACATTCATTATTGTGCATAGATCGTTCGCGTAACTGTGCCAACTGCTTATCGTCACGTTGTGCTTGCGCAATTGCAACGTAGTCTAAAACCGTGGGTCCTGCAATTGTATCAACGTGAACTCGTGATAATGCATCGGCGACGATATTCGTATCGCCGTCGATGTGACGTATTTCTGTGGAATATTCGCTGATGAACAATAATTGCCTAATCCGACGGGGTAATTCGTTACTGCTATTTACTTTTTTAAAAGCGAATGTCAACGGCTTATGATCCGTATAAATAACGATATGCCGACCCTCAATTAAATTCCTAAAATATTTAATAGCTAAATAAATGCCTAAAAGTTCTCTGTCATATGTGCTATATTTAGTCTGAGCTGTGGACATTTTCTTTGAGAAATACGCTAACGGAACCCACTTGCCATTAATGCATTGCTGCAATACGGCTCCTACACACGTATTCGACGCGTCAGTCATGAGTGCTAGGGAGGTATCATGTTTCGGATACGTCAGAGTTGCAGCGTTTTGCAAGCTAGTTTTACAACGCGAAAATGCTTCTATGGATTTTTCCGTCCACACTATTTTAGTTTAGTCACGCTTTTTAGAGTTTTTTAAATACTGATTTAGATGCTCCTGGTACTCAACAGCATTAGGCAGGTGTAAACGATAAAAATTAACCATTCCCAAAAAACGTCTAAGTTGTTCAACTGTTTCCGGTTTGGGATAACTATTTATGGCCTCTACCTTTTCCGGTAGCGGTCGAATACCCTCTACAGATACTTGAAAACCTAAAAAATCTATCTTTGATTTACCGAAAATACATTTATCTAAATTTATAGTTATTCCGAATTGATTGAGACGACTGAACACTTCTTTTAAATGCTGCTCGTGTTGTATATTATTATCACTAAATATTAAAATATCGTCGATATAGCAATATATATAATCTAACCCGGCCAAAACCGTATGGTTCATAAACCGTTGGAATGTTTGAGCCGCATTTCGTAACCCGAACGTCATTCGCGGAAACTCAAACAAACCAAACGGTGTTATAATGGCGGTCTTTTCTACGTCACTAGGATTCTTCTTCTAACTTAAGAGCTTCGCTCTTGTCGGTGGAGTTTTCTCCATTCCTCTCTGCACTCCGCCCTTCTCTTGACCTCCTGATACGACACGACCATTACTTTCACTAGGATTAACACTAATAAAATGATACTAAAAAGTCAGCTCCCAAAATCGGCTGTCGCACATCTGCGATAACAAAAGTCCACCGAAAAGCACGTCGTAAACCTAAATCTAACATAAGACTTTTTGTCCCAAAAGTTTTAATTTTAGTCCCGTTTGCCGCGTATAACGTATAGTCATTAATACACTCAGCTCTGTTCAAGTTTTTTATCACTTTATCCGCGGGAAGCACAGAAATATTAGCCCCGGTATCTACAAGGAAACGTAATCCACTGGTACGGTCTGTTACACGTAATCTATGACACGGGCTAACACTCGGCGGTAGTTCACAGACTTCAGATGTCGACGTGGTGCTTTCCAGTCAATTCTCGGATCGTGGTTTCCATGCACAGGGCTCAACACACTTGTGCGCCCTAGCCCGGAAACGGTGATGGTAAAAACACAGCCAATCTGGGCTTGTTGGGTTTCGTCGAGGCGCCGACGGCGTCGGGTCACGGGTTCGATTCTTCGATGCTTATCGCGAACGATTATTATTACCGAAACGACGTTGCGGGCGTCGGTATTTATGTTGTGACCCTGCCAAGTCTGTCAGTTTCAAACTGATCTTGGCTATCTCTGCCATCAACAGGTCGGTATCCCTCGATGAACCAGGTGCAGGTTGGAGTCCGACTTCACTAACGTGTCCATATCCTCCTCGTGTGGTCTCGAACACCTTGTCTGCTACGGCGGCGAGATTGTCGAGATCCTTGGTGTCTGACACAGCTAGAACAGCACGCAGTTGAGATGGGAGATGGCCTTGCCAGAGGATCTGCAGAGTTTCATCAGGAACCCTCATGCGTCGCAAGAGCTGGGAAGGCTTCTGATCCCCCAGGTCCATCTCACTGATCAATTTCTGCAGCTGCCTATTTTCAGACTCTTCGTAGATGGTCAGGAGTCGTTGTTTCAGAGCCTCGAATTTCTTAACAGCGGGCGGATTCATTAAAACATCCGTTACCTGCTGTATTGCGTCCTTGGAGAGCTTCGACACTACGATATTCGACAATCGAGTCTCATCGGATAACTTCTGAGGTGCCAGCATTGCCTCTGTACGGATAAACCAGACGCGTGGAGCATCCACCCAGAATTCTGGAATTTTCGAAGTTAGTGTGATCGCTGCCAAGTCCACGTGCGATGACGGAGCTGGAGGTACGGCACCCTGTAGTGCAGGCATAGCGCCCGATAAGGCGGCTCCTGGCTGGGCCATATTTTCCACCAATGCACTCCACGAATAAACCGATCACAGACTTGTCACACCCGAATTTCTATTCACAAAATTTACGTCGCGCGGCGCTCAACGATCACGTCGGGGTCACCAATGTAAAGACGAGTGTCGGGGTGACATAAATGATACACCGGTTGAGCGCATACTGAATATATTGTCTTAACAAATATCGCGCAGCGACTGACTGCAGCGTTCTCATACAATCTTAATATATAGCATGCACAACATATACCTAGTATAATATCGACATGTATATATAACATTAGGGTCGCTACAATATCAAGCCGAATATAGTGTGAAGAGAAGGATGCGTAGAGCATTTTTTGTTTTGGCAACTTATATATATATTACTTACCATAACGCGACAAATCACGATTAAAGATCTCCTTATAAGTCCCAAATAGATGAGTTTCAACCCTGGTCAGGTGTTAGGTCGACAACCAATGCGTTTGTGTTCATAGAATAAGAGCCCGAAAGCCCCAGTATAGTTAGATTCACTCCTTGTGGTATTTTTTATCACGTTATTGTTAAGTTATTTATATGAGGTGCCAAAATAAAAATGCTCCACGCGTCATTCTCTTCACACTATATTCGGCTTGATATATGAACCATTAGATACCTTGTATAGATTCCCTAGTAGTGAAGGAGAACATCGTAAGACAACCTGCACATTACTGGTCCCAGACGTATTGACTAGTCATTCCTCTGGATTACGTTAACTAAGATTCGAGAATATGTATAATATGCTGCGAAACCCACGCACCTAACCCCCAAGCACTGCACTTACAGTGTTCAGAGAGGGATTTAATCGGAGAGTACTATCAGCTATAAATAAAAAACTAATATATCCTCTATCTCCTATCACACCTAACAAACGACCTTGAAGATCTGACCCAATTTCCACCAAACATAGCTAAAACGCTCCCGACTGATATACCTTTCAATCAAAAGAAAGAAAAGAGACACAGACAGACACATACACATTTACACAGTCACGTCAAACTTATAACACCTCCGATTTTGCGGCCGGGGTTAGTAAGAGTAATCTAACGGACGAAGAGGCTAATATTTAAGAAGAGAAAAGGAGTAATTAAATTCACACACACTTACAGACCTACCAATGGACGACCCAAAGCCGTGCAGCACAGAAGCTGACGTGGGGTACCAGTGCGACCCTGACCAGATCTGCAAAGGGCCGTGGGACGGACCCAACGATGGCATCACCAACTTCGACAACATCGGCTACTCCATGCTCACGGTCTTCCAGTGCATCACGTTAGAGGGTTGGACCGATATCATGTATGCTGTAAGTAGAATTTTTTAATAAAGAAACGGGTAATAATTGAAGACATGATCGATGAAGGTGATAGTCTAAAAAAATTACCCAGAAAATTGAGTTTATGTAAACTGTCTCTTAAACATTATAGGATATTATGTAGTAACGTATTAAGTACATTGGACTCTAGAGACGGATCTTAAGATTCTTAATACTTTACGATGTATTCTAAAATGTTTAAGTGAAAGTTTGATATCAATTTTCTCGAAATCATAATTTTGATACATATCACCTACATCCACGTTCATGTCTTCAATTAATGTAAAAAAAATAAAGAAGTTGAAGTTTGAGTATTAAAGATCGCATAAATAAAGAAAAAACTGCTTGAAACAGTTTACGAAGAAGTTGAAGTTGTTCATAACATCCCACTGTACTGTTAACCTTTTACACTCTGACGTTGGCAACTCCTATTGAGGGGGAGGCATATGCCAAAAAAAGAAGAAGAACAGTTTACGATGTCACTGCTGATGCCGACAACTGATTTCA
This sequence comes from Celastrina argiolus, assembly GCA_905187575.2. Classification (NCBI taxonomy): domain Eukaryota; kingdom Metazoa; phylum Arthropoda; class Insecta; order Lepidoptera; family Lycaenidae; genus Celastrina; species Celastrina argiolus. Next base: position 14,647,508 of record LR994597.1, read on the forward strand.
ATAATTGATTATTGAAGTCGGTCGTCAGGTTGGTCAGTGTCGTAAAGACTATTTAATTACTATTACTATCAATATTTTTTTATTTATTAACATATTATACAGCAGTACTCAACGCTATTCCACGGGAGTTCTAATAAATATCAGAACCATAGGAAATTTTTATTGCACCAACGAAATCGTGGCAATCATTTAAAATTGTGTGATACATCAATGCTATTGTCTTTTACGCGAGATACATTTATTGCAGGTCTCCGATGTGAAGGGTAACACCTGGGTATGGATCTACTTCGTGACACTGGTCATTTTCGGAAATTTTTTCGTCATGAACCTCATTCTTGGTGTTTTGTCTGGGTGAGCTTCTTATTCCTTTAGAAATGTAGTTAAATTTACACTTCTATAATTTTTTTTACATATCCAATATTCGTAAATGAATTTAATGATTTTTGATAGAGAGTTTTCAAAAGAGAGAGAAAAAGCGAAAAATCGAGGAGACTTCCAGAAGACGAGAGAAAGGCAACAATTTGAAGAAGACATGAAGGGTTACTTGGACTGGATAACAGTAGCAGAGGAATTGGATCTGGAGAATGATCCAACGCAGAAAGAAGAAAGCAATGATAAAAAAGGTAATATTTTTAAATCTCGAATTCTCAATACGTTAAGATTAATAAAAAAAACCTACCAACTAACTTTATTAACATAATATTTATGTGGGATCGTAGAACTCACCGGTAAAGGGTTGTAAAACCCAGCGATAGACGCTTTGTATTGAAGCTCTATTCTTAAGTTATTTATAATGTTGTAATATAGAAAGTTGTGAACAGATGTTAGGCTTAAGACAATAGTTATTACCGAAGATATTGACTGGAGTGAAATTGTTTTATAGCCGTAGTTTCTTTTAATTGTGTATTTCTAAGAAGGATAGCTGTTGTATTGATTTCACACCACATGTGCGCTTTAGTATGGGACATAAATTATTGTATTGTTTCAACTACGCATTGTTTGTAATTTTGGAGAAAGCGAAGTGGCGGATGCATGAGCGAGTGGGGCGAAGCCCAGGTATAAAGTGTGTGTTGATTTTGTATAGAGTTAGTCCTTGGGTTGCCTTGAAGAAGGCAACTTATCATAGTTTTAATATTGCCTTGATGAAGGCAACTTGTCGAAGTCCTGATGTTGTAGTGACGGTGACAACTGGTCTTTAGTTTGTACTTTTATAAAAATAAACTCGCATTGCTAATTTAATCGTGAACTGCGTTTCCATAAATCCCAAAACCGTAGTATTTCTCAAACGAGGATACTACATTGTGGGGACTCGTCCGGGATTGAAGAAGTTGATTGTGCGGGATTGAAGAAGTTGATTGTGCGGGATTAAAGAAGTCAATCGTCCGGGATTGAAGAAGTTGATCGTCCGGGATTGAAGAAGTTGATTGTGCGGGATTGAAGAAGTTGATTGTGCGGGATTAAAGAAGTAAATCGTCCGGGATAACTCAATCGGTAACGCTGAGGTCGATTGGGTTCGGCACGCAGTAATATGAAGAAGTTACAAGTGAATTTAGTGTCGTAAAGATGTGTTAACAATTCAGTGCGAGTTCAGAATAGTGCGCGAAGTAGTAGAAGTCAAAGATGTACGGTGTTAATGATAAGGTTGCGGGAGGTGTTAGCGTGGTAGTGGTAGATGACCAGCTGCCCCTAATGACGGTCGTGAAGCTCAGAGAGGAGCTCAGATGGCGAAACCTCCGCGGGACAGGTCGTAAGCCGGAGTTATTGAACAGGCTAAGAGCAGCGCTATTGGTGGAACGAGACCGAGTTGTTGACGGCGAAGAAGAACCAGGCTTCGATGAAGATGATGAAGATGAAGATGACGATGAAGACGTAGAAGAAAACGAGGTTTACGATGCTGCCACTGCCCCAGGACTCGGCAAGGGTAGATTACTGAACCACCTCTTACATGAAGAAGAAGAAGATGATGATGATGATTTTAACCAGAGTCGTTACTCGCCAGTGATTCGTAGACGAAGCGAAAAACCGACGGTATTGACCTTTAAAGAAGTGGAGTGCTGTCTAAAGAAGTTCAGCGGAGATAAAAATTCGAATGTTAAGAGCTGGTTAGCCGATTTTGAAGAAATGGCACGGATATGCAATTGGGACGAGGCACAAAAGATTGTATACGCCAAACAATTGCTAGAAGGTTGTGCAAAGATTTTTGTAAGTTTTGCAAGGTGTTCCAAATCATGGAGAATGTTAAAGGAAACATTGAGAGACGAATTCCAGGAGTGTACATATCAAGATCGAACTCCTGAAAAAACTATTTACAAGGCAGAGAGGTGTGCAGATATCAGGCCGAAACGAAGATTTCCAGAAAAAGCTGTACCAACAACGGACAAAATGAGAAGTGTCAACTGGGGAGAAAATAATATTAGTGTTTTGTGTCCGTGGAGAGAAAAAAGAAGAGAGTGTTTTAATCGCGGTGTAACAAAATCGACTGAGGTGTGTATGTTATCCCGACCTACAGAAGAGAAATGTCAGAAGAGTGTAATTAGAGACAATAAGTCGTTAGAAGTAGTAAAGACAGTTAAAAGTGACGTATCGTCAATATGTGAGCGTGTGTGTAATAAGTTGATGTCCCCGCCGCTAAAACAGCTGGTGTGTATAACAGAGCCGAGATGTGATATAAGTAGCGATATCGTAGATATTGTCGTAGACGTAAATAAAGAAGTTAATGTGTTTAAGAATGAGCATTGTTCTAAACAGATGACAAACAATTTAGGTTTTAATTATTGTAAACCTGAGGCGACGTGTGATGTAGATAGTTGTAGAAAGATAGTTCTTAAACAATATAAGAAGGTGGTTATACGGCCACGCCGATTAGCTCCTTCAGAGCGGAAAGAAGTAAAAGATTTGAGCATAATACTGGAGAAGAAACATGTAATTAAAAGTAGTTTAAATAATATTGAGAGAGAAGAAAACATATTTTTATTAGATGTTAAGTATAAAGTAGATTATTATAGATTAGATGAAAAGATGTTACATTTATTGTATTTTTGTGATAGTGACGACGTGCCGAAAAATGTACAAGACAATAAAGAAAGTTTTAAACGTAGTTTCAAAGACGCCGACGGATATTTAGTTAAGTTGTTATATATAATAACTGATGAAAGAAAACAAGGGATAGTTCTTATTAGAATAGTGATGCAGGTACCACCTGACCGAGGACGTTTTTGACGATGACAATTGAGGGCAATTGTCGCAGCAGGATGGCCGAATGTGGGATCGTAGAACTCACCGGTAAAGGGTTGTAAAACCCAGCGATAGACGCTTTGTATTGAAGCTCTATTCTTAAGTTATTTATAATGTTGTAATATAGAAAGTTGTGAACAGATGTTAGGCTTAAGACAATAGTTATTACCGAAGATATTGACTGGAGTGAAATTGTTTTATAGCCGTAGTTTCTTTTAATTGTGTATTTCTAAGAAGGATAGCTGTTGTATTGATTTCACACCACATGTGCGCTTTAGTATGGGACATAAATTATTGTATTGTTTCAACTACGCATTGTTTGTAATTTTGGAGAAAGCGAAGTGGCGGATGCATGAGCGAGTGGGGCGAAGCCCAGGTATAAAGTGTGTGTTGATTTTGTATAGAGTTAGTCCTTGGGTTGCCTTGAAGAAGGCAACTTATCATAGTTTTAATATTGCCTTGATGAAGGCAACTTGTCGAAGTCCTGATGTTGTAGTGACGGTGACAACTGGTCTTTAGTTTGTACTTTTATAAAAATAAACTCGCATTGCTAATTTAATCGTGAACTGCGTTTCCATAAATCCCAAAACCGTAGTATTTCTCAAACGAGGATACTACATTTATGGCAATTTTTTACAGGAAAGAAAAAAGAGCGGGAAAATGGCGACAACCCACGCAATGATGAGAACGGGGACGGTGAACCTTCTCAGACTGCCTGCAAAATATACTGCAAGCGGTTTGTTAAGGTAACTACACTGATTAGCCTATATAAAATAGAAAATAAAACTAATTAAAATAAAATAATTTGGAAAGTTCTTAAGTGGATAAGGGCTTTATGATTTTACCAACGTTTTGAACAAAGTGTTTCAGTTGTTTAACGAGAATTGTGTGAATATTTTATTATTTACTTTGTATTGTGACAAACTATTCACGCTAGATTTTTTATTGAATTAAAGTTTTTTTTATATGTGCAGGTGAACCGGCGCATGCGCAGGGCGTGCCGCAAGGCGGTGAAGACGCAGGCGTTTTACTGGACCATCATTGTGCTCGTGTTCCTCAACACCCTGGTGCTAGCCACAGAACATCACCAGTAAGTGCATTTAATAAATTTGAATATAAATAAATATTTACAGAAAAGTACGTAAGAAATTTTTTTTATTATATTTACTTTCTAGCGCATCATACTTTCCAATATCATAAAAATCCTAGGGATTGACTGGAAGGAAATTACTTTAAAGTAATAAGATTTTATGTGCATGCCTGTTTTTATGCAATGTTGCCTGTATGTTTCTATATAAAGTATATTATTGGTTTTTGTTTTTAAAAAGAGTATCTGTTAACCAAACTTTGTATTGAATTTTAGACAGAAAGAATGGCTGGACGATTTCCAGAACTATGCCAACTACCTGTTCGTGGTGCTGTTTACCATCGAAATGGTCGTCAAAATGTATGCACTGGGCTTTCAGGTAGGCAGTTACCAAATCTTCATAAATAATAACGTTATGATTATGATAGTCCATTTTACTTGATATATTCATTTTCTTTATGAAGACGTTGAATAACATTTTTTAAATAGTTTATAACTACTAGTACTAAGAATGCTGTGTACAATATTAAATTAATGAATTTAAAATGTATATTATTACTATGTGTAAAACTTAGTTCATTAATTGTTTTTGTACCTTAACTAAAAAAATAAATAAATAAATATTAACCGTTAGTTATTTTGTATGCCAATCAATGTTTATAAAATTTCATTCTACAATAGATAAGGCTTAAAAAATGACATATTTTAATTTAATATTTTTTTTATATTTTATCAAAATCTGAAGAACAAGACTGATGTAAGTGGAGTGTCGTGTAACCAGCAACCTAAACATTATAAAACGATCATCACCGTCTAACCTGTATCTTTTATAATCATGACGTTCCTATGTCCTATCATCGTTACTAAAATTATTTTTGTCATCATCCTCGTCATAGGTGTTATCATTATCATCAAAATTGAAAAATATTTAATTTTCATTATATATACATTTATACTCCCTTGTCATTATCATTAAAATCTTTTTCATTATAAATGTGTAATCCCTGATGTGAAATTGTAATATAAATTCATAATAGTCTGCCTCTATTTGTATTGCAGGGTTACTTCGTCTCTCTATTCAATCGGTTCGATTGCTTCGTCATGGTGTGCTCGATAGTGGAGCTGGCCCTCACTCAGACGGACACTATCCCACAGCTGGGCATCTCTGTGTTGCGATGTGTACGGCTGCTTAGAGTGTTCAAGGTTACCAAGTAAGTCTAAAGTTGTGTTTTTTAACTATATCTAATAAATGAATGAACGCCGGCTGCACGCACGAAAAAGTGTAACGTTACACTCATTGTAACGTACGATCGCAGCGAGTGTGCTGCACGAGGGAGTAAAAGGCACAATCAACTGGAGCGTCAAACAAATAAAATTAATTACAGCCAGTACAATTATTCTTCATTTAAAATAATTTAGCAAAAACTAGGTAAAATATAAATACCCTAGCTTATTGTAATTTAAATTTAAAAATGATGTCTGAAATTTTGCTTTTTATTCTCAGGTATTGGCGATCTCTATCAAATCTCGTCGCGTCTCTCCTCAATTCAATTCAATCCATCTTTTCTCTTCTTCTGCTATTGTTTTTGTTTATAATGATATTCGCGCTACTGGGAATGCAAGTATTTGGAGGCAAATTTGATTTTGCACCAGAAGAACCGAAAGAGAGACATAACTTCGATACGTTTTGGCAAGCTGTACTTACGATGTTTCAGGTGAGATCTATCGATAAAAATCAATATAATACATTATACATATAGATACAAAATTATATTGTAAGTAAATTAGTATAAAAGTACTTACCTACACGACAAACGATGTACAACAATAATGACAACATATTAGTTGCTAGCTCAAGTGTTTTAAAGCCGAGATGAATATCATATACTTTAGTACAGTCGATGACATCTTTGTTACAAATGTTTGTTTCAATTGTTATCTGGAGTATTTCAGGAGTATGATCTTTCAGATCCTGACAGGCGAGGACTGGAATGTGGTGATGTACAATGGTATCAACGCGTACGGCGGCGTGGGCTCGCCCGGCATGCTCGCCTCCATATACTTCATCATCATCTTCATCTGCGGCAACTGTATCCTTTTCGATAGCACGAAGAATAATAAAACGCGTGATTCGTGGAACACCCGACATAATCGTCTAGCGCTGTGTGTAACCCACAGCGGTGTAGTCAGAGTAAGATAGAGCATATGCGTGAGAGAAAAGGAAGCCAGACAGACTGGCATTGTAACGCGTTACGCGACTAGTCAGTCTCAAAGTAACTCACGAAGTAGATTACTCTCTCATATAAAATTAATACTTCATAACTATTATACCTATATAGGTAGTGACACGAGTAAAAATATCACGTAGGTTCCGATGTAAGGTTTGACATCATAATGAAAGTTTAAACTAAAATAATCACGAAATTAAGGATCAGATTAACGAAGGTGAATACTAAATAATGATAACATTATACAATCCTGGAAATATTTCACGTAATACATTACGTGCAAGCGCATGGTTTATCATTGTGACACAAATGAAAATAAGGATTCCTGATATAATACCAGATATTTTATTGAACGTGTTCTTGGCTATCGCTGTAGACAATTTAGGCGATGCCGAGGAGATGGATGCACAGGAAATTATAAAAGAACAGAAAGTAAATATCAATAATTCATGATCTATTGGCAGTAAACAAAATAAATATCTTAATATTAATAGTTGTTTTTCCTAGGAAGCTGAAAATGCAGAAGCAGGCAATCCAAAGCTTGACGAAGAAGGCGAGGGAGAAGATGAATATGGAAATGAAGAGGAATATTCCAATGACGAGTTAGTTGAATATTTATTTATACAAAATTAATGTCCTACATAATATCAACAATAGATAATTTATGGCTATGTATTTTTTGTTACATGCAGCAAAAAGTATAAAGCCTACAAAAGGGTGGCAGGGTAACAATTTACTGTTATTAATATAAATAATAATTTGAACTTTGATATATTTACACTCAATAAATTAAAATATTATACATATATGTAAATAATTGAAATGAACATATTAAAAAAATTAGATAATGGTGGAATAAATAAACTTTAAAAAACAGGTCAGACAAGGAATACGAGGAGACAGGGTCGGAGTTAGAGGCAGAGGAAAATGAACAGGATGGCATAGATGATGCCACAAATGCATTGGTCGCTGTAAATAACAAACAGAACGGTAACGGTAATTTTCCCAATAATTTTTATAAAATTTATATGCAACCTTTTAAGGTACTCAAATAATATATAATAATTAAATATATAGTTTGTAAAATACAACATTCTACATTTTTAAGTACAATGCCCTTTACGCAAGACAATCATTTGAGCTTAAGCAATACATAAAGTTATTCTGAAGAAACACAAATAATAATAAGAAGTAATATTATGAAACACAAACACACTTTAAAAAGTTTTTCATTGGCACATTTTAGGTGACATTAATAAATACGAACCATCAGATGGTCTGAAGAGGCAAGCTACAGTATCCGCCAGGCCAAGACGCCTCTCAGAAGTCGAAGTTAAAACCCAAGAGAAACCCATCCCCGACGCCAGCAGTTTCTTCATATTTTCTAAGACAAACCCGTATGTATTTGAAGAAATATTTTCGTAAAGCCTTATCTTTGGTTCATTTTGCATTAAATCACGATTTTATTTTGCAGGTTCAGAGTAATGTGCTACAATATTCAAAACCACTCCTGGTTTAAAAATATGATTCTGTTGTGTATTCTTGCATCTTCCTTGATGTTGGCAATGGAAGATCCTGTGGGTAGCAAGGAAACTGAAGTAAGAAGTGAGGTAAGTTAATTTTATATTTCACAATTTTATATAGAAATGTTGGTTGATCTTAATCTAATGACTTTTTGGCTTATTTTATTCTCTTAAATATCTTTTTTTAGATTTTGCGAAAAGTAGACTACTTCTTCACGGCAGTATTTACATTGGAACTGCTACTGAAGCTAATCACATACGGGTTCATTTTCCACAAGGATGCGTTCTGTCGATCGGCTTTTAATCTGTTGGACTTCCTTGTCGTAATAGTTTCATTTATTTCTCTAAGCGGGTAAGTTAGAACTCTTAAACTGCCAACTTCAATTTGTTTGGATTTTCTAATTCTGTTCGCAGCATAAACTCTAGGCGCATTTTTTAATGTATCTAAAACATTTTATATTTAAGGCTAGTAAAAATTACAGAGATTAAAAAAGTTATGTAAATTATTATTTAAAAAAAGATAAGTAATAACATACATTTTATAATAATATTCTTTTTAATTCACATGAGTATTTTTATTTAGGTCTAGCGTATCCGTTATAAAGATTTTGAGGGTGTTCAGAGTGCTGAGACCATTGAGAGCTATCAACCGAGCTAAAGGCTTGAAAGTGAGTATCTTTTCATATCATAGACCTAGTGATCTGGATCGTAGTTACATTTAGTGACATTCATAGAGTGCAAAGTTAGTAAAGAATATTTTTATTGATTTTAGCACGTAGTTCAGTGCGTGATAGTCGCTATTAAAACTATTGGCAACATTTTGTTGGTGACACATCTTCTACAGTTCATGTTCGCTGTAATGGGGGTGCAAATGTTCAAGGTAGGGGACACAAACGCTCGATTATTGTTAACGACACCTTTGGGTCAATAGTTTATTGGTTGGAGTAAGTACGTGGAATTGCAACGTCTGATTCTTATGTGTGCGGCTTTTGAATACTAACATGTTCGCTTTGTGAGTCCAAAAACTCACTTTTTGGAATGCATGTCGAAAAGCCCAAAGGTGTTGTGTGGAAATTTTGTGGATTTTTGGACTCGGAAATAGCTTTTGTGTTTTTTGTTTTTTTGCACCCTACCTGGACATTTTCACTCATGGAAAAAGGTACATTTCGAATCACTTTTACGCACCTTTTTTGGATTTTGTTTGTTATGTTTGAGTCAGTCCGGGACACTGGCTGGTTTTATGCACTGTAAATATGCATCGTTTTATTTATTTTAATTATTTTGTCTTCTTCTCCCACAAATAAATTCTACGCCACATTACACACCACTTTGGGATTTGGTTTGCTGATTTGGTAATGTAATTTATGTTTGTGTTTTTTGTTTTCGTTCATTAACCTTATTTTCGTTGTCACCATTTTCTTTACATTTTTGTTGTGGTGTGTATAATCGACAGTATGTAGTGAAATGTGTGTTTGCTTCGATAAAATCAATTGGGAATATTCTGCTAATTAATCACATGTTGCAATTTATGTTCGCTGTTGTTGGCATTCAGCTGTTTAAGGTTTGTGCTTTAGTTCGGTGGTTTTACATTAATGATATAATATTATAATGATGTCTAAAGGGGCAGTAATTACTATGTGTGATCAATTAATATTAACTATCTGCTTTATCATTAAAATAAAATCTGGTTTCAGGGTAAATTTTACAGTTGCACAGATATAACAAAAGTAACCAAGTTAGAATGTCAGTGAGTATACTTTAACTTTTCTCTAAAGGTTATCTTTATAGTATATTTTATATTATTAACTTTTATTTTTGAAAAAACTTTAAATAAGTAAAATACAAACAGGTCGATGATCGTCATTCGTCATTCGTCAAAGGTTTTTTTTAAATATTGACATCTTATTACATTTCAGAGGTACCTATCTCGTGTACAAGAATAATAAGCCTCTAATAGAAAATAGAGTGTGGATAAGAAATAAATTTAATTTCGATGACGTGCTCAATGGAATGCTAACACTCTTCACTGTTTCTACTTTTGAAGGATGGCCAGGGTAATGTATTTAACATTATCTTATGTTTTTTTCATCTTTTAGTTCGCCAAGAAGCATAGTTTCAAGAATATTGTCTTTCTATTGCAGACTTTTGTCAACGTCTATGGATTCTAACGAAGAAAATCATGGCCCGATCGAAAATTCGCGGCCTCTTGTTGCTTTCTTTTATATAAGTTATATTATTGTTATTGCATTTTTCATGGTAAGTGATTATAATTGTCAGATATTATTTGTACAAAATACATTTTGAGTTAGCTATGTTCATAATATTCTGAATATTTTTCATAATGTTTTGATTATTTTCAGGTAAACATATTCGTAGGTTTCGTTATAGTTACATTCCAAAAAGAGGGAGAACAGGAGTTTAAGGATTGCGAACTAGACAAGAATCAGAGAAACTGCATAGAGTTTGCTCTTAAGGCCAAACCTATCAGAAGGTAATTAAATTCCTAAATAATTTGGGGATTCAAATAAAAATTAAAACACAGTTAAAAAATTAACGATCCTTCTCGCTGGGCTAGTTCCCGAACCGGTGGTAAGCGTCTTACAGAAACGACGTTCAGTAAACATTTAATTCTGTTTTTTTACTTTGACTTGGCTAAATATAAAATATGGGTATGATGAAATATGGAAATATCGTTCCAGAAACATGAAGTTTGTCCTCTAATTTATTTTTTATCTATTTTTTTAAAAACTTTTAAAGTTTTTTTATCGTTTTGATATTGTGTGTCTGTTGTGTGTATCTCTATGTAAGCCTGCTCCTGTTTTTGCCCGATATATTGTGAGTTTAATTATTACAATAAATGAATATCACTTTTCTCAGGTACATTCCAAAACATCGCATTCAGTACAAGACTTGGTGGTTCGTGACGTCACAGCGGTTCGAGTACATCATTTTCTTCTTCATCGTGCTCAACACGGTTGCGCTCATGATGAAGTACCATGACGCCAACCCACTCTATAAGAAGGTGAAATAGTAAAATATAACATATTGAACAATGATTACAATAATATACTCATAATAGTTTACCATATTTTGGACAGAAAACACAAAACTGATGAGATTCTGATATTTTTTTTCCTTTTTTTACATTTTAATCTATATGATAATTTACTAAACGGAGATGTAAGTTAATATAAGTCTCTGAAAATGGATTATAGATTCTTGAAATATTATGTAAATTAAAAATTAAACCACTATTATAAAATAATAATTAAACAATTTTGTTCCAGGCGTTAGATTATCTGAACATGGTTCTAACGACAGTGTTCATGATGGAGTTTGTGTTCAAATTGGCTGCCTTTAGATTTAAGGTTTGATTTGTTTTAATCCTTTGCAAAATTATTATTGATGTCTATTTAGATTTTCTTATTTAATATTTATAAAATAAACTACAATACCTATTTTGGTGTTGGTATACCTGGCCTGCTAAACAGGAGTCATTTTTATGTTGCCAAAGTATGTGTGTTATACACAAGGAGTACACACTATCTCTTATTTTCACTCTCGTAACCCTATAGGACCTTTACCCGACACGACTGGCGAGAAAATAAGCACAGGGCTGACTTATTACATGCCCCTCCGCTCGCGGGACAATCAAAGGCTTGAAAACATCATTTTTAGTTGTTTCGATGCGGGACTCGATCATACGATCTCCTAGTCGAGATCTAGGCTCTAAATCACTGGACCACGGCTGCGTTACTAGTAATTTAGTTCAAAAATTTGTTAAATGTTAGATACATATAGTAAATAATGATGAATAAATAGGCTGCTAATTTTACAGAATTATTTTGGAGATGCATGGAATACAACTGATTTTATTTTGGTGGTTGGCAGTATAATAGACATAGTGGTCACACAAGTTAACGAGCACAGGCCAATGCTGAGTTTAGATGACCAGGTTAGTACAAAAAAAATTTTTTTTCTTACTAACTGTACTCGTTAGTGTTCATTTAGATCTAGATAAAAAGCTAGATCTAAGTGAATTATATATTTTTTTATATTATTATTTTACTTAAGAACCACCACCATTCTTGAATTATTTGTTAATAAGTATTAAATAGATAAGAATTATAAAATTATTGCATAATTTTAAATATATTTTATTTGTAATAAAAAAAAAATTGTTTTTGTTTTAGACTGAAACTAAAACTACAACAAAAAATAAAGAGGTAAGTTATAATGCCAAATTTTATGCACTAGGTTAGTACTTGAAATATTTGTGAGGATAGGCTAATTATATTTATATTTTCATTAGTCTCATCCTTATAAATAATTTAGAGAAAACCTCACTGGCTATAGAAATTCAAAAAAGGTATTTCTAAAATCTATATCACAGTGGCCTATCACTATAGACACAACTGCTTCTTGAACTAAAATAACCAATTGAAAGTACAATAAATCACAAATTCGTAGACCCCTGATTCCTTCTCCAAAACTTAACCGATTTAAGTAACATTTAATAATTACAATACAATACAATACAAATATACTTTATTGTGCACACAACAAGTTACAAAAAAAAACAAAAAAAATATACATTACAAAAATCAGACATGCACACAAAGGCGGCCTTATTACTAGATAGCAATTTCTTCCAGACAACCTTATGGTGTTAGAGAAAACAATGCTAGAGAATGGGAGTTGCGCAAAAGTATATTTAATAAAATAAAAGTAAATAAAATAAAATAATACATAAACACAATAAATATATAATATATGTATACAATATAATATAATATATATATATATCTATATATATATATATATACAATAGATAAACCTACATGATATTTTAATTTATAATAATAAGTGTTAGTTACATAAGTTAAGGGTTGACACAATATGATTCCAGATAATGATTTTTTATAAGAGTTTTAAAGCGATGTATAGTTTCAGCCTGCCTTATATGGATAGGTAAAGAATTCCAAAGGGAAATGGATTTTACAATGAAAGAGCAATTAAAGTATTTAGTGCGGTGGATAGGAATGTCAAGAAGAAGATTAGATATAGATCGTAGTTCCAGTCTGTCAGAGGTACGGAAGTTAAAATTACTTTTTAAATAAGTGGGACAATGGGAGTCAAATAGGATGTTATAAAGGAAGGAGAGAACACGAGAGTCACGGCGGTAGCGGATTGGCAACCACTTTAACTTGAGGCGATACTCGGAGATATGGTCAAATTTACGTAAACCGAAAACAAACCTCAAAGCCAGGTTTTGAAGGCGCTCCAATTTGTTCAGTTGTTCCTCCGTCAAGTTAGTGAAAGAAGCGTCCGCATAATCTAAATGGGAAAGGAGTAGGGATTCAGCCAAAACTACCTTAGTGGGTATCGGAAGAACATATCGTAGACGTTTTACCTTTCTACTAATCTCTTGCAATTGATGCGTCCACGATAAATGTTCATCAAAGTACACTCCCAAGTTTTTAACCACTTTACTGAAAGGTATTGTTACACCATTTATAAGGACAGGAGGTAAAGAATCATGGTCAACTCTAGAAATTAGCCCGGGGCTACCAATTACAATTAATTGAGTTTTAATAGGATTAATAAGAAGTCCATGATTCTTGCTCCATTTACAAATATTCGACAAATCGTGATTCACTAGATCAAAAGCGGAATTCAGATTGTCCAAAGGAGACTGTGTGTATATTTGAAGATCGTCCGCATACAAGTGGTAGGATGATGAAATCGATATTGTTATAGGGTTTATAAAAATTGCAAACAGAAGAGGAGATAGCACACCACCCTGAGGCACGCCGGCATAGATATAACTCCAATCGGAGAAATAATCAGATGATTTAACTCTCTGCCGTCGTCCTACAAGGTAGCTACGAATTAAATTAATTATTGATGGTGAAAGATTTAAAGATGCAAGCCGGGCTAGCAGAATATCGTGGTCTATGGAATTGAAGGCATTACTAAAATCCAGAAGTGTGAGAATAGTAAGCATTTTATCATCCATACCTGACCGTATATCATCAGCTACCTTTACCAATGCGGTAGTCGTACTGTGACCAGTGCGAAAACCGGACTGGAACGGACTGAGTAAGCTGTTGTGGGTAACAAATTTCGTAAGCTGGTGATGAATGATTCGCTCTAAAACTTTTGATAAAAAGGGTAGGATGGAAATAGGACGGAAGTCAGACACAGTCTTAGGACAGGAGGATTTAGGTAAAGGAATTATGTAAGCTGCCTTCCAGGCATCAGGAAAGGTACAAGACTCTAAACATGAATTAAAAATGTGTGCAAGAACAGGAACAATTATATCTAATATTGGTGTGATCATTCTACGACTGATACCGTCATCTCCTACTGCGTTTGACGATATGGAAAGGATGTGCTTTTTAATCTCACACTCGGAAACTGGAACAGTAAGGAACGGATCAGAATTCAATATAGGTAGCGAAGAAATATAATTTAACGTTTGTGATTTAATTTTGGGGTCGAGATTAAAAGAGGAAGTAAAATGGTTATTAAGTGAATCTATATCTATATTATGAGAGTCTTGCGGTTCAGAGCATTTGCCCACGCCGAGGGATTTGAGAAATTTCCATGTTTTAGCCGGATCCCCGTTCTCAACGGAGGCGTGAATATGACGTCTTTGTGCGTCACGACACATCATATTACAGCGGTTCCGGATTTTAATATATTTGTTACGATATTCTTCTGTCTTTTTTATTTTAAATTTGGCTTTGGCTGCATGCTTAGCATTTATCAGAGATTTGATTTCGTCTGATAACCAGGGAGCGGGAAGATGTTTGATTTTAACGGGCCTAACAGGTGCATGAATATCATAAAGAGATTTAAGTTTAGCGTTAAATATATCAATTTTGTCATTAATGGAATCAGCTGAGAGTAAGTTTGACCAGTCTATGTTATGTGCGTCCTCCTCTAGGCTTTCAATAATTTCTTTGAAGAAGAGTTTTTACCTTAGCTTTGGGAGGGCGAACATTATAGGCGACATAGATAAGATCATGGTATGAAAACATATCAGCTGAGACTTGTCCATGCGTAGTAACACGATTAGGAGAGGAGACTATGATTAGGTCGAGCAGGGAAGGACGGGAACCTGGAAAGCAGTGGGTAGGATTCAGAGGTAGTAATTTCATATTATATGAATCTAAAATTGAACTAAGTTTAGTCGATCGACTATCACCCTTAAGTAGACAAGTATTGAAATCGCCCATTATAACACAATGATCGTAGTACGGTGTAAAAGCATCAAGCGTATTTTCAAAGGATGAGAAGTAATCATTGCAAAATTGCAACAATGCATTGATGGGCAATAGTAGACCCCGAGTAATAATTTATTATAGTGCGATACCTGGACTTCTACCAGCAAAAACTCGAGAGCATCAGATGGAGGTGGTTGCGCTGACGAGCTAATAATAGTGTAGGACAAGTCTGAACGTAGATAAATCGCAACGCCACCTCCACCCCTCCCAATGCGGTCGTTGCGAATTAACTTAAAACCGGGTAAACTGTAGCATGTTGATGGTAAGCAAGGCTTAAGCCACGTTTCCGATATAAAGACAGCATCAACATTAGCCCGATCAAAAGACGCAAGCAAGTCGGGGTAATGAGCCGGAATGCTCTGTGCATTAATATGAACGGCCTTAAAACATTTGTTAACTGTGTTAAAATTTGAAGTTATGGTATCCCTAAGAGACATAAATGTGGCACTTTGAAAACTATCATCGCTGTTGTTAGAAGAAATGGATAAAAAATCATCTGAAGCAAATGAGTCAACACTTACATTCATGATAATAATACAAACTAAATATAAATAAAATATATAAAACACTATAAATATATTATCCTACAACAATTGAAATATAATTGGCCTGCAGCCCACTGTGTCATAAAAAAAACATAAGTATATAAATAAATTTGCTATAATAAAATTAGTAAATAAATAGAAAAAGAGTAGGTAGATAAATGGAAAGAATCCAAACATGCCTATTATTTTTTAAACACCTAGCTAAATATGAGCAGTTATTCTAACAAAATATAATTAGATTTAAGATGAGATGCTAGCCCAACACAAATTGGCAATTAAAATTTTAATGGAGTTATACTGAGATATAATAATAAAGTTCTAAGTACAAGCACAGCTTATTAGTTACAAAAATTACATAACAAAGATGCAATTTATATACATAATACTAGATTAAGAGAAATCAGTTAAGTACATAATGGCTCATGCTAAATTTCATGTCCACACACAAAAAACAAAAAAAAAAAAATTATAATTAAAGTGACATTAAGAAGACGAAGAAGAATAACTATCACTCACTCCTGTCAGACGTCACCGAAACACATCTGTCAAAAGCTTCGTGTTGAAGGAAATGAAACAATATCAAACATTTTCAAAAAGTACAGATTACAAAATTAAATATGTTTCATTTTCGAAATACCGACAATTTGTGACAAAAGAAATTAGTGATGATGCATAGAAATAAGTAACTATGAGATCTAAGTATGGACAATAAAATTATAAGTGAATGATTAATGAGAAGCGAATATTGGCAAAGCAGAATTATAGATTTATATGTATATATGTGAAGATTGAGAAAGTTACCATGCTATTATTTAAAATATGTTACCCTTAGAGTATTTACTTTTTGGTTCGCCTTGGTCTTGTTCCAGTTTCATTTTTGGTTTTGGATGCCGGAACTTGAGATGTGACTTCTGCCATATCACCACAGAGATCAGAAATGGCATCCAACTCCGCTATGCTACAAACACTGCTTTTGGAGCCATCAGATCTAGCAACGAAAATAGAGCCATTATATGTCCAACACTTTGTAACACCGAAACGCTGCCTGGCCGCCAGGAACACTTCATGTCTCTTTTTAATTAAAAACTCTGATAGAGTGATGCCGGAATTTTTCAGGCTGGTCTTAGCCCTCCAAACCTCATTCCGATCAGTAAAATTCTGAAACTTAACCAAGATTGGTCTGGGTTTTGATTCCTTTAAGCGTCCCAAGCGGTGACAATATTTTACTGAAGAAATGTTTATGTCTTGGACTTTTAACTGGGAAGACAACAAAGATGCAATAGCTTCTTGTGCATCCTTTTTGGCTTCGGGAACTCCATGCACAAGCAAAATCTTTCTTCTGTGCCTCATCTCAGTTTGATCATAGGCATCCATCAATATTTCCAACTGAGCCTGCATCATCTTAAGTGCATTCAATATAAAATTTTTGAACTCACAAAAATCAGATGCCAGTGTTGTAGAGGTGTTTGTAGTCTGGACCGCACACAACTCCTGCTGGAACTCCATCATCTTCGAGTTAAACATCTTATTCATTTGTGTTATTGATTCTTGCAAGGACTCCATTGTAAACAAGTGGAAGAGAAAAATAACAGCAAATTTTGACAAAAGTGCAAGTGATATAATTTGTTTAAGAAAACAGTGTTTATATACTGTATCTTATTATTGCAATTATAGGAGATTGTGACACTAGTAGATGCAGGTATAAATTTTTACATAATATTGATTTAAAATAATTAATTTATAATTTTGGTTAAGGAGCAGTTAAAAGTTCAACTTAACTTTTTACACGCCTCTCGAATACAATATAAACTAAAAAAAGTGCTTGAACTATGATGCTACTTTTTTAAATTTAATTATTAGTAGTTAAATTTGTTTCTTGGATGTTTGAACACAGAAGGAATCTGTTTTTATTGTTTTTGAACGTCGACAAGACTGATCACACAGAGCATGAATGTGAAATCTATGAACCGCCACTTATTTTTATGAATCTACATGTTTCATGCGTGTAATAAATGTTATGCATAGGCATGCATGTAATAAAATAATCTAGGTATCTTTAAAAAATATAATAATTATAATTAATTTAGGAAAAAAATAAGAGGGATTTGCCAACAGTATAATATATAGATATCCAGGAAAATAACTGTTACAATAGAGGCATTGTCTACGTGAATGACGTGAAATACTGCCCTAGTTTTTAAATTTAACGATAAAATTTCAGGGTACCCTTCTAAAATACATCACGTTCTTCCGTCTGTTTCGAGCTATGAGGTTGATCAAACTACTATCCAGAGGAGAACGAATACGAACATTACTTTGGACATTTATAAAGTCGTTCCAAGCGCTGCCGTATGTAGCCCTTCTGATTGTGCTGCTCTTTTTCATTTACGCCGTTGTTGGAATGCAGGTTAGCATTTTATCATATGTAAATAAAAAGTTGATGTTGTAAAACAGTTACTTTATTTTATAATTTTAAATATTTTCTGTAAAAATCTGATAATTTATCAAAAAAAAAATGTTAATCAAACGTAATAATGTTATAAAAGAGTGAACCCAACACTGTACCTTGCGTACACCATAGTACTCGTATATTATTTTATTGCACTTGATTTATTTGTTGATTTTCTTACAGTTGTTTGGCAGAATTGAACTTGATGATGAAATAATTACGAGGAATAACAATTTTCAAACCTTTGGAGGTGCATTGATGGTACTGTTTAGATCTGCGACAGGTACGACTTATTTCGTGCAGCATGTGTTTTGTCTCAATAGCAATTCATATTAAATAGTGCTGTAGATATAAATAGCAGTTTCGGTGTAGTATCTGCGGATAAAGTATCTGATGCAGTAAATTCCAGTAGAGGGTTTCAATGCTGGCAAAATATACGAAAAAATTCGTGATTCTTGAGATAAAAGTAATTATAATTATGAAAGCGTCCATAGTCAATATTCTATTTCAATTTCTTTTATCAGGTGAAGCATGGCAGGAAATAATGATGGCTCTGTCACCGAACGACGATACACACCCGGGAATACCTGTCGGTTGTATAAAGGCGGACAACGGAGAGAACGCCACACAGGCGGACGAAGTCTGCGGGACAAGACTGGCGTTCCCGTATTTCATATCGTTCTCGCTACTTTGCACTTTCTTGGTACGTATTATATTATTATATAAGATGAACTATTATAGGTGATTGATGGAATTTAAAATAAAGTATAAAGCGTATTAAAGCTCTTGCTTTGTAGTTATTTTTTTAACTTTGTTCAAATAGAAGAAATCTCTTGATATACTGTTTGTAATACTAGACATATAATTATGATTTTTTAAATATTGTAATTCTATTTCAGATTATCAATTTGTTTGTGGCTGTCATCATGGATAACTTTGACTATCTAACACGGGACTGGTCAATTCTGGGCCCACATCATCTGGACGAGTTTGTAAGGTAAGTAATCTTAAATAATTTGTTTGATAAAATAATAACACAAAACTACATAACTACCTTACGTACATACTTGTTGTCAGTGTGTAAACTTTGGTGATATTTTTGTTTTTAATGTTATTATTATTATTCAGGTTATGGAGTGAGTACGATCCAGACGCAAAAGGAAGAATAAAACACTTGGATGTCGTGAACTTATTAAGAAAAATCAGTCCGCCTTTAGGTAAAAACTTAGCTTAAACAAAGTAAACGTCTCTAATAAAAAGTACTTGTATCATAATATTTCTCCTTACAATGCATGTATTTATACTACGTGAATTTGAAAAAGTTACAATGAATATATTGTAATTCTCATGATGTACTTTAACTTTCTGGTATGTTCTAGGTTTCGGTAAGCTGTGCCCTCATAGGACTGCTTGCAAAAGGCTCGTGTCTATGAATATGCCTCTCAACTCTGATGGTACTGTTAACTTCAATGCCACATTATTCGCCGTTGTCCGAACACAGCTGCAGATCAAAACCACTGGTATACTTTTACCTGAATTAACAATTATTGACGAAGAACGATTTTTATAGTTAAAGTGTATTATTATTTTTAAGATTTTAAATATTTTCCCGAAATTGGAGGAAAGTAATAATTAACTCTAGCAAAAAACTAAATTTTAACAAGTTTACTGTATTTCAATGTGTTTCTTTAAAAACAAATACTTCATGTCCATCTTTCTGCAGGTTTCATAGATCAATGCAACTTGGAACTACGGGACATCATCAAAAAGGTTTGGAAGAGAACTTCACCCAAGCTATTGGACCAGGTGGTGCCTCCACCTGGTGATCCCAACGAGATCACTGTCGGAAAGTTTTACGCTACGTTCTTAATCCAAGACTACTTTAGACGGTAAGAGATTTCAAAGTGCAAAGGTTTCTTTACTATTATATTTTAATTTATCTTGAAAATATCTGATATATTTTATTTACCATTAGATAACATCTATCGTTTATAAAGATTTGCGGACAATATTATTATGTGCTTATCAATTTAACCTCAGTTTAAAAATTACAGTTTTAATATCGCACATACACTATTAATTAGGTTCTATCGTATCTGCTTAACTTATATCGTAGTTTAGTTAGTGTTATCTATTAAATTGTGCTTCTGTAGTTTTAATGTGTATTAGAAGTAGAGCTTTCGATATATTATTATCAAACACTAATATATGATTAACAAATATATTTTATTTATACAGGAACCACGCGTAAGTGTACTCAACTTTTAAGCAACCCGAAGAGCGCTGTATTTTCGCTTGCTATTCTTGGCGTCATTTGACGAAACCGTCCAAGAATGTTGCTTGACAGATTTTTTTTATCCTCCATTTTGTTTGGTTTTGAATGAATCCCCTAGAAAACATTTAGATTGTATAGTTTTGTTATTTGTATTTTTAATAAACCCCAAAACTTAAATGCAATTTGTAAACAATATTAAGGAATGAAATAATTTACCTGAAAGGTAAATTATTTTAATGATTAAAGTACATTAAACCACAAAAAATCCTGATACTTAGTATTAGTAAGACGACGTTTTATTCTATTAAAGTTCTCGCTGCTTCAGTTATAGCAAAATTACCCAAATAGGTATACTAATACCTATTTCTGATCTTTTTGTATATTTTTTTATTTCATTTCTTCAGCTATATAATCATTTTGTTTGTATTATCCACAGGTTTGCATGGTTTTAAATATCAAAAGCATGTTTTCTTTGAATTTCTATAGCATTGTTTTCTACTTTTATTGTAATTATTGGTTTTTGAAGCGTGGTTTTGCATGAATAAGCTTTGTTTATTTTGATTGAGAAGACATGTTTTTGAGATTTAACTTAAGGCGAGGAGTAACCGCAACTAGCGCCACTCTTTTTAAAATAAATTTTACAATGACACAAAGATCTTATTAAAAAAAGTAATCGGTTCAAACTTTAAGTAAATAGTTAAACTAATTTATTGGCATTTAATTACAGCTCTAAATCCTATACTATATATATATAATATTAGTTTAACTATTATATATTACATTAGTTTAACAATTTACTTAAAGTTTGAACCGATTCCTTTTTTAATAAGATCTCTGTGTCATTGTAAAATTTATTTAAAAAAGAGTGACGCTAGTTGCGGTTACTCCTCGCCTTAAGATAAGCATGAGTTTGATTCAATGTAGCAAAACATTTTTGAGTCAATGAAATGTACCTGAATATTGAATATTTAATGATTTAGTTACTTGAAGACTTAAATGAGACAAATTTAAATTGAATACAAGCTGATTATAGACTCATGTAGTGGTAATGTTTGAAAAGCTTTTACCAAAAGTCTTATTTCTTTTACAAATAAAAATGCTTACGATGATTTTAATTTTGCCTGTTTTATACAATCTAGAAATTCAATACTCCATCCAGACTAACATTATTATATGCGTAGATTCCGTAAGAAGAAAGAAGAGGAAGGGAAAAAGGTAATTCAAACAACTTTACAAGCGGGCATGCGGAAAATGGTGGACACTGGTCCAGAACTCAAGAGGACCATCTCCGGTAATTTGGATGAGGTGTCTCCAGAGACAGTTGAACCCATGCATAGGGTGAGTGTGGAATGTTTTGTAGCACTGTGTTAAAAAGGCGAAGATGTTAAGCTGTTGATTAATAATAATATTAACCATTCTTTGCAATAGTCCTACACAGTGTAGGACTATTGCAAAGAATGGTTATTATATGAAATGATGAAAACTGTAGGTATTTATTTTATTTTCCTAAGATTGTGATTGAGAGAAAATAAATAAATAAATAATACACTAATTGATGGGTCTCTGTAAGCGCACTCCCATGGTGCGTACAGGGAGAGTCGCCGGCTAGTGGCACTTTACATTTAAATTAAAATTGTGTAACGGGGCCGTTGTGGCTTCGGCCCCACGCATGCCTTCCAAAGGTCCGGGATTAATTTGCCCGTGAGCAAGGAAAGCTATACACAAACATAATAATAATAATATCTATGGACGCTTCACACCACGCCAAACTGGCCCAGTGCTAAGTATCCGCAGAACTTGTGTTACAGATAACAGCAATATATTTAATACTTTTATACCATACACAATACACATATTTAAGATTTTTACTACATTAATACACAAATTTCACCAGACCCAGGAACATTGAAAACATTCCTTACAAGAAAACATACAAAATAATTAAAGTTAAATGGAAGAAAATAATAAATGTGCGTAATGTAAATTCATTGAATTTTTAGAGAAACCACTCACTCTTTGGCGCCGTTTGGACAAGCTTCAAGAAGGGCCGAGACCCTCGACCACCGCCGAGCAAACCCAAGTCTACTGGTAAGTTAGCCCCCACAGATACAGAAAGACAAAGGAAAAAACCCTTAACTATATCTACTTAAATATAGCTATAACGGGTGTGAAAAGAACAGGCACTATAACTTTGGGATATGATTATACTGCCTTATAAGCGCCTCCGTGGACTCGGAGGTCCTGGGTTCGATTCCTGTGTTGGAATAACAAAATATTTTGTTTTCAAGTTTGGTTAGGACAATACAGGCTAATCACCTGATTGTCTGACAAGATGATCGTTATGCATTCATTTCATATCAGATAGAGCGAGAGAGAGAATAATGACCTATGTACTTATAGCTGAGTTAACTTAAACTGGGTTTGTATTGCAGCTAGCAAAGACAGTCAGTCTCTGAGCTGGATGATGCAGCGGGAGCTGGGGATGGACGGTCAAATACACGAAGAAGATGGGTAAGATTTACTATCTGCTATTAAAAAAAAACGAATAATATAGTAGTAATTAATTCAAGAATACTCCAAAGAATTTAAAACGCATGTAGCAGTTTATTAAAGACTAGCTGTGCCCGTGTCTTCGTTCGCTTGGTTTTTGGGTGACTTAAACCGTCCTATGCAGCGCACGCAACGAAAGTCCCCAAATCAGAATAATTTTCCCCGTTTTTGCAACATTTCTCACTGACGCTTCGCTCCTATTGGTCACAGCGTAATTTTATGTAGCCCAAAGCCTTCCTCTATAAATGGACTATCCCTGTGCCGGATTAAGCAAGCGCGGGGCCCGGCATCAGGCCGACTGAATTTTTACGCGTTTATACAAGCAAATTTTCGTAGAACTTATGCGTTTACGGTATGAAATTATTTACGCCAATATATTTATTACGTAATAATTACGCAAATAGTCGGGTACTTAGTGTCTAGTGTGGATTGTCTCAATGAAAAGTAGTAAAGTTTCACGTTTTTGTATAAGTTTCACGTAAAAAAATACGCTCAGGCATGATGTGCGTTAAACATGTGGCCCCTTTCGCGCGGGGCCCATACCAATTGCTACTCTTGCTACGTGGTTAATCCGGCACTGGACTATCCAACAAAAAAATATTTTTTTAAATCGGTCCCCTAGTTTCTGAGATTAGCGCGTATAAACAAACAATTAAACAAGCAAACAAACTCTTCCGCTTAATAATATTAGCTATAGATGTTATTTATTGACAATATCATCAGGAAATACGACCGAGCAGACGATAATGACGCTGATGAAGAAATTGCGATGCAGCCACTACTACACGGCAAGGACTCCGAGAGGATATTCAAAGTTATCGAGTAAGTTACTTAACAATTCATTATAATATATGCTTTTTTCTTAGAGGACTTTAATTGTATCCTAAACATATATAGAAATCTACTAATATTTACAAACTATTAAACTAAAATGAAAGACTAGGATAATTAGGATAACAAGTAGATTAAAATATTATAATAAAAAATTTATGTTGACCTCTTTATTGTATGTAGTGTTAAATGTATGTATTATATTTTGGTTTTAATATTATCTTGACACATTAAAATGATTAAAAGAAGTAAAGTTTATATTTGAAAATAAGTTCTATAGTTCTTAAATTCGTCGATCTGTGCTGCCACCTGTTGTCTACTAAGGCAAACCAATATGGCAACTCGCACCCGAGCTAGGGTATTGTTATGTTAAAAGTTCGAGAGATGGCGTACTCAGCCTTCCAAAATTATTTAATTAACTATATTGCGCTGCATTTCGAATACAATGTTGAAGTAAAACAATTCAACGAAAATTCCAGAAAAACTTCCAACGATCTTATGCAGAGTATGAGAAATAACTGTAAGTCTGTTTTAGTGTGTTCTGATTGGTAGAAATAGATTTTTTTCTAATATTATCTGTAACATTTTCTTAAAAACTTAAAATTGTTAAGCGTTTGGAATTACTAGTAGTGCAAGTAAATGTTTACTAATTTCTGGTATATTATTTTTAGATTTCGACTGCTGCATGTAGGTTAATAAGCTTGTAGTGTATTGTTTTTATCGTTGATTGAGTGCTAACTTTAACTGGGGATATTACATACCATAAATTGTGTTGATTGATTGGTACTAAACAATTGATTTGGTGAAATTAATATTAAGGATATATCTGACGGAACGAAGATCATTTTCTAAAAATTCTCATACCCAGCAATTTCTATATTATAATTACATAATCTTTAATATAAGTTTATAGTGCCAGTATTTCTGAATTCTGATCTTGTCTATTCCGATGGGAGTATAGTTTTTTGGCTTTGGCGAGTGAGTTATAATATTATTATGATCTATAAATATTTCTTTGTCATTTGAAACAGATCGTGACAAAATGCCCCGTCGCAGCAACGTGACTTACTGTGTTCAAAATCCAGCGGAGAATCTAATAACTCGGGTAAGTAGACCTGGTGGAGGTCAGTGATGACTTGAGTTATTATCCTTCCCGATCTTTTTTTTCCGAGATCTTTTCGATCCGAGACTTTTTTTTTATTTTAAAATAATTTTTCTAATATTAAATACCTTTGGTGAATATTTCGTTTACGTCAACTGCATTCACATCATATTATATTTTCAAGGTTCAAAACACCATAAAGTTTATCGATGCATCTTTAATGCATCAGCTTGTACCATCCTCGTTACTGCACTAGTCTATAGAAATAATTGGAAACATGAATGGATGAAGGCGATATGTAGCAAAATTATGATTTTGCGAAAATTCAGTTCAAACTGCCACTTAAACATTTTAGAATACATCGTAACGTATTAAGTTTTCCGTTCTAATGGTCTCAGGTGACAGGTGGTGAAGGTTTAAACTCAATTTTCTGGGTATTTTTTGCGACATTTCACATTCACACATTCATGTTTTCAATTATTTCAAATTAATGACTGAGTAGTGCAGTAACGAGGATGGTACAAGCTGATGCATCGATTGAGAGCTGATGTTTAAAGATGCCTTGTACCATACAAGCTGATGCATCTGTCGCAATCGTCGCAGCGGGTGTATCTATTGGTGTTAAACAGGTCGTACGGATAGTAATGTGTTGTATTTTTTGATTAATTTACTTTAATGTTCGTTATAATAGTACACATTCCGAAATTTTGAAGTTTAAAAATAAAATAATAAATGGCTGTCCTAGTCTCGGATTCTTTGAATTTGTTGGTAAAATCAGAATTCAATGAACGCAATAGTCATTCAATCAAATAGCAGATTCAACCGGATGACTGCGACACCTCGACTGAGAGCTGATGTCAAAAGATGCATCGATGAACTTTATTGTGTTTTGAACGCTGAAGAAACTGTATAAAATGTGAATGCAGTAGACGTTATGTCTTTAATTATTCTTTCAACTTTCACAAGATGTACAGCAATCTTGTTGTTTTTTTAAATTCGCTAACAGATTCTTTCCGATTTATATTGTCTACATTTGTATATACGTATATACATGATATAACGTAATAATAACTGTTAAGGAAAGAGCGCTGTTGCCTGAAATGCAGATATTAAGTTATCTAGCTCAGACACAGATGCTCACTTAATTTGAAGAGTAGCTAAGATGTTATTGTGTAGCTTATAGTCTATATTGTTGTGCCTTAGAAAGTAATAAATGTACGTTTTATACTGTAAGCTCAATAATTGTAGTAACAATAAATAAACTTTGCAAATCTGCAACACCTGCAGGTGCTGACGGAGCAGGGTCTGGGCAAGTACTGTGACAAGGAGTTCGTGGAGAGCACCTCCCGCGAGATGCAGGAGGCGCTCGACCTCACGCAGGAGGAGATGGACACGTAATATAATCATTATTATTACTTAACTGGCCTTGGGGTGCTGAAGTAAGAATAACACCTCCTAACCATCTCTCGTGGGTGTTGTAAAACGCGACAGAGAAAAACAGGATGTAAGAAGAACAGTCACTATAACTTTCAGATACAATGGAGAATGTTACTGGGTATGCGAAATTCGTTGTAACTTTGTTACAGTAAAGCCTATATGAATATAAATTCACTACTTTTTGTTTCATGCCAAAATATCAATTAGTTTAGATTTTATAGACATTTAAAAATCTCGATAATTTAAAAACGCGCGTTGACGCAGTGTTAGTGTGACGTCACTGGTCGTACAGCTCCTCCTGCGCGCGTCGTATATACGTCCGGAGACATAACTTAACGCTTCGCAGTAAATTGTTGCTTTATTTCATTTGTTATTTTATATCAACATGAATGAATGATATGAAAAAGGGCAATCAGATAATTTACCCAAAATAGATGGACTAACGGTTGCCATCTATTGTGCAAAAAATAGTGATTTTGTTAGTAAGTAAGCATATTTTTTGCCACATACAACAACTATTTCGAAAATAGTATGCGATACGACACCAGTGAAAACATGAAACATACAAAGTTTGAATGTTGTAGCTATTATACTTTACATTTTATCAATGTCTAAAAACCCCAGATTTCGTCACTGACTAATTTATAGATCATCTAAATTCATAAGGTACTTCCTGACGTCCTAGTAAGCTGATATTATTTATGTAAGCTGTTATTGCTACAAAACTAACAAAAAAAATATTAAAATTTGAATGCCGCCATTTTGATCTGGTGGACGGTACAAAATGAATGTTTAATATGTTTATTATACGGATATGATCTTTAATACATAAAAGAAATATTAAATTATATAATATTATACAAGTACATAAAAAAAATAAGACCTACTTTTTGTAGGACCGATAATCGGTCAGATTTTTGCTCTATATTATTTTGTATCCGACTTTATTTATTTAAGTGCGTTGCACTATGCATCAGTATGCTCTATTTTATTCCGATTATTAATCGGTGACCGACTTTTTGTAAATGAAATATATATCTATGAGAAAATTAGTTATTATCCACTTATTTAAAATTAGGTATTAATTTTATGGAAAGTAAAATTTAGGTAAGAATTAACAGACAGCAAGTAGTAAATTGTAGTCAGAATATATAAACAAAATATTACGGCGATCACTTAAATCGGGGCGGCATAAGCTCCGGCTGATGTTATATAAACATAATATTGTTTATAGAGGGAGAATTGGAATCCTATATACCAATGTTATTCACGATGTATGAAATCTCACACCCGACGGAAGCCCTCGACTGGATTCTTTTTTTGGGAGGGCCCCGGGTGGAGAACCACGACCAGGGATCCAACGGATCCCTCTACGTGGGGAAAAACAAAAATGGCGCACCCGGCACGAATACCGGACGCAAAAGCCAAAGTTATTAGGACCGAACCCTCCGCAACAGAACGCGGAGAAAAGCCAAAATAGTGCCGAAATGCTAACCTAAACGAACGATAACGAAACTAACCATTAATATTCATCTAAGCTAGCAATCAGCACGTACGCGGACGGCTGTGACCGGCAGCGACTACACCATCCGGCTGAGTATACCAATGTTAAATTTCCATAAAATCTTATGTAAAAACCGTTCGACACTTCGATAGCGCGATGCAGAGAACAGCGCAATCTATGTTTAGAACTGTGAAACATCTAAACACACATTTATCAACACATTTAACAGTCGGTAACGTTATAATGATAACAATAAATGAAAATATTACACGATCAATGTATAAATAATTTTAGTGTTTCATCTTATGACTATTAACATAATAATAATATGATTTTTAACACGTCACGTCATGTTTAAAGATAGACATAATCAAAAGAAAACCTTAAAGCTATTTTTCAAAAATAAAAATAAGTACATTTTTTTTCCTTCAAAAATGCTAAGTTGCACTTAGGTGTATGCACTTAGCATAAGTTTATAAGAGCCGTATAAGAATTAGTACTTCTAGTGACCAACAGATGGCGGTAACCGGCGTCTACATCACGAAATTATTATAGATTTACTGTATTATTTTACTAAGTATCAACATGTTTTATTAAAAGCAATCTCCCTCGTATACAATAATTCTCAAATTCTCGAATGTTTATTAGTGTTGAATTTATACTAGTGGCTTCCTAGGATATCCAAATAAGAAGTTTCACTCCAGCAATAAAATAATGTATATTTTATAATTTATATAATATAATAATATAACAAATAAAGAAATATGGACGAGACATTTATTTGAAAATTTAATTCTGAGTCGATGGCCGAGAGTACAAAAAGTTACGATCTAACGATTTTCTTTATCCTGATTAGTTTCAAAGTAATCTACAAAATAAAATACCAAAAGCTGGTGAGATCGAACTCATTCAATTCTCTATTGTGTCGGGAGTAAGATGACGAGAGTAAAAGGAAAACAGAGCGTCTTTGTGCATTGCGCACACACTTGGGCACTATAAAAAATTACTCCTGCGTCTGGCTTCAACGAAATCGGTCACCAACATCGAAGTCGATTGATGATGATAATTAATTAAGAGCTTATGTATCAGTGGTAAGCGTCGGCGCTCTAACCGGAAGTGGCGAGTTACAGCTACGGATCAAAATTCAATCCCCAAGGGGGTGAAAGATACAAAATGCAAAAGATCAAGTTTGAGAGTAGATGCAAAAGATCAAGTTTGAGGGTAGAAGCAAAAAAACAAATTTGAGGGTAGATGCAAAATATCAAGTTGAGGGTATATGCAAAAGTAGATGCAAAAAAAAAACAAACTTGAGGGTAGATGCAAAAAAAAACAAATTTGAGGGTAGACGCAAAAAAAAACAATTTGAGGGTAGATGCAAAAAAACAAATTTGAGGGTAGATGCAAAAAAACAAATTTGAGGGTAGACGCAAAAAAAACAAATTTGTGGGTAGACGCAAAAAAAACCAATTTGAGGGTAGATGCAAAAAAAACAAATTAGAGGGTAACGCAAAAAAAAAAAATTTGAGGGTAGATGCAAAAAAACAAATTAGAGGGCAGATGCAAAAAAAAAAACAAATTTGAGGGTAGATGCAAAAAAACAAACTTGAGGGTAGATGCAAAAAAAACAAATTTGAGGGTAGATGCAAAAAAAAAACAAATTTGAGGGTAGACGCAAAAAAAAAACAAGTTTGAGGGTAGACGCAAAAAAAAACAAGTTTGAGGGTAGATGCAAAAAAAACAAATTTGAGGGTAGACGCAAAAAAAAACAATTTGAGGGTAGATGCAAAAAAAACAAATTTGAGGGTAGACGCAAAAAAAAAACAAGTTTGAGGGTAGATGCAAAAAAAAAAACAAATTTGAGGGTAACGCAAAAAAAACAAATTTGAGGGTAGATGCAAAAAAAACAAATTTGAGGGTAGATGCAAAAAAACAAACTTGAGGGTAGATGCAAAAAAAACAAATTTGAGGGTAGACGCAAAAAAAAAAAACAAATTTGAGGGTAGAAGCAAAAAAAAACAAATTTGAGGGTAGATGCAAAAAAAAAACAAATTTGAGGGTAGATGCAAAAAAAAACAAATTTGAGGGTAGATGCAAAAAAAACAAATTTGAGGGTAGAAGCAAAAAAAAACAAATTTGAGGGTAGACGCAAAAAAAAAAAACAAATTTGAGGGTAGAAGCAAAAAAAAACAAATTTGAGGGTAGATGCAAAAAAAAAACAAATTTGAGGGTAGATGCAAAAAAAAACAAATTTGAGGGTAGATGCAAAAAAAACAAATTTGAGGGTAGAAGCAAAAAAAAACAAATTTGAGGGTAGATGCAAAAAAAAAACAAATTTGAGGGTAGACGCAAAAAAAACCAATTTGAGGGTAGATGCAAAAAAAACAAATTTGAGGGTAGACGCAAAAAAAACAATTTGAGGGTAGATGCAAAAAAAACAAATTTGAGGGTAGATGCAAAAATAACAAATTTGAGGGTAGATGCAAAAAAAAACAAATTTGAGGGTAGATGCGAAAAAACAAGTCTGCGGGTAGATTTGAGGGTAGCAGGTAGCAGAAGGTAGTACTGTATCACGTTTCAACTGCAATGTAGCGTAAGTGAAGTTAAGCCTGGTGAAGTAAGGGCGCATAGATCAAGAATTTTGGTTCTACATGAGATCTGACCACTTTTTGATAGATTTTGATTAAGGTGTAGTGTAGAGCTTGGCTTTATACGATATCTATCTAAATATAAAAAAAAAATACTTTTCAGGTGCTATGGTGGTAGTACTTTCACATTTTGGCACAACACGTGATTTTCTTCTAATTGAATTCGACATTTCGAATAATATTAGCGTTATTTCGTAGTACACCGTACTGGAGCGCGAAACGTACTGCGTGAGCGAATGACTCGTGACGTCACCGCGCCGAGCGCCGGCCGACCGTCACTCGCACCCTTTAAAGTTCAATATCTCGGGAACTAAGCGACATATCGAAATAATTTTTACACACACTTTTTTTATTTCATATGGACCATATGAAACGTTAAAAAACAAAACTAGTCAACATTATACTACCTTTCCTCATTTTGGAAACTTTTATAATTTTTTTGTCACAAGAATTTTTGAAAGATAAGAAAAAAATCTAGAATGAGAAAAGGTAATATTAAAACATATCCCAAAGTTATAGTGACCGTTCTTTTTACATCCGTTATATCCGGAAATCGGACGCAGCGTTTTCGCCGACATCGTTATTATATTTACTCCGCTCGCCAACCTGTTTGCAAAGCGTCGCGAGTATAGGAAACTGCCCCTTTTTAAATACTTTAGGGGAGGCATATGTCCAGGAGTGGAGGAACACGAGTTGGATCGTACGGCGGTAAGTGATTACCATACGCATGGTGTTGGGAAACTAGCTAAATTCCCTAACATGGATTTGCAAAGATGTAATTAAAAAGCCGACTGTGAGTCTTTCAAAAGTTTATTGCAATGTAATAACGGTTGCCTTTTTGAGTTAGTATTACATGCGTATAGAGAGGGCTATATTAGAGGAAAGGGGTAGGGTTTGGCACAACACGATTGGTTAGTAACGATGACGTAGTTTTAACGCGCGGTTATTTAAATTGAACTTGTTGTCTTCTGAAATCCGACCGACTGTTTGTTTATCATTTCACCACATATGCCTAAACACATGGACATCCGTACGGTGCCCTCATTCACTTGTTGAGTTCTTTGTAAAAAAAAATACCCAGTAAAATTGAGTTTAAACTGTCACTTAATAATTTTAGCTTATGTGGTAACGTATTAAGTAGGTACATTGATTCTAGAGACGGATCTTTAGATGAATGTACTTAATACTTTACGATATATTCTAAAGTGTTTGAGTCACAGTTTGAACTCAATTATCTCAAAATCTGAATTTTGCTACATATCACCTTCATTCATTCATGTCTTCAATCATTATTCTAATTGTTTGAGTGTTTCAGTGCCGCAAACCAGATAATCCTGCGGGACCGCAAGGCGAGCGAACACAACAGGACAGCGGATGTGGTGGGTACCATAGTAATGTAATACGGACATTATAATAGTGTGGTACTATAGCGCCACAGTCCTGCATCGCGCTATCGAAGTTTTCCAAGTCCGGCGCTGTATCTTTTATACCTTCACAACCTTGTATTTGTTTAAACTACAACTTTTCTATAGAGTCAAAATATATAATAATTTTAAATTTTATTATGACATGGATTTTTTTCAAATGAGGTTCAGTTATGTACAGTATACATCCAAAATCCATGTCATAATAAAATCTAAATTATTAAGTTTTTATACTCTACTCCAAAGTTGTAGTTTTTTAGATACGAGGTTGAGAAGGGAAAGCGTCGATATGCCGCAGTCATCTGGTTGAATCTGGTTATTTGATTGAATGACTAGCGCGGACGTTTAATGGCGTCAAAGAGCTCGTGCAATAGAAATGTGTTGATATATTTTTTGATTATTTTACTTTAATGTGCGTTATTCTTCGAAAATAGTACACATTCGGAAATTTTTTTGTTTAAAAATAAAATATTAAATGGCTGTCCTAGTCTCGGATTCATTGACTTTGTTGGTAGAAATGCCACCAGATGACTGCGACATAACTATACAACATCTGAAAACTAGTACAGTGGGCTTCGTCCTGACCGAGCATACCACCTCGTGAGGTCGGAGATCTCCCTTTGGGGCTTCCACTCGTATTTCTAAAATAGCACGCTCTACAAAAAAGTTAAAAATTAACTTAAGCTGATAAAAATATAACTAAATATCCAAATTTAAGAGAAAATATTTCGAAGAACAGAACGAAAGTTTAAATGGATCACAATGTTATCTGTTCCTTGTTAGTTTCATCTTTTTACAAATACTTTTACAATGCAAAAAAAAACTGAATTAAAAAGTTCTTACTTTCTCTTCGAGGTTCTTAATTTCTCTGTATTTTAAATTACGTTTACGGCCACAGAAATTGTAACTGGCTGAGCGGATTTTTATAATTTTTCTGCTGCATTGACCATTTCACTGTTACAGCAACAGCTGCTGTCCCGACAGTACCACCCCTTCCACCACCCGCCCATGCAGCCGCCGAGGAAGACATAGCCCCCGCCAGCTCGTCTTGTGGCCTAACTTTTGCCTGGGCGTTTGACATCGCCTAGGTCTAGCCCTACAGGTTCCGTAGGGAGGAGTTTATTGGAGAGTTTTTTCGCTTTGTTTGCTGTTTTCGAGGTGATCATACGTGTGACATGCTCACGGTTTAGTATGACGATTTTGTATGACATGCTCATATTAATTGGTATCGTGCAATAAATTGCATCCGTCCTTTCAAAGGGGCTAGTATGTGACTTTGTAATTCATAAACAAACTTGCTTCTAGCAGACTTATTGTGCATATAATATTATATCAAACTATTAACGCTTTCTACCTCGTGGCAAATGCCCATTGGCATTCTTTTGCGTGTGTTAAGCATTTTGCAATCATAAAGATTATAATAAATACGTCATATATCTAGCCTCTAAATGGTAACAAACATCCAAACCATTTGAATAAAGGTAACAAGGGTAATGTAACGAATAGTGCTTTGTAAGTAAAAGATAGATAAAAGATATTGAGAGTTCTTGAGGGCAACTCTCGTAATTATTGTCGCTCAAATCTCATTTGGATTTGATGTGTCAACCAAGTAGGGCGTTGAACAAACCGATATTATAATATTACCGAGAATAATTCGGAGAGTTGGGCTCCTGATGCTTGTGCTATATTTTGTATTGTAGATATTTTGTGAGTAAATAAAGTATTATATTACTATTAATTAACATAGAAGTGTTATAACCAAAGAATTTTCTAATGTTTTCATTCTTTAATATTGTATTTGAATTTATATTATGTCCACGGAAATACTAAGTTGGACTTTTGAGAAAGTATTTATTTTGGAACTATTGAAATGTTGTATTACCTCGTATTACTTAAATGTATGAAACTAAAGTGGCAACGTGCCTTAGATACTTCCTCGATATTTAAATAAACTTTAAATAAAAAACTATATTTAAAATGTGCCAAAAATAGCATTTCTACGCGTTTAAATGCTTTTTGCTATAGATATGTATTTTGTATAGCTTTACTTGTAAATAAATAACTAAACTTTATATGAAATTAATAGGTGAAAGGTTTTTGAAAGAGTTATTCGAATAGTTTAAAAAAAATGTGCAACTCCGTATTTTATGATTGAGCTTTCCTTTTGAGTGTTAAAGTCTCAAAATATTGTAATAATATTGATCTGTAACTTTGTAAAAGAAAATGAATAATATATTCAAGTCCTTTATACTTCATGTACTTTTCATGTATTCAGTTTAGACAGCACATTATTATTTAAAATGTATTGACAAAAAAAATTCCGTAGTACCGCTACGAAATGTCGTAACGGAGCTACGAATTTTCGTAGCATACTATATTTTGTTGTAATATATGGTGAATCGAGGCTTGTTTCACAGTCTTCTAATATTATGAAATGTGTTATCTATTAAAGATATATAATCTATAAGACACTTGTCAGAAGGCTGTGAATCAATTTCTGAAATGAATCAATCTTTAGGTTCTTATTGTAAAGCTAAGATAGCGTGCTAATAAGTTTTACAAATGTGTTTTAAATTTTAGTGATTTTAATATAAAATATTTTCCTGAAAATTGTTCCAATAAATATTTAGAGAATTGAATGAGTGTCTTACATACATACAAAAGTATGAGATATTGTAGTCATATTATGCTTGTACTGTATATTATATGACAAATAAATTTTAATGTTGTATTTTGTATGAGGTGTATTAAATCATTGTTATTAAATTGAATACTTAATATATATTTGTTTTATTATGAGGAAAAAAACCTCGCATATAGTTCTATTACAAGTATTTTTGAACACAGCTAAAATGAAACTGCATGAATTTCGCACCATTTAAAAAAATATTTAATGTCTTCTTCAAATACACATTTCTTAACAATTTTTTTTAGTACAAGCTATTTTGTATTAATTTTTCATTTCTCTGCAGCAGGAAATTTTTCATCCTCGCAAGCTTTTTCTTCAGAGGAATTTCCTTCATCAGCTTGGTTATTCTTGATGATAATGATATGACGAGGAGAAGTTATATCACCAGAATGACACGTTTCATCAGTATTACAATTATTGTCACTAAATGGGTTCATTATAAAAGAAAATATTTTATCTTTGATATTTCCAAGGAGTGATGTAAAACTTATATCAGTATCGCCAATTGTTGGAATATCATATTTGGAACTCTTATCAATTTTAGAAGCAATAATATCTTCTAATACACCTGTGCTAGATGTATTAGAAGATATTGTTGTTTCGCTTGTTGATGATTTGCACGAGACGTCTTCGTACACGATACTGGCTGTTTTTACTTCCAATTTTTCAATATAAGGATCATTTTCTTTACTAAAATCACATTGTCTTGGTTCTGTACAGTTTGAATTGCAAGCTTTGCAATTTTCTTTGTTACATTTTGGCTTTTCTTTAAAACCTAGAACTTTGTACCCTTCGTCTGTAATAAATTTTGTGGTTTCCCTAGTTTTGTTGCACACAGTTCCGATAAAGTCTTGCACTGATGTTTTAAATGTAGTTAATGTTGCCGCCGAGGACTCAACAAAATTTTGGAAACTCGAAGTTGGTAAAGTTTTATTCGGACACGGCGCTGGTTCGTGAGATCCACTGTCTTCTGTAGATTTTTTACACTCTAGACTTTTAACACATCCCATTATACAATCACTAAACTGAGATTCGGGTGATTTACAAGATTCTCTGGAACATTTCTTACTACAGCCTTCCGTGTATTTTATATTGCAAGAACTATCAGATTTTTTAGGGCAGCAAGTAATATTGGGCTTTGAAGTTTTTTCACTGCAACTCCACGAGCTGGGGCTAGATGCAATGTCTGATTTTGATTGACATACTCTTTTAGAGCATGATTTAGGTCCATCGCAAGGTTTTGGAGCATCGATTTTTTCTGGATCATTGCAAGGCTTAGTATCATCGAAGCCTTTTGGAGCATTACAAGGTTCAGGGCCATCGAAGTGTTTTGGAGTATTGCAAGGTGTAGGGGCATTGATGTCTTTTGGAGCATTACAAGGTTTAGAGGCATCGAAGTCTTTAGGAGCATTACAAGGTTTAGGGCCATCGAAGTCTTTTGGAGTATTGCAAGGTTTAGGGCCAACAAAGTCTTTTGGAGCATTAAAAGGCTTAGGGCCATCGAAGTCTTTTGGAGCATTACAAGGTTTAGGGCCATCGAAGTCTTTTGGAGTATTGCAAGGTTTAGGGCCATCGAAGTCTTTTGGAGGTTCATTGCAAGGCTTAGGTGCATTAAAGTCTTTTGAAACATTGCAAGGTATAGGAGAGTTTTCTGATTTTGTTTCATTCATTTTTGAGCAACTTGTTCCATCAGCAACAGTAAATACTAAAACGTCATTAACATTTCTATACACTGAATCATTATGTTCTGAATTATCAATAATATGATTCGTCGTTATATATGATATTACGTCTTTGCAGTACTTATATTCATCTGATAATGACAGTCTAGACGTATTTTCTTTATCAATTGGTAAATATATTGTGTTCTCTTTATCTCTCGTGGATTGTGTATCATCAAGCTCATTACACTCTTTAAGATTTTCTAAGCTATTAGTGTTTCTTGCTGGGTCCTGTGATATGCTTGACTTGACGGACGTCGTACTTAGAGCATCTCTCAAAGGATCATTATATAGTATAACAGTTTCTATGTTACGAGTAATGTCGTCGTACTCACCGTTTTTATCATAAAATACTAATGATTTAGAATCCATCGCTATCACTACAAAACATATTTATTTTATTTTAGTCGAGTTTTAGTCACATTTTTATAAAAAAGTGACATTTGTTTGAAATATTAGTGTGAATTTGTGTATTGACAGCATTTTTTTTATTGTCTTTGATTGTAAATTTCATTTTCCGAAGATACTGAGTTAAAATAAATAGAGAAGTTAGTTTTTAATTTTTCTCCGAAATAAAAAGAAAAACAAACAGATTATCCTGAAGAATCCAAAATAATAATTCAATAGTAAATTGTAACGTTACGCAGATATATTAAATTTTAATATATTTAGGGTTTTAATATTATAACACTGGGAAAAAATATGTAGAGAAGCAATAAAAAACATACTTATAAACTCATATGCCTTTATTTCGTACTGGTGCAATAGTCTTATACTAAGTACAAATAAAATGAAACTATACCAACTGCTGTGTAATGTCGCGATTTGCCCCTCGGTAGCGACATCCAAATAAATATCCAATAAGAAATGAGTAGTTGTGGACTTTTCTAGGGTAACAAATATTATTTTCACCATCAATAATATTTGAATCTTAAAACAGTAAACATATAAACATCTACAGCTTTAAGGCAGAATACTGAAACGCACATAAAATAGGAGTTTTTTTCACAGGCCGTCTCTGTCACTGCTTGCCGAAATGACAAGGACAGCGCCACTTAATTTCACTATCGTTTCAATATTCGACCGTTGAGTAAGCTAGTTTTGCTGTCATGGATGAAACATTGCAAAAAAAATACAATTTAGCAGTTTTTGAGCAAAGACAATTTATGCGGGCTAAATTGCTTAACAGCGCAGATGAAGTCGTGTACAGGAAAACGTCTAGAAACTGGTCAAGCAGTAACTTTGCCGTTAATATATTTATCAGTAAAGTTAAATAATAATATATTTATTGGTATAATTGTATTATAATCTTGTAACGATTACTATAGTAATTAATAATTGATTAAGCCAGACCAGGGATTTTATTGCAGAAATACCGAAATAATGTGGAATGTTTGCTTATCATATATGCCTGTTCAAGCCATAATAAAACTTTTATACTTGTTGAAATCTTATTTTTTTTTTCATAAATAGCAACTATTTCATTGGTCAATTGCATCGATTACAAAGTAAATTAAATGTTTATATTATTTAAATAACTTTATTTCTCAAAAGAAAAAAGTCGCTTACACGAGATGTTTACAAAAGAAATGGTACTGATGTCGTGCTAATGCCGAAAATACCCAAATATTAACAATATTTATTTATAAACTATTATAAAATAAGTCATTTTTCTACTATTGTAAACGACACGAAACAAAAGTTACATAATAATGTTAATTTTTCTATTTAAAAACAAGAAACATAATAAATAAAATGTCGTTCAATCATACAATACTATTTATATTTATTTGGATTTTGTTTTGTCTAATTATAGATAATTCAATTTATTAATACCGGCGAAGCTATTTACCTTCTCAACCTCGTCTATACTAATATTATTTCGCTTTGAAAGAGTTTGTTTGTTTAAACGCGCTAATCTCAGGAACTACTGGTCTAATTTGAAAAAATCTTTTTTTGTTGGATAGTCCATTTATAGAGGAAGGCTTTAGGCTATATAACATTATGCTGCGACCAATAGGAGCGAAGCGTCAGTGAGAAATGTTCCAAAAACGGGGAGACTTTCGTTGCGTGCGCTGCATATTTATGATATAAAATTATGATATTTTTTTTTTTTATATTTTTTTTTGGCTTAAGTCGCTCAAGAACCACGCGAACGAAGTCGCGGGAACAGCTAGTATAATATAAAATATCAATATTTTCTCTATATTATATAGTTAGTATTAACCTAAAGTACTTATAAAAACTGAATTGTTATATACTTTAGGTTAATACAAGCTAGGTATGTTACTTAACTGGACCTCATTTAACAATCCCTGTCATAATAAAATCTAAAATTATTAAGTTTTTTGACTCTACTGAAAAGTTGTAGTTTTATAGTTACGAGGTTGTGAAGGTAAGGTTGTACAGCTTTTGTGGCAGTGATGCGGCCACACGTGTGGATGACATAATATAATACGTTACCTAAACATGCACGCTGTTGAACTGTCTATATACCTTTTATACAGGGATATAAAATCTAATATATTTTATTGCTTTAAATAATTTACATGATTGTATTAATTAAAATAAAACGAACATTTTACATTAAACGTAAAGAAAATGCCTGGAAAAGTCCACCTCTTTGGCGATTATTGCTTCAACTAAAACAATGCTTTAAAGACATACTACAAGTCTTTGGCATACCTCTAAACTGTATGTAGGTTCACTGAGTTGCTCCGATATATACAAAACAAAATGGACGGAAAAGATAAGATCGTACAAACTAAAAATTACAACTTATAATCCTTAAATTTTCTATAATAAGCGATCTAGGGCTAATCTATAAAAAGTAAAAAATGAAACAGTAATCTCATTGTAATTTCAAATAAACTACAAAACGTTTTATACATCTTTAAAAGCATCTTAATTATAACAATATAAAAAATAAATTAACTTAAACATTCGATATAATTGTGCTTACTTGGGCATTTATTCACTAATCTGAGGTAAAAATAATCTTACGCTAGTATTTACATCTTGAGATTTACACTTTGGCTCTCAACATTAAAAATAATGAGTATAAGGGTGAAGTCAGAAACTAAATTGTCCATAGCTAACTTCATACTGTACGGAGACGCCATCTTGATTTGACTGTCATAATAGAACGCCGCTATTGGCTGACGCCTGATCGACGGGGTTTTTGAACCAATCACAGACGCGCTTTAGTTATGTTTTTGTCCGCGCTGGCGCTGCCGGTAGCCTGTGGTCTGGGAAGACATGACGGGAGACCTAGTATTGTACACTGTAAACGTCAAACTGACAACTGTCACTGTGTCCGTTATCACTTTTCGTTGTGGCGCGCCTGCTACTGCTCGCACGGCGTTCGCTGATATCTGCAAACAAATGTATACATTAATATATAATATAATATAATATAATATGTATGGACGCTTCACACCACGTCAATCTAGTCCTGTGCTAAGTATCCGAAGAACTTGTGTTACAGGTACCAGGCAACGGAAACATATTTAATACTTTCATACTATACACATATTTAAGATTTTTATTGTATTATACACAAATTTAATACACATCCATGACCCAGGAACATTGAAAACTTTTTGTTCCCTCGGCGGGATTCGAACCCGCGACCTTTCGTTCGAGCACCAACGCGCTCAATCAACTGCGCTACGGAGGTCGTCGTTTGATTGATAACAAGAGACAACTCACAACACACTCAATATGGAGCACACTTTGTTTTTTAATTGCAGCGGCACATCTTAAACTGTCGCTAAGCTATTTGGTAAACGGCAGAACTATAACTAATATAATAACGTTGTACCTATCTTATATATAAAAATGAATCGCTGTTCGTTAGTCTCGCTAAAACTCGAGAACGGCTGAAGCGATTCGGTAATTTTCAGTCTTGAAATTCGTGGAAGTTTCGGGAAGGTTCACGGTTCATCAGAAACTGTTTGTATGCTCAACGAAGTGGGCACGGGTCAGCTAGTTATTATTAATACTCAATTTACATCTACTACCTAATACCTATGCCCTACATATCAACCGAAATCTTTAATATTTTCAATGGACATTTAAGTTCAACAGTACTAATTTAATTATAAAGTGTATAGTTGTGTGTTGGTGACGCAGCACAGTACTAGCCGCAGTGTCGGTAACGCGTAACACAAATGAGAGGATCGCTACGAGATTTCCAAGCACGATCCAATCAACCATGCTGTATCCCCTAACTCGGAAACTTTTAAAGCGATAGCAAAGGAATCACTTAAGTTTAATGCCCTATAAGTTACTCCCCTCCCTCGGGAGCCAGCCCTTTGTCTGGGGGCGGAGGGACAAGTGTGCGAATTCGATGCCCTTTGATTCCAAATTTAAAATTGATACACCAGGATTGTGTATTGATAGAATATTGAGCAAACAATTTTCTTGTTCACAACACTTGAAGCTGTGTAGATTTTTGGATTTCGACACCTCAAACTGTTTAAATCTTTTTAATTGCAAGTTCAATGTTTTGTATGTTTAAATGCATTCACAACAGAAGCTTGTATCTCATCATAGCTACTTGAAGCAAGCTATATTTTTTCTTTACAGTAAAATAATTAAATAGTAATGTAGTATTTTTTAAAGTTTTTTTAGTAGCTAAAAAGGAAATATTTGTTTTTTTGCTGACTAAAAGTCTGTTTTCGATCAAATTTGGTACGTAATTTATATAAAATAAACCATGGGAAAGAGCATAGGGTACTTTTCATCGTACCAAATTGGCCATCAAAATAATCTTAAATACTACTCTAGCAATGTTTCCTCTATACTA
This sequence comes from Celastrina argiolus, assembly GCA_905187575.2. Classification (NCBI taxonomy): domain Eukaryota; kingdom Metazoa; phylum Arthropoda; class Insecta; order Lepidoptera; family Lycaenidae; genus Celastrina; species Celastrina argiolus. The sequence continues at coordinate 14,688,854 of LR994597.1, forward strand.
TTTATCTAAAGAGGAATTGTTTGTTTGTCTGTTTGCATTCCGAAAATACTGAACCAATTGCGATTATTTTAAACGTAGAATAAACCACGGATAAAATAATTTCTTTTAGCGCGACAAAATTAATTGTTATCGTTTTTTATACGCGATTAAAACCCATTTAAAACAACACTTCAACAACTCATCTCATAGACAAACCCTTAGCTCCACAAATCCATTCCCATCAATACCTTTATCCCGCCATCGATAACCATTTAAACGTGAAAAAAGGCAGGTGAGGCCACGATTGGCCAGACCACAGAAGAGATATATCTCTCGCCGCGCGATATATCTCGCCGCGATAAACACAGCGCACCGCATCGCATTTGTTACCCGGTACTGGGTTCAAACCGCGTCTTATGGTTTTGAGCGTTTAAATTAAAGCCTCGTGATATTAGGGTATTGTACAAGAGTTACTGTAGTATTCGTGTATTATAATATATGGCTCGCCAACGTTTCATCATCACCTAAGGCTATATCGTATCTCCTTGACAGCTCTAATAGGAATGCCCACAGGGGGGGGGGGGGCTGTGTGACACTGACAGTTGAAGTGTCTACTGTCATAGTGACATACACTACAGTTACTATTTTTAAAATTATTATATGGGCAAATTTATGATGTTAAGGCATTTCTCATAGAAACATGAAAGTCAAAAGTAAGTCCATCAGCGCTGGTGCTTTCACAGTAAACTCTACGTAGGAGGTACACACACTCCCTAAAGTATTATAACTCATTTATTTTACACCTTGTATTGTACTCGTATTATACCACCTTGGTATTGTACAAATGTATAGTATTTAAAAATATGAGTAAGTCTATCGCTGTAAAATATGTACGTGTGTACTTAACTCCTAAATGACTGGACCGATTTAATGTTTTTTTGTTGTATCAAACGAATCAAATCAAAATAATTTATTTGCTTAAATAAGGTACAATATGGTGTTACAGGTTTGGTAAATCGCTCTCTTATTTTGCTTTGAGTGGCGTGCAAATTTTTATTAAAATTTCGTTCATGCATTAGATGTTATTTTTTGTGATTATTGTTGTTTTGTTTACATGATTATAAAAAATTACAATTACTGATCTGTCAACGTTATTATAATAATAAGTCACTAATAATATTAATAATCCTTACACATTTTATAGGCGAGTCAAAATTAAATTGCAAAAGAAAAGTTATTTAACTACTTACATTTACATACATAATATATCTATTTTTCATTATTCATCTGCTATCATAATAAATTGTCTATAATAATTGTAATATGTGTATTTTATCAAGATAATCATTTTATTCTATACAATTACATATACATTTATCATTCAAATATTCATCAATTGTATAAAAATATCTACAACTGGATTCGAAAATGGTTTACTTTTAGGCCCGGTAGTGGCGCTGCTGTCAGTGCGTCAAGAAACTTAACTCTAAGGCGGTACGAATATAAAATCAATACTTTCAAAGGTACGATTTGTAATATATACTTTTGCAACTCTAACTAATATCTATCTATGGACGCTTCACATAACGTATGAACATGTATGATGTATGTGATTGAGAGAAAATAAATATTTTTTTGTATTACAGGTACCACACAAACATTATATTATAATATTTAGTTGCTGACCCGTACCCACTTCGTTGAGCATAGAAACGGTTTAAAATTTCCCGGGACTTCAACGAACATTTCAATACTAAAAACAGCCGAATCGGTTAAGCCGTTCTCGAGTTTTAACGAGACTAACGAGCAGACAAAAGTACTAGCAGTACCAGTAGCACAAGCAGTATGTGCTAGCAGCACTAGCAGTATGTGCTAGCAGCACTAGCAGTAGGCGCTAGCAGCACTAGCAGTATGTGCTAGCAGCACTAGCAGTAGGCGCTAGCAGTACTAGCAGTAGGTATTACTTACCACTTGGACAGCAGGCCGGTGGCGGAGTGCGTGTAGGGCCCGCCGTAGGGCGAGTACTGCGGGTAGGGCGCCGCGTACGCGTACTCGCTGGCCAGCGTCGCCGTGCCTGCAATCAATCAACAATCATCAATCAATCAAGTCATATACAAGGTGTAAAATGAGCGATAATACTTTAGGGAGTGTTTGTGCCTCTTATGTAGAGTACTGTGAAAGTACCAGCGCTGAGAGACTTACTTTTCTTTCGACTTTCATGTTTCTATGAGAAATGCCTTAACATCATAAATTTGTGCATACAATAAGGTAAAAAAAAAGTTCCTCTTACAGCGCTGGTACTTTCACAGTTAACTCTATAAACGGGATACATACACACCCTAAAGTTTTATCACTCATTAATAGGCTCATACATATCTTTAATTTCAATTATTATTATGATTTGAGAATCAATAATTAATCAACGATTAATTTTATTTTCATTAAATATATCGTCATCAGTACATTTCAAGGTAATCATGCAATATTAGTATCTAAAGGATTACGATGCGGAATAATTTTATTTATTATTTCAGAAGTTTTTATTTTTATTTTTTGAGCAAGCCTGTATAAGGTAGGATAATAGTTACATATGGCTATCATAGTGTTGGACATAATTGCTGATGGTTGATTCTGGAATTTCGGACACTGTATAATCTATAACTGAACAAAGGTATAATACAAATCACGAAGAAAGACCACCTACTTTTTATGTAAGGCTCTTTTGCCCGCACAAAGTCGCAACAGTATTCTATAAAGTGATTTCAAAACATGTTTTAAACAAAGCATTCGAATAATACAACCCAAGGAGAAACCCCCGACATTTAACTTTGATACTGTAATTCACGAATTATGAGAAAAACCGAAAAACAGAAAAAACAGAAAAAACCGAGTGAATCTCTCGACAAACTCGAGTACTACTTGGAAAATCTAATTTACCCGTTTCATTTCTGTAACGCCGTAACTCGCTTTGCTACACAATTCTCGCGCTCATACCGTTCGTAATAAGGGCGAATCGTGGCTTAGGGGGTGTCGCGTCACTTTGTGCCTTTGGTCTTTAATCCACCGCAATCTGCTTACCCCGCTGTGGGGGTGGGGGGTGTTTAATAGCTCATTCGGGGTATGCAAATAATTTTCGTGGGGGATCATACGCGCTTTGTCTGCGAGCGCTAACGAACCGAGACACGAGGTTTGGTAAAGTGCTTCTTCAAACCACGGTTTTATTAATATTGCGTCTGTCCCTTGCTGGGCGGAGCTTGTGTATTGATAATGTTGCAAGACGGGATGATAATTTTAACTATTCATCCTAAAAATTGATATGAATATTGCGGAGAACCTTATAGATACGAGTATTAGAAAAAAAGGTTAGGTTTTTCCAAAGATATAGGAATTTGCACGACACATTTTGCGCTGCTAACATCTGGGTGAAGCCATTAATATCAAATATACAGACATAATGATAGAAAGCTGGTAGTTGTAATTGTTTTTTAAATTAGCCTTCACAAAAAAAAAAATTATTGTTAAAAAATCATTTATATTTTATAGCGAAATTGCGGTTTGACGTTATTTATTTCACCGTTCATATTTATTTATTTATTTAAGTACATGGAAAACTAACAGCTATGATAAGCCAGCCAATTACAAGTTTTCACTTCTAGGTTACATAACAAAAGTAAAAAAAAAAAATATATATCTCATTCCTCAAAGTTTGAGGTTAATAGTACTTTAGGGTTGACAGCATTTTTATAGTCGAGTGAATATGAGAAACTTTTTTGCAGTTATTAGTTTGTCAATGGAATTCAGTTAAAATATGACACGGAGACTTGTAAACTTTTTTTTCACAAGTTCTAAGTCACTTACCGTCGTAGTGCGCGTAGGGCGGGTAGGGCGGCGCGGGCGGCTGCAGCACCACCAGCGCCGTGTCCGGGCTGCCGGCGCCCGACGGCGGCTCCGCCCCCGCAGAGCCTCCGGAGTCGTTGGTGGCTGCAACAACATGGCGGATTAATGGAGGCACAGATGCAGCATTTTAAATTAAAACTATATACTTTATATTTAATGTAGTTTGAAAACTCTTTATGAATTGAAGACATGAATCGATGAAGGTATTATGTCGCAAAAAAAAAAGTCATAAATTTGATACACCTTATTCTCTTCTCTCTCTCTACGTCTTTAATTATTAAAGTGTTGTGTCGGCTTATTAGAGTTGACACCTCAACATTGTACGTATGTGCTGTGCTCCTGTCGAATAATCATGACGTGCCACGTCACGTAATATTTTATCGGAGGTAGTACACAAAAGATACAAATGTAGGTGTCAACTCATATCTAAGACGTAGCCGTAGAATATCGTCGTGAATATACATAGAGTTTTTAATTATACAATACAAGCTTTTTGATCGAACGGAAGTGTGAAACCGCCATGGAATGAAAGGATATACAACCAAGGTAGGTAGGAGACCCTGGAGTTATAGAAACTAGGAGGGCTAGAGGAGGAGTTCCTTTAACTCCATTCCTATTAGCTTCCCTTACTCCATACTTGACCTGAGTGGTATTGTGGATCAGAGCTTCGCTTTTGACCCCGAGGTCGTCGGTTCGTTTCCCGCGTTGGAACAACAAAAAATGTTCTTTTCAAGTTTAGTTAGGACAATGCAGGCTGATCACTATATAGCACTATAAAATAACTCCTGCGTAGAGAGAGAACTACGTTGCTGGCCTGGATTCAATGAAATTGGCCACTGTCACTGAAATCGGCGTGGGAAGCATTTTTACTTGACTCTCATTCATTATGTAACAACTATTGTAAACAATTTCTTGGAATGAATGAATTTTGAATTTTAATTTACCTATCTATTGTACAGTGTAGGACTTCCCTCTCAAAAAGAACGAACCTATTAGTACAGGCTACTATCTACCAACTTAACCTACTGTAAAATTGGACACATATCACGTAGCAAGTACTTTATTAAAACAAAACGAACGCGTTACAAATTGCGTACATTTGCGGCGGTCGACCGTCGATCCCGGCTGTCTGCGTCCACCGTAATAAAATGGTTTACAATTAACGTCGATCTGTTAAAAATAATCTGCAACTTCTGTGATTAGTATTCTGTCCTATAGAACGCTGTTACTATATTCTTAAGCCGGGTTAAGGTAGAACCGATGCAGTGGTAGCCTTTTTGTTGACTTTCCGAAAATAGCTTGTTAAGTTTCATATTTTGGAAATAAAATATTTTGATTATGATTGATAATCTCTGAGCGCTACACCGTCATTTATGAGCGGTCAACCGTCAGATAGCTTCTATCTGTCGAATAAACATAATGTGACTTTGACAAGTAGCTCAATTCTCAAAGTGTTAATTACTAAAATGATTTTTCCATTTCATTTTCACATATTTTGTTCATACAAAATCTGTTAATCGCATATTTATTCCTCAAGTAAAATTAACCCTTAATGGAATAACAGTTTTGAGTGAACCGGTTGATTTGCGGGCTCAGTCCAGTCACGTGCGTAGAATTGGGTCAATTAGACCAACACATAAGTTGAATTTGTTCAATCAAGGAAGAACAACCTGTACTCTTGTGGTCGGCGGAAATGAGCGAGAAACAGAAAGTGCAAGGTTCGACTCCCGACCGCAGTCGCGGTTAGAACAGGTTCTGATCCGTTGTATTCCGGATCCAATTTAATCTTGACGTAAATAAAACAATATAATGCTACCGATTTGAATGTCACTTATATGTACCTACTTTTATGTTTTGCAAGTAATTGGGATATTTTTGGACTCATTACGAAGAAAATCAAAAATATAAGCAAAATCTATACTAATATTATAAAGCGGAAGAGTTTGTTTGTTTGTGTTTGTTTAGACGCGCTAATCTCTGGGACTACTGGTCCGATTTGAAAAATTATTTTTTAGTTGGATAGTCCATTTATAGAGGAAGGCTTTAGGATATATAACATTGCGCTGCGACCAATAGGAGCAAAGCGTCAGGGAGAAATGTTGCAAAAACGGGGAAAATTATTCATATTTAGAGACTTTCGTTACGTGCGCTGTATACACGTTTTAAGTTACTCAAAAACCACGCGAACGAAGTCGCGGGCACAACTAGTCTAAAATAAGAATTAGGTTAAGTTTTAAAACATTTGAGTTTTAAGCCATTAAATATAATTATCCATCTGTATCCCCCAAAACGATATTTGTATGCAGGTTGATGTAATGTCTATGTAGAGTTAACAAGGTGACGTCACAATCGGTTGTTCATATCTCGTTTGCACATTATATTTAATAGTTAAACATCTTCATTATTTTTAATGGCACTTAAATAATCTTAGATTTACATTTTATGTTTATCAATCATGTCATTATAGCCCATAATATAATGACATCGAGTAAAAAAAACTTTCAAAAGACTAATACTAATTGTATGTTTGTTTATTGAAAGTAGGTAATTCAAATTTTCTTAATAAAATATTTAAAAAATAGTTCTCGATATGAACACGAATTGACACGGAACTGTTACCTATAACAATTATAGTTCTTAACTATTAGGCTAATTTTCAAATAACTGTTTCATTAGACTTTTTTAAAGTATTAATTTCAATATTACTGAAAGCCAGAGTCTGCATGTAGATTGTAGGTTATTTATGATAATTAAATGCTACAAAAATACATTTTCTATACAGTCTTGATATGTTAAAACAGCAAAATGATATTCTGGCAAGAAGAAACAATTAAAATGTCCGTGTTGTAAGTAATCGATTGTCAATTCTATAAGTGCATGCTTCTTATACAATTACTATTCGTTAACGTTACTTTACGGAACTTTCAAAATGTTCCTACAGATAAAACTTTTTTGTCTTTATTTTTTTCAAACGCGTTTTGGTTGGTGCAAATGCCAAAATCATTATACATTAACACAGTTAAAGTAAACTAAACAAACAATTCGGGTGATAACACGATCCTCTTAGAAACCGCAATAGAAAAGTCACCCATTTCTCAGAGCGATGACCCGTGGTGGTGGTGGGATAGTGGTGCAGTGAGATGGTGGGATCGCCTTACCGCGCTCGAGTTACCAGGATGTGGTGTCCATTCATACTTTGATGAATGGGGATTACTATCTCGTCTTAATTGTTACTTTTCATTGTTTTTTTTTTTTGTACACAATAAATAAGAAGCTGATAGAATAGGTAGTAACTTCAAAATTCGCATATATATCTCTTATATATAAAAATGAATTGCTGTTCGTTAGTCTTGCTAAAACTCGAGAACTGATGAACTGATTCGCCTATTTTTATTCTTGAATTATTCGTGGAAGTCCAGGGAAGGTTTAAACGGTTTGTATGCTCAAGAGCGGGCAAAGCCACATGCTTAACCTACTTTAGCATAAAGTTTCCCAAATAATGGTTACAGTGGTGTTATTTTGTCTGTACCTCTTATGTGTTCAATAAAATGTTAAGGATAAATATTAACTTAAAGTGTAGTGACATGAAGTAACGCAGTACCTAATTATTACAAACTAACTTTTTTGTCAGTCTGTCCCGCTTGCACGCGCGAAAAATCATACATGCGCGAGCGGGGCAGACTGAAATTCGAAACGAAATTCGAGGCCCGAGGACAAAGGCCCCATTCAAGATGCCATCGCTATTTATCGTTCACTAACTTCGAAAACAGAATGTATGGAATTTGACATAAGCTTCGCTAAATGACGGGCGAATTCGTATGTCATTTAGCGAAGCCCATGTCGAATTCGATATATTTTGTTTTCGAACTTCGTAAGCGACAAATCATGGCCCAGAACACAGTAAAACACCGTAAAGTAATCCTAACGTAAGAATCCTAACGCACTCATTGCGCGTCTATTTACGTCACGTTGTACGTACGTACGTACTTTTTTCGAATGTCTCCGTGCGTCATTTAGGGTTCATTAAATTTTCAATTTGAGGTAAAAAGGAAACAGATGAGGGTCACGGCGACCACAAAGGGTTAACGGTTGCAGTTTCTCCGCCGCCGCAGAGTTTTGGGGCGTGACTGATCAGATACGCACTTGCCAACTACTTAGTACACTGTACATTATAGTTCAAATATTGTTGGCATTTTATTTATTTACTACTAGCACTTCGTTGAGCATAGAAACAGTGTGATGAACCGTTTAAACCTTTCCAGGACTCCCACGAATATATCAAGACTAAATATAGCCGAATCCGTTTAGCCGTTCTCGAGTTTTAGCGAGACTAACAGCAATTCTTTTTTATTATATTATTTCAAAATCTTTTTCTATTTTGAACAAAAGACGCCATCAGAGAAGTGTTAACGTTTGACGTTCCTGTCTGTGTACAATATCATAACTCTCGAATGGATAAACCGATTTTGATCAAATTTTATTTTTGATAGCTGACTTGATCGATTGTTTCTAGCTAATTCATGATCATCAGTTCGTTTACTGTGATAGATAGTAAGAAAACCTTCTTTTTTATTTATTTTCTTTTATAATATTTTCAATAACGTCTAAAATGTGCGCGGGCCCCACAGGTGAGATCCGGCTAAGTGCGGGTTGCGGGTCTGGGATGTACCGAGTGGTTGCGCGACCTTGATTGTTTAGAAACCATAGAAATGCGGAAACCAGCATCAGCATTTTACATATTTACAATCTGTGAGCTCAAGTTTTGTATATTGTAGGTCTAGAGACCTGATAATAATAATGCCTCCATCACCGATTTCGGTGACTATGGCCGGTTTCATTGAAACCAGGCCAGCTACGCAGGAGTTATTTTATAGTGCCCAAGTGTTTGCGCAATACACAGAAGCGCTATCTCTTCCTTCACTCTCGTACTCACGCCCAGTGGGACGGATAACCGACATGACTGGCGGGAGATCAGGGGCAGGACCGACTTTTTACATGTCCATCCGACGCACGGATCATCTTGTCAGACAATCAGGTGATCAACCTACATTGCCTAACCAAACTTGAAAATAACATTTCGTGTTGTTTCAACGCGACAATCGAACGAAAGCGAATCTCTGATCCACTAGACCACGGAGGCGTTATCGTCTGATAATAGTCATTATGAAACCCTTCAATTTCCTACTCCTGCTTCTTTTTCTTCGGATTAATTTTGTTGTGGGTCCCAAGACAGATTTAGATTGTCCCTCGGGCACCCCTGAGATCATATCAAAGGGTTTTTCTTGGTCCGTTACCGCTGTCAATCCTGGCTCACAGGAGTTGCAGCGAATGTGAGGTGGGCCAAACCCTTAAATGTATGTAACAAGTGCTAATAGCGATACAAAATCGAAATTTCGCTACCATAAGACCTACTCATGTGACCGCTTTTTGTAGGTGAAAAAAAGCAACTTTTAATTAACCTTTCTGTGTCAAAAATCGAAAGGGTTTCGAGTTACTTTGTAAAAATTAATCAATTGTGGGATGTAGATACTATTCAAAATGTAAAAGTTCCACATGTGAAGATGCATGGATGGGACTACTTTACTCAAAAACTACTGGACGAATTTTAATGAGATTTGGCATAGTAGTTAAGGCTCTGGATTAAAGCTGCAAATAGCTGCAAAATCTACGATTCCCGTAGTATTTATTTTTGTGATTACGACTGATCTTTGATCATGAGACTCACCAGAATGTGGCGTGTAGTGAGGATGGGCGGCATGCTCGTATGGTGCGTCGAACAGCTCGCCGTAGTAGCCGCCGCCCACGCCACCCACGCCCACGGTGCCCACGCCGCCCACGCCAACGTTGCCCAACTCCGACAGCAGCTTGTACTCGTCCTTCAGGCTCCATTTCGACGATGACCACAGCTGGAAGAATGTCATGACGTTAGGGAGTAGGAACAGAAGATGCATGGTAGAATGGGGATCAGAGAGCTTGGCCAAGATGCCATCGCTAATGATGTGGAAATTAGAAGACAAAATAGTAGTAAAACATTGCCAGGTATATGAGATAGCAATTTATGAGATAGCAAACGTTATGCCAATTGGATTATTGAATGATTGTTTTTATTTACATTTGGACTCACGCAGCAAATCAAAAAGATGAGCAAAATCTAAAATATGAATTAGGACAACTATTCGCTAAGACAATGAAGCATTAACTGAGCAAGCGCTTCAGATCGAGCAATGCACCGTTCCACGTCGTGACGTGGAGATGTGGACATGACCTAAGTCTCGATTTCACCAACGCTTGTGTTAACGGCTTGTTAAAATACCACGCCTACTTAATCATTGACAGGAAATACAAAAGGACATGACATTTAATGAAGGATTAACTTTAACATTCATTGGTGAAATTGGCATTGGTTTAATATATTTCCGTAAATTGGTACCCGTTCCTCGATAACTTAGTAGGGTGCCAGATTTGCGTGGTGTGAGGTGTCCATAGATTATTATGCTGAATATGTAAGATCTAAATAAACTTACATTAGAGTATATCTGGTCCCCGTTGTAATGGTTTCTCTGTCTTTTGACGTCGTCTTCTGAATGGCCGTTGAAGTCTCTGTTCTCGTCTGGAAAAAATATTACATTTAATAATAATAAAATACAAAAAAAAACTTATATGTAACTTTAAAAAGTTTTTTTTTTTAGATTTTCATTTCAATCTTCTAGTTGCCATTGTTAGCGATAATAATTTGTTAAGTATAACAAAATAGATTACTATGTATGTTAGAATTTACTGTAGGTTCTTAGTGGAAATGTTACACAGTAATAATACTTTTATACATTTTGTTTTGTCAAAATACTCGACCTGTTTCGACTAAGTCATCAGCAGGTGATAATGATACGTATTTTATTTCTGTATAGATTATTACTTGAATAAAACTTAAAAAACAAAATGAAAACTCAAATCTTGGAAAAGATCAACAAGAGAGAAAATCATCTTATTGAGAAAACTTTAAAGCCCAAAATCGTGTAAAATTATTTTAACATAGGATTTTATGCCCATAATTAACATACATAAAATATCAGAAATGGCAATTGTAATTTTAAATTGTCTCAATAAATTTTAATAAGCGATAATTTACATAGCCTAATTCGGTTTTACGCACGTAAAGTTTTATATCAACTCTTTGTTCCTGAGAAAAGTTGTAAGTAATGACACGGGAGCATAGGGACGTAGTATTTGTGGTTCCCGCACTCGACTAGGGATGGGAATACCGAACAGTCGATGAATTTGCATCGATAAACTATATCTTATAACATTATCGATAATTATCTTGGAAGTGGGTCCCGAATAATATGGTCTTATTTCCTTTCACTTCTATGGCAATTTAAAATCAACCTGCTATACCTCTTGGTTTAAACGAGGGTGTCAATTTATACATAATATTTTGATCTTACTAATTATATTTTATTCTTCTCCTGAATCTATTAAAAACAAGGCAATACTGGCAAAGATCAATCAAACTAAACTTAAACACAGTTTTAGCCAGAATCCTAATGTAGGAACTTTAATTTTGTCACTATTTGTGATACATTTTGTTTTTGAATTTTAATCTTTTTGGATTTCGATTATTTTACTTTACGTAACTTTCAAATATCCTGCGTGGGCTTCAGGGCCCAGGATTATAATATCACAAATATTTACGAGGATTGGGATTCTAGTGTAAATCCTATTCCTATTAAATTAATTGCGTGATTGAAATAGCAAACTTTTTTCTCTTATCGCTTTACTTAATTTTATCGTAACCATCGCTCTCATCCCTAGCCTCCTTCACCATAGTGGTGTGCGCTGAGCGTGACGCGAGATTTAGAGCGCTATTACGGCGGCTGAACATATTATATTATATCTCTGCTTTACTGCCTTGTGCCTTCCGTCCTTTATTGTCTAATGCTTTAATAAGGGTTTTAAAATTTACCCAAAATGGCATTTGTTTTGACTTTGTGTTCTGTTATTTTACTTATGTCTTCTTACATAGACATCATCTTACACAGATGCCTCCGCTGTGGTATACCTCTACGTGTGTGGGTATAGAAAAAGGCCCTGATTCAACTACCATCGCTATTTGAATCAGCTAACGAAGTTCGATAATGAAATGTTGAAAAGGCATGTTAAATCAGGACGCTGTGCAGACAGATAATCTTCCTTACAAAACGAAATTTTGTCTCTACTTAATCCCTCAAACCTTTGTTTATGAAAACTGTAGGTAACGAAATCTATTAGCAAGCTGGTTAATGATATAGACATCGAGTGAAGACACTCTCTTTGACGACCTCCGCAGCGCAGCGGTTCAGCGCGTTGGCGCTCAACGAGAGGTTGCGGGTTCGAATCCCGCCGTGGGAACAAAAAAAAAAAAAGTTTTCAATGTTCCTGGGTCAAGGATGTGTATTAAATTTGTGTATTAATATAATAAAAATCTTAAATATGTGTATAATAATAAAAGTATTAAATATATATTTCCGTTATCTGGTACCTGTAACACAAGTTCTTCGCACAGGGCCAGATTGACGTGGTGTGTAGCATTTTAATACTTCGACAACTTCAACTTTTTTCGTCGTTTTTCATACAATGTCTGTTATTTCTAAAGTCAAAAATTGACGATATAATAGACAATCTAAGCAAAATGTACTGTACCTCTATTGTTGCTGATCTTTCCATTATTGTTATCAATAGAATAATAATAGCCAAAAATATACTCTATTTCATCACTATCAAGCACTTGGGCCATAACCCAAGATATGAATTGGTGCTACAAATTCCCTCTTTGTTAAAATATTTGCTCGTCTCAAGGTCAGCAGCAAGTTGCTCCTTACCCTGGTCCTCATGTCTTTTCCTCTTCAGCCCGTTCCCGTTGTGGAGATCTACCTGCTCGATACCCAGGATGCCGTTGATGCTGTAGCTACCGGTGCTGTTGACGTGCTGCTCTGACGTCGGGGTGAGGACTGCCGTGGCTCCGGGCGCGCTTCCCGCGTGGGTTATCACCTGAGAATTAGGCCGAAAAGCATAAATGGTGTGTTCTTATTTGTGTCTCAATGTCAAGTCTTTTGGATCCTGGTCTTTGAGATTTTTGTTTTGTTTATCTTTTGCGTCATAGGTTGAGCTTAATGCAAGGAATTTAAATCGCTTAAATACTGCAGCTGTATCAAATAAGATGCATCAGAATTTAAATGCCAAGTTGAGCCTATTGTGAAACCTCACATCTGTCTGCGATATGTTAACGATAAGCGTGATGCGTTATGTACTTTGTCACCATCATCAGTATACCCTAATATACTTTGTGTACTAAATCACCTATCACCATGACGATTGACATCATCATCAGTCTATGATCTACAAATCCAAGGACTCTTACCGAGACCACGCTGCCCTGTGCAGAGCTGATCTCCTGCTCCTGTTGCTGCTGCTGCTGCTGGTTGTGCGCGTGTTTCGCCTTCTCTGCAGCCTTGTTGCGGACGATCCTGGGAAAAGAACATTAAATATTTGAAAACTTCATTAACTTTTCCTGCTTGATGACAGTATGCTGTGACAGCTATGACAGCTGATATTACACCCTTCGGGAAGTTTTCCAAAGAAATGTAATGTGTCAGCTCGTTCTCGAGCCTGGAGGGATGGATTATGGTTTAGGGTACTCCAATTAATGTTTACGAAAATGGTGGCACAGCCCAGAGCTTGGTCTATCGTAGATTCAACACAGCAATTAGCCGTAAGATACAAAGGCCCAATCAGAAATGCTTCATATTACTATGCTCCGACATCGTTTTTCCATTAAAAACTGCATGCCACGTGCATACACGCATATGCAATTTGGGCGAGTAGTCGCGATTTGCTACGCCTCCCCCCTCCCCCCTACCGCAGCCTGCGGTCGTCCACTGACACGTGCCGCCAAATTGCCAGCAGAGTGAATTATTGCCCTTTTATTTTCATATTTCTGAACTGTCGAACAATTTGGGTGTGCCATTTCAAAGTGCTTGAACGGAAAGTTTATATATAGTATACCATAGTGGCACAGAACTTTGACTTCTTTATTCCAATAATTAATATTATCAGCGGGCACAGCACACGGAGCATGATCACTGCACAAACGTTTTCTTTCTACGGAAGTATAGATACAATGATAAATGCTTATAGGAAATCTGTCACGTAAAATCTACGGTGGTCAGACTGATGCTGATAAATGCTTCACATAAAATACGAAATAAAAACAATGTGTTTGTGTTTCAAAAACAACAAATATTATGTCTTACATAAATTAAACGATGTTTTCGCCATAAATTAAATTGAAGTTGAAAAATGGAATGAACAGAAAAACAAAAGGTTTATGGTAATATCCTAAAATAGGTATCTGCTTGTTAATACAATAAAGATTAATAAAATACCTAATTATTATTGTTTTGGCACTTTATTACTGCCACTAAAATATCGTAGAGCTAAAAAAATGGAGAGACAATCTTACAACTAATCCTTTTTGAAGTCGTTGGAAGATTTTTGTAAGATTCATATTTTCAGTTATTAATGAGTGTGTTTTTCCTCCCTATATTGTTGGTGCCACGTTAATATAAACAAAATACATTCTCAGCAAGGTAAATGAAACATTGCACCGTCATTACGCCGCCATTTTCCCGCGTCTCAGCTGACAGTTCATTTGCCGTCATGATGGATGTTGGCTCGGTGACATATCGCCCGCGCCGCCGGGGTTGACATATGCAAAAATTGTGTTGCAACTCATCAAAAAGGTCAAATTAGAATTTTGTTCAGGGATTCACTGTGATTTATGGCTTGTATTTAGATTGTTCTCTATAATACTATCATGATTTAAATTTAAATATCGTACGACGCGACGGTCAGCTTTTGAAACAATAATTAAACTTTATTTACCAGAATTTTAAACATGATCACTTTTTTACGTAGGTTTGAAAAAAGAGGATGATAGAAATCAGCGATACAAAATAGAAAGCAGGAAAATAAATGGTCGCCATAAAAGCGAGCTAGAGAGAAATGGAATTTATGTTTTTTTACGATTTCGAATAATTTATCTTTTTCCGGTAGGAAGGGTTAGTATCTGATGTTAGTGGTTAAATAAAAATACAGTAAGTTGAACGTTAAAGTACATTAAGTGAGTACACATAAAAAGTAATAAATGAGGGTTGCCAGCTATTAAAACGAAAACTTAAGTGGACGTTAAGATATTGCACTAAAATATTATTATGTAAAGTATTGTGCAACGTAAGTTAATTAAGACAGTTAATGTTGGATTTATAAAAAGATCGGTTGGTGTTATGCAATTTCCTCCATCTTGAGTAATTTTTTAAGATTAAGTTAAGATAAAGGTTTTTTTTTCATTTAATCTAATTTTGACTTCATTTTGAAGAAAATCACCGTACTTAAAAACTGTACGGTAATTTTCTTTAAAATTAAGTCAAAATGTCACTAACTATTAAATAGTTTAGATAAGTTTGTCAACTTAGTGTACTAGAAATTAACCATTTAAAGTACCTAATTGTGAAATGTCAATTGTACTTATTACAAAATATCGTTTTAAAACAAAAAATAGACCCAATTATTTATAACAACAAAATATTTCCCACCGACATTATAATAAGCGCATTTTATACATAAATAACTCAGCGTTGACACTCCACCCTAATGTAATCTGTATTATTCTATTCGACAAATTATTCAGTTTTGCGCGGCAAAAAACCAAATGTCAAAATGGGGTTGCCAGAATTATGGCTTCAATTACCCGCGCGCCCTCGATGTCTTGCGTTCCGCTAGTCGGCGGTTTTATAATATTACTATTGCTTTAAAATTACCTACTTTATTGTTATAGTACGAGTCTTTGTTGGAGGGTAGACGGTTTTTAATGAAGTTATTAAGAAAAACTGTTACCAATTTTATGCATTTTATAAACGCTGGAAAGTTTTTGCTACGATGAAGTAAGTATGATTTTTTGTAATTTTAATTTGGTTTTCTTACGAATAATATTTGTGTTATGTAACCTTACTTTCCATGTAATAATTGTGCAACTATGGAAATTTATTAAATTACAGTTACCTTAGATTATCAGGAAAATTTCAAAATAGAAACGATTTAAAAGCAGAAATAGCGTCAATGCGCTATTTCTGCTTTTAAATCGTGCATCTGCTTGCATCTGGGTGAAGCTACTAAAACAAATACATCTGATCATCATCTGCATAATTTATAATCTTCGGAAAACTTTTTATTATTTATTTAATGCCATGTAGAAGAGTAAGGATTTCAATCGAAACTAATCGTTTGAGTTTTTCACTTATTTTGCCGCATTTTTTGGGAAAAGGGATGCATGCATTATCCCGAAATTCTCGAGTTTTATTTATACCCGACGACCGCGGAAGGTCGCCGACGGGACATTACCGTCACGCGGCCGTCACGTGACCGTCACGCGGCGGGCACGTGACCGCGGGGTGAGTATTGCTTTAGAATTGACTCTCAAGCTTTGGGAGTGCCGTTATGAGATAATCTCGCTTTTATTGCCTAATAATGGTATTAGCTGATGTTGAGATATACCACGTGTAGACAACAAATGAATATTCGCACGTTCGAATGATTTTAAAATGATATACAGTAATTGAACAAATGCTGTTTTTAAATATTCAACATTTAACCTGCCTTCATACATAATTACGAATCTATTGACAGCAGTCCGGCTTTTCATTAGTCAGTAGTTTAGACGTTTAATTGAAACATACCTATATGATTATGTTATATTGTGCACACTTATCAACACTTTCACAGGTATATTAAAGGAGCTTCACCGTAAAAATACGCTATTTTGACAATACCGACTGTAGAATATAGTCTATATTCTATGAATTCTAATAGCGAACAATAATCATTGCGTTAATATTGGCCAATTGGCATCACTGACTAGTTTATGGTTGTGTCAAAGACGGCTTAGTTTATGTTTAGGTTAATTTATCTCGGACGTACTATAAAATAAATGTAGGTATTACTTTACTACATTAGGTATATCGACACAAGAGGAAAACATCGAGTTCTCACCCTACACACTTTACCAGAAATATCTTAAATGTTTTCGCCGAAAATAGAGATTCAGGGGTACTAATAGGTTGTACTGCTGTTCTAATGTAAACCTTTTTTAGTCGGGTTAAGGTGGGAATTGGCTAAATGTATCCGTGTCTGAGGAAAGAGTTGCGTTGTGGCTGCGGAACAAGCGATATAAGTACCTACCACTACATAAAATATAGTTTGTATAGTTAAGTAACATACATAAAGTGAGGATATGTATAGATGTTTGTGACTGTTGAACGAATAACTACTGAATGGAGTTTGATAAAAATTTAGGTTTAATTTAACACATTACTTTTGTCTTTGATTTCCCTAAGGCCCGAAAAACATTAAGCAAAATATACCTAATTCAGAAGTGGAATGTATTAAATCTGGATATATTAATTTCTTCACAAAACCCTTACTCAGTTCCGCTGTATTTAACATCAATAGGTATCATCACCATAGGCAAGCATACTCACAAAGTAGATAATATAATACTGAAGAACTAATCAGTCAGGAGTCCTTTCCCAGGCTGTCACTTTCACTGCTTGGCGGAACTACAATAACAGCATGTGGCTTGAGAGCTTTAGAGTATTAACACGTTTGTCGTTAATGCATGTACATCTAACATGAATCGCTATTTCCGAAATTCAAACATCTGACCGAAAAGGTTTTCGTGGCCCCAACCCAAGGGGTTGCGTGACAGACTCTCCGGAAGCTGGGGGAGGAACAAAGATGGCCGCGCCGGATGTGACGACACGTGCTCGCGCGCACCGGAAGTCCGGGCCTCATTCTGAATTATTGCTTCAGTTATAATAATCATATAAGAAACGTTTATGGTCTGCGTAGTGAACATGATTTTGCAATTTATTCTCTATGGAATTGTCAAAGTTTGGCAAATAGGGATGACGTTTATGATTTATGATAAAGTGCGTATGCTATAGGATGCTACACATAAATCTGGTTAAGTGACTGCAGATTTTGATGGAAATAATTTGTATTGTATTATATTCATGAGCAACATATTATAGTCAGCTGGGGACGCTGTAGCGCAAAGAGTCACAATATATCTGCTCTTGTCACATTTACATTAGGGTATAATCTAACCTGCCTAAGAACAAACTTGTCTCTGGTCTTCAGTAAGAAGTGGTAGGAAGGGAGGTCAACTTGTCTCTAAAATTTATGATTAATATTACTTTACAATGTAACATTGTTTGGGGACCAAGAAGGAACATTTGAAAGCATTGTAAAGTAACGCTAACAAATAATAATTGTATGAAAAGCTTTACAGCGCCAATACAGTTGACAATCGATTAGTACTTAACTTGTAAAATATATTCCAGGTTCCTGCTTGGGCTACCGTATAAGTAAAGTTAACCTTTAGTTTCGCTCTCCGCCCATCTAACATCCCCTGCTAACTTCGGAGATATGAATTGAACCGAAAAAAGAATAAAATACATATTCCTGAACCAATTACTTATCACGCCAGCTTTGTTACATCAATAACGTCAAGTGGCCAGTGTTGCCGCATTAAACATCGCGTAATTGCGCGTGGTGTTGCCAGATTAGATAAAAATTCAATATCTACGCTACTGTTATTAGTAGATTACTAATCGTATAACACGGTTCTAATAAATTTGATAAAATGTTATTAATTTGTATCCTGCTTTTCCCCTTTTTGAATGTGTATTTTGTCGATATTCAATTGTTAGATCATATAAAATTACCTATTTATTATTGGATTGACGAATTGAGCATCCGTGACTCAGCGGGTAGTCCGTTGAATTAAAGATGCAACTGGTTCACTGATCAGATTTTTTTAAATAATTGAGCGGTTACACAGATCTCAAGTATAGACGCTAATTGTGAAGGAAAACACCATACGATGATTGTCGCACGATGGTTGGCGCCAGACATACTAGACTGACAAGTCCCTACGTATGTATGTGTCTGTCCGTGTGTAGCCGAAGTAAGAATAGCGCCCCCCATTAATTACGTTTCGTTGGTTCACGTGGGCGTTGAAAAAGAGGAATACATCCGGAAATTACCAGCGGCGTTTCATCGGACATAGTTATTATCTTAAAATTTAAGTGTGCCGAGATTATTTTCAACCACTCATAAAATAATTTGGGAAAGTTTATGTCCAGGAGTGGACGTCGTAGTCTCGTCTTAAAATGGCGACGTAGTGTGTATGTCAAGGAATTCAATGAATTCGAGACTAGGGCAGCCATATTTTGATATATAACGAATAACGCACATTGAAGTAAATTAATCAAAAGATATATAAACACATTGCCGTCTGTGCGAGCTGTCTGACGCTATTCAATGACCGCGCAAGTCATTCAATCAAATAAGCAGATACAACCAGATGATCGCAACATGTAACTCACCTGTTAATACTGGACACGGAGGGCACGTTGTCCTGGCTGCAGATGCCCTCGCTGAGCAGCCGGTCCCGTATCTCCCAGGCGAACATCGTGGGGTTCTCGCGCTTGTACGCGGCGATCGCGTCGACGACCGGCGGCGTCGCTACCTTGGGCTTGGAGCCCCCTATCACGCCCGCCTTGAAGCTGCCCGTCTCGTAGTACCTGGAAGGGACGTGGTGGTTTGAGTTGGAACCTTAATATTATAATGAATAACTCGACGCTCGAGTGTTTGAATTTCAATTGTATTGCATTGTATTAGAGTTCTATTTTCAGTGTTTTTAAATTTTCTATCTCTTCAGAGGGCCTATTAGGTACAAGATCTTAATTCCATTCAGTTTACGCCATACAACATGGCTGCCTGGAATTTTCGTATTTACGATCACTTATTGACATCCAGTCAGCAGTCACATGACACTTGGCTTGTTTCCGAATGTCACTTTCAGATTGCCAAACTAGGGTGGATCCATTCAGTACAACATGTCGCTGTAATATGAAAAAGAACAAGGCAGTATAAGACCGTATTATTGAATTGCCTGGAACCTGGATGGTATTGTAAAAGATCATAATACGGCCCCAGTATCTTAGATCATAGTTTAAGAATTTTAAACTATAGATAGGAATATTGAAAGTTATTAAAAATTGCAAATTGCGGTTAAGAGCAAATTGAAAACTCAATGCGGCAGAGAGATAAAACGGATTCTTTTCTACCTCTTTTATCACAGCCAAGATTTAGGTATTTTATGAAAGCAGATAGTTAAATGTAAGTAAAATACATTACCTCCACTACTTATAAAAAAATTTACAAATAAGTTATACAATATTTGGTCCTTGTCTGGCAAGTACCATTTCTACCTTTTTAAACAAACAGGAAGTATGGTATAGATATACAGTATATAAATATTTTTATGAGTCTATAAGTATTACCAAAATGTACTCGTATTTAGTCATGCGAAGTTTTCATGTCTTACTTTGTGTTCCTCAAAACAAACAAAATCCCTTTAAGGCCGTTGTCACAGGGCACTCTAAAGGGTAGGGTCCAAATAATCGAATTGTCATAATACACACTCATTATTTTATTGAGCGGGCGAAATTTAATTTTCGTCTAATGCCAGGGCCCAGGGGAGGGGCGTGCCCCGGCGTGCGCCTTTACGGCTGATGTGGGAATACGCTCCTGATGAGCCAATATGCCGTGATTCAGTTTACTCCTTTCTATTGTTGGTAGAGGAATTAGAATTAATGGGAGTTATTTGACTAATTTGAATGAGAATACTTTTTGTGACTCGGTATTGTTAAAAAAGTGCGTACTTTGTACCTTTCATAGCAATATCTACATTCCTAATAGACGATGGGTACAGTACGACAACTTTAAAGATTTTCTATATAGTTAGTGCTTAGATTATTAATTGGTCTCAGCGCCTAAAGCGACCAATTATTAATCTATGAGTTAGTGATTTCCATAATATGAAAATGAAGATTGCTAAAGGCCATAAGCAACATAGGTTTATTGATTTTCATTTAGACTGGCTTATTATGTTGGTTGTATTGAATTATATCGTAATATTATACTTTTTTTGTAGTTTCATGTGACAGTTTGTAACGATGGATGGATGTTTGTGACTTTTTCACGCAACTACTACTGAACGGATTTGAGTATTTGGTACGGTTGAAGTTTAGGCTTCATATTTTTAATGTTTTATATAGGCTACATTTTAAATGGAAAAAGTACATATTGTTTACTTAGTTAAGTTCTAATATTTATAGTGTAGTATGACACCCTAGTAGTCATTATGACTGATACCAAGACTAGTCGCAGGTCTAGGGTGTCTCACGCACAGTCATTCGCTTTCTGCCACATCAAACATACACACACAAACACAAACACACACACACACACACACACAGAGGTGACACTTTAGTAGTCATTAATGACTGATACCAAGACTTGTCGCAGGTCTAGAGTGTCACACACACAATCATTCTCTTTTCTACCACATTCTTATACACATACATCCACACATACACACAGTTAGTAATATTAAGTGTATTTAAACCTTCCCTGGACTTCCACGAACATTTCAAGACCAAAAACACCCGAATCGGTTCAGCCGTTCTCGAGTTTTAGCGAGACTAACGAACAGCAATTCATTTTTATACATAAGATTATTGACCTCATAGCACCATTTTACATTAACAAAAATATCAAAAGCGTAGGTACAGTCGACGACAATATCGTTATATTGTAATAAACATTTTGTGTAGCGATAATGAAAAACAATCCATTATTAACAAAGGGCCGGTCCACAGGGACCGTCGCGGCCCTCCTCTGGGCCTCTACACATTCGCTCTCGAATTATTTTCGCTACGTCGCCACAGAGACTATAATTAAAATACTTTGTTTTTTACTTTGCTATTTTAAAAGCCAATAAATATGTTTCTTCTTTGTCCACAAAATATTTTATCAATGCTCCTTCAAGCCTATTATTATTAGTGAGTAGGAGTTATGTATTAGAATAAATTGTAGTTTGTTAGTGTAGTTTTACGTTTTCAAGCATTCATGTTGTTTTAAACTTAATTCTAGATTTCAGGTGTAATGTGTAATTTAATATTATGTAACTATATCTACAATATTTAAAATTTGTCCTGGATGTCCATGACAGGCATTGCTAGTGTGGGGATCTGTTCATCGTTTGTTATTAAACATATTATATGAAAATAAATATTTGTATATTTGTATCTATATTTTAAACATTATATTCTGAATGACTAATAATAATGCCTCCTACACCAATTTCGGTGACGTTGGCCGGTTTCAATGAAACCATTCCAGCTACTAACTATTCGACGACCGAAGACGACCAAACTTAAAAACTATATTTTTTTATTCCTCCGAATCGAGAGCTAGACTCTAAACTACGGTTTCGGCGAGATATAATTCAACTTGACTAACCTATATTATTTATTATTATTAATTTCTTAAAGGTATTTAGTCCAAAACAATATTTATTGCTTTTTTATGTTTACCATTATAAATATGCCTATCTATATTAATATTAACTGAAATCAAAATCATTTATTCACATAGGTCACACTTATGAACGTCAAAATTATAAAGCTGTAAAACTTTACAGCTTTATAATTTTCGCGTTCTAGTAAACAAACAAGCAAACTTGCTTGTTTGTTTACTAGAACGCGCTAATTTCTGGAATTACTCAGTACAGTGAAGTGTTGGATAGCCTGTTTATTGAGGAAGTGGGGCACCAATAAGTAATGTTTAAAAATATGGAGTTTTTTTTCCTTTGGGAAGCTTCCGCGTATGTAGCGTAAACGGTAGCGCAGCGCTACGATGTTGCCAGGACAGTTAGTATTATAACAAAATCTCCTGTTTATTCTACATAATAATATTCTTTGTAAAGTATTATTAATGCATGATGCTGTTTTTATGTAAAACAAAAGTTTTGACGAAATATGTACGCGTTCCGGTCAGCGAACCGCGTATCAATATTACATAAACATTATGCGCCTACAAACATTTGTATGTTCCGCGTAACATATTACTATTAAAGTCATATAAAAATATGGGTCAAAAAGTCTTTATTTTCTTTATCTTAAAGTCAATACTCGACTCGAGTCTAGGGCCAGTTTCTACCGTCAGCTTTGTCGTAAAAAAATAATTTCCTTCAGAGGCTTCACTACTAGAAGGAATGACATGAACAGCTTTTGACGTGAGAGCCACTTAATTTTACTATCGCTTCAGGATTCTGTCGTAATATAGATGTCAAGAATCTACTCCTCAGATTGAGGATGTCCATGTGGGGTGTGAGATTAGTAATAATAATTTACAGGGATTTTAGGGAGCTCCGTAACCGTAACCGAAACCATCGGATATCCGATATAAAATATTAACCGTAACCGTAACCGAATCCGAAATATAAGTTTTGCTACTGTAAAAAGGAAACCAAAACTTAATATCCGTAACCGAAATTATCCGAAACAAACGGATAATTCTAAATAATTTAATATCCGTATCCGTATCCGAAATGTCATATCCATTTCATCCCTGATAATTTTTATTAAAAATTATTAATGGTCAACATAATGCATAAATATATAAATAATTTAAAGGGCATCACACATTCCCACTGGAACTGGTGTGTAGCCAGGATCTGCAGTAACCAACCACAAGAAGCCCTTTGATGTTACGATCGTTATGCATAAAGCAAATGACATTAAATATAACAGCAATCGTGTGCGTTAAGTAAAGCAAAGGGCCGCAAACTGGATTATGGGATAAAAAACAAGAGCACCGAACTTAAGTAATTACGTGTAGGGTAAGCCCGGTTTCGCTTGGTGTAGGGTATGCGTGTTGCTGGATGTAGGGTAAACTCGTGTTGCTGGGTGTAGGGTAAGCTGAGTGTCGCGGGATAGAGTGAGTCAATTATACCCGATATCCCCCAAGTGTCGGACTGTATAGGTGGATGATAATGTCGACGAGAAAAGTGATGAGTATATTACTAGTTGAAGGGATAAAAAAAAATTCAATTAATATTATTTTTAATTTTGTACCTATATTATAAATTTTGTACTTATTTAGAATTATTAATGGAAGAAGTTTATTGAAAGAAGTTTTAAAATAAATTCACAAATATTACATGATCAACAAACCTTTATTTATTATGCTCAGTTACATTTAAATTATGTAAGTAAAAGTAAAATACACAAAAAAGCATTTTTTTTTCTTTATTAAACCAAAACATTTAAATAACAGATGTTACCGATGCTGCCACACTAAAATATCTGTTTTTTTTCTGCCAAAAGTTAAAAAATTTCCCGGTGAAAACAAATTTGATTTACAATTTTCACTGCGAATAGTGTCTTAGAATATTGCTTCCTCAATATTTATCTATAGCACTTGCTCGCACAACTATACTGGGAGGGTGGGTGTAATATCCTCCGTACCCTCACAGTCCTCTTGTTATCACTTCGCGAATTACACAAATAAACAAGCAGATCTTTTGGTATGTAAGTGCATTTAGTGATTGTTAAGTAGTACTTGAGTGCAGTACGTTAAAAAATACAAAGTCAATTTATCTTTATTATACGCTGTTTAAAATGTGATTTGACTAAATTAATACGTAATTGCTTTTCATTATTGTGCGGTAAATATGTGATATTTAATTTAGAAGCATTATAAACAAGGAACGAATTATAAAATGATTTCTTTAAATATTATATTTAAAACTTATCACTCAGCATTTTGAGACATGTTTGAGCTCCGTAACCGTAACTTAACCGATATAAAAAATATCCGTAACTGTAACCGAATCCGAAATAAAGTCTTGCTACTGTAAAATTTTGTAAATACAGTCAAAATTTGATATAACCGAAATTATCCGAAACAACGCATAATCTAAAATAATTTTATATCCATATCCGTATCCGAAATTTCATATACATTTCATCCCTATTCGAGACCAAATGTTGCTGCTTGTGTGGTAACACGTTTATCTATGGTCGATGCATTCTATCTACTCTGTCTACAAATTTATTGTATCTCTGGTTCATGTATCATATTCTATCTATCTATCTCACAAATTGATCCCCCATCGAACTGATGTAAGCCTTTAAGCCAATTAGTCGTATCTAGATCGCCAATATGTCCGATACTCAATACAAATTCACTTACGGCGCAAACTAATAGCTTATTCAATCTGACGTGGCGAATAACGCGTCGCCATGTGAGGGTGACTTTGTTATTTTTTAGTTTTTTTATTGCTGTCTACAAAATATGTACTTATTGCTAGTCTATTATTGTATCCTAGGTGATTGTAGTATCTATAATATACCGATACACCTTAAACAAAGGTGTATCGGTATGTTATAGATTCTACAATCACTTAGGGCGGGACAGGGTGTGAAAATGGCAAGAAAGAAATCAAGTAGTTTCCAACACCTATATAAATTTTTTGATTTCACGCAAATTAAATCTGTTTGTTTCAATAAATAGAGATCACATTCCTTTACACCAAATTCAAAAGTAATAATTGTAAGGCCCCGGGTACATACTCGTATTAACGACGATGAACTTAATATTCCTCAATCAAAATCAGACACAAATGAAAGTAGTCCAGTCCTGTATCCGTATATAATAATTACTCTGTTTTTCTGTACGTCAGGGGGCAGAAAGCGTGACGTACGATACACTTCCGTTTGATAGAGCACACGATTTTACACTCTAAAACATGCGGCATAGAATCGAAAATCATTTTCCACTGACACTTTTATACCTACGTACGGGATTCGTTAAAGTGCGAATTTAGACTGTGACTCTTTGTTATAAAGTTAGATTTGCGTTGTACAATCGCATGTAAAGTTTTAGGTTAATTTTAAGAAATAATTAAATCGGCTTAGTTATGCCTCGTTTGAAATCTTATGTCTGAGTTGCTATCGTTTTTAGCAATGAAACCTAATTGAAAATTATAATGAAACTCTGCTTTTAAAATTAGAATAGCTAGAATTATTGTAAGTTACCTGTGTTTTTTCTTTTTTAATGAATCTTTAATATTTCCTAGATTTTTTTTCAAAAGTATTTTAGGACTACCATATCATATAGATACCTACATCTCTTCAGATAGAGTTATAATAATAATAATATCTTTGGACGCTTCACACCACGTCAATCTGGCCCCATGCTAAGTATCCGAAGAACTTGTGTTACAGGTACCAGACAGCGGTAATATATATTTAATACTCTAATACTATACACATATTTAAGATTTTTATTATATTAATACACAAATTTAATACACATCCATGACTCAGGAACATTTAAGACTTTTTGTTCCCTCGGCGGGATTCGAACCCGCGACCTTCCGAGTCAAGAGCCAAGCTCTGTACCACTAGATGACGGAGACGTCAAAATAATAGTTATACATACAGATATATTAACATCAAATCCCTCTTCGTTCTTATCGATAAGTCACATCCCTATAGTTTGTGTATTAATGAACTATTTGGGATTAAAACGCGGCCGGACAGAGGCATTATTGTGACTGTATCTCGGACACTGCTTTGTTTGATTTAAATTGAAACTGACTAGGGATGGGACGTGTTTTGACTTTTGTAGAGCACAAGCTTTTATGAGTTATGATTTTATCTTACTACTAGGAATTGTTGAAAATCTTCGCTTCGCGGAGTGTAAAAACTTTGTCCAGAAGGGCAAGATATCAACAATCTTACCAATTGTAATTTATTATCATAACTGATCTCCTAAAAACCAACTTTATGTTTTAATTTTGTTTGTTTTTACTTATATTCATAATAACAGTAGGTATATATACCTTAGGTGTAGTAAACAGTGTAATAAAGTATCACGTAACCTCAAAAATTAAATTACTCGTATTCTATGTATACCTACTATCAGAACTTTACCATGAATCGATTTATTTAATTACTGTACAATTATTATAGGTTTGTGGTAGCTACATATTAACTTTATATGTACGTTGTTTTTTTGTGCTTTTTAAATAAAATAAAAATACTTTGGCACTCTTGTATTATATTATTAGTATTTTATCATAATCCATTAAAACATTACTTTATTTAGTTGCATACTTGCTAATATTTTTTAATAATTGTACTGTCAATCGATATCGATACATGAGAGTATCGACACCCCCGCACACCCCTAGTCCCGGGGGAGAGTGATCTGAATAGAAACATTCGCTAGGTTTTCAATTTATTTGCCCCACGCGATGTTTTGTTCTTTTTAACAGCCCGTACATCAGCTAAATGTACTGGCTAACTGGCCAGCTTTTAGGTTAGTTGTGATGATGATTTAGAGTTTATAGTAATGGTATACTAAATATGATACATTTAATGAAGTAAATTAAGAGGCCCCGTCGTAATACAAGTTATTTATACTTACCATGTGTTACAAGAAAAGTGTAAAAAATTAAATAAATATTTTGCTTTGATTTCATTTCTTCATTGCACATTCAATATGTGACGTAGCATTATGACCGCCCAAATTAGGGTTTGTTTACATATTCACCGCATTGCATCGAAACTGAGTATATTTAAACCTTTGTGTATAATATATCTCAGTAATCTGCGGTTGAGCTAACCGGCGGTGATCACGGCTAAACGGCGGTAACCGCAGACGGGCCGTTATAACGAGCTTTGTAAATTAACTAAGTTGTGATCTACAGTTAAAGAAGACTGGTGGAAGATCACCCAGTTTTCCAAGTTTTGGAAGATTGAGTGGTGTACCTAATACCTACAGGTGGTATACAGTTTTGGAACATTCGGTAATGTATAGTTTTGGAAGATTTACAGTTGTGGAAAATTGGTGATTGGACAAGAATGTGGAATACAAGGTGTTCTACAGCTTTGGAAGACAAGTGGTGTTTAGTTTTGGAAGATTCGGTGATCTCTGGAAAATTGGTGATCTCAGCTGTGGAATTTAAGGTATTCTACATCTTTGGAAGACTGGGTGATGTTCAGTTTTGGAAGATTCGGTGATGTACAGTTGTATAAGAGAAGTGATCTGCAGCATCGGCAGACCAGGTAATGACTTACATAAACATCACCGAATCTTCCAAACCTATATTAACACCGAATATTCCTCACCATTCTTCTACAGTTGGGAAAAATTGGTGATCTATAGTTGTGGAATACAAGGTTCTACTTAGGAAGACTGGGTGATGTTCAGTTGTGGAAGAGTGAATGATCTGCCGACTAAAGTTTTGGGAGACTGGGTGATGCAAAGTTTTGGAAGATTCGGTGATGTACAGATATGGAAGCCTGGATGATCAGCAGACTATAGTTGTGGGAGACTGGGTGATATAAAGTTGTAGAAGACAAGGTGATCTACAGCTTCGGAAGACTGTGTAATATACAGTTTTGGAAGATTTCATGATGTACGGTTGCGGAAAACTGGATGATCTACAGTGGTGTAAAACTGGGTGATGTAATGGCTCCAAAGATTACAAGTAATTATGTTTACATAGAATAAAAGTCTTGGTAGTCATGTGTCGTAGATGTACCCTAGCATACTTGAAAACATGAATGGATGAAGGTGATATGTTGCAAAATTATGATTTTGAGAAAATTTAGTTCAAACTGTCACTTAAACATTTTAGAATACGTCGTAAAGTATTAAGTACATTAATCTAAAGATCCGTCTCTAGAATCAATGTACAGTCGGCTGCACTAACATAGATACATCTACAAATTTGCAAAAATATGTCTACGTTTAATTTTTCAAAAATATCGTCACCTTATTGCATTCAAAGCGATGAAACCAGCAAAGTGTTTCTAAATTATCGATACATTATTTTCATAATGAAGTAAACAGCAGTATTTCAGTGAATAGTATACACATTTGAATTCATAATTATGAATACGCGACAAATTTCAATAATATGTAAACATTGTTTACTTCATTACAATGTAAACAATAGTTTTATCAATAATATAGATACACTTATAAAATTTTAGCATTTTTCACTTTTCTGCAAATTTGTTTTGATTGCCACAAAAATGTACTCGGGGTATGTTCCAATAAGATGTATACATTAATTTTTTCTTTTTCTTTTCGCACAGCCGTAACTACAAATGGTAGAAACATGAAATTTGGAGTTCTGAATTCGTAAAAAATCCCTTTTTCAACTCCGACAAAAACAGAGGGATTTTTCCAAGTCTGTCTGTATGTCTGTCTGTGGCATCGTAGCTCCCAAACGTATAAACCGATTTTGATGTAGTTTTTTTTGTTTGAAAGCTGACATGGTCATGATGAAACACTAAAGCTATGATTCAACAAAATAAATTTGCTTACTGCTGAACAATTCGAGTGTTACCTACTTAAAAATAGTTTCACTTTTATAACTAGAAAAAACACAAAAAGAAAATAATTATCAAATTTATTACAGTCAATCAGACATTTTACCTAAATATATATAAGATTATATCTCATAGGGAAAATAAACCATTTTGTTTCTCTGAAAATACGAGTAGGTATATTATAAGTAACTTACAAAATGAATATACAATAAACAACTTAGAAAATATATAAAATAAACAATACCTGAAAATACGAGAAACGACAATTAAGTTTATTCTAGTTCCTCCTATATTGTATTCTTTAAATAATTAAAATAATAATTCTATCTGTATCTTACTTGGATAACATTTTCTTCTATCATTTCTGTCAGTCTTGAAAATAGACTTCAAAACAATTTATTCTAAATACGTAATAAATCCTATTTCAAATAAAATGCTAGGTATTTTATTACATCTCCCCCCTTAGGGAAAAAAAAATCCTATTTTTTAATAATCTACCTATATAAACTAACTACTTCTTATTAACATTTCTCTAAATCAAATATAGGTACTGGAATCAGTTTAGTAATATGAAAATAATTTGATTCAATTTTTCTATGACCTGTGTCTATCTTATATATTGAATTGGACACTTTTTCAATAATTCTGTACGGTCCAATATATATCTCATCCAATTTTGATCTATTTAGTCTGTTTCCATTTTCAACATAAACAAAATCTCCTACATCAAAATAACATACTTTCCGATTTCTGTCGAATACTTTTTTGTTGTAACTATGAGAGTTTTTTGTATTATCAAGAGCCATTTTCTTATCTCTTGTCCAATCATCATTCGATGGGTTATTTCTAAACTCTTTTGGTAATATTGTCACATCAGTGATACCATTTAGAAGGTAAGTTGGCGCATATCCTGTAACTGTGTGAATAGTCTCATTATATTTATTAACACACTCTCTAGCTACATTTGTCCATGCTTTTTTTTTGCCTTTTTCATTAACTTTACACCTAATCTTATTCACCAATGTTTGATTCAAACGTTCATTCAAGCCATTAGAAAATGGACAGTTAACTGCTGTAAATACTAGGGGTATATCTTTTTCTTTTAAAAATTTTTTGAAGTTACTCGAATTAATCCCCGGGTATTGATCTGTCAAAATCATACCAATTTCTTCAGTTTCCGTTATGTTAGACAGTAACTTTATAAAATCATTAGCAGTCTGAGTTTTTGATGTAAGAATGAATGCGTATCTACTAAAATGGTCTACTAATAAATGTAAATATTTCTTTGATGATCTAGAACCTCCAAATCCTCCTATTGTATCTATGGACAGTATTTTAAAAGATTTCGTGGCTGGTCCTAGTTGAGACATGTACCCAAATTTATCATGTCCTCTCGACTTATTCTTTATACAAGTTTCACAGGATCTGCAAATTTTCTTTATATTATTTGACAAATTGCTTATGGAATAAAGCTTACCAACTGTCTTTTGCATTTGGTTTATCCCAATATGACACATATTTTCATGAACATCTTTTAAAAATGTCAAACTGAATTCTTCTGACAAAATTATTTTATCTCTTTTTCCGACCTTTTTAAAGTATATGTTTTGTTTCTTTACTAATTTATCTTTTCCTTCTTGTATTTCTTTATTTTTTTCTTGATCTTTTAAAATGTCTTCAATCTTTATTAAGTTAATAACTTTCAATTGTTCATCTGTGTTTACATCAGAATCCAGTACTGGGTTCCTGCTTAAGCAGTCTGCCTCTAAATTATTCTTTCCAGGAGAGTATACTATTTTAAATTCATATTGAGAAAGATAATAAGTTAAATCTCCCAGTTCTTCATCAGTTCTACATTTTAAATTCATGTTCTCCAGAGGTTTGTGATCTGAAAAAACTGTAAATGATTTTCCTATTAACCAATATTGCCAATACGTTACTGCTTCTTTTATCGCCAATAATTCTAAATAAATAGCTTTCTTTTTCTTTTGACTCTCTTTTAATTTCTTTGAAAAATAAGCTACAGGTCTTTCTTTCCCATCTGGTTGTATCTGTTTTAAAACCGCGCCAACTCCTTCTATAGATGCGTCTGTATAAATATTAATAGGTAAAAGCTGATCAAAAATCTCTAATATCGGTTTTGAGCATAATAGCGTTTTTACCGCTTCAAAAGATTTTTGGCACTCACTAGACCAAATAAATTTCTGACCTTTTCTCAGTAATTGATGTAAAGGATCTAATATTATTGCTTTTCTTGGGATATATTCATCGTAAAAATTAATCTTTCCTAGGAACTGTCTTACATTTTTTTGAGTTTTAGGAATAGGAAAATTTTGCACTGAAATTATATTATCCTTTAACGGCTGTACGGAGTTATTTTGAATTATATGACCCAAATATTTTACGGAATCTGAGGCAAAAGTGCATTTTATAAATTTTAATCGGAATCCTTCTACTTTTATGGCCTCCAACAACATCCTCAAGTGATTTATATGTTCATCAAAATTCTTCGAAAAAATTAAAATGTCGTCAATGTAATTGACAGCAAAGTCAGTAAGTTTATATTTACTTAATATATTACTTAGCACCCTTTGAAAAAATTGCTGATGACGTTTTTAGACCGAAGGGCAGACATGTCCACTGATAATGTCCTTCTTGTGTTATGAAACCAGTTTTTTTTCTGTCTTCGACTCGTAACGGGATAGACCAAAAAGCTGAATTTACATCTAAAGTTGTATAATAATTACAGTTTCTGGTCTTTACCACTAAATCTTCAATTAACGGGAAAGGTTGAGCTTGTGGTACTACAATTTTATTCAAATCTCTAAAATCTATACATAATCTTGTTTTTTTATTATCTTCTTTTTTAAATGCTAATGTTACCGGTGCTGCAAATGGACTATATGATATATATATATATTTCAGAAACTATTTTTGTTAGCTTTTTACTTCTACCCTCAAACTATTTATATTTATGATATTTTAATATATAAATTTTGTTTATCATACAAAATGTTAGCTTGCGTGTCTGTAAACTATACTTACATTATAGATATAAGTTTGACTATTATTTATGTGTGTTCGTCTGTTTACCTGTGGCATCGTAACTACTAAATGGATGGACCGATTTTGATATACTTTTTTTTATTTTTATTCAAAGATGACGAGATCGCAATAATTCGTCATCAGTTCATTCACTGTTTGACTATTCAAGTCCTAGTTAAAAAAATAATTTTGCTTTTCTGACTAAAAAAAACACGAAAAGACAAGATCAGAAATTATACGCAAACATAATATTATATTTGAGAGACCGAGAATCATATTTTTACTTCTACCCTCAAACTATACATAATATGATGAAAACGAAACCAGAAATACCTATTTAGAGAATTTCACGAGTTTGTACAACAGAGTTAATTTACAGTCATCGTTCGCACTTCGTAATATTCATTATTCAGTAATTAAATTTTTTGTTGGTTTGTTTATTGTTTTTAAGCTTAGGTAATCCAAATTGATTCATTTAAAACTACATTTTTTATTATTTTAAAATATAGGATGTTTTTCATTTTGCCCGTGTTAGTTTATATTATTTATATTTACAATATTACTAATATAGAACGATATTAACATCGTTTAGTTTTGATCATAATATTATAGTTTGAGGGTAGACAATAAAAACCGATAAAAGTAGTATTTGAAATATATACGTTCGCGGGAATCGCAGTTATACCTATTACACTAAAGAATATAATCGATATTCTAATGTATGTGTGATTTTTAAATAACCGTCCATAATAATACCCGTCAACATATTACCTCTATTATTTATAGAATTCATTATTGTACTTATTGCAATGTAATTAAATTTTGACCAGCCTTTTCTGAAACACAAAATTAACGTTTACATTATAATGAAATAAACAATGTTTACATGCTACTGAAATTTGTCGCGTGTTCATAATTATGAATTTAAGTGTGTATACTATTCACTGAAATACTGCTGTTTACTTCATTATGAAAATAATGTATTCATAATTTTGAAACATTTTGCTGGTTACATCGCTTTGAATGCAATAAGGTGACGATATTTTTGAAAAATAAACGTAGACATATTTTTGCAAATTTGTAGATGTATCCATGTTAGTGCAGCCGACTGTACTTAATACGTACTACATATCCTAAAATGTTTAAGTGACTGTTTAAACTCGATTTTCTAGGTATTTTTTTGAGACATATCACCTTCATTGATTCATGACTTCAATAAAAAAAATATTTTGAAGCTTTCGATTTGCGCTTAACGTTTTTATTCAAACAACCAAACAACCAAACTTTTTTATTTTTGGATATTTTGTAGATTTTTCTCCATTTCGACTTCATTTCAATTTAACATGCGTAAACTGTAATTTATGACCACAAGTGTATAAAATTTGTGTTACATTATAGCTAACTTCGTTGTTATATCTTATGTTAAATGTAAATTATTATATTCATCGGACAAAGTTATAAAATGATTCTTTTATAAGCGTACAATATAGCACAGGTCAACAATCTAGATGGTAAAATGTCCCGTTGTACAAGTGTATGTAACATGTATTTATGTGTATGTATGTGTATGTCCGTATATGTATGTGTATGTACAGACGTGAAGACAATATAGCCGTTCCGCATCGCGGGCGGCGCGTGCGCACTCTAGCCGTTATGGCAATCAAGTTGATTGTAACGTACTCTGAACTCTACGTCTTGGTGATACGGGTCAGTTTGCCTGAACAGACGTAGATGTGATTTATGATAATCGCTTTAGGGTTCCGCGAGTGTTTTATTTCCTATGCTGAAAAAAAGATGTGTGTAACAAAAAGTTTAGTTGGAAAACTTACTTTTAAACTTACGTAGTCAAGTCGACTTTAGATACTTTAAGGACAGAGTAAAAGACATAGATAGAAAAAAGATAATAATCACTCATTCCACAAAGTTCTTTTAAAAAAATTAACTTAAAAAAAATCAGTAAATTACAGTAGCGAATGCTGGTTCTTCATTAGGAACAATTATTCTCTAGGCTGTAAATTTGATATGAATTTGGGTAAGGGTCTTCAAAAGATACGGAGTCCGTGAAGTTGACAAGAATTGAGTCATAAGAACTCCTCGATAGGCTATCATAAATAAAAAGAAGAGGTAATTATTCCTCCAAAGCCTTACAAAAAAGTTATTTCCACGAAGTCCTTGGCAGAGGTCTTAGAAATACAGTACCTTATACTTCTAAATCACAAGCACTAAGGTCTTTTCATAGCTGTACTGTACTACTCATCTGGGACCTCACTCTCCAAAATGATTCGATTTTGATTCAGATTATATCGTGCCGCGTACCGAATAAATTGACGTTTGCTTATTTTGATTCTCAGTCGATTGATATGGCCGGGAGTACAAAAAGTTATGTTTATCCTGGTTAGTTTTAAAGCAATCCACCAAATAAAATTTAAATAAATTTCCAAAACAAAAGCCGTTGATAAATTTAAATATATTATATCTAGCAATATCCCGTGAAAAAATCATAACCACAACCTGCTAGCAGATGAGTGAGTGTGGTTAAAACTTTTTCGCGGGATATTGCTTGATATAATATATTTAAATATTATGGATTACCGCAAAGTAACGCCTGATTCCATTAACTAAAAGCCGTTGAGATAGAACTGATTCGATTCTCTGTCGGGAGTAAGCCTGCTGGTCCTTAGGACTCACCTGGACAATATCTTAGAAACGCAGCCGTGCGACACGCGCAGCTGTCTGCTGATGTCACAGGGTCGGACTCCACTGTGGGCCAACTCCACTATCCTCTGCCGCACCACGTCAGGTAAAGGTCTGCCGTTCACGAAGACACCGCCCAGCTGGTTCACGCCTCCGTGACCTGGAGACAACATCATGATGAGTAATATTTTCATCGAATGTAGGACTCGTGGTACAATCGTCGATATAATGTAATATCCTGTAAAATGATTTTTGATGTGTCTGGCATCATAGCTCCCAAGCGGATGAACCGATTTTGATGTTATTTTTTGTTTAAAATCTGACGTGATCAAAAGTATTCTTAGCTACATCATCTTTATCATTGTTTGAGAATATTGTTATGGATTGGCTAGTGGCTAATACCTACTGTAAGTTTACAAACAACAACTTTTGAATCAGTAGATAGTAGATACTGATGTAATAAATATAATAAAATAATGATAATTTGTGAGGGCTTCGAGAGCTTAGCCAAATTGAGTAGGATCAAGATGCCTTATAGTGTTCATGCTGTAAGGCATCTTGATTCTACTCATAGGTATTATAATGAAAAAGTTGAATGTCTGGACTTATGTCTCTTTGTTGCTCTTTCACATAAACTGAACGAATTTTGATAAAGTTTGTTATGCTAGTAGTTACTCTGGATTAACATATCGGCTACTTTCACCGCAGCAAAATATAATATGGTTCCCGGGGGTTGTATTTTGCGAGTAAGAAGTAATAGGAAGCATCTAATAAAGATCTTTGTAATACTACATTCTTGCAATAAATATATCCTATTCTATTCTATGTGAAGATCGTCAGAAGCATATTTCGTCTTCGAAACTAGTTTGGTGAAGTACTACCTACCTATTTTTCCGGTGTTTTGACAAGAAGAAAAGCTACTCAATTGTTTTGCTACACAATAGGCAGATTACGGTACCTTGTTGTCCAATTTTTACTTGAAACACCAATGAATATAATGTTACGAAAAATATTATGGTGTTTTCTAATTTCAAGGTGTTCTTGAGTATCTTGCCTATATTACTATGTTATCCGATTACAGCGAATCCAAAATAAGTGTAATGATTGTGACAGTCTATGTTTGTATGTATATTGTTTCACTGTAGCGTCTAAACTAAGTAGGTACTATTCTAATTTTAGTAATATGTTAAAATTACAATACTGCCTGCGAGCTTTACGTACATTAGCCTCATTCTAAATTAGTAATGTAATGCAAATCATTTCTAATATTCATAATATACTCTGAGTATTGAGTATGTAATGCTGAGTATGTAGCGACAAAAGAACGCTCCAAGTGACATACCTACTCGTAGAACTTTTTTTTAAAAGTCATGATGTTGATAATAAACCAGAACAAAGTTGTTTAAATCGATGGTGATACAGAGATATTAATGAACCGTCCAAGGCCGTGAACCGGGTATCGAGCGCGCACCCGGGCGAAACCGGGCGAGACCAGGCGAAACAGGGCGTGAGACGCGCTGCCGAGCACGACTGCCACGTGCTCGCGTAACACTGTTGTCGTTATTACTACAGAAGGTGTTTTGATTTTAGAGTCCTTGTAAATTCTACTCATAGCTTATGTAAGATATTATATATTCTACAAAAATTGAGGACAAAAATGCTACTGTGATTTGTGCTTACTTAAACTGCTGTAATATTTGTAAATATTTTGGTTATTAGGTATACAGTCTTTTTTTATGTAGAAATATAAATATATAAATTACATTAGTAAAAAATGGAATTTTTTAATGCTTACATTAAATTGTAATGATAATATAATTTATACCAGTAAAGTGACCGGAAAACATAACGCTCTTGCTTGAAACCAACGTTAAATGAATAATATTTTTTGTCTTTACCAAACTTATCATAATTAAAATATCCATACTTGTTGTGTACCTTTAAAGTCAAGAACCTAAATACATAAAAATTATGATCGAAGATATCGCAAAAACTAAAAATAGACGACTCGATATCGGGACCTTTAAGAAGCTGGCGAGAGGGGTGTGCACCGGGCGTGACGATCGACCGGTCACGCCCCGCGGTCGATACGCCCGGGCGTGGACCCGGGTATGCCGGGTAACGGAATATATAATTTTTTGTAACTATCAGGATACACCATTCAGATGCAATTTAATTTAAACGTAAACAAAGTTAACAACATAATTTGTTTGATATTTATATTACTATCAATAAGACATAAAAATAATACAATAGTTTGGTCGAATAATATATTTTGTTTAAGTTTAGATCTTTTAGACAGTCTTTCAGATGAAACAAGCAAGCAGAGGGAACGATTTATTCGTGTGCTCTTCAAGTTTTAATATTGTATTTAAATAAAGTTGTTTCTATCTAACTAGATTTCATTTCATCTAAACGGACCATATTGTAGTGACAGATATCGGATTATAAATATTAA
This sequence comes from Celastrina argiolus, assembly GCA_905187575.2. NCBI lineage: Eukaryota > Metazoa > Arthropoda > Insecta > Lepidoptera > Lycaenidae > Celastrina > Celastrina argiolus. The sequence goes on from LR994597.1 coordinate 14,726,282, forward strand.
ATGGATCACAATGCTAGTCGACACGCTCGGTAGACCCGGGTATGGCGTACAACTGAGTATTTTTTGTAACTATCCATACTAACGGATATCGGATAATAAATTATATTAAGTGAGTTATAATGTTAATTTATAAAGATACGGGGGTTCTTAATGTCATTCTTGTAATATTTGGAGGGGCCTAGTAAAATATCTCTATGCGTCCTCCTCAAATGGTTGCAACTTTCCAAACAGAAAAATATTCGTTTATTTGTTATTTGTCTACCATATTATAGCATTTATCTTGCCTACAACTCCGTGCGTGTAGAGGGTTAATCCCATAGTAACCGTAAATTTTACCGTGATAAAGTGATGGTATAGGTACCACCACAATTCGGTACTAGAGTAGACTCTAGAATATGATTTTTACCGAATTTTATAAAACGGTCTAGTGTTTGCCGAACCTACAATTAGCGAACAAATTAATGAATTCATAATATAAGTACACCTTAGGTATATAGTCAAGCTTATAAGCACTTACAAATGAATATTTACTGAAATACCTACACCATCTTAATTTCAGGAGTAACGAGGAACATAAGCCAAGGTAATTAGGGTAATGACAAGATGGCGCGGCGGAAGGGCAGGCCCTCCCTAAAGAGGGATGCTCGGAGAGGTAATATCAAATTTTTCAGGATAACACTTAAGGATTGGGATGGTTTTCCTGAGATTAAATGGCAAGTAAAAAATATATGCGAAACAGTAATAATGGTGATCTAACAGGTCGGCAACGTGGTGAATTTGACTTTGTGATTTTGTGACCTGCAAGGCTACATCCATATCTTATATATATTCCTATATACCTATACTATATATACATTAATTGCTGTTCGTTAGTCTCACTAAAACTCGAGAACGGCTGAACCGATTCGGCTATTGTTAGTATTGAAATATTCGTGGAAGTTCCGGGAAGGTTTAAACGGTTTGTATGCTCAACGAAGTGGGCACGGATCAGCTAGTTGTATTATAATAATTATTGAACTTTTGTTATTTGGTTTTAATTTTGCATTTTTTCGTAAAAGATGGTCCCGCTTGAGTTTCTTACGCCGGTTCTTCTCGTTGGGCTTGTTCCCGAACCAGTGGAAGGCATCGTAATATTATATACGACATTAAGAAAACATTTCTGTAAAATTAATTTTAAATGAAATTCTATTTTGAGTAACGCATCAAAACATAGATCTGGTTATGCAAAACTAGTTCTTATTTTTCAAAAGTTATTTTTGAGATGTGGACAAAACAACTGTGAAGTTCCGCCAGGTGCGTGATTAGGGTAATAACAAGATGGCGGAAGTCGGAAGGTACCTCACCCTCCATTAATGAGGGACTCGAGAACCTGCAAGCTCGATTGCTTTTCGGGATAAAACTTTAGATGTTTTTGAGACTTTTTGGGTTTAGGGGATCCTGTTTTTAAGATGTCTAAATTTTGTTGAAAAGCTTGTTTTAGTAATTTTGTTATCATGTAAACAAAAGAATACTATACATACATGTCCAGCCTTAGGTACTCTCCAAACTGATTTGAATTTGATTCAGATTCGATCGTGCCGCGTAATCCCGAACAAATTTACGTTTGTTTATTTTGATTCTCAGTTGATTGATATGGTCGGGAGTACATAAATTTATACTGGTTATTTTCGACTGTTTCGATTCTCGATGATGTCGGGAGTACCACTGTCCGTAAAAGAAGTCCAAAGACGCGAAACACGAAAGTACATATAATCCTAGTAAGAACTCCAAAAAAAAGTAAAAGCTAATATATCTGATTGGTTGCTTTTATTAACGCTGTTTCCTTTCAGATAGTTAAGCACTGATCACCAATATATCTAGATCTAAGTTCCACTAATTGCGGGACATAATTAATGGAAAAGGTCTCTAGTACATCTTTCAAAAAAAGTTAGAGGTTCTAAATTCGGTCGGTTTTTTTAAATGTATGTACACAGATTACTCTGAGGTTAATGATCCAATTTGCGTGATTCTTTTTTTATTCAACGCAGAATAGCTTAAATTTAGTCCCACAAAAATTTTACATAGTTTGCCGTTGTACTTTTTATTTTATAAACATATTTCACCAATTTCTAGAGGTTACATATTTGTCGATACATTTTTAGGTATATAGATTCAGTTTCAGTATGGCTAATTTATACAATAATAGTTGCTCACTATATTATTATTGTTCTATCTGCATACTCCACTTACATATTTGTTATTTACAATGTAAACTTTATGAAGATGCGAATTATTTTAATAACACAATCTACCTATTATTATAATAATATACTATGATACAGCGTACAATGTTAGTGTAAAATAATAAATATTAAAATTAACCTACTAGAATAACTTTACATTTTATTATTATTACTGGACGATAAGTTAAAAAGATAAGGGATATGTACCTGTTAGATTCCAAAGATAATATCAATTCATTTTATAGATAATATTATAATTATCTAATGTGTGTGAAAAACATTAACAAATAACAAAAAATGGTATTATTTAAGTATCAATTAATATCAAACGCATGCTATTTTGAGTTTTTGATAAATTTTTATAAATTAGATATAAAAATAGTAGGTATATGGATTGTCCCCATATGAGTTAACAACCCCAGATTTTACACTCCTACGTTCGCATAAAAACGTGCTTCCTTCAAGTATTAAATATTTATAATTATATGATTATTCATAAACTACACACGAATCAACATAACAAAAACATAGTTACTGGCTGTGGATAAAGGAAAAAACAAAATGTAATTTGAAAAAGGAACGCCAGATTCAAATGCCCTCACCGGAAGCACTCCGGACGGCCCTCCCGTCGACAATTCTCTTTTGACTTTTAAATTTGCCACAACTTTTGAAAAATAATCCAATTATGTAAACAGATTGAAAAATGTTCCGTGTTTTTTATAGAATATCTACCTAATAGTATAAAAGAGTGGCTACGGTTTTGTTGGAGTTATTATGCCCAAGTATGCGTGCAGTTCACAAGAGCACGACTGGCGAGGGGAAGCATTTTGCACCTATACTACTACTACACCTCAGTGTGAACCGTACCTTTTTCGTACCTTATTTATTATACTGGTAATTCATGTTTTAATCTACACTAATATTATAAAGAGAAAAGATTTGTATTTTTGTATGTAACGACTTAACTCAAAAAGTACTGGACCGATTTTAATAATTCTTTATTCATTAGAAAGCTACATTACCACTGAGTAACATCTAGGCTATATAAAAATCAATTGATGTTCGTTCGTCTCGCTAAAACTCGAGATCAGCTGAACTGATTCGGCTATTCTTAGTTTTGAAATATTCGTGTGGAAGTCCCGGGAAGGTTTACACGGTTTCCATGTTCAACGAAGTGGGCACGGGTCAGCTAGTATATACATATATATGGGTTGCTATGGGTAGACTACCTATAGCATTTTAATGTTTTTCCAAAGCCGTACCTACTTTTGAGTTAAAATCCGTACCTTTTCAGAGAGCCAGTCGTATTTTTTTAAAAATTATACTGGCAACACTGGACACAACTTATGTATTAATATTTCATCCTCAATTTGAAGCCTCCCAGTGTGTCCAATCACAGATATACGAGTGGACATCCAGTGGGTGTGCGCCGACGCATGACGGAGGGACAACTGGCCTTGGCTGAGGATCACTCTACCTGATTTTATGCGATCCTGGTAGGTATATGCTAAGATATGATATGAAAGGACGTTAAACTCTACATCACTTATACAATCCTAGTATTTACAGGGTTTTAAGTATACGCTACTTGATGTAAGTACGCCAACGAAACGATATTTCCTTACACAATACAGGTTTTTCATAATACGTTAGAAGTCGCTAGACAGAAAAGGACGAGAATACTGAATAACTGAGCAATATTTTTTATTAGATTGTTGATATGTAGGAAGGCAGTAGGAACATGTTTAGATTGATACTAATCAGGACATGACAATGTAGAATGAATCTAACACACCACTGATAGTAACTCAAATAGAATAGATCTTTGAAAATACTTACTAAGATCTAGAAGTAATAAGCTGTCAGAACATTACCATTTTAAATGCCTACATTTAAAAAACAAACACATGAAACTATTCTTGTCTATGAATATTTCAGGCTTAAATTTCAATGCAAAATGAATAGTTTTGTTTTCTATTTCACGCAAGGAGCCCAGGGCCCAGTTTAAGATTCCATCGTTATAATCACTTACGATGTTCGAAAATGAAATATATGGGATTTGGCATAAGTTTCATTAAGTAACACACAAATTCGCTTGCCATTTAGCAAACCTTATGTTAAATCCCGTAGCTAAGTGACAATAGCGATAGCATCTTGAATTAGGGTCCAGATACTAAATATACTATATTATATTAATATATATTTTATTAATATTACTAGCTGTTGCCGCGACTTCGTTTGCGTGGTTTTTGAGTGACTTAACCGTTTATGCAGCGCACGCAACGAAAGTCCTCAAATGTGAATAATTTTCCCCGTTTTTGCAACATTTCTCACCGACGCTTCGCTCCTATTGGTCGCAGCGTAATGTTATATAGCCTAAAGCCTTCCTCTATAAATTGAAAAAACAAATTTTCAAATCGGACCAGTAGTTCCTGAGATTAGCGAGTTTAAACAAACAAACAAACTCTTCCGCTTTATAATATTAGTATAGATTATATACTTAGATAATATTTATTAAATAGATAATATATTTAGTTCCCGTGTGACAGATTTAATCGTGTACATGACTAACAAACATATCCGATGAAGCCGACCCAGCCAAATGATTTGAATAAACCATTAAAAGTTTAATTATAATTCCTGTACAGGTTGCGGCTGGGGTGGGCAGCGGCGCGTGACCAGGTATACCAAATTGACCTTGGCCATTTCATTATTATAATTATAATTTGCCAAAATTTTTGGCCAGAAGTTGTGGGCAAAATTATACTCCCATGGTGTTTAGTTTTTGCTCGTCTTTTTTACGACGAATGCAAAGGAAGGGTATTTTTACAGACTATGTATGTTTTTTGTTGCACCCTAGTGTCTAAACTGATGATTTCGAATAACATGTGACTGAAAAAAAAATACTATTAATGTAGTAATACGAATTGATCTGAAATACCTAGTTGTTTTTATTGTGCATATCTAAAAGTAAAATCTAGAAAATCAAGAAATATGGATATAAATTCCAAATTCTTATTTTATAGTTCTAGACAATAATCTATGAGTTCTTACAGATCAAAGAAGCAAAAACATTGTAGGTATTGTATATTATGTGACAGTATCAGTAAAGTTCCACAAAAATATTTAATACTGATGATGATGCTGATTTGAATCCGTGTCAATAAACGTATAAAGGCGCGTTTTTATAACAAGATGGCTGCCGCCGCACATCCGGTCATAATGAATTCCGTATTATTGTCCAGACACTAACTCCTTGATTTATACACGGACGAAGAATTATTAACACATGTGATTAAGTTACATAGCATGGGTGTACTTCGAAGAACGATGAAAAACGATTTATGATGTGTGTGTGTTAGTTAAATTTTTATTTAGAAAAAAACAATGTATGTACTTAAATTTTCATAATATTTTAGATACAAAAAATGAAGTGTAGTTTTAAATGTTTGTAGATAAAGTAAAGAATACTTTTAAATAAAGAACTCATTGTAGGTATTCTTCTTTTCCTATTTTTGAATTGTTAACTATTGTTATGTTGCAGACAACGTATATGGTGTAAATTTTAAGAATATATCCGTTCAAGGGTCTTATTATATAGCATAATAATTAATTAAAAATGTAGGTTTATTACGTTATATGATTAGCAGAAATATAATTGTCAGATTATATATGTAGATAAAGAGGTTTTTACATAACGTACCGCGCAACCAACCTGTTGCATTTCAACAGACTGGACGGACCACCTTTCTAAAATCTCTTTACAAAGATGTGATATATGCGCACGCGCCGGCCAATCAGAACGCCGCTACGCGTGTGTGCGCATGCACGTGTGCGTACGTACGAGCGTGAGTGTGTGCGTGACACATGATATGTTACGTCTCTAGTTACGTGCGCGCGAATGTCAACTCTATCCGCTTATTATAAGGACTATTAAAATCTGTCACATGATTTATTGTTATATAAACGGCTCATACGTGGAATATGGAATCTTATGTGTGGGGTATAAGGTATACTTTTGATGAGTACTTGTCGTGTCATTCACATCAAGGCGCGACTACCTATCCTGCATTGTTCATATATTACAGGAAGTAGTTTTTAACACAATTGTTTTATTCAGAGCTTTTTTTTATAAAATAATGATGATGTAATGTGAGTCATCACTTGATTTATGTTGACTTTAGATGTTGTTTGGGTTAATTATACCTATTCGTAAAGTGATAGATGACTTTACGTATAGATAATTGGAGCTTGAGCGTAGGTAAGAACGGCATGGTGTGATTATAAAAGGTGAGACGGTAATATTAAAGTTATGACACTTTATTGCAGCAGAACATTTTACAAATTAATCCAGGGATGTATGTGTTCGGGATAAATTACTTTTTAATAATGAGATAGCTAACTTTTACTTCAAAATGTAGGTACACCTAAATTAAATGTAAATATGTAGTAACATGTGTACCTACTTTATCATCTTTATTTAGATACTTATTATAATATAAGTAATTCATTCGATCATAATTGAACCCGGTAGGTGCTGTGCTAAACTTAATTCTAAGGCATTCAGTGGGTTACTTTAGCATTATCTAGGTACTTTTCACATTTTAATACCTCTTGTCTTATAGGTAGTATTATACTAATTTAGATTTTACTTTGTAAATCGGAAAGTGAACCTTATTGTGTTAAGAATAGTATCCGTATGTAGGTATGTACATACTCTAGACTTATTGTGTAGTTAGTAAGAGTTGGAATCAGGAACTTGGGAGCTTTTGCAGTATTCATTCAGTATTCATTCAGTCGCTGCTTGACGGGCGAATACAGCACCTTAAACGTCACTTACTGTAACTATCGTTTGTATTCGGATACATAAAGTTTTATCTCTTGTGTGTGACACAGTGTGATGAATAAAATACAATTAAACAGCTACCTATAGATAATTTTTTAAACAAAAGGTTTTTGATTGAAAACTTGTAAAGATTAATGTTTGTTGTATTACCTTGTATTTAAAGAAATAAAGAAATAAACGATTTCTATTTATATAATCTATGGACGCTTTACAGCACGTCAATCTGCCCCGTGGTAAGTATCGGAGAACTTTTATGTGAAGGTTTGTGGGTATACATTGAGTTAATCCTCACATTTCCCATTTGACCTACAAATCCTTCATTAAGCTATAAATTGAAGGCGTTGGAGGTTCTCATTGTAAATTGATTAAAGTCTTTCTACATATCATCCCCATCAACCATCTATTTATACAGGGTGTAAGAAGAGCAGTCACTATAACTTTGAGATACGATTATACTACCATGTCTCATTTTAGAAATGTATTTTTTTTATAAAATTTTGTAAATAAAAATGGAAAAGAAATACATTTCTATAATAAGACAAGGTAGTATAATCATATCCCAAAGTTATAGTGACTGCTCTTTTTACACCCGTTATAATCTATGTTATGACACCGTTTGGGAAGAGCCAAAAGGTGTCGTAAAAAGCGACAGAGGGGATAGACAGCAGCTTTCCTATATCCGGAAATAGACAGCAGCTTTCCGCAGACATTGTTTTTATGTAAAAACTGCGCTTGCCAATCCTGCCAAGCATATCGAGTACTAGCTGTGCCCGCGACTTCATTCGTGTGGTTTTTGAGTCACTTAAACTGTTTATGTAGCCCACGCAATGAAAGTCCCCAATGTGAATTATTTTCCCCGTTTTTGCAAAATTTCTCACTGACGCTTCGCTCCTATTGGTCGCAGCGTATATAAAGCCTAAAGCCTTCCTCTATAAATGGACTATCTAACAAAAAAATAATTTTTCAAATCGGACCCGTAGTTCCTAAGATAAGCGCGTTTAAACAAACAAACTGTTCCGCTTTATAATATTAGAAGAAAGTATAGATAAATACCCCCCATAAAATACTTTGTGCGAGGCTTAGGTTTAGTAGTAGGTAGTTCATTTCAGCTATGAAGCTGACGCCTGACATGATGATGACTTCTAAATAAAGTAATTCTACAGTCAGGATGGAACTTTTCTTTTTAATTAAAAATGTAAGTAGTTTTATGTTTTATTAGTGTGAGGACTCTGTCTATCTCGTTTTCAATCTAAAACACTAAACCGATTTAAATGTAATTAAGTGCACAGTAGAGCCTGAGAAAGGACATAGGTACCTACTACATAGGCATTTCCACGCGGACACAAGCTAGCATTATAATATTTCCTATAATAATAGTTTAGAGTATTTAGATTATACTGTGGAAATAATTTTCTGTGTTAATTTTTTTATTTAATTTTTATTTAAGGATCTTACTACGTTAAATCTTAAAGATACTTAAAAGCAGAGGCAACACTCGTAATAATAGAATCAAAACTTTTAGTTATAATTTACGGTCGAATACTTAAATGCTCATCAAAGTTAGGAATCCCCTATTCACAACCTGCTGTCACAGTCTCTGACAAGGACAGCATTGAATTGAGCGCTATTTGATTTAACTATCGTTTTAAGATTCGGCCATCAGTCTATTACAATAACGACTATAATACTGATATAATGTAATTTTGAACTTATTTAGTTATGTCACATAATTGTTGAATAATAATGGATACCCTAGAGATTTTGTACTACGAGCTACGGGCACACAAATAGGCGATTATAAATTGTCACAGAGAAATAAACGGCTGACGCTGTTTTATGAAAATGCTTTCATTTTTTTTCATATCAATTTAGATTTTTTTTCATTGAAAATTTCGTCCAAAACTACAATCAACCTCCCGACTCTACATTAAATACCAAGCCAATACGTTTGAAACGAAATATCTGCGTAATGAATACTACATAACGTGGACCTCCATAAACCAGTTCTGAGCGCGTACCGCACACGCATGCCCGCCAGCACGCACGCACACAGACGCAAGACCACGCCCCACCGCGCGCCGACTAATCACAGCGCGCGAATCTCCCTCCCGCCATAACGCCGCGCCCTGATTGGCGACACCATAACGATTTTAATTTTGGAGGGAATTTTTCGGGTGTTTTATGAAATCACGGCGACGCAGATGCGCTTCTTTATAGATTATGTGCGGTTTTTATGTTTGTCGCCCGTTATGATAATCTTATTATGGCGCTTTGTTTTTGCATAATGGTTTTTCAAGATTGGGATATAAGGATAACACAGTAATTGTGTTCAGGAAAACTCTCCGTCAACCGTCTTGTTAGCATAGGGCTAAAATTACTCGTTTTATTTCCTTATTCGTAGCGTTTTTAAAAGCTACTTGGAATGAATGAATTTTATAGTCTACATTTTTAAGGATGAATAAAGTAAAGAGATCGGTTTTTATAGGGTACCTACCTAGTACTAGTCTTAATTATTTCCACATTAAAGATCTAAATTGTGACAATTCTCACTATATTTCTAAATCAGTCTAAATATGAAAAATATTGTAACATAGATTAGAGTTTATTGTGCTAGATTTATTTTAATGACTAGATTTTACCTATAGCCTTGAATATAGAATGTTGTATGATTCAGCTCGATGAAGAAATGCTTATAACTTCAAATAGACACGACATCGGTTGATGTTATTGACTTTTAAAGACTAGTCGACGTATTAAATATTATATAATATTAGCTCAGAGTAAAACATGAGTACAGCGTTAATAAACTAAGATGTGAAATATTTTTCCATTCTTGTGAATTATTATAATATGAAGAGGAAATCTCCAAAATTTCTGGATTACTATGATAAAATTCGGCACAGATATAGAACAGATCACGAGGAAGGTTTTTATATCGGCAAAATGTACAGTTCCACGTTTTGCGCGCATAAGGTCCCGGACAATATTTAGATCTTAATTATATATTTTAACCCTTCTAGCATAAATAGCTTTTCACACCGATTTCGGTGTGGGAATCAGGCTAGCTACGCAGGAATCATTTTATAGTGCCCAAGTACGTGCACAATACACTAGGACACTGTCTAATCCTTTTACTCTCATAACCTAGTCGGACTTTCAAGCATGCAGGTGTTTTAAGTGAGTTTTTTTTTGCTAATACTTTTGAACATACCCAAAAACTTTTATCTAAAACAAGTAATACGTAGTAGATACTTAAATGCAATACGTCTAGTTTAAAAAAACACTAACACTGATTAATCAAAGCAATATGACTAAATTTAACTCGTTATGTTGCCAACACTGTTCACCTAATTCGTTTTAATTGCTGTTTTATATGCTAATTACTTAAAATAACTAACCGTTATACATCCGCGATGCTCGCTTATTAGAATACGTAATGTGCTTACGTTAGTTGTAAAAATAAGAGTGCTCTCAATGTAATAGCTAAGAAGATAAAAGAGAAGAAAAAACTCAGACCATTCATCCGTTATTGTGATTCAGTATTCTCCGAACGAAGTAACAACTTTTTAATACTGTAGTTGGCCAGTACGTACCGAATATTTAAATCAAAATCAAAATATTTTATTCCAAATGAAACTTAACAAGCTATTTTCGGAAAGTCATCAAAACGGCTACCACCGGTTCAACCCTAGCCCGCCGAGTAGAACCGGCTTAAGAAACTAGGAATATTGACCAGCCAATACGTCTGGGACGAACTATGCGCGGGTTTCCTCACGATATTTTACTTCTCCATTAGAGCGTCCGTATAATGTACTAGAGATCTGGAAAAGTCTCATTGGTTCTCGCCACAACTTGTAGATAATCGAACATGCTAGGTATAGCCTAATAGATTGGATAGATTCAAGATAGAGAAGAGAAGGGCAAACCAGGATCTCTCTGGCTGATACCGATTAATATCCAAAGGAAGTGTTGAGTCAAAGAGCATCAAAATGTAAAGTCGATCATATTATAATCGTAAAAAACTTTAAACTGATTATAGATTGAGTTTTCTCTACTATTATTACCTTAACTCTCCCTTTTCCTCCTCACGTCGTAGGTACTCCTCATTGCTGAGGGTCGTGATACCCGTACGGAATTAATTTCTCTATGACTATATTGCGCCACAAAGAGCGATTTTTGGCAATATGGAGAGCATCATGAATTTTAGCGTCTAACGCGGTGCGCTCTCTAAGTTTCACATTTACTTACACGTGTAATATTCCATCATATTCTGGTTGTATCTGTAGGCGGCGGAGAGGTCCACGCCGCCGCCGGGCCTGAGCCCGAACAGGGCCGCAAAAGTGGCCTTACTTTGGCCCTCCAGCTTGACCACTTGCACTCACAGGGTTAAAGTCATCACAGAATCTACAATTCCATTTTCAAACACAGTCCACAGTCACAACATTTTAAACAAAAAGCTGATTATTGTATGTATGTGTTTTTGGTTTTCATATTACATGTTTAAACACTGTTCCAATTAGGCATCTAAAATATCAATAGAAGTTAGAAAATGCGAGTTAATTTATTACAAAATTACTGTGAAAGTAACAAGACAGACTCCTCGAGTCTGTGTATTTCTCTCATTTAGAGTAGCTTTGGTTATTTTTTAGATTATAATTAGCTGAATTGTAATCTAAATACAACAAACAGACGTTATGCGTTAATAAAGAGATTGGAAACTTCACTAATAGTTCACAAAAAGCACCGTGAAAGTCGATGAAGACGTCGATTGGTTGTTAAAGCCGATTCGTTTGGTTTAATTTTGCCGGTTTTTGGACGATTTTCCGGTGTTTGAGCACTTTTCCGGTTCGATAGCGGCAGGTGTCTTCTCACGAGAATAAGCGCCTCTAATGAGGAAATGAACCGCCAATACCGTTCGATCAAAGATGGCGCGTCCGTTTTTTGAAAATATTTGGAACGAATTCATTGTTTTTAAAAATGAAGTTTTTTCTTTTAAAATTAACGCTTGAAAGCAACTGCTTTGAATATATTTTTAATTTATTTATTAATATCTAAACGTTTTCCCGGATCTATCATTATAAGAAGGAAAATGTCGTAGGTATATCCATATTATTATATTCTTTCCTTGCATGAACGTAAATATAAGACTTTAATAAAATAAAATTAGCATAAAAATCTGTTTTATGGGTGTTATACGAGCAAAAATTTTACTCATTATAAAATAATGGGTACATTAATAATACATTGACTTGTGAAGTAGGTATAAAGTAACTTACGTTTTAAATACCTAATCAAAGAATACAAACCCTCTTTTACACAAAAAATAATAATTTATAGATATTATTGTTTTGATAGAGTAACACTTCGATATAATGACAATCAAGGAAGGATAACTCTTAAATTCGTGTATAACTATAACACTTTGCAGGTAGTTGTGGATGATGCAGATCTTGTTAGGTAGAACAAGTAAATACCGACACAGCAATATTAAACAAATAACACTTTTGAGCACTACACTTTATCCCAAAATCACTCAAAATATCCTTCACTTGTACCATATTATATATTTCAGAGCAGAAAACTTGTACCCAGCTCTAAACAAAATAAAAAATAAAACTTGTAACTGGCCACATACACTTCGCTAAAAAAATGTATTTGAATTTGGAACGTTAAATACGTGCTAATCAGTCTGTGGCCGGTTGGTCATTGTTTTTGAGATATATTTTACGGTCTCTGCTGAAGCCGATGGGTTGTGACAAGTATCGCCTTACCAAGATGTCCGGTACCGTGGGACGGTTACGAAATACTTTATATAACGAGAAGGTATATTATTACACTTTATTATGTCCGTGTTATACCTACCTAGAGTAAAGTAAGTTTTTTAAGCACTGTACAACACGGAATAAAATATTGTATGCGAATTTTTTAATTACATTTATAATCATTTATATATTCGTTCATTATTATAACAGAAACACAGTAATTTATTTTATTTTATGTATAATTTTTTATTTAAATATCTTTTTGAGATATTTTGCGATTGTGATTTGCGGAACATCGAAAAATGTATTTGAATTTTGTTCAATTGTTTTATGTAATTTTATACTTTTATCCGTTTGTTAAGCCGTAACCAAGTCTTTTTTGATATTATAAATATCAAGCGCCTCATTTTAGCGGCAATTCTAAAGTGATATACATTTTTAAATAAAACTGCTAAGTCAAATCCCGTATTGTGTAAATAGGTATATCGAATTCTCTATTAAATAAAAAATATATATTGAATATTTTTTTATCTGCGCTATTAGCTATTTATCCTGTATAAAACTTACTTGCGATAAGTCAATACATAAGATTTATCAATATTATCTATGTACCTACTGTAGATATTATTTTCATCATCTGATACGGGAGATTGGTTCTCGATGGTAGAATTACATGCAATATTATTTTACACTTCTGCCTTTAATGTTTTTTAAATATTTATTCTTCTCATTGCCGTGTGAGGTAAAAAACGTAGCGCGGTTTAAAAGTTTAATCACATAAAATTGGTAAACTTTATAGACGACGACGAATTTATAAAAAAAAACATAGTTTTTTTAAAGCTGTAAATAATTACTGTTTTTGCTTTGGAGAATCCTCTTTATTCTCATGAAATTATTATCTTTTATTTTGCAAAATATTTAATTTAATAATCATAAAATATTTACTGTCACTAAAATTATGTCAGTGTTGCGTATCTATTCAAATTAATGTTTATATTTTTAAATGCTATTTTTCTTTTCTTTATTTCATATCTAACACTTTATTCTCTATACACTCATATTTTTAAACACTCAACAAAATCACTTGCCACTTACAGGTCGCAAAAAAAAATTCGCAGAATTGGAGCGTTCGAAATTTGAGTTTCGCGCGTCACATTCCCGCGTCTCGCTCGACCGAGCTCGCGGCGCGGTATAAACACCCCGCACGTGGCGCGCCAGCCACCCCCGATGACAAAACGGAATATTATAGATTTTTTATCTGTAATGCATCTTTCAAGGACGCGCGAATTCTGATATGAATATTTAATTGTTTTATATGTGGTAACACTGCACGTTTAATTTATCGGTTACCCAGAATTATGTTTTTTTAGACACAATAAAAAATCATTTTAATATTAAGAATGTTTTTTACTGTATTATATTTCAAGAACTCGATTTGTTTTATGTCATACGGGTCATACATTGTTTTATATCCACACTTTAGGCGTCTACGAATTATACTGGACGTGGGAAGTAAGTTTAGTGAGGGTTTTGCAATCACTTTTTTTAAATAAAATATAGGATTTTGTGTCAATAGATAATACTAATGTTATGCCGCGTAGTCCCAAATAAGTTGACGTTTGTTTATTTTGATTATTTTGTTTGTCTATTGATATGGTCGGGAGTACAAAAAGTTATATTCTACGATTTTATTTATCCTGATTAGTTTTAGTAGTATCAAAGTAATCCACAAAATAAAATACCACAAGCCGCTGAGATCGAACTGATTCGATTCTCGATTGAGTAGGGATGCCACGGTTGTTGGCACGGTGCGTTGGCGGCTGGCGCGTAGAGTCAAGGTACCGAAAAAGCACGCAATTTGGTGCCATACCGTGCATTTTTATGGCGACGAGTATTTGTACGCTATGTTAATACACCGTTTTACGTTTACAGTGTCATGTCGTATGTCCACGATAGGCGTTTTGACCTATCTAACCCCTTTTTTAAAGAGTTTTGTCAATTCTACATAGCATTTAGAATGTAAAACAGTCATACATATTTTGCAGTCATTTTTTCAATAAAAACTGCTCTACAATTTTCCATTTGTTACTCGTAGCAGTGTTAAAGCTTTCAGCCTCACCGTCATCATAATCATTTGAGTTATGTCATCCGCTACTGAACATAAGCGTCTCCCAAAGTATTTTTATAGGGGGCTATAATATAATAAATATTTTATAGCCACACTTGGAAAGCGGGTTTTCGAGTGGAGTGTTGAAATAAATTAAACAATGTCCGCGAAGACACTGCTGCCAATCTCCGGATATTTTACGATACGAGAGATGATCGATGGGGAGGTGCTATTCTTTCTCCGGCACCCCATGGATAATCTTCTTCTTCTTATATATAAAGATGAATTGCTGTTAGTTAGTCTCGAGAACGGCTGAACCGATTCGGCTATTTTTGGTCTTGAAATATTCGTGGAAGTCCAGGGAATGTTTAAACGGTTTGCATGCTCAACGAAGTGAGCACGGATCAGCTAGTCTTCTTCTTCTTATATATAAAAATGAATTGCTATTCGTTAGTCTCGCTAAAACTCGAGAACGGCTGAACTGATTCGGCTAAATATATGTGAAATATTCGTGGAAGTCCAGGGAATGTTTAAATGGTTTGTATGCTTAACGAAGTGGGCACGGGTCACCTAGTATAAGATAAAGATATGATAATAAATTATTTTAATAGACTTTAAGATCGTAATTGTCTAGACATACTTTGGCTCCAGGTTATATTCGACATCGTCAATCTATTGTGGCACAAACAAATGTGTTCTAATGCGCCGTTTGACAAATCACCATTATGACCTCATGTATTATACACGACGACTACATAAAGTGTGAACTTCTTTTGCTCATGGACTTGTTAGGCACATTCTTGAGGCCATTTCCATCTACTGATAACTATTAAGTCAGCTTATTTGCAAGTTTTGTCTGTGTAAATAAAATAAAAATAAAAAACGTTTTATTTCCAAATGAAACTTAACAAGCTATTTTCGGAAAGTCAACAAGAAAAATAAGCTACCACCGGTTCAACCCTAACCCGCCGAAAAGAACCGGCGTAAGAAACTCGCACGGTGTATGATGGTAGATTTTAAAGTAAGAAACGAAATACTTTTGAATAAGCTATCTGACGCGCATTAGAATATTGTAAATCCGGTCCATAATATTTTAGTGCTTTGTTAATTATGTTATCGAAATATAGTAGGGACTTACCTACCTGATATAATAAGTTAAAATACTTTTGGAGGTGGAAAGGGATATTAAAAAGTCTATTTAATTGCTACGAAAATGCAATGAAACACATAATATTAAATAAGGAAAGGATTTATTGAGTAAAATTTATATAGAACCTTTTCGCATACTTTTTTTTTGTTTAAAAAGACCAACCAAGAAAATAACTATATAGATAATAGTAAAAAAAAAAACATTTGCATCGTAACAAATATACCATAACATTTTGGACAATTTTAACTGAAGACCATAGTTTTAGTAGTCACATACATTAGCGAAGACAAATGTCTATTATTGGATCTCTGATATCTGATTTGGTTCATTAGATAAGGCTTTCAGATATACATACGTCCGTACACACACACAATTGAGTTAGGTACCAAGTAAGATGATGGATGAAGTAGGAATGGAGATCTAATATACCTATGTCATTAATTTTCCATGAAAAAAAAATATCCTTACTAATATCATAAACGAGAAAGTTTGTATGTATAGGTGGTACTTTTTCACACAATAACAGCCACAATTTCTAATGAAATTTTGTATGGTAGTCAGTGTTGCCAGAACGTACCAAAAAGTACGGTTTTCCGTACTTATTGTCATACAATCGTGCCACTATCACGTGTACCGTACCTTTTTCGTACCATATAAATTATACTAGTAATTCATGTTTTAATAAATACTATATGGGGAAATGCAGCCGACATTAACACAATATTTGTGCTGCAGAAGCGAGCAATACGTTCCATTTACAAGATGTCCTCATTTGAATCTCTGAGAGATAAGGTTAAAGAAATAGGAATACTAACCGTTGCATCTCAATACATTTTGGACAATTTATTATATGTAAGGAAAAATTTAAATAATTTTAAAACAAAAAGTGACAATCATTGTAGGAACACTAGAAATAAGCACAAGCTCGATATACCTATGATCAGGCTTAGCAAAGTAAGTAAATCTTTTAAAGGGCAATGTATACGCCTATACAATAAAATCCCAGAAAACGTTCAAAATTTTTCTATTAATAAATTTAAAAAAGTAGTCAAAGAACGTTTGTGTGCTAAAGCTTATTATAAGATAATTGATTTTGTTAATGATTGCACACCCTGGGAATAAGGTGGCCAACCATGATGGCTGCTTATATTTATTTACTATATGTACTCTAACTTTTATAATATTAATAAGTGTAGGCTATAGATTAAGTTACATTGTAAAAAATATATACTGTTAAAAAAGATCAATTTTCCATCTTTTTGCTAAAAGTTGGCCCCGTCCGAGTTTCTTACGCCGGTTCTTCTCGGCGGGTTAGGGTTGAACCGGTGGTAGCTTGTTTTTCTTGTTGACTTTCCGAAAATAACTTTGTAAGTTTCATTTGGAAATAAAACGTTTTTTATTTATTTTATTTATTTATAAAAGGCTTACTATGGGTAGACTATTATTAGCATTTGAATGTTTTGGCAAAACTGTACTTTTGAGTTAAAATCAGTACCTTTTCAGAGAGCTTTTCGTACTTTTTTGGGAAATCGTAGGTACTGGCAACACTGATGGTAGTAGTAGGCTGTGAACAACTTTGCACACAATTATTAGATTGGCTGCATACGTTCTACATATTATGACGAAAAAGTATTATTTTTCAGCACAGGATTTATTTTCAACCCCCGACGCAAAAACGACGGGGTGTTAAGTTTGACGTGTCTGTGTAAATGTGTACGTGTCTGTGGCATTGTAGCTCCCAAACGGATGATCCGATTTTAGTGGAGTTTTTTTTGTTCGAAAGGAAAGTCGTGTTCTTAACTATGTTTGGTGGAAATCGGTTCAGGTCTTCAATGTCAAGGTCGTTTTTAGGTGTGATAGGAATGTTACATGCTAAATAAGGGTTTTTTTTAGTTTTGTACATACGTGCGCAGGCAACAACAAATTGTGTATAAATTAATGGATTTTCTATTTAATTGGATCTGAATTAGCCAGCCTTATTAAAATCATTATCTGAACTGAAAATAAATATTTCAGTAATTATTTTTTCGTTAACAAATTTGTCGTGAGCTTTTGGACATATAAAAGCTTGTTGCTAATTTCAGCATTTAAGCTACATTATAATAATAATATGTAGTAAAAGTAGAGAAAAATCAACGTAGGTATGCAGTAGACTCCGAAAGTTTGAGATGTAGCTAACAATAACTTAAAAAATAGTTAAATAACTTTTATGCGCAAAAGGTTAACTTGACTATTTTTTTATTTAGTTTGAAATCATAACATTTATTTTTTTAAATAACAATTTTCTCATCTTTTTGCTAAAAGATGGCCCTGGGCGAGTTTCTTACGCCGGTTCTTCTCGCCCGGCTAGTTTTAGAACCGGTGCACCACCGCGGTGGTTGGCATCATATATGACAGTTCTATAAGTGTTATTTAATTACCTACCTACATGGAAATATTAATTTTTAGTTTGAGTTTTGAGTACCTAACATCAAGGAAAAATTATTGTAGCAACTAACTAACTCGTGTTTTAATTACATTCAACTTATTGCTGTGTTTTTAACGTTACAATCTGTTTCGTTAATTAGGACGAGTAAAACTAAAATTACTGAGAAAATCACTATGACTCATTTACTGCGTGGTTGGTCGGACGACCTGTCAAAATTTAAAAGGCGGTGCTAATCGAGCGGAAACAACAGGTGTACGTCCGTCTCTTTCCCGCGAGGCTTTGATTTACGTGATTAGTTTGAATGGCGTCACGTGTAAAAATAACTCGATATGTTTTCATACTTGTACTAGCGAGTATGGTAATTAATAATACGTTATTGCTACGTAATAATCAGCTTCTATAGCGATTTCATCGGTGGCCGGTTTCTTTGAAACCAGGCCAGCTAGCCAGCTACGGAGAGTTTTTATTATTGCCCAAGTGTATGTGCAATGCACAAAGACCCTTCCTTCCTTTCATAACACAGTGAGACGGTTACCCTACGCGACTTTTTAGAAGCCCTTCCGACGTATGAATCATCTTTCTTGTCAGACAAGCAGGTGATCAGCCTGCATTGTCGTAACCAAATTTGAAAACAAGATTTTTGTTATTTCATCGCGGGAATCGAACCTACGATCTCCGAGTCGAGAGCGAAGCTCTGAACCACTAGACCACGGAGGTGTATAATTACACTCCCCATGAAATACTCTTGGGAGGCTTATCCAGCAGTGGACTACATAGCTGAACCGACTACGACTAGCCAAAAATAAAATGTCAGATGTAAGTAGAATTATTTGGATAAATGTATGAGATAGTTCTATTGTAGAGTCTCATATCTGTAGGTAAATAAATACAGTCAAATTCAAATGTCAAAGACATTTTACACCACGTCAATCTAGCCCTGTGCTATGTATCCGAAGAACTTGTGTTACAGGTTTTATACAATAGGCATATTATTTGAGATTTTTTATAACACACAAATGTAATAAACACCTATGATCCAGGAACACAGAAAACTTTACGCGCTACAGAAGTTGAACCATTTATTCATTATTCTCCATGGGTCTGAATTAAAACAATTACGGGAAATGAAATGAAATGAAAATTATACAACCAGTTTATCTATTTTGGTCACGGTCGATACCTTCTTGTTGTGATAAAGGACCACTGTCGCTTATCCTATAATTATAACATCCCTAAAACCGATCTCAGAAAGGATTAAAAAAGTAAAAGTAAAGGTTAGAGCAAGTCACCATATCAGTTCCGGCTACCTGCGAGTTGCGACACTGGGGTTGAGATACCCGTATGGGGTACATGGGTATTGGGTACATGACTATAGTGCGTCCTGTTTAATTTTGACCTAAACGTAAACAAACCCGTCTATGACACAACCATAGACTAGTGCCTCCTCGGTCTAGTGGTTCAGAGCTTCGCTCTCAACCCGGAGGTCGTGGGTTCGATTTCCACGTTGGACAACAAAAAATGTTGTTTTCAAGTTTGGTTACGACAATGCAGGCGGATCACCTGATTGTCTGACAAGAAAGATGATCCATGCGTTGGATGGGCATGTAAAAAGTCGGTCCTGCGCCTGTTCTCTCGCCAGTCGTGTCGGTTTACCGTCCCACTGGGTTAGGAGAGTAAAAGGAATAGAAAGTGTCGTTCTGTATTGTGCACACACTTGGGCGCTATAAAATAACTCCTGCGTAGCTGGCCTGGTTTCATTGAAATCGGCTACCGACACCGAAATCGGTGAGGGGAGCTATTATAGACTAGTCAGTCAGTGATGCGACTACAATGATTATTATTTGCGACTATGAATCCATAGACTATACTACAGTCCGCAGTGGCACAATGGCGTATTTTTACTGAGAAAGTTTTTCATTTGATGTTTAAATATATTATCTATTGTTTGATTGTTATAGAATATACTGGATGATGACGAATTCTTTAATACTCCGCTGTTGATAAGTGTGCAAATAAATTCATATGTGAAAATTTCGGTGTTTTCAGTTTGTATACGTTTAGATTATATTTAAAAAGAACGTACTATAGTAACTGGCGACTGTGATTGTTTCGACATGTAGGACAATTTTAAAAGTGTTTATTTATAACATCACTGATAGTAAAATATGCTTCATTTTCAAAAGTATCAACAGTACAATAACAATATTATGTTTCCGATTCTTGTCGATACACTAAGTATGGATTGAGATCTTTTGAGTGTGGTTTGAGAAGTGCCACGTTCTGTATTCCCAAGGAAGTGGTCAGCTGACCGCCCGCGCCCCGCACCTCTCCCCGCGCCATCTATGAGCCGAGCTCGCGTCTCGGGTTTCTATGATAGATTCTCATGGGATTTATTTGTTGACCGTAGATTAAAATTCTAATTACTGGTATCAATTGTTAGATAGTTACGTTTAGGGCGTGTTTCACCAAGAAATGTTAAAGTTAATCCTTCGTTAAATATCATGTTGTTCCTCTCGTATTTCCTGTCAATGAATGAGAAGGCATGGTATTTTAACAAGCCATTAACAGTAACATGCGTTGGAGAAATCGGGACTTAGTCTGCTGATACTTTATTTGCATATTTTGTCTCTGTTACTCGATATGATAAAGGAATGACAAAACTTCCGAAATTCTTATTCGACACCTTATTGAAAGATTATGTAACAAGTTTAATATTAATAACTTAAAACATTCGATTGTTATTTTGTATTGAATAGGCTCCGAAACAACTTAACCGATTTTTATGAAATTTAGCACAAGTAAAGAAATAGGCCATCACAATGCTTCGATTAAGTTATCACATAAGTGTATCGCGAAATGTAGCGCTTAAGCAGAATCATTTACGCCCAAAGAGAATTGAAGACATAAATGAATGAAGGTGATATGTCGCGAAAAAAAATTGAGTTCAAACTGTCACTTAAACATATTTTGTATCACAAGAATGTAGCAACATAATAATGATAATATTATTATTATTTATTCGACTAAAAAAAGTTCTCTGACTATTGAAGAATACTTTTTAAGTGGTCGCTAATAATGATTTTTGAGCAACCTTAAATAGAACCCCCTAAATCGATATCGATGCTCACAGATTTCTTTTAATATCACAATCAGTAGGGCCCCACCCCACCCGCCGTCACTCGCACCGCACGCCGCGCGGTCACGTCGCGCGTCGGCGTTTTTTGCCCGGACGAGTTTCGCTTTCGTTGCGCGTGATCTGCGATCTACACCACGTTGACTTGTGCCCGTGGGCCCTTTATTTAGTGTAACTGGTTACATAGCCTATATTATACGATTTATCATAAGGGTATAAGTAAATTAGTTAAGGTAGTTGTCATCTAGTACCTTAATAAGTCTTAGATGAAAACTGTATAATTAGAACTTTAATGAGTAGATTAGAAAAACAGGTTCATTGTTCAATGAATAAAACCTTCTTGGTGAGCTTTTTCGACAGTATGGTAATTATACATACCTTTCAAGATTTCATCAAATAATAATCAAAAATTTGTACGCGAATTATACCTATATAATAATAACTCGGCGAGGGGGAATTATAACAAAACTATTGATACCTGATTTAGATATTATACTGGCAAAATTAGTGATTTTTACATTTTGTCAGTCTACGTAACTTCCTTTACACTATATTAAACATCAATTTATTATAGTCAAAGCTTATAAAAATGTGTTGTAAAAACTATAAAAATGTCGATAATCGAAAATCTTAACCCTGTCTCAATCCATGGTCCTTCGATTCCGGTTTGCCGCATATGCCGGTTCATTCAGCGGGTACGGCGAGTGAATGGGCGGTTTTTTGTGCGAGTACACTTGACTAAATCGCTGTGAAATTACTTGGGCCGGCGGCGGTCCGGGCACTGTTGTGCTGCGAACGTGGCGTGGCCGTTGTGTCAGCGTGTAATATAATGTTTAACCATATGCCCGTCAATTTACAAGTGTCCTTATTATTTCTGTACTGATTATTTCAGAATGAACAATTTTATAACTACCTAATTTCAATATTTTTTTATATTATTTAGTGTTTAGTATAAATTATTGCTAGTCTTTAGACTATGGTCACAAATATTTAATCTACATTATTATTACTATTCCTATTAATTTTGTCAAAGTCGGATAAGTGTTCTCGTACGGGAATTGTTTTTTTTCAAAATATCAATTATTCACTTCGTTTTTCGAACACAACAATTCGGTAACTTTTCATTATGTAAAATCTCTTCCGCTTAGCCGATCAGCTTGCAATCACACCATACATTCATCAAGCGCATGTATTCACAGATAATGCAGTAGTGATTCATCACTTACATAAACTATTACACTGTTTGGGCCTTGAGAAAGTTCTGTAGCCCTATTGTTGACCGTTCGGTATGGTAGAGTTAAAGTAGCGAGTTTAAAAGGTTTATGAGACGTGGCATGGAACTTCATAGATCTATCTATAATAGTCTGTGATATTCCATGCCACGTTTCAGGCTTCAAGATGCCATCGTTTTTATCACTTGCGATGTTCGAAAACAAAATGTATGAGATTTAACATTTGAATTCGTTTGTCATTTAGACGAAGAGAACCTTATGTCAAATCTTGAACTTTGTAAGTGATAATAGTGTAATAGTATTTATTGTACGGATAAAGTGTGTTAACTAATCTGTGTCATGTAAAATTATAGTAAAACACAAACTTTTTTTTACACTTTATTTGTTATCTTACATTAATTATTACTTAAAATACACGACATAGTTTCGACATATTCATCATCAGGTGATGATGAGTTTGTCGAAACTGATCGTGTCGTGTCGTCTGGTCGCAATACATGAGTGGTATGTAAGTGTAGGAAGTAAGTAAGTGGTACTCACCATCACTGCTCTGGCTGCTGCTGTGCGCGTGGTACTGCTCATCTGCGAAGTCATACTCTACGTCAGATCAGACACATCTGTCCTCGACAATATTGTGATCAGCATATAAACCATAATACAGTGTGTAAAAAGAACAGTCGCTATAACTTTGAGATACGATTATACTACCTTTCCTCGTTTTAAAAATGTCTTTTTTTTGTCAAAAATTTTTCCTTTTTGCCATTTCTTTTCTTTTTTGTCGCAATATTTTTTTGTAAATTTTTTTTAATAAAAAACATTAATTATAGAATGAGAAAAGGTAGTATAATAATATCCCAAAGTCATACTGACTGTTTTTTTTACACCCTTTATAGTATGGTCCTCCAATATGGATTATTTATTCATCATTGGGGACATAAGCGAGTGACCTACTTTTTTAGGTGAAAAATAGTCATACAAAAATTTGATCGGAAACAATATTAAGGAATAATTGTCCGATTATCGGTTCTACAAAAAGTAGGCAGTACTACAACAGTAACTTATCAATCTACAAGGTGTAAAATAACGAGTGATAATACTGTAGAGCGTGTACATGAGTATGCTGAGAAAGTACCAGCGCTGAAAGACTTATTTTTGACCTCATGTTTTTTTTATTCTATTTTTAATTAAGGACTTTTAATGGCGTTTCACTGTGCCGGTCGCATTATATTCTTACAAACTTAATATACTTAAGCATTAAAATAAATTATTTTATACCGTAATTTTAGATAGTACAGACTTATATTATATTATATTACTTATAAATTTATATATTATAATTGCAGGTTCTATTGAAGGCTTCGATAGTAATTTTTGGAATAATCCTACATCTAGTAAATTTAGACTTCATGTTGCTATGAGAAATGCCCCAACATCCCAAAAAGGTACATCTTTCAGCGCTGGTACTTTTTCAGTAAACTCTATATAGAGTTTACTGAAAAAGTTTGTACGGCTTTTAACCCGTATATACGGGACCCATACACACCCTAAAGTATTATCATTCATTAATATTACAGCCTGAACAAGAAATGATAATATCAAATTGTATGGCGATCTTTATTATCTTATAGCTAGTAAGTAAAACAAGCGCTACAAGGCCCTGATTCAATATGCTATCGCTGTTAACCCGCAACAACAAATCTACCATTGCTTGCGGACCACTCACCTCCATTCCGGTGGTCCCCTATCATCTCCTGGGTCTGGAGGGGGGCGTGGATGAGCACCTTCTGCTGCTCCAGGCCCTCCACCTCCAGCAGGGGCGCGTGCTCGTACAGCGGCGTGTGCAGCTCCATGGCAACTCTGTCACATTGTCACCGCAACCGGATGCGTTTCATTGTTGGTTGAAGGTTCTGGAAAGAGAGAAAGAGATTTTTATTTGCGATCAATTACATTAGGGAGCTTTACCAGCGGATTGTTACGTTGTACGGCTTTTAACTGTTAGTTATAGATCTATGCGCTATAGTGTGGTAGATCTAGCTAGAGCTATGTAGCGGTATAACTAGTGCCACGATTTTGCATCGCGCTATCGAAGTTTTTTTAAGTCCTGCGCTACACAATGTGTAAAATAAAATAATGATAATACTTTAAGATGCTAGAGCTTTCTATGAGTTCTCATAGAAACATGATAAACCCCAACATCATAAATTTGCCCAATATTAATTTTAAAAAAGTTAGCTGTTTCAGCGCTAGTACTTTCAAAGTAAAACTATATACGGGACCCACACACACCCTAAAGTATTATCACTCATTAATCATACAGCGTGTTTACACGCTAATCATACAACATCTAAAAACTATTGCAGTGAGCTTCGGCCTGACCGAGCATACTACGTCGCTCAGTCAGGTTTGGCCTATCCCCCATAGGCCACTTTTCACACAGCTATATATTAATGAAAAGAACTATGTATATCTTTGTGAATACTTTGGACTGGGGTTTCATACCTTACGAGGGAAACCTTTTTGTGCCAAATCACTTCGGGTGAAAGTGTTAAAAATATATTTAATTCTAATTTCACTTGATTATATGGAGCAACTCTGGATTAATCTACTTAATCAAGACAATACGTTTGGCTTAAAAGTTCCTTTATTTTCATTCATTTGTTATTAGTATGATATTAGGTATCTGTAATATGTTTAACCATAGGTTATTCTTTAAAATATTATCTCTGCTGCTGTATTTTGCTATTATAAATCACGCTAGCTTCCGATTCGCGAATAAAATGTGTGTTTATATTAAACAAAACAGCTCGCTTCGTGCCCCGAATCGCTATTGTTTGTTTTATTACGCCGAACTGCGAAACATGGATATGGTAGAATACCGGGTGTAAAATGACCAGCTATAATAACTTTGGGATATGATTTTGGGAAAAAATATTATTTGGGACTGAAAAGTAATACCTAAATGGTAAAATGTAAGATAAATTTATCGTTTTTGACAAAAAAAAAGAAAAGGTAAGTATAATCATATCCCAAACTTATTATAAAGATACGTATGAAATATATATCCTGTTTAAGGTTATCTATATCTTCTGTAGGTTGTTCGTGGTAAATGGTAATACTAAACAAAAATTTGCTTCCAGCCAAATATACAAAAAAAAATAAATGCTTTAACTTTCAAATTAAAGGTATCGGTAAGATAAATACAATAAATATAGAGGGACCAGTTATACTGACGTTGGGATATTATGATTATACTACCTTTTTTCTAATTTTTTTTTATTTTAACATAATAGCCAAAAAAATGAAAAAATAATACATTTCTAGAGTGATATTTGGTAGTATAACTATATCCCAAAGTTATTATAACCGGTTTGATAACACTCTGTATAAACCTACGAAGATTATACCTGAATCAGATTTTCATAGAAATCACAACAGAGACTTAAATTGGTAGAATAGTAACCTATGTTGAGCTTTGTTTACAGTTATATTACGTAAAATGGAACAGAGTATAATAATTGCTGTAGCAAATTTTTGTTACTTATTATCTGAAATATAATACAATAACATACTATTACTATAGTTGTCAAATAAACATCGTTCAACCCGACATGGCTTTGACCCGATGATGCGACATTCATTATATCAAACCAAAATTAATAATATTATAATAATGCCTCCCACGCCGATTTCGGTGGCCGATTTCGGTGGCCGATTTCGGTGGCCGGTTTCGGAACAGGCGCAGGACCGACTTTTTACATGGCCATCCGAAGCATGGATCATCTTTCTTGTCAGACAATCAGGTGATCAGCCTGCATTGTCCTAACCAAACTTAAAAACAACATTTTTTGTTGTTCCAACGCCGGAATCGAAACCACGACCTCCTGGTCGAGAGCGAAGCTCAGAACCACTAGACCACGGAGGCGTACATCCAATATTATACTTATAAAATAAAGATATTTTAACCTTAAGTAGATTAACTGTTAGTAATACCGTGACTACGCTATCCACGTTTTGTAGCCGACCGCGTGGTCTTGACAAAGCTCACATTGTTCTGATACGAATAACCTTCCATTTGCTTCACATTTTTTGCATAAACCGGTGGAAGGTTAGACATTATGTTAAATATTGTGTCTAAACCAGAATAGCTTTACAATTTTAATTTGGAAATAAGCTTTTGTGTTACATCTTCTACTTCTTCTTCTTATAATATATAAAAATGAATTGCTATTTGTCTGTGAGCGGAGCTTGAATTCACACATTTGAACTAGTGTTTAATAAGCTAGTTATCTATAATAATAATTGTGGACATGAATGGATATGTGGCAAAATGATTATTCTGAGAAAATTGAGTTCAAACTGCCACTTAAACATTTGAGAATACGCCGTTAGAAATTTATCAAAAATTTAAAAAAATTTAAAAAATTAAAAATAATACATTATCTAGAATCAATGTACATAATACGTCACTACATAACGTAAAATATTTAAGTCCCCGTTTAAACTCAATTTTCTGGGTTTTTTTTGCGATACATCCTTCACCGATTCATGTTTCAATTCAATTGTTATATGACAAAAATGCTAGATTCATAACAATTTAAGTGTATTTGAATAGTTTGTCTGAAAATACAAAAGGTTACAGACAAGGCTGTGGGATCGCGCGCACAATACGCCGGCACACGAGCGCGGCCGCGGCGGTGAGTTCGGAGATGTGATAAACCTTTGTGAGGGTTCAACGTACTTCAACAGTTGACAAATTAAACGATTGTGCTACAATTATAATAGATTTTATGTTACGCAGATTGATTTTTAAATAATTTTTTCAATTTTGGTAATATATCTTCTACTAGGTAATATTTACAAATTGTAAAAATGGATTATGTAAAAAATGTGCATGATGTTTAGATAAAAATAAGTAATATCGTTCTTAATATACTAGCTGTTCAATGTTGCTATTTGACATAATATTATTTAAAAAAATTTGACGCGGTATAAAGCGTCCATAGATATTATTATTACTTACTAGCTGATCCGTGCCCTTCGTTGAGCATACAAACCGTTTAAACCTTCCCTGGACTTGACAAAAACAGCTGAAGCCGTTCTTCAGTTTTAGCCTGACTAACGAACAGCAATTCATTTTTATATATAAGAGAAGAAGAAGATTAAAGATTACTTTTTCGTCGGATTTTGTCAAAATATTTTTTTTCACAAAATAAACATAAGATAGTCCTATCCTCTTTTTTGGAGTACAATGAAAAGTAAACAACACACTTTTCTAAGCAGTAAGAGTCACATGTTCAGATGGTTCAGATGTAGATGAGGTATTAAGTATCATTATTGTCTGGGTGTGGACAAGCAGCTCAGTTCTCACGCCATTACCACCACTAATGTGATAAAAAGTAAGTCTTTTTGTAGTATTTAGAGGTGTCCAGTGTATTCGAAGGGTGAGAAGTAATTTTGGGGTAATAAGGAAGCGAGATGAATGGACGCTGGAGTCATAATTTGGGCTTGGATGGTGTAATTAGGTCTTGGATGCCCGTATATTTTGATGATACTTGATACTATTATTATACAAGAAAATAAATGTCTTAGGAAGTGAAATAGGTATACTAGTCAAACTTTGAAGTAAAGACTTAAGTTTCCTTTTTGAAAATACTAGTATGTTCGAAATTGTTACACAATATGTTAATTTAATTTATTAATATTTAATTTTTTTGTTTAATGTCCATTGTTTTGTGGTGTGTAACGATATTTAAAAAATATAATATACTATGTCAAAAAAATTTGTAAATATGTGTTTGATGATAATATTTTGATATTTTTTTGGTTTCTTTAAATTGTTTTCTAATTAAGAATACTCCAATTGTCAACTAATTATATTGATAAAATTGTTGTAAAATATTTTTGATTTAACAAATAAAAAAAATACTTAAAACTTAAGAGCAGAACGGCAGCCTCGCTCGCGTTAAACTCTTTTATTCGTAATAAAATTCAAAAACGAATGTTCGCAAATTATTACTATCAAAGTACAAAGTACTAGAGATTTCACAACTAATTATACCTTACCTAACCTAAATAGTAGTATTGTCTAATTATTTAATACATTTTTAAATATTGCTCATATACGCTGGATTTTAATAAATGTATGAAATGAAACTTACCCCCAATTATTCATGCAGAACTGTGGGTGAAAATAAAAGATATAATGTAAACAATAGTAATTTAACGGTAGATTAGCTTGCGTGTGCGCAGTTGGGGTTGATCAATTTACATGGGAGTTTGTATCGGAATTTTATATGGTAATTGAGTATGGGGTACTTTATGGCGGCGCAGGCCTATCATCAGTCCAATTACACTGGTTAAAGTAAGTGCCCTTAAAGTAATATGCTGTCCATATATTGCGCCAAGCAGAGACAGTGACAGCCTATAAATAGGGGGTTCTTTATTTGCGTTTTAGTATTCGACTTTACTCGTATGTTTTTTAAGACAACTTTTTTCTAAAGCACTTAACCTGCAAGGTTCACAGGCTATCTCTGTTACTTGTAGGTAAAAAGACGAAGATAGGGTGTGACTTAAGCGCTACTTAATTTAACTATCGTTACTTATATATTTTTCATGGACAGATGCAGTTTTTAGACGATAAAGTTTTTTGTAATCCCTAAATTATTCTTCTACAGTATCTAAAACCATTGAATAAAAAAGAAATACTGTATAAATTATTTCCACTGCATATCAGTTAGTTGTAAAAAGTTAAAGTTCAGCACTAATGCAGGGATCAACACGTTACAATCAGTTATAAATGCAACATAACCTATCACGCGAGTATACCGTGTACATTAGTGTTTTTTTTGCCTGGCGCATTAGAAAAGACGTTTTTTTTTTGCCTGGCGCGTTAGAAAAGACGTTTTTTTTTTTCTTGTTACTCCTTCCTTAGCAACTTAATAATTTAGAAGAAAAAAATATATTAGCGTGAAAGTAAATTCGCGCAATTTGTGATACTAAATCTCATCTAGATAATATTATATTGGAGGCATCATGTAAGTTTATAATTATTTGCATTTATAATAACTAATAACTTCTTATATCTTTAGATAATATATTTTTCAGTTGCCCTAGATATCAGTCCTCCCTCTATGACCTTCTTCCTGCCGACATTCCACGCCCTACCAACTTTAAATCAATCCTGTGTTATGTAAAGACTCCTTTTGTTGAAATTTTATGTATATATTTTAATTATATTATATCCATGAATGTTTTACTAATCCTTATATGTTTGTGTTTGTTCTAGGTTATTCAACAAGTTTTTTTAGAAAAGTAAATCACTTTACACTTGTTTCTTCTCTAGACCTACATTAGAGCCAAGTCACCACAAACTAACCACTCAGACATTGGCAACTCACCGAGGCCGCCAGAAATAAAAGATGAAGAAGAAGAACTTCTTTTATAAAGCTTATAATTTCTTTTGAGGATCTTATAGAAATAGGTTGAATTAAACATTGTTTCTCACGATTAAAGGACCCCGTCAAGGTTAGAATATTTTTTATTACGTTCACAAAACAGGACACATTTCACAATATCACAATACAATTCAAAATATAAACTGCTTTTATCACTTCACTATTTAGTTGCTGATATTTTTTTGTCCATGTACTTTCTTCGGAGATAAAACTTAGTGATGAGCACTGGCACCAGTTACATATTTCTATAATTAAGGACTTTTCCACTCATTAACTATTTTTAAATCATAGAAAATACGGAGCTCGATATTAAACGTGCCGCCATCTAGCGGGATTTATTCTTAAATATGCGTATAGTATAAAAGTATTAGATATATTTCCGTTGTCTGGTACCTGTAACACAAGTTCTTCAGATACTTACCAAGGGGCCAGATTGACGTGTGAAGCGGCCATAGATATTATTATTATTATGTAAAATCGTAACTCACCCAAAACTAATAAACACGTTAAAAATAAACAAATTACAAAATTACCACCCCACTTGTTAACGGAAATCAGTATTTAATATGCGCATTTACTTACCCCCGGCCGACACGCGATGGGGCCTTCTGACCGTCGGCATGCGGAAGGTTAAACATTAGTTTAGGGTTAACTGAATTTTTGTATGGGAATTTTCACTAATTGCATTAGACCACGCACTTGTCAAACGAGGTACAATGAAACATAATAATATGGTTGCGTGGATGTTATTACTTTGTCTATTAATGGATTTGAATAAAGTTTTTTTGATATATTATTTTGAATTTTTAGTATATCTTGTGTTTTCTTGCGACGCTCGGGGGTGAAACGGGAAACTTTCATCTTACACCTTTTTAGGTGCCTAGTTTTGTTATACAGATCCTGATATTATGATTATTTGTTAGCCGTGAGCGCCAACGCTGGCATATAAGTACATGGTGATTCATGATTCATATTTTTTTTATATCTTGTTAAATTATATTTTGTTCAATCTATTGTATGAGGTTTCCTGTAAAGATTGATATTTGTGTGTTAATAAATAAATAAATAAATGAATAAGTTTAAGCCGAATATAGTGTGAAGAGAATAACGTGTAGAGCATTTTTTGTTTTGGCACCTCATATAAATTACTTACCATAACGCGATCACGATTAAAGATCTCTTTAAAAGTTACAGAACAGATGAGTTTCTGGTCAGGTCTTAAGTCAACCAATGCATTCACCAACATAGTAAGATTCACTCCTTGTGGTCATTTTAGACCTTTGATTTTTTTAGTTATATTAAGTCATTTATATAAGGCGAAAATACAAAAAATGCTCTACGCGTCATTCTCTTCACACTATAATCGGCTTGCTATATGACCCATGAATGTACCTGTGTACTTCCTCGTTGATACACGTTATTCAAAAACCCTTTCCTAGTTCATGTATCTACTTTGGCCTCTTTTTAACAATGGGAAATGCTTGATTCATTCCTGGCCTCGCTTGGGACCGCCATCCATCGGATGTGTGACACTTATCGGGTGAGGGGTCCTCATCCCAGCCATTGCTGATCCTCATCACACCCAGGGATATCTACTTCAACCCAATAGTGCTCCTCGTGTACATTAGCCTAGCCTTAGTTCTTTGTATCTCTTCTAGCACCAGCGCTCCTCCTACTAGTGTGAACCCTCGGAAAATTCCGCCTCCTGACGTCACACATTATGAAGAAGTGGAGCATTCTCACGGAGAACTTCGGTTTTGACCTTGTTTGACCTTGTCCGATGACGTCACTATTCACCACATCTAGTCCACTCCCACGCACGTGGGAACGGCAGACAATGTTATGTCAATGATGTAACGAAAGCAAAAATACTTTCCTCGCCATTTTTACTGATGCGCAATGGTATAGTGACTGAGTTTTGGTTGAAAGGAATTTCGCAGGCTCTCTTTCATTTCGCTGCTGTTATCGACAAGGCGGGTCCGGTGGCCCAGCGCCTAGCGGAAGAGGGGTTTTAGTGCGGTAACCCTGAGTACTTTCCTTACCTAGCACTCGGGAGAGTCCCACATATCCCGGCCGACATCCCCAATCAGTCGGGAATCCCTAAAGGATTTCCCCAAGTAAAAAAAAAAAGGCTTTCTTTCATTATTATTTTATTTTCTGCTCTTTTAAATGAGCAAAATCACCACACATTTCTGCTCACACAATAATAATAATAACACTGTTAAAATTATTCCCATAATTTTTCACATTTCTTCTATTAGACATCCACAAAAAGACTTACATACAATTACGCTATAGTCATTGACACCTGTTCTATAGTACGTCGTTTTCTTAACCCATCATCTTTTCCACCACACATCTGTCACTCATGCCTCATAATTTGAATCAGGATGAAACCAGAAGAAACTTAACAAGCTATTTTCGGAAAGTCAACAAGAAGTACAGGCTACCTACTACCGCTACTGCTAAACGTAGCCGGGACACCCAACGTGTGTCAATGAGCGCCGACTATCCCGTTCTTGAGCAGTCCTAATCTATCTTCATCTTTGCATTACAAAGAGCTGCTACTCATTATAGAGCACCGAGAGGTTCTGCAGCATGACTAGCAAGGGTTTTTCTACTTTTGCAGATTTGGAAGGCTTCAAGAGAGTCGTTTACAATTTAGTCCCTCAAAAATGGTATATTTACGAAGTTTTGCGTAGAACATGGTAAATTAAGGTTACTATACATTTTTACTAACTGAGTAGTTATTGATTGAATGTACTGTTGGTTCATACATATAACTTAGTAGGTTTATAACAAGCATAGCTTTGAAGGTACAATTTAGAAATTA
Source organism: Celastrina argiolus (assembly GCA_905187575.2). Lineage (NCBI taxonomy): Eukaryota > Metazoa > Arthropoda > Insecta > Lepidoptera > Lycaenidae > Celastrina > Celastrina argiolus. Next base: position 14,759,449 of record LR994597.1, read on the forward strand.
TACTTGCGTTACATAGGGCCATGTTGTCCCCAATTTTCCTCCTGCAGTCCTGAGTGGTGTGAAGTCTTATAAAAATGTGGTTATTCAATTAAACACTATTATTAGGTATATAATATTATAATAGACAATTGCACGCGGAAAACGTAAGGATCCCTCCTAAAGAGATATATCTAAAGATAATTAAAGACATGAATGGATAAAGGTGGTGTGCCGCAATATTTTTATTTCAAGACAATTGAGTTTAAACCGTCACTTAAACATTTTATGACAATGTCGTAACGTAATATGTAAGTATGTACATTGATTCTATAGAAGGTTCTTAAATTAAGTTACTAGTGACAGTTTGAACTCAATTTGATTATATTTCTTTGGGAAGGATCCTTACGTTTTCCGCATGCAATTGTCTATTATAACGTAGAGAATACAGCCTCTATGGCCTATTGAGCATCACGCGAAGCAATTATCACAATTACAGAGGTGATTGACCTCATAATTACTTATTTTAAATACAATGACAATAGATCGGCAGGATAGAAATGATAAATGTATAAGCCATCAAATGTATTCAAGCTAAAATTTTGGAAAAAAAATCCTCAATACAAATAAAATTTTAATTATTCAATTTTTTGAAATAAAGTTCGTTTGTAAGTAATGAGTTTTAACCCTTCCGCCGTGACACATGTCAAAGAGCAAACAAACGGCAGCATATGCACATATGCAAAGGTGGGGCGTAAAATTCTTCTTTGTACAAATAATGTAATAACTTTACAACCACACCATATTTTATGGTTCTGTAAAAAACATTGTAATAGCTGTTATATTTTCTATCTATCAAGCCATCAAACTATAGTATTTAGTCTGATTTCATATCCGTTTCACAAGTATAAACTTTGGAAACTGTGTTGCTGACTGTTTCACAAGAAATAAATAAATGCTATATTATAATCTAAAGAACAGGGACCTATTCTTTCTAATTATGTAAATAAATCGACGAAAGAACTTGAGATGCTTACAAAAAAAGTACTTGAGTTGTGACACTACCACTTACTACATTACGAGTTCACAGGCAAACTTCGTCCTTAGTGTAGTACAAATAGAGTTCATAATGGCCGCGGCCGGCGGGAGACCGTTAAAAACGCCCTTTTTTTTGTCAAATTCTTTTGTTTATTTTACTAAAATTAGGCATAATCCGACGATAAATCGTTTTGTACACTAGTTATATTTACTTCCTTAGGCTTATTACGTCATTTATTTACAAACATAGTAAGAAAATCATATCTAAATCAGTCTATATATATACGTATAGAAACCAATTTTTTCAAGTGAAAAATTTAAATGTTACGACGTATATCTTTCAAATGATTATCTAATAATACTTATAATGAGTAAAATAAACCATTTATATATACAAAATACTACTTACATTCGTGAAAACCAGCAAAATCTTGAAAAAACTACACATTTTAGAGCACTCACAACCACCTCACTGCACTGACATGCACAAACTGGTCGGCGACAAAGTTAGTATTATTTTTCATTCGAATTGAAGCTTATTTAGCCAAGGTTCTAACCAATCAAACTTCTTCATACAAAAGTAGTCTGTAAGTCAGGGGAATACGATGCTTAATCGAATAAAAGAGCGCGGTTTCATGAAACCGTTTGGGTCTTAAGTGAATGGCGCGGCGCAATTGGCGCGGTTTCATGAAACCGCTTGGGGCCCAAAGGGAATTTTTTGTCAAGTACTGACAAAAAAGAACCATACAGGCTGAACATTAAAAAAATACTTTAAAATCCTATTTATTACCGCAAAAATATTCAATAAAAAAGTTGAATAATCTCGATTAAGGAACAATCATAGACAATCCCGCGCTCGGTTTTGGCGCGAAGCACGCGCGGGAATCCGTTACGTCAGGTGGCACCCTCGCAGGTGGATAACCTCTGTCATTATTACAGATAATAGTTCCTACTACATAGTTTAATGATAATAATAAAACGAGCTATTATTGTAACCTAATAACGTTAGGGAACTAGTCATACTCTGGATTAAAAAAATGATTATTATTGAAGTAATTATATCACTTTGAGTGTGTAGTGATAAAAGTCCCGATTTCACCAATGCATGTTAGTAACAACGGCTTGTTAAAATAACATGCCTTCTCATTCGTTGATAGGAATTAAGAGAGGAACAACATGATAAAGGATTAACTTTAACATTGCTTGGTGAATGCCCTAAGGTTAATATTGTTTAGCCTGTATATTTACATTAGTCAGCATACTATTTTACTATTACATATTTCTATTTAATTATTACAAGAATTTTAATATATAGGTAGAGTTTGCTCTACCTATATATTTCAATTCTTGAATTTATAGACAATAAATCTAAGTTAATTACGACCAATACAAAAACGTTTCTAAAATTAAGACATCTCAAATTACCCGATATTCTTTATTCTGATGCTGTAAGAGGAGGTATATTCTCGACTATATAAAATATATATTTTATGCAAGCAGAAGGGCCAGCGAAAACATATAACAGCTCTGTAAATGTAATCTTATCGTTTGATGATTCTATGAAAAGCATTACAATTGACATTAAATAATGTTACTTATTATACCATACTTCTAGCATAATTATGTTTGATGAGAACTGCCTATTTTTGTATACTGTATCACAATAAATAATTGTGATGGTATATTGTTCCTAAATTCCATATTGTTTTCATACATTCCTGTCTTATTATTATGTTTTTTCATGATTATAATAACACCTTACTATTGAGTATACGTGAGTATAACTAATTGAAACAATAAGAAAGTTTCCTTTATCACGATGAATGTAAATGGGGTGATAAGACACCTGATGTAACGGAACGGGGGAGCCAACGGCCATCATATGGTTGATTTACATTCTAATTTAGGCGCGAACTTGTTATAACGACTTTTCTATTGATTTGATCTTAATCGTTTTAGGGTCAAAAATAAGGGTGTAAGGTGTATTTTGAAAGCAAGTGATGGTGATACAAAAGCGTTGGTGTCAGCATATTTCTAATTAAGAGCTTGTAACTTCGTCAGCGTAAAATAGGGAACAATAAAAACGATTTTAAAACCTTCTTCATTGGTGTTCAGCAGACAAATGTGTCTTAGCATGACGATATAATGTAGTCTATACCAGCCATCTTCAATAAACGAATTATCATGTTTTTTTTCAGTTCGTTACTGTGCGCAATCAAATTACACTAACAAACTCTTTAGATTAATAATATTAGTATACATTAATGACTGATAATATTTAAGGGGTTACTAAGAGTTTACTGTGAAAGTACCAGCGTTGAAAGAAGTTCTTTTTTAACTTATTGTATGGGCAAATTTATGATGTTGAGGCATTTCTCATAGAAATATGACCGTTAAGAGTAACTCTTTATCGGAGGCACACACTTAAGTATAATCACTCATTTATTTTCCACCTTGTATAATATGTTACACCTATCTGTGTTTAATTTCATTATTGATCAAATATCCATATCGGATTTATATAATATTAAAACTCACTAAGGGTTGTATAAATTGATATTTCTTTGGTAGATTTACTGCCAATACTTAGGCTTCTCTAGTATAAATTCTTATAAAATATGTCATATTATAATCATCTTATAATCAATGTTTTAATTCTTTCTTTTTCCGACAATAACAACAATATTACATCCAAGGTAAAATTGCATCAGGTATTTAAAAATTAAAAATTTTCAGATATAAATCACACGGACAATTAATTCAACATCAGGGCCCTAATTCTCAGGGCTCGAACTCAGTTTTTACTATCGGTCTGTCCCGCTCATGCAAATGAGATTTACCGCGCGTGCGAGCGGGATATACTAATATTCGAGCTTTTTTCCACTGCCCGAGAATCGTGCTCCTGGGCCCTAATTCTCAGGGCTCGAACTCAGTTTTTACTATCGGTCTGTCCCGCTCATGCAAATGAGATTCAGCGCGCGTGCGAGCGGGATATACTAATATTCGAACTTTTTTCCACTGTCCGAGAATCGTGCTCCAGGAGCACGATTCTCGGGTGTAGTAAAAACTAAGTTCGAGGCCTGAGAATTAGGGCCCTAATTTATAGGAATTTTATCATATTAATGAGTTTAGACGACGCCCTAAACCTTTCGTCACGGTTTACAGCGTTTCACACGCTTGCCCATAGGCAACAAGTAGGCACGGGGTAACCTATTCCCGAACGTATATTAATTATTGTCAATCGATTCGTACAAAATCAAAAACAGCAATCTGACTTCTGACTTATTAATTACTAGCTGACCCGTGCCCACTTCGTTGAGCATGGAATCCGAGTAAACCTTCCCGGGACTTCCACGAAAAAAACAAACTTTATGTTTTTATTTCGAATAAAAACTTTTTTATTTTATTCATTCGTTCACTACATAGTATCTTAGCTATCTACTCTTTTTCCCTGATGTATAATATATAAATTATTATAAGTATAGAGTATAAAATTCTAGACTAGCTGAATGACTTTCTTAACCTCCTTATCCAAAAAAATTATATTAATAATAATATGTATAAACGCGTCACACCACGTCAATCTGGCTTCCTGCTGAGTATCCGAAGAACTTGTGTTACAGGTACCAGACAACGGAAATATATTTAATACTTTTATATTATACACAAATGTAATACACATCCATGACCCAGGAACATTGAAACCTTTTTGTTCCCTAGGCGGGATTCGAGCCCGCGACCTCTCGCTCGCGCACCAACGCACTCAACCACTGCGCTACGGAGGTCGTCAAGTTGAGAGGGCATTCCCTCAAAATCCTTATTACGATTTTTTTTTTACTTCATAATTGCTAAATCGAAAGTACTGTAATGTGATGTAGAGGGAACGGTTTCCCACATACAGCCCCACCTGTTAGTGTGTTATTCAAATTTATTCAAAACACCTCAGCGACAGCCCCCGCACATGTATGCATTAAAAAAAACATTGGAATATTTTTGACAGAGTAATGGAAGTAACCGTCATTTTATCATTATCAGACCGACTTTCGTTTAAGCGGTAAAATAATAATCTATCATAAAAATATAACCTCAAAAATTTATAATAATATATTACATTTATATACACCAGCCAGTATTTTTTATAAATAACATAAAAAAGAGTTATGAGTACTTGTTAGTGACCAGTATTCAATTTAAATTTTTTTTTAATTTAATTTTTTGCTTAAAGTTTAATATAAGTATAGAGTTCACTATAATTATTAATAAATAATAAATAAAAAACTTGCTTAAAAATTTAGTACTGGTAATTTTTTATGTTATTAATAAAAATACTGGCTGGTAGCTAACGCCAATAAAAAACAATACTTTTTAAACGGTGATTCCCGTTCATATTATGGCTTGACCGTTGCACAGGTGCTTCGCCACGTGCCCGCGTGATTTTTTCAAGGAGGCTAAATGCCACTGCAGTTCACTCGGTTTGTTAACCTTATCTAATAATAAACTACTAATGTGTTAGGTTAAGTGTAACTTTAGTTAAGTGGTTCTTTGGGCTCATATTTTAGATCACCTGATGGTAGACATTCGCAGCGCCTTACGTAATATCACTATCGGTTTTCCTCCAAAGCATATTTGACAAGGATTATTTAAATGGTCCTACAAGACTAAATTATAAATCACGACGTACTTACAAACTAAAAAAAAAGTGTTCTATTATGTACCTAGCTAAAACTTAAAAAAAATACGAATTTAAGAATACTTCTCAAAACATACAAAAATTCAAAAGATTTCCAAACAATTCTTATTAACTTCTTATCTCTGTTCCTTTGCCAAGGACATGTGAATTAATTAAAAAGTAACAAGGCATAGACAAACGTCACGTTTCCCGCCAAATCTTTAACGGATAATTACGTAGTTTTTTTCTCTATTTAATTTCATTGTCAATGCAGGATGTACCTGCACCCCTAAATTGGTGATAGCACGTGCTAGCTATTAAGTAACATGTGGTAGATTAAGGCAGTAACTTCGATTATTTTTTCTGAAGTGTCGTTTAGACTACACTTTGTGTTTGTGAGTTTTTTGATATCATTTCCTGTTACCATTATTTAAAACGTTATTGACTATTAGTAGATACAACGTTATTCTACTTCTTTGTTACGTCAACGGTAGTTTTAGATAATTTTACTACACATAATTTGTAATTGATCGCGTAACCTTAATTCGCGATTAATTAAAGTGACAAAATTGATCAATGACGCCTGAACTGTGTATCGCATTTACCAATTAAAGTGAGCCATTTTGACAATTTATCTAGCAAAATAACAAGTTGGAGTCATAAATGAAAAAAAAACTCCAAATTGTAAGTTATATTTGATTGAACTTTTAAAAAGTATTACTCGGAAAAATAAGAAAGTTCCCGCCATTAAAACCTCATTGACTCTTCACCAAGTTACTACTTCACTTTTTATCTCCTAGACCTTCTCCTAGATATTAGTAATTAAAGGCAATTACTAGGGGAAAGGTGAGGGTTATTACCCTCCACCTGTTGTCACCCCGTCCAATGACTCCCTCGTCTTGTCGGCTACTTGTGAAGGTTTTTTTAAGTTCACAACTGAACCACAGTCGATTTGGTATAGGGTACAGGCGATAATCGGTGTCCGATTTTTGTAGGTGAAAAATTATACCTACTGCAATAGTGAAGACGTCATATTAAATATTTATTATGAAGATAAATAGAAATAATATTATAAAGAAAAAATTCGCCTGATTTGCGATCCAAAAAATGTAACGGGCTCCAGTGAGTCGGAGTGCTGCCGTGCGGGCCGATGCTACGTGCTGAACCAGGAGAGATGTGCTCTGTTTGCTGACCGGTCGTGTAGTGAGAGTGCCCGTTGAAGCCGATGAGGGTTCGAGCAGGCCGCGCTGCGTTGCGGCTAGTGGACGAGGTACCCGAAGTGGCTGAAGCTGGCTGGCGTGGTGCGGAGGGGCGGGGAGTGATGATGATGAAGGAGGCGTGTTCTGTCGAGGGTCACCAATGTGGGAGTACAAGTGGAAGCCCCAAAGGGAGATCTCCGACCGAGCGAGGTGGTATGCTCGGTCAGGCTTAAGCCCACTGTACTAGTTTTTAGATGTCGTATATATAGCGCCGGACTTAGAAAACTTAGATAGCGCGATGCAGTATGTGGCGCTAGTAGTACCGCTACAGTAGCTAAGATATTAATTTGATATAATATCGGTGTTTTTAATTATCTCCAAAGTAGGTACAAGTTCAATCCCCATCCTTTTGAAACCATGAAATAGAAACGTGCAAGTTTTCCAAGCTAATTCTCTTTAGGAACATTATTTTAAAGGAAATCTTGCAGTAGCCATTGAAGTTATAAAAAAAAGTGTACGTTAACGTAACTGTCCTCATTAGAAAGGATGCTGTCAGTTTATAAGGCGATCTATCTTTTTTATAGATGACACGTGCCCACTTCGTTGAGCATGGAAACCGTGTAAATCTTTCTGGGACTTTCACGAATATTTCAAGACCAAAAGTAGCCGAATCAGTTCAGCTGATCTCGAGTTTTAGCGAGACTAACGAACAGCAATTGATTTTTATATAGCCTATATTATTCAGTGATAATGTAGCTTTCTAATGAAAAAAGAATTATTAAAATCGGTCCAATACTTTTTAAAGTTAAGTCGTTACGTACAAAAATACAAATCTTTCCTCTTTATAATATTAGTGTAGATAGGTTACTGAAACGGGTCATAAGACCTGACATGTTCTTGGCTAGTTTTTTTTTTAATACCCACACGTAAATTCCTACAGTAAATTCAATAACATAAACTACACTAGACTTAGGCAAACACTATCTAGTATCTAGGTCACAGGAACAGTAACGGGTGGAGGACGATGTAACGAATATAAGTGAGCCCGCAGGTTCAATACCTAGGTGGACCTAGGCTGTAATTTGATCTAGATCCAGGTCACAGTAACGATCTTGCCCCAAGTGTTGTGGACATCGAAGTATCATCGTTGTGAGGTTGAAATTCTTACGATAATAATATGGCTGTGAAAGACACTAGGATATAGGAGGCCAAGCAGGAACAATTTATAGCTGCGCAATCGTAACGTTATCGAATATAATATTGATTGAACTTGATTGTATGGGAGCAGTCATAAGTGTCAAACAATTATCTTTAAACTAGCTGGCCTGCATACAAACAGTATTTTCTCATCGTTTAAACCTTTTCGGGACTTACTTATACTTTACTTACTTAAACTAAAAACTGTCGAATCGGTTCAGCCGTTCTAGAGTTTTAGCCAGAAAAACGAACAGCAATTCATTTTTATATATAAAGAAGAAGATAACTTCACGTATACGTATGTGATAGTTGTTGCATACCTCACAGAAAATAAAATATTTTGTTAACGTATTTTTTGTATATTCAAACTGATTGAAAGCAGTAAAAACGATAATAATAATTAAAATAAGTACACCGACTAACAGACGAATAAACTTTATTGTACGGTAATAATTGATATATTTCCTATCTCAAGGCTAAGAATTGCCTATCGCCGTAATAACGTCATTATATTTCCGTTCCAAATAAAATTATTAAGAAAATAAGCAATAAATACGATCAAAACCCAATATTGTGTTTTCTAAAGTGGTAGCCACTGTTTCAATTGATTAGAGATGTGCCAAGTCGGGTTAACGGATATCGATAGACCTTTTTATTGTGAAATTAAACGTAGGTGACTATTTTATAGGTCACTTATTGTAATATAGGATGTTGAACTAGTTATAATCGTGTCTTAGCACAGTAAATAATACCCAGAACATTGTTTTGTTCTAAAGTTAACAAACATAACATAAATGGTAATTAATAATAACATTTAAATGGATCAGCAAAAAATAAAGAGTTATGGACATACAATATACATTACATAAATTTTTGAATTCTAATTTTGTTTCCAACTGGATACAAAACAGAACATTACTTAACTAAATATTCCACTGTAATTATGACGTTAATGAAGAACACGTTAATTGTGTTTGGGTTTTGTAACTAAAATGGGAGGTTTGAAAAATTGATAATTGTGCTGTTCTGACTTATCATATCGATGCTTAATTTCTAAATCTCAAAAAAGGGTGTACTCGTATTATGGCCATGACTATTGTGAATACAGTAATTTGAATTGAAAGATATTATGTAGCTGTACGATTTAATATTTTTTTATTGTGTCCCTATGAAAGCAATTTCAAAGATAAATTCACGTCAAAAACTGCGTACAAGAATAAACAGTGAGCTATCGATAATTCAGCCCCTCCCTAACGCTAACCACAGCGATTAGCGGTCTGTTTACTATTTCCAGCCATTACTGCTACCAACGTTCACACAGAATATAATTCAAACTGTTCGAGCAACGTATTGGATCTGATTTGGCATTATATCAAGAAAAGTTATGGACTGCACTATTTTTGTCTAGCTCAAAAATTTAGAATTAAAAATGAGCTTGCAATTTATGTACCGATAAAATCACAAAAATCTACAATACAGAAAAATATGAGCTCCACCTTTTTTTAATTGGTTAAAGAGCAACGAACGATATTAATTAACACGTGTCTTGAGGTATTTAATGGTTTTTCTATTGTTTTAAACTGAAAATCCTACAAACATGGTTTGTATTGAAGATATTCATCCAAAATCAATTGTAGATTGTCAACAAAATCATTACAAACTAAGAGATCAATAAACAATGATCAGTTTATAATTTTACCGCGCGCACTCATTGTAACGTCTTCGCCGGATGTTCCGCCATTGCTCGCTCGACCGTTCCAAATTCAAAACGGAGCCGTTTCCGGTGTGACGTCACGGCCGCCATTTTGTCGTCTGCGTCTGCGCATTGTGTCCATGGGAAATGGGAGCGTAAAATGTATTTCCCTCAGGAAAGGATGTAAATTCCGAAGTTTTTTACTCGTGATTTTAATTATTTTTATCGTGGCCAAGATAAGGTTCATTATGAGCTGTAGGTATAATTAATTTATAATCTTTAATACGTAGTGAGTAATGTAACGTAAGATCAAATATGGAAGTTTGAATTATTAAGTGTAGTGATAAAATATAATTTTAATTGCCCGTGGCTTACGTAAATACCTACAGTATCCCACGGGAACACTAAATATTTTTCTAAAAAATCATATATATTAATCCAATACCTTTCATCCGTTTGTGCGTAAGTAGTAACAAACTACCACACATACAAATTTTCGCCTCTAATTTTCGCCAAATTAAGCTTATAAAAATAATAAGAAATAGTTCAACATTTAATCGTTTACCACAAAAACTAACTAAGCGTTGTCAATTGTTCGACCTCCATTGTGAACTTGGCCTAACCTCGCTTTAACAATTTCATACCGATTGTAAACTGTTTTATAAACATTTGCAGCCCTTTGGGAAGGTTCTAGGTTTAGCACTAAGTAGGCTTTGTATACAAACTAGACAGATGAGAAAATGCATTTAAACAATGCACACTACCTCAAATTAATACCTCACACCATTAGTTTAGTAACGTAAGTATTGGTTTGACAAAATGTCCATCTTTATTTTACATTCCATAGACAACTTTTACGTTTTTTGTGGATTAAATAGATATGAACCTGCGACTGATTAAGTGAAAATAGCGATTAGCAATAATCGCGCGATGTTTCACTTTTGCTATGACACTAGCGCCAAAAAAATTTTAGTGGCAATCATAGGAATTATTAATGAAATGTTACGTCAAATTAACATTGATTCTGAATTAATTTTTCAGAATTTATAAATTGAAACTGATCTCCTGCTTATTCTTTTTTTTGTTGCTTATGCCCTAATACCTTTAAACCGTCAAAAAAGTTCAGAGTAATTTTTTTGCGATTGCATTTTTTTTGCAAGATATCGTAATAAAACTGCCGATTAGAAAATATTTATAATACCTTTATGAAATATGGTCAAACTTCGACCACTAGTTTAATTTTCCATATAAACTTCAGCCAGAAGGCATAAGAAATCAGGTATATAATACCTAATTAGCTGGTAAATTAAACAAAACTAGCTCCATGACGTCATCGACCTTGGCGTTTATCGCAACATTTAAATTCATATAGCACTCATAGTGGTTTTGACCAGACATTTTCCTATTTTTACATAATCTTAAACATTTTTGTATGGAAACAAAATTTTTCTTCACGCTAATGATTTCTATCACCTTTTTATCAATAAATTGTTCATGTTCCAAATCCGAACTCAGTGCCCTCCACACGTACAGTTCGGAACGCCGAAAACAGTCTCGATCCGACTCTCGCTCCTAAATGCAGCCTGACAGTCCGATCTGGCGTGTCGATGAGAGCGGTTTTATAGTTTTTACTTTATCTTACTTGACAGATCTATTTAACGATTTCATAACACAAAATATGACACAGAGAGGAATAAAACTTTACAGGAAATTCAAATTGTAATCACAAAAAGGTTTCTTTCTTAAAATTTGTTTAGAACTAATATAAATTGTTGAGAAAAATCTAGTTTTAGTCTTAGAATCTTTTGAGATATTCAAAATCTGAGTTATTAAAACTTAGTTTATCTAGAGTTTATGTAGAGTGATATGTAAAATATTTACAAACTAGATGTATCTAGTAACAACGAGTACTTTGTACGCGCAAAATAGATTCCCACGTGAGCCGTACATTTTTCTGCGGTAAAAGTAGCATACGTGTCAATACATTTCATTAAAATCCGTTCAGCACTTATTGTGTGAAAGAGTTATCGTAACAAAAATACATTTAACCACACTTACAAACTTTGGCATTTACAATATTTAGTAAAATAATAAAATTGTTGAGATGAACGACCCAAAGTTCGCTTGCTATTTCCAAATTAAAAAGATATAAAATATCTATGTTTAACAGTTATCTAGCCGGCTAATCTCTGCGTAATTATAATAGAATTAGCCATCAAACTACTGACGGGTTGGCTAATCAACTTGCCTCACACACCGCTCACGATTCAATCGGCCGATTCGACGCCGATGACGGTTTCATTCTGTTACAATACAACTAATTATTAAGTCATTATTGTATAAGTTTAATGTTATTATTGAAATATGATTGTAACTGTGTTTGTGTTATTTAAACAGGAGTTTAATACTAGTAGCTAAAACAGTAGCTTGTTCATACAACTTTTGTTATACAATACTCGATGTGTTCAACAACTTTGTACACATTATGAAAATGCCCTGACTCTTTGTCTTACATTCATCAACATCGGTTTAACTAACCACTGTTTCAAAACCTATTTGATGCAATACAAAAAAAAATTTACCTGTTGCGTAATTTTAAAGATTTAAGGCTAATTTGCGCCATATAACTTAAGGTTAAAGTGTTAAATATATTGAATTATAATAGATCCAGAATAGAGGCTAACTCAGGAATAATAGACTGCCGCAAGTCTGTCTTAAGTATACACGAAAAATATATCTACTTAGTACTGATTCGGATTAATTATAATTGCAAACTTCCTAGGTTATATTGTTTTATCTTAAAGTACCTATGTCTCCTGCTTATGTTTTTTCAAAACATTGCACTTTAGGACGCTCCAATGAGTAATATTTCGATGAAGCATTATTAATTTCTTTCATTGTTTTGGTATCTGAATCGTCTACGCCACGTTTTATTTTGATCGGATCGGATATTATATCAAAAGGTATAAGGCCTCAGGTTAGAATTTTGCGGGCAGCGGGACGGCAGCGGCGCGGGAGCGGGAACGAGCACCGCACCCGCGCCGCCGCCGCTGCCACCCCGCTACCCGCAAAATTCGAGGCTGAGGCCACCTATATATTCTCTATTACTAACTTAGTACTTTGTTTTGATTTCCAAAATGTCCAAGCGATGTTTTATATCGGATTATATTAACAAGTTCAGGGCTCCGTCCTACTCCAGATCGTGGATGACCCTAATAGACGCGACAAAAAGGTGACCATCGGCACATCCCTACACAAAAACCGAGGACGACAGTTGACTAAGAGTTTTTTATAACACCGATTATAGCGAGGTTACCGTTTGCGCAACCATTCGGTTTTTTGTTCGGTCCCAACACTAGTTTAATGTATACAAATATACTTATAGGCTGTATACAAATAAGTGTAATTGAAAATTGTCTAGCAGGAAGACTAGAGATACTGCTGTATAGTACTTACTAGTAGTAGTACTATTATGAAAAAAGTTTCATTTCCGTGAATTTTAAGTATTTTACTCAGTTTTAATGAACTAAACAGCTATTTTTATCCCGAAAATTTAAGTGTTTCCGCTAACTTTACTATTATTATAACACTGCGCGGCAACCCGCCTCGCAAGCGTGGTGAGTATAGGCAAGTATGAAATAAAATTTAAATATATTGTATCAAGCAACATCCTGCGAAAAATGATAACCACAACCTGCAAGCAAATGAACGAGTGTCCGCATAGGCATATACTATGAAATATAATCTTTTTCTGCTGTTCGTTAGTCTTGCTAAAACTCGAGAACGGCTAAACCGATTAGGCTATTTTTAGTCTTGAAATATTCGTGGAAGTCCCGGGAAGGTTTAAACGTTTCATTAGAAACGTTCTCTATGCTCAAGGAAGTGGGCACGAGTCAGCTAGTATGACTATAAAATACTTTGGGAGAGGCTTACTCGTATGTCCAGCAGTGGACGTTATTGCTGATGGGTGAATACCCTGGGTACGTCATTCTCATCACACACGAAGCAGCTCGCGTATCGTGACTCCTGAAGCCTGTCCGGTGCTGCGCAGTCATCGAGCGAATCAAACATCCCTGCTTCACTGAGCCACGTGCCGAATACTGACCTAGAGACAGATGTTCAGGAATTTCGTTTCAGTTCAGGAATTCTGACGTTTCGCTTCGGGTGTTCTGACGTTTCGGAACGTTTACGGTCGCTTCGGAAGCTTGACGTTTTCTGGATGTGATTGTTGGTTGGGATATTGCGTCGAGGTTATGGTTAGATATTGGTACTTTTTGATTTTCCATTTTCATTTTCAGCATAAATGATTTAAATAAACTTTTTAGGCTCAGCGTCAAAAGGCAGAGAACTAAATTGACCAATACGCCGTAAAGAGAATTATTGCGACCGTTGCGACTTCTAAAGTAAAGGCCGGCCTTATTCAGATGTTCTTTCTTAGAAGAGCCCAGAGGGCTCTTCTAAGAATGCACATCCGTAATAAGGCCATACCTCGAAAGAAAACCTACCCACTTGTATCTTATATATAAAAATGAATTGCTGTTCGTTAGTTTTGCTAAAACTCAAGAATGGCTGAACCCGATTGGGCTATTTTTAGTCTTGAAATATTCGTGGAAGTCCAGGGAAGGTTTTCACGGTTTGTACGCTCAACGAAGTGGACACAGTTAAGCTAGTAAATAAATAAATACTATTTATCTCAGGCTGCATAGGCCCATATACAGACTAACATACGTATTACAAAATACTTAAAAACTACACTACACAGTACTAATGAGGCAAAGAAAGCACCTTTGTCTGAGTGAGGCGATCTCAAACCCACGTGAGGAACCTCAGGCTAGTTGAGGCCTTCAACCCAAACATAACCGGAGATCATATTTTGGAACGGACTCACTTTTCCATGAAGCATATGCATGTGCAGCCACCGAGCGAGGCGTTGACCACCACCGACCGAGCAGAACGCTACGCCTTTTGAACTTGGACTAGCCGTGACGTCACAACTTCTAGACCGGAAACCAAAACTTTCTATGCCGAAAATCACTCGCACAAATCGCGAAATACGTTACTCTTATGAGAAAAAATACTGTTAAAATCGCTGAGATATACTTATATTAAATAAGGTGTGAAATAAATGAGCGATAATACTTTAGGTTGTGTATTTGCCTATGTAGAGTATACTGTGAAAGTCCCAGCGTTGAAAAACTTACTTTTTACTTTCATGTTTGTATGAAAAATACCCCAACATTATAAATCTTCCCATACAATAATAAAAAAATACCTCTTTCAGCGCTGATACATCACTGTAAGCTTAATTCGGGACTCATACACACACTAAAGTATTAATTAATATGTCTTTATATTAATTAATTATTATAAAATAAATTTGGGCAAAAGTGTTGCATACTCAACTATAATACGAAGGTATACCTTAGAGTTAAATATGTAACACGTTAACACAGTTATTTTTTACTAGTAAGCCTTTTACAGAAAACAGTGATTATTAGCCTTACGTCTATTTTCTTTTATATAAAAATGAATAGGTTCGTTAGTCTCCTAAAAATTGAGAACGGCTGAACTGATTTGGCTATTTTTAGTCTTGAAATATTCGTGGATGTCTCGGAAAGGTTTAAACGGTTCATCACAAACTGTTTCTATGCTCAACGAAGTGGGCACGGATCAGCTATTAGATTATATTTTACAATGCTGATACAAAAATGTGCATTCTTTTTGTCCAGATAATATACAAGTGATATTCAAAGTAATGTTGTACACCGCAGCTATCGTAAACGGCGAGTTTACGCAACGGCCCTACCGTATTACGTAGGTATCGTGAAATTATTGCTCTACAAACCGTTTAACGTAATCGTATCTTTAGACAATAATATTTAGTCTGAACCGACAAGGTTATAGCACTTAATTCTTATAATTAAATGAGAAAAAATAAGTTTGAAATTTGCTAGTAAGAGTTATACTTTGATATAATGAGAATTCCTTTTCTACAATATAACGTTTTGTATTTATAGATCCTAACTTGTAACATTTAATAATATACGTACAGTACCGACCACGGAACATCATATTGACCGAATTTTCCATAGTTTTGACTGCGCTATTTTGGCATATAATGTTAAACGCAGGCAATAATTACCACGACAGTTAGATCCGCAGTCCAAACCGCACAGGTGCGAAACAGTCCGATCCGCCGTCTGTAACCGGCGCTATTGTGTTACACGGGAAAATTATGTTGGTTACTAAATATTGATATTCATACAAGTATCGAAATTATAAAACAGTTTAACCCCCGACGAAAATAGAGTATTATAATTCTGACATCTCTGTCTCTACGTCTGTCGCATCGTAGCTCCCAAACAGACAATTTAGCTTATGTTTTAAGTATTATATTATGAATAGTATAATACTTTTTTCAATATTTTTGTTTTTGTATCCAATGCAACTAAATATCTATTGACAGAAACCTAACTCATATTATACATCTGACCAGTTAGTAATATCATATACTGCACTTTACAGAATTGATACGTTTTATAACAAACAATAAAGAATTTCGCTAGTCGATTGCGTATTCCATTTCAAGCGTTTAGAAAGTGTTGTTACTCTATTGTCGTTTTTCTGACGCTTTTTTACCGACAAAAAGTGAAGGAAAGGTGCCGACTGCCTGTCGCTTCGGAGTGCGGGTGCATAATGAAAGATCGATCAATAATCTACACCACGTCAATCTGGCCTCCGAAGAACTTGTGCTACTCATTTGATACCCTAATAATCAATAATCTAACACACCACGTCAATCTGGACGCGTCCCCCGAAGAACTTATGGGTATCAAATAACGGAAATAAATTTAATATTTTTAAACTATTAGACACATGCTTTTTGTATACATATACAGATACTGTACCCATGAACGCCGTACATATTAATTATCAGCGCAGAGGTCGCTATATATTACTTCTGCTCTACTACTCACATATACCGCTCAGAAATGACAGCATATAGTTATCTTATGATATAGTTACAGCCTTCTAAGTGTTATTTACGTTGGGTTATTTCACAGGTTAATTTTGTCCATGAGCTTGTTGTCTACAGAAATGATCGACCGATGTTAATTGATAATCTCAAAATTGTTTAATTACCTAGTTATTTAAAATAAACTAGTAGACGTCTCCTGAGACCCCAAGGCTTTCCTTGCTCTCAAAATACCTACTTTAGCGCCGAGTTATTACCGCATTCAACGAAGACATTTTTAATCTGTCTACACTCAATACTGATACTGGCAATTCCTTAAGTGAAGGCATTTTAAAGAAGAAGAAGAATACCTCAAGCTGGCTTGTAAAAATTGATCATCCTCCCCCACCGAGGAGGCTTCAATACATACTTCAAATTACTACTTAATGTGGAGCTTTGCAGCCTATGAAGTTTTTATCTTTATTTTAGTTCTATTATAATATGTACATATTTTTAGTATTTAGCTGTTTTCTATAAAATAAACGACACCGATAAAGGAGTACCTACTAAAACTTTAAAGACAAAACATATTATTTGGTAATAAAGTAGGCGTATGTTATGGAAGCAGCTAGCTTATTAATAAATGTATGAGGATGTAATTTATATGCTAGATGTAAGCCTAATTGTGTAATAAATAATAACACAATTAACTGCTAAGTCAGTTAATAATTATCTATTTTAACTATGTTCAAAGATATTTGCAAAAACAGTACATCCATATTTAAAATGTATGTATTTGCCAATACTAAAATAACTAAAATTAATGTATTTTAATTTTAGTTATTTTAGTATTGGCAAATACATACATTTTAAATATGGATGTATATTATCAAAAAGTATCATCTAAAACAGAAAAAAATATTCAAAAAAGGGATGATTTTAAAAAAGGTAAATTGAATGTAAATCAAAAGTAGATTAAAACTAATGTCTTACTTTTACAACCGCTGAAACAATTGTAACTACTATTTTCCAAATCAAAAGTGAACTTAAATGACGTTCTCAACGAAAAGATACTAGACATTACTAAGTTTTCCAACCATCAATTTGACAGCATATTATAACTAATAACTTTTTAAACCACTTCGTATAGACATGTTATAATACGTCCGAGATCAATTTACCATAGACTAGTCAGTGATGCCAATTAGCCAATATTAATGCAAATATTGTTGGCTACATGAATTCATAGACTATATTCTACAGCTGGCAGTGTCAAAATAGCCTATTTTTGCTGTGAAGGTAAGTTGCTTTCATTTGATGTTTAAATATGTTAATTATTATTGTTTCATTGTTATAAAATGTATTGGTTATTGAAGTATGATCCTTTAATATATATATGTGAAATTGTTGATAAGTGTGCACAATAAGTTTATATGTGAAAATTTCGATGTTTTCAGTTTTTTTAACTTTTAGGTTATATTTATTTATTTAAACATCATGCATATTTTGTACATAGGCGGACTTAATGCCTCAAGGCATTTTCTACTAGTCAACCTTTAGGTGTTAGAGATAAAAGTAAAGTAGATGCATTCCAAACGAGATAACGGACATAGAATAATTCTATATTCAATAGATATAAATATAAATAATGAATACATTTATCTCGGATGTACTATATAAGTTCATATATTATGATTTATTTAAACTTGCGCATATTGATACTAAAAACTTTTTAACCACTAAGTTTCGCTACACACATTGGATAATCCTTCGGAAGAAGTTTTAGAGGTTATCCGGTAACGGCATGGGAACCAGCAACAATGCCCGGCAACCTAGACCTCTCCACAATGGTTCACACACGGCGCACGTAATGCCTGTAATACTTTTATTATGTAATTAAGTAATGTCTCTTCACTCTTGCTTACTAAAAAATTTTAAGTACTTGTCACCTTTTTTTAAAAAAAGAATGTTGTTTTTTAATAATTTATTTAAGGTTAAGTAAGGCTCAAACATCAATGGTCATTAGCGACCACTTTTGGTTTACATCTATCTTATATATAAAAATGAATCGCTGTTCGTTAGTATCGCTAAAACTCGAGAACGGTTATTTTTAGTCTTGAAATATTCGTGGAAGTCCAGGAAAGGTTTAAACGGTTTGTATGCTCAACGAAGTGGGTACGGCTCAGCTTGTTTTATATAAAATCATAACAATTAATTAATTTTAGAGATTGTAGTTTTCTTTTATTAAAGTTAATGGTTTTAAACAGATTGTCAAAAGTTCTAACAATTTTATCAAAGAGTTATAGATATCTCTAGCCCAATGCCCCAGGCAGAAGTTGAAGCATGGTAAATTAACATTGGTACAGCTCAACTTATATGACATAGTTATGTTTTTCACCTAAATCATAATATTCATCTTAATTTTTTAATAATCCTGATTTAAAACATATAAGCGTCGGCGTGTCTTTGGCGTATGTAACAAACAAAGAATAAAATTTTTCCTCTTTAAAATAATATTAGTATAAAGACTAAAACGCGTAAAATTATAATTTATATAAATCAATCAATAGTTTGTTCATTGACAGATGAAATTAACAATCTAATGGTTTTAAACGATCCGCCATTGTTCTGCTGTAATCAATTAACAACTTTGTTATTTATATTTTAATCGTTTTATAAAAAAAAATATATTTTATTAGAGTGATGAGAGATGAGTTTTTTATAGAAATATATGTGATATATGGAATATGCCTTATATAATATACAATAGTGTGTTTTCAAACTGTGCTAATTGTTTAACTCTTTTAAAACTTTAAGACTTAGTTACTAGGAGTGATGAGAATGTTATTTCAAAATAGGTAATAACATTATCTAAACAGGAAATCTAAACTGCGCGACTGAAAAAGTCTAGACTAACTAATTTCCTAGGAAACGAGATTTACTAATCAAAATTCGAAGTCGGAAATGAGCAATCATGACGCCTGATGGATGGTTTTGTATAAGTACAAATACCTAATTTTAATTTATAATAACGTTACAGAAACTTTGACTGACCCCACACTGCCTATTCTGGGGGGGACTGACAGAACTAATATTATTTCTAATAGTTACAGTTGGTAACGGTAATATTACACATATTGAGAAGTAACATTACATAATTAAAGATATCGAGAAAGAAGCGACATTTTATAAATGAAAATATGACCGCTTAAGTAAAGATGCGACGGTCTCATTCGGACGGTCGGTACAACTTTAGTAAAAATAGTGAAACGCATGTTTTCTGTACGCGAAGTACTTTCAGACATTGATTTATTGAAAAAAATAGGAGTATGAACATATTAAATGTCTATCAAGTCTTAATTTCATTGTCTAAAAAAATGATTACTTACTTAGCTTTTGCCGAGGCTTCATCCGTATTAAATTTCATAAAATTTTTGAAAGTGAAAAATTCCTTTTGTGTCCACATGAAAATGCTTATAACAAAAGAAGATTTATTATTGCTTACTTCAAAGATGGCTACGAGCTTAAGGCCGTCTTTCACCAAGCAATGTTAAAGTTAACGTCATGTTAAAATACCATGCCTTCTAATTAATTGACAGGAAATACGACAGGGATAACATGATATTTAACGAAGGATTAACTTTAACAATAGCTTGGTGAAACATGCTCTAAACGTTACTTGCAATTTTAATGCCTGCTCAAATGTTCATTAACTCTACAACACAAAATAAGTATGCGAGTGTCTGGGCTGCTCTAAAAGCTTACGTTATAAATGGCGCTTCTGCAATTTTGCCTGTAACAGCCTGCCAACTGAAACTACAGTTAAACTAAGTAGCTCTCAAGTTACTTGCTGTATTTGACGTTCCGCCAAGCAGTAAAAGTACCCGGTTGTGAATATGAGGGCTCCTATCTTTAATTAACGTTTTAGTGTTCAGCTTTATGTTTGTTTCATATTTAGAGAAACTCTCAACACACCTGAGCATTAAAAGTTATTTTTAATAAGACGTTCGTTATAATTAGTGTTCAGAAAGAAAAACTAGTTCTTATCAGACTGAAGATTGCGAGGTGTTAAAAGATTTTCCGACTTAAATATCTTAAGTCTAGTTAGTTAGTTTCTCATGAAAACTTATTCATTTCGAATACATTTACAATCGCAATAAGACTACACATCTACGAAATAATGAACCTTTATACGTTTAGGTATTATATTTAAAACCTTTTCTTAGTCACACCTGTACAGACCATACAAAAAGATCGAAGTCAAACGTCGAAATATTGCTCATTGTATAAAAAAACAATGACTCTACATTTCAGGCGTTTTCTGTCCAAAAACGAATATCTTATTTTGAAACCTACCTCAAATTAACTTTTCACTTTTACAGTAGCAACTTCTGTCTTACGGCAATATCTTGTATGTATATAACTGAACTTGTCTGTTTGTCTGTCACTACACAACACTCGCGTGCGCGCTGCTCGGCGGCCGGCACTCAAATGCGCCTGAGTGGAACAGACCTCCTGCGCGCGCGCACGCAGCACGCACTCGCACACAAGCGCACTTATGTAAACGTATATTTACCGCCGAACGGAAAAGCGTCATTATACTCGAATTTTGTGATTGCGTTGATATGTTGACATTTTCATTAAAAAAATCTTCAGTTTCATTAAGGATAAAATATAATTTTGAGCACACGATGTGTAGAAATGATAGGTAGGAGTTTTAGTAGGTATATATTTGTGGGAATTGTACTTTTCGTATTTGTATTTAGTTTTTTTTTTATTTCTAACCTTTCTCACTCTTTCCACTTTTACCCATCCATCCTTCGCATCTATCGTCCTTCTTATCTTGTCTAGTACCTCTTCACCTGTCTCTTGCTCGTCCCTGGAAGACACCACGACTGAGTGCAAAGCCCTTGCTTCGGGGAGTCTCTCAGAGACTCCTCGCGAGGCAACGCTCGCGTATGTCGCTACTGCAGCGTGCTAAACTTTTCCATCCTTTTTTCACTAGGAAGGTAGTAGAAGGGCTACTACCTTCCTATTCCCTTCCATACATCTCCTCATTTCCTCCATACTTCTTATATTTTCTAATAATAACTTATTATGTAAGTAATAATATTCTATTTCAGGTTTTAGGATTACTACATTACATTTTAGGCAGTTAGTTATCAAGTAAATGTATAATAACACATTGCATATTTTCAGCAATGTATTATTATACATAATTTACTTTCCAAGAATTAACTTCGAGTTTGGTAAAGACTTATACAGGTGATGCATGGGTCATAATAACGAACTACAATGAATTGCTGTTCGTTAATCTCGCTAAAACTCGAGAACGGCGGAACCAATTCGTCTATTTTTAGTCTTGAAATATTAGTGGAAGTCCAGGGAAGGTTCAAACAGTTTGTATGCTCACCCAAGTGGTCACGGGTCAACTAGTTTTGAATAAAAACTTATTTTATTTCTCATACAGCCGCGAAGTGAATACTTAATACTAAATTTCCTTAAAAAAAAGTTCCATAGCTTATTCAGCATAATATTGCACCATTTGTGATACTGTCACCGTTCGATATCGCCCTATTCGATACTTCGCTGGAAGGAAATCACACTCATTATTAAACTTTCCTTCGCGACGCTCCACTTTCTTCCTACAACTTGTCATTTTCTGAACTGCATATTTATATTGTGTGACAGTCGCAGTACGAAACTCGACATTATTCATAAAGGACGGGATGTTCATTTTTATTTTGTAATTACCTTGTTTATTTTTTGCAGATGAGATAATACCTAAAATAAGAATTGAACAGTGTTATTATTTTATTTATTAACAGTGTAAGTAATAAAATTAATATTTGGTTAGAGCAACGCATTTATTTATCCAAACAGTAGAATATAAAAGCTTAAAGTCATATATACCTATTTAATATAATATTTTTATATCGACATTCATTTTTAAATGATTAAATGATATATTAAAATACTTATATTTACAGCTAACATATAAAATGAAAAAAATAATTTGTGAACAATAAATTAAAAAATATATTATAAAATGATTTATGATCTTATTATTTTATTAATTACTTTAACTGAAAATAATTATTACGAACAAAAACAAAGGTCCAATTTTATGTAGAAGTGCCTATAAAAATTTATAATTATTTTTTATGTCTTAAATATTTTATGGATTTACGCAAAAATCAAATTTATTCATATCAAATATTGCTCAAGGATGTTGACTTTCCATCTAATAGGTAGTTATTGCAAGAATTAAGCTTGTGATTGCTCACTGTGATTAAATAAATTAATAGACATCATTTAATTTGTCTAGTTTCAGAACTCTACTGCAACGTAGCGTAATTTTAAGGTAGGTAACAAAATTAGTTCGCAAGAGCTATTATTATTTATAAGTTACTGCAGAAGAATCTTCGTAATATAAAGGTCTATAAAATACTGACGTCATCGGTTTATAAACAATTTCCACTTTCCAGCAGTAAAATCTTATTTCGTTACTTTTTAATGAGGCAATGAAACATAAAAGAAAGTGATGAAATTGAATTTATGGCGAACTAGTGGCCATGGCAACGCCGTGTTATGTAGCCTATTAAATCAGAGCCTACTCGTCTACACACACACTAACACACCTTGGGAATAAAGTAGCCCTCTGCAAGGCTATATTTATACAGGGTGTAAAAAGAGCAGTCACTATAACTTTGGGTTATCATTAAAGGACCTTTTCTCATTCTAGAAATGAATTATTATCATTATTAAAAAAAAAAAATTTTGCAATTTATTATTTTTAGTCGCAAGGCTGAACTGTTTGGAACAACGTTCTGCATTAAATTCTTAAATTTTATAATTTTTGCCCTAGTACGTAATGAACGTCTTACGCGTGCTATTGACCTCTCAGCGTAATCAGCTAAAAATAATGTACAACGTGCACAACACAGCTGATGGCTGTGTTGTGCACGTTGTACATTGCCTATTGAAAAAATTTAAATTTTTAAAACAGTGGATTAAAAGCAAATGACTAGTAGCAATGGATATATCTCTTGCCTGGTTATTACCCCACGAAGTTATAGTGACTGCTCTTTTTACACCCTGTATACTATAAAATTATTGTACTTTAGTTATTTAGTTTTAGTTTTGACATATCGTCGATCTACCTTCACAACCTCGTATCTATAAAACTACAACTTTTCAGTACAGTCCAAGAACTGAATAATTTTAGATTTTATTATGACATGGATTTTGTTTTAAATAAGGTTTCAGATTTAAGTGTTATTTAACAATTACTAGGTAACTAACTGACAAACGATACCTTGTAATTGTGTAGGCACTATTAGATTGGTAAGGATGTTTAGCTACTATAAGGACTTTTGATGTTTAGTGTTATTAATCTATGAAGAGACAAAGAATATAATAAACCAAAAAAAAAATTGTGTGTTACTGTGACTATTTAGACCAATGTAATTCTCTTGTTATTTCTTTGCATAGAAAGTAAAATTGAGGCTACAGAGTTACCATATTATAAAATAAAGCTAAAACGAAAATAAAAGAAAGGAAAGACTTTTCTACAAATATATACTTACTAAAATACTTCGCATCGTTTCTACACTCAATATTAAATTTTTATCCTTAATGAAACTTCTGAAGATTTTTTAAATATAAATGTCAAATTGTTTGTAAATTTTATATGAAAAGAGCAATTTTTCATCTTTTTGGTAAAAGATGGCCCCACGCGAGTTTCTAACGCCGCTTCTTCTCGTTGGGCTAGTTTTCATACTTCGCCGTTATCGTAAAACGAATATAACTATAGAACAATACGAAACGAATATATATAACACGATTTTCGTAAAAACCGTGCTTAAAGTTTTTTCTTCACGTATTAATAACTAGCTGTCCCTTGCCCACTTCGTTGAGCATAAAAAGAGTTTATGATAAATTCAACTAAAAAAAAACAACGTGGGAACCCGAAACCCGAAACGCGGGAACCCGGAACCCGCAACGCGGGAACCCGCAACCCGCAGCATGGGAACCCGGAACCGCAACGCGGGAACCCGGAACCCGCAACGCGGGAACCCGGAACCCGCAACGCGGGAACCCGGAACCCGCAACGCGGGAACCCGGAACCCGCAACGCGGGAACCCGGAACCCGCAACGCGGGAACCCGGAACCCGCAACGCGGGAACCCGGAACCCGCAACGCGGGAACCCGGAACCCGCAACGCGGGAACCCGGAACCCGCAACGCGGGAACCCGGAACCCGCAACGCGTGAACCCGGAACCCGCAACGCGGGAACCCGGAACCCGCAACGCGGGAACCCGGAACCCGCAACGCGGAACCCGGAACGCCGAACCCGCAACGCGGGAACCCGGAACCCGCAACGCGGGAACCCGGAACCCGCAACGCGGGAACCCGGAACCCGCAACGCGGAACCCGGAACCCGCAACGCGGAACCCGCAACATGGGAACCCGAAACCCGCAACGCCGAACCCGCAACGCGGGAACCCGGAACCCGCAACGCGGGAACCCGGAACCCGCAACGCGGGAACCCGGAAACCGCAACGCGGGAACCCGGAACCCGCAACGCGGGAACCCGGAACCCGCAACGCGGGAACCCGGAACCCGCTACGCGGGAACCTGGAACCCGCAACGCGGGAACCCGGAACCCGCTACGCGGGATCCCGGAACCCGCAACGCGGGAACCCGGAACCCGCAGCGCGGAACCCGGAACGCCGAACCCGCAACGCGGGAACCCGGAACCCGCAACGCGGGAACCCGGAACCCGCAACGCGGGAACCCGGAACCCGCAACGTGGAACCCGCAACGCGGGAACCCGGAACCCGCAACGTGGAACCCGCAACGCGGGAACCCGGAACCCGCAACGCGGAACGCGCAACATGGGAACCCGAAACCCGCAACGCGGAACCTGCAACGCGGGAAACCGGAACCCGGAACGCGGAACCCGCAGCATGGGAACCCGGAACCTGCAACGTGGAACCCGGAACCCGCAACACGGGAACCCGGAACCCGCAACGCGGAACCCATAACGCGAAACCGTAACGCAGAACCCGCAACGTTCACGGAAACGCTGTCGAATGGAATAAATAGTATCCTATGTCCGTCTACTTGCTCTAAGCTACTTCCTCACCAATTTTCAGCCATATCGATAAAGCCGTTCTTGAGTTATCAATAATTTAACTAACACGACTTACTTTTATACATATAGATGTATAGATTACTCCTACTAACATAAGCTAACGCCCGGTGAATGCTCCCGTCACAGTCGGTCCAGCCGATTCGGTGATCATTAGTTAGATGACGATGATGATGATGATGAAAAGTAGCCTAAATTAATCCTTGTAACTTTAGCTATCTACCAGTGAAAGTCTCGTTAGAATCGGTCCAGCCGTTCCAGAGATTAGCCAGAGCAAAGAGACACGCTGACAGACAGACATTTTTTTAAATTGCATTTTCGTTTTCAGTGCCTAGATATCGTTGCCAATGCCAAAAAAAGAAGAAAATATCGTTTAAAATGTCATATGCATTTAGAAAAACGTTGCTAATTGAAAGTTACAAACTGACACTTCAATACGAATAGATTTCTGAACGCATAGTTGTTACATCATTTGACAACAAATGTTTGACATTTGATGAACAAAATATGAGCATTTATTTATATGATTAATTATTCATTACACATCAAGTTTTCACTATTTTTAATATGTATTCTGCTATTCGGGGAGGAGACAAATCCAACGAATCAAAAACCATGAAAATTGGTTCAGCCGTTCTCGAGTTATAAGTGTTGTAACAAACACGACTTTCTTTTATATATATATAGATAAAAATGAGAATCAATCTTCGTGCGTCAAGTATATTTTGTAGAAATGTTATGTAAACGAACTACGAAAATGGTTGGTACCATTTCAAAGTTCTGTAATTTGACCTCTCTTATAGAGTATGGTAAATCATATTCATTGATAAGCAGTAGCAATTTGAAATTTCTAGAAATTGGCAAATATTTTATTTTAAAATTTATATTCTGTCCCCCAGCGAGGTGTCCCGTGACACTGCTAAGCTTCAGTAATCTTTGATCATAAAGATTATGAATATTTATTAATAGATTTGAAAACTAAATTACATAACATATTCCATAAAGCAAATTTGCTCTAGCTCGTGTTTGAAACTAGAGAACTAACCAATTCCAATGGAATCCCAAAGTCAAATCATTGAAATTAAATTCAAGAGTAAGCCCACAGGATATTCAAATAATGAATACTTATTCAGTAACAATAAGATCTATACGATTCTTGTCAGATTTTACTTTATAAACCCAAATGGATCTAGTTAAAATAATTAACTAATAGTGTTAACGGTCAGTTAACGGAAGCTATTGTGTAATAATTTGCAACAATTAATACATTATTAATTGCTTTAACGTTACTGGGCGATTATAGATTTTTATATAAATATTACGTGAAGCAAAAGCTTTAGGAACAGTTTTACGAGGATTATGTGAACACAGGTGTAGGCACGTTACCTTATTAAAGCTTATATAAAGAAGACTAGCTGAGCCGTGTCCACTTCGTTGAGCATAAATAAAATAAGTTTTTATTCAAAACTAGTTGACCCATGCCCACTTCGTTGAGCATACAAGCCGTTTAAACATTCCCTGGACTTCCACAAATATTTCAAGACCAAAAATATCTGAATCGGTTCAGCCGTTCTCGAGTTTTAGCGATACTAACGAACAGCGATTCATTATTATATATAAGAAAGAAGTAGGCAAAAGGTAAAGGTAAGGTTTTTTAACAATGCTTAGAAGTACCTAACGAAAAATAGCAAAAAATACTGTTACTCTCATTACCTCGCCCACACACTCATAAGTTTGTATAAATAATGTAGGGTTTATACAATAATTTCTAATCAATCTTTCAGTCTTTTCTTACACTCCATAGAAAACATTCATATTTTTTGTTGTTCAAACGCGGTAATCGAACGTAGGACCTCCGCGTCGAGAGCCAAGATCTAACACACTGAGGCGTTATATTGTGTCTCAGCACATAATTTTAGCTGTATAACTTAAGCAAAATACATAAGTAAAATATAATATATACAAGGTTATACCAACCTAATAATTCATAATACATACAACTCTAGGGTGAAAAGCAATAAAAATTAATGAAACCTATTTTATACGTTGATACAATTTAGATGTTTTAAAGATGTGTACAACTCCATTTACGACTGTGAAATATTATTTCCAGACCCATACAAGTTTCTTACAAGACATAACCTAGTATATCTAGCTTTAGTATAAGTACTAAACATAAATTGCAACTTCATGTACAGTATTGCACTATTGTAATTAGAAAGAAGCAAAAAAACACAAAAAACGATGGATCTAGCAGGTGGAATCGCTGTCCTGCTTTGACACGTGGCTACGTGTACGTCTGTCCCGCTCTACCGGAAGAGTGAGTTGATGAATAAAGTGTAACGGCTGAATGTCGTAACTGACTTTTGCCGGCAGCGGCTCTCAAAGTTTGCTTGTATTCGAAAAAAAAAACATTTTTTTCTTGGTTTACATAATTAATGCTACTGATGAATTTCAATTTAAAAATAAAGGTAAGCATAATTATAATTTTACTACAAAAAACATAAAACATTTTGTTTAAAAAATACACTTATATCATAAGAGCGAAGGGTGGGCGTTTATGAATTTGAATTAATATTACTTCTACGGAAGCAAACGGCTAAACTAAATTGATATGCAAGAAGCACAGTGATTAGCACATACATAGGTTACTTTTTGACCCGTTTGACATGCCTGTGTGACGTGTGGTATTTACGCAGGCGAAGCCGTGAGCAATACCTAGTAAATTCATTAAAAAATGTTGCAAGCGTGCAAATAGTATTTGCCTGTTAAATCGTCGTTTCAGCCTTTTAGAGTCCACTGCTGAACATAGGCCTCTCCAACACATTTCCAGTGTGACCGGTCCATTGCCACCTGCATCCAACGTGACCCGGCAGTTTTCACCAGGTCGTCGATCCATCTGGTAGGTGGCCGTCCCACACTGCGCTTGCCAGTACGTAGCCTCCACTCTAGGATCTTTTTGCCCCATCGACCGTCCAATCTTCGTGCTATGTGGCCGGCCCATTGCCACTTCAGCTGACTGATTCTACGGGCAATGTCAGCAACCTTAGTTCTTCTACGGATCTCCTCATTTAAATAAATAAGATGTCCTGTTAAATAAATAAGATATAATGGATCGGAAATAGATAATTTAAGTCCATTTTTTAAGTGCCACCAATTCGTCTAACAGTTTGGACGCCGCTGTCCCGGCAACAAAGCGGTAGTTGCGCACGCGCAGCCCGCCATTAGATGTGGAGTTAATCACACGACTTAACTGCCGACTTGTTCACCAACTGATTTGACGAATTATTCGGTTTTGGGGGAATTGTATAACTATTAGTTTGGGGTCATAGGTAATCTAAAAACATCCGTATCACCAGAACAGAAAAAAATCTTTTTAACATCAAGTAATTATTTTTGACGACCTCCGAAGCTCAGTGGTTGAGCACGTTGGTGCTTGAGCGGGAGGTCGCGGGATCGAATCACGGTGAGGGAACAAAAAGATTTTCAAATGTTCCTGGGTCATGGATGTGTATGATGATGATGTCGAGAGCGAAGCTCTGAACCACTAGACCACGGAGTCGTTTTAATTTTAAAACATATTATAGTAAAAAAAAAGGTTTCAAAATTAATGAATATGTATATAGTATAAAAGTATTAAATATATTTCTGTTCTTCAAGAACTTGTGTTAAAGGTACCAGACAACGGAAATATTTTAATACTTTTATACTATACACATATTTAAGATTTTCATTATATTATAAACAAATTTAATACACATCCATGACCCAGGAACATTGAAAACTTTTGTTCCCTCGGCGGGATTCGAACTCGCGACCTCTCGCTCGAACACCGCTGCTCTACGGAGGTCGTCAAAATGAATTGCATTTAAAGAAAATAAATAAACAATCCATCGTTATTATTAATAAAATTAGATTTTAATAATTACTAGGTATATTTTATCAAATTATTGTTAAAGAAATTTGAGTTAAATACATCCCATGAAACTGTACATTTATCTGTGATATAAAGGCCATATTGACGTGGTGTGAAGCGTCCATAGATATTATTAATACAAAGTTTAGAAAAAATACTTTCTTGTTATTATATTCACAGTATATAATATACATACAATATAATTTTAGTGATAAAATGTAAAATGTCCTTGAGCTTGTCGTAGCGATTTCATTGCGCCATAAAAAAGACTTCAACGCGTCGCAACGATTAATTAAAAATATTATTATGTCTAGATTTATATTTTAATGGACAGTCTTTGAACGTTTTATCAGCTAACTACCTATAATAAGTGTTTTTGTTAAACAGATGAATATAAAATTTTGCCGAATTCCTGTTACTTAAATCAAAACATATACCTAATATTTTTATTAAATCAATTATACTAATTTTATCATTATTTGTATATTTTTTTTAACTGTATACAATATGTAAAATTAGTGAGTGATAATACTTTAGGGTATTTATGTGTCTCCTATGCAGAGTTCTTGTAAAGGAAAGGAAGGTTTATGTTTGTATGAGATATGCCCCAACATTATAAATTTGTCCATTCAATAACTTAAAAAATAGTACCACTTTAAGCGCTGGTACTGTCAGAGTAAACTCTACATACGGGACCCGTACACGCTCTAAAGTATTATCACTAACTTATTTTACAACCTGTACATAGGATAAATTTCGATAGAGTCTAATTAGGATTTCATTACAATATTTTCTTTTATAAGAACTATCTTTCTTACCTTCACATGACTACGTCTTGCACAGTTAGTGTACTACTTAAAAAGTGCCTTCGAGGTGTAGTGGTTAAGAGCCTTGCTCTCGACTCGGAGGTCGTGGGTTTGATTCCCGCGTTGGAACAACATAAAATTACGTTTTCAAGTTTGGTTAGGACAATGCAGGCTGATCACCTGATTGTCTGACAAGAAAGATGGTCCATGCGTCGGATGGGCATGTAAAAAGTTGGTCCTGCGCCTGTTCTCCCGCCAGTCGTGTCGGTTATCCGTCCCACTGGGTTATGAGAGTGAAGGAAGAGAGAGTGCTTCTGTGTATTGCGCATACACTAAGACACTATAAAATAACTCCTGCGTAGCTGGTATGGTTACAATAAAACCAGCCACCAACACCGAAATCCGTGTGGGAGGCATTATTACTTAAAAAACAAATGTCAAAAGTAAATAACAAGAGTACAATAATTATTATCATAGGACATACGTAAAATTTAGCAGGAGCTTAATCGAAACTTCTATTAAAGTACAACGCATGTTGGATATCCGAAGTAAAGGAATATTGTTAACGAGAAGTGTGGAGTACAGTCTAGTGAGGGGAAGACGGCGTGCAATTATCGCACTTCCGCTGCAGGACGCTAGGGATGGGAATTGTCGATAAAATAAAAGCTGTAAATGGATTTTGATGTTTTTTGTTTTTTTTTAATTGATGTTTGTCCGTATTTTTTCACTTGCATATTTAAGCTTCATATCGATAAGTTACATTAATTCACAGAGTAATATAATAAATAGCTAAATGGATACTCTATGAATAAATTGTATACTGTTATATCTAGTCATATTAGATGTTTTATTAAACGTGAATTTCAAACAAGTATTCATTAGTAAAAATCATCAAATATGCGTACTATGTTAAAATATATTACGTCGAGTATAAATTTTACATTACAGCCAACTACTGAAATGATGGTTAAACTAAATAGCACTCAAGTCACATGTTGACCTTCTAATTCCACCAACAAGCGACAGTGATAGCTTGTTAATAGGGAATAACATTAATTAGCGTTTTAGTGAAATACTGACATAACGCTTCACTTATATTCATTATATGCTACGAATAATTAACATAATTAAAAATTCAATCACAATTAAAAGTTTTCCTCATTCGCGATGGTTTAGCAGTGTGTTGCAATGTATGATGAGTTATTGTCGATATCGAAACGACAATTGGGGGCAACACTAGACGCGGCGGAGCGTGACAGACAGTCCGGGCGGGTTGTGCCCGGGTCAGACTTGTGATGGGGTAGACTTGAGTCTAAAGACAAATAATAATAATAATAGCTCCCCTCACCGATTTCGGTGTCGGTAGCCGATTTCATTGAAACCAGGCCAGCTACACAGGAGTTATTTTATAGTGCCCAAGTGTGTGCGCAATACACAGAAGCACTCTCTCTTCCTTATACTGTCATAACCCAGTGGGACGGTAAAACGACACGACTAGCTAGAGAACAGGCGCAGGACCGACTTTTTACATGCCCATCCGACGCATGGATCATCTTTCTTGTCAGACAATCAGGTGATCAGCCTGCATTGTCCTAACCAAATTTGAAAACTAGACCACGGAGGCGATATTAACTAAAGACAAATAAGAATATGATAATAATAATAAGCTGCCTGCTGGGCAGCTTATTATTATTATTATTATCATATATGTGGCGAACTGTTGGGGAGTAGCGACCCCACGTACCTGAGTGCTCCCAGGAGAGGACCCTGTTCTCCATCTCCGGCTTGCCTTCACTGGCCGGTCAGAGTGGAGTCGCGAGAGTTTCGTGCTCGAATGGAGGATGTGAAGCGTAAGTGGTGAGTGGGCGTCGTGGTGGGACCCTCTGAGGGTGCAAATGATCGGCGTATAAAGTCCAGCGGCACCTCTCCTGCCTCAAGCCGCTCTGTAAATGTTGCCGCCTTGGTGCACCGTGCGTGCGACCAATTTAAGGGACCCTTTACGATGACTTGGCGAGTCACCGCCTGCCAACTTTATGATACATGTAACCACGTCGTATCTGGCAGATGCCATAGTCCTTCCATAGTCCTAGATACCAAGTTCACTAGCACCTCACCCCTTTAGCCCAGAATCTTTTCTTATATAATAGTCCTACACTAACCGGTTGGTCTCCGTCGGCGCACTACCATGGTGCGTACAGGGAGAGTCGCCAGCTGGTGTCACATTTACCTTTGCGTACATAAATATTATTAGCTTTATAGAATTGCACAGTAGTCGTGTAAATACTTTGCTATCGTCATTTAATGCCTTTATTAAAATAAAATTTAATTACCAGTATTATAAATAGTTATGTTGTAGGATAATTGGAAAATAGGATCTTTACGAAAATCCTAGGAATACTATAAATATTATAATTTCTCTCTTTCTAACAATATTCAGACTCTAGTAAGTTATAACTGAAAGCAGTACTTCTGTACACCTCTCTCCTTACTTTATACATTGGAGTTCATTGACCTTATAAACTTTTTTCATCGCATATTTTAATTAATCTCTCTGGTACACTCAAGCTTTGCATACAGCCTATACAACAACAAACAAAAACCCGACTTGCAAATGTAAAAGGAAAATGTATGACAAAAAACAAAGAAAAGTACGTAGTGCGTGCATTGGTCAAACGGAACCATACGGCACGGCAGTAATGACCGTGCGAGAGGGACGGCACGGTCGGCGCGCGCGGGCGAGCGAGACGGCGCGGTCGTGCGAGAGCGGGCCGGCGCGCGCGCACCACACCCACACACATGTGTACGGAAGTTTCCAGCACCTCTGATTGCCGCTTAAGTTAAGTTACAGGTTACTGCCCGCTACTTAGAACTTCGATTGAACTGAGACTACATACATCCATCTCATGATATGTTAGTATACAATATTGCGGTGTAATAATATAGTATTTACTCATGACCATTAGTGACCAACATAATTATATAGGTATATTTAATATATTTATAATTTACTACAGACTATTAAAAGGCCGGCAACGCACTTACTCCTCCGGTGGAGACCTCCACTCCACAGAATACGCGAATCGCTTTCCATTAGACATGTTATACTACCACGCATAAGTTATGCCCATCCGACGCATGGGTCATCGTCTAGACCAGTGGTCTTCAATTAGTTTCGCTCCGGGTCCGTTTTAAGAAACGAAATGACCATCGAGGTCCGCACATTTTATTTATAAGAAAAAATATTTATTAAACAAAATATGTAATTAAGAAAATAACAAAGGTATTTTGTTACATAGGTATCAATGCGAAAAATGGCATTTTTTGTTACGAATTATCTGTCTGAAGTTCGGAGTAAAATTGGTGCAAGCTATTGACATTAAATCCTGGAGATGTTCAGTAGTAGTCGAGATCGAAATTTATTCTTAATGAAATTCTATTCAAAAATGCTGCTTCACAAATATATGTCGAACCAAACAAAGTAACAAGTTTCAAAGCAAATTTTTGTAATTCTGGATATTTATTACCACACACAAATTTTATCCAGAACTCTTCACTGGAAACTTCCGATTGTTTTTGTTTTAAAGATAATTTGGGGGATACATTTTTAGTAAATTACGTACAGCTCGCGTACAGAACGTAGCTTTTTGAGGCCACGGAAATTATTTATATCGGAAGTAATCTTTAGTGTCAGTTACTGTGTTCATGCGGGTCCGCACAAAATGGGTCGGCGGTCCGGATGCGGACCGCGGTCCGCCATTTGGCGACCACTGGTCTAGACAATCAGATTTAAACAGCATTTTTTATGTTTCCAAATTCGTATTTTTATCTTATTTAAATATTATTATATTTTCATACAAGTACAATAAATACATAAAATACGTAATACATACTTCATAGTAATTGGGAGAATGAATTGTGCAATCATTATGCATAAAATCAAAAATATGAGCAAAACCTAAAGTAAGAATTAGGATAATTTAAACATTTGAGTTTTAAGCAATTAAATAAAATTATCCATCTCTTATTCATAAAACAATATTTGAAAATAGTAAATTTTAAAGTTTAAAAATTGTATTTGACGAAAACAAACGTAAAAAAATTACATTCTAGAAGAAAAGGTAGTGTAATTATTAGTCATATAACAAAGTTATAGTGACTGCTGTTTAACGAAGATATAAAATTCCTCGTAATGATAACGGCTCCTTCGAATAATAAATTCCTACGAGGTCATGTAATGAATGTGTTGCAAAAAACTGAAAAGAATGAAATAAGCACATCTAAAAATATAATTTTGAACATGAAATCAGACTGTCTGTAGACAAGCTATGTATATTGAGCATCACCTGCATTTGTATAAATGTTCATTCCTCCATTCTTTATATTTTGTATATCTTTGTGTATTTTCTTATAAAGTTTTTTAGTATATTTTAAGCTACTTTATTTAATGTCAACTTCTAAAAGTGAAATGTTAGGTCTACATTAAAAGTAAGTAATAGATATTATCTAAGATTTTTAGTAAATTACTAGCTGACCCGTGCCCAATTCGTTGAGCATACAAACCGTTTAAACCTTCCCTGGACTTCCACGAATATTTCAAGACCAAAAATAGCCAAATCGGTTCAGCCGTTCTCGAGTTTTAGCGAGACTAACAAACAGCAATTCATTTTTATATATAAGAAAGAAGATACATAGTTTTATATTAAAACTCAAAGAACTCAAACCAAATCGTTACTAATGAAATAGTCAAAAGTATTTAAAGAAAAGTTAAACGTTTTATTTCCAATTGAAAGCTAGCTTTTTTTGGAAAGTCAACATAAAAAAACAAGCTACTATTATACTAAATTAAATTAAATTAAATGACGAATGCCGTTTAAAACTCTTAAGGCATTCCCTTATCATTCAAGCAGCACAATTTCAAGCACACATATTGACAGCAACTGCATAGGAAGGCTAACTTTAATCAGCGTTACGAAAGTTAAATTATGTAGCGAACGACTCATGCTGTCCTTCTCATTCCGCCAAGCAGTGTCAGTCTGTGAATAGATGGGCTTTTAACTTTAATATTATTTGGTTTGAATTTAGATTATTTGGTCAAAAGTTTTGTCACTTTATTAAAATTGAATCTCCGTTTTTTTGACAAAAAGTATTTTGCATGTCGACCGTTACTTTACTTTTAGGAAACCCTCAAAAGGTCGTACTTTTCCCACGCAATAACTTCGAAACGTCTTACCCTCCGCCCGGGCTGTTTCATCCCCTCTCACCCCCGCAGGGGTGAGTGCACCTGTGAGGGCTCAACGGTTCAGTAGACCCGCTGATGACCTTAAGGTCTATAAACTTAACAGCTGCTTTCTTAGGGTTAAGTACACAGTTACCGTGGTGTAAGTAGTATGATATTAGAGAGGGTAGTAGATATTAGAGGAATCGCGATCCTGGCAGATGGGTATCATCGATTTTTGTGCAATTGACGTACCTCCATAGCTCAGTGCTTATGAGAGTATAGTTTATGCGTTTTCAAGTAAGTTTTCACCGAAATTTCCTATCGAATGATCTAAAACTTTCCCAACCTTTATCATGATCAGCGTCGAGAGTCAATTACGTCCGCATGTAGAGCGGAAAAGGTCTTTGTTTTAACATCTGGCAGTACCTTGTGTATGTTAAGGTTTTCATAAGAATGGCCATGGCCTACCATCCCATACGATCTATCTTTAATACAAAAAAATTGCAATAAATGTCACAAAGTTATTAAAGTTTGTAAATTCTAAAATGTAAAAATATGCCGAATTAATTAAAAATATTGACATTAAAATAAAGATAAGCATATTTTTAAGCATAACATCACATTAAACTAAATTCAACTCCTTCATTAAGAAGAAAATACGATACAAAATTGGTAATTAGTATTTTCCAATGGTGGCGCTAGATGGCGGTTTCCGTAATGTGCCTGGACTCCACCCTTTGCCAGTCGAATTGCCAGTATTAGGGTGATACCATTTTCTAGTACTAGGTCGAGTCTCTGCTGTATATCTACTTTGTGGTAATACTTACTGAGATTTCTAAATTCTGTCAATGTTTAAAACTAAAGAGAGCTTAGCGATACCATACATGAGTCTGCAGCGGCATTGGCAACCAGTGGTAACGGCTGATTCTCTTTCTTCTCATCTTCTGATGTATAGGTAGGAATTTAGATCAGGATCAAGTAAGGTGTAAAAGGGAAGCCGATAGGTATGGAGGTGTAGATTATTTACGCAACATCTGGGAATATTGTGAGAGAATACTAGAGGAAGCCCCAAAGGGAGATCTCGGTCAGGCCGAAGCACACTTTAGTGGTTTCCAGATGTTGTATATGTAGCGCCGGGTTTAGAAAACTTCTATAGCGCGATGCAGGATTGTGGCGCTAGTTGTACCGCCACCATTGATTTCCATGTGTCGGTTAACCCATGGTAGAACATGGTAGAAGCGCTTGTGCCGGGTAATTCATAATCACCCGTTCGGTGATGATGATGGGCATCGCACTAGTGTGTTGACCCGGGCGCGCGTGTTCACCTGGTGATTGGTGATGATGATGAGCCGGTATCGCACTAGTGTGTTGACCCGGGCGCGCGTGCCGTTTATTTATCAATTACGCCGAGATTTGAACTTCTCGCTCTGTCGGCCAGCCGTGGCCGCGCGGAACGGCGCCGCTATGTACACCTGCAGGGAGTCTTGGAACAGAGGAACAGTACTGCACGACTAATATGTTATACGGAAGGCGCAATGAAAGAAAACAAATTAAAGTCTTTCGTTTTACGTCGAGATCTAGGGCCATATTCCAATAGCAAAACATTAAACTGAAGGCTCATTTAACAATCTTATTAAATTTATAATTATTTACGACTTCCATTACGGTTTGAGTGAATCAAAATGTTATATTAAAAAATATGTTTATCCAGGGTGTCAGGTAACTCCATACCAAATTTTATTAAAATTGCTTCAGTTGTTTAAACGTGAAGAAGTCACAAACTTGCGCCATTATATTATAAGTGTGATAGTGTGATTCACGACAAAGTTGATTTTAGTTCATCTAAAACTTTAAACATGAAGAATTATAAAATTATTTAAAAACTTAAGTTTTACATCGGAATTCCATACCTACCCTTCACACCTGTAAGGGTCCAACGCTTGAGTGACCCGAAGGTCAGCTCAGACCCTAGTTGTGGTCACTGACCTGTCAAATTGTGAAGGTCAAAGTAAGGGGGACATCTGCTTTCAGCCCGCCAAAAAGCACGTGCGTGGATAGAAAAAATTGAGAGAAATTTTTCGATTTTGAAATTTAAAAATCACTGGACTTTTTAAAAAACATGACATGTTATTAGATTTGAGAAAAAAATGTATGCTGTTAATTTTCACGTCATTATTAACTCTCGACGAAAACAGAGGTTTATTGTTTTAAAGCTGATGTGAACGACATTGTTCTTAGTTCTCTGAATTTCAGCCTGCTGGATTATATATTCCTATCCTAAAGCTTGGACTGATCCGGGATCGAGTAATTTTCTACTCTATTGTATTAGTTTAGAGTTCTATTTTGTTCTATTTTTAACGATCAGAATTCTTTCTACAATTAAAAATTCATAACCATAATATTTATAATTAGTCGAAGTCTACGTTTGTTGAGGTTAATTCAAGAGTTCACTGAATCACCTATTTGGTTCTCCTTCTTCACTCTGACAATCTCATTCAACATAATATTACGTTTTTGAAAGTACTGTATGAGGTGGAAATTCACGTTATACAGTAATAATACACAAACATGGTGATAACGTAGTCGAATCTGATTAAGCATTTTAACAAATAATTAATGTAAAACAACTATTATAGTGCAAGTAGCTTGTGTATTAGGTATACACCGGTTCTTCTCGCCGGGTTAGTCCCCCGAACCGGTGGTAGGTGATGACCTACCACCGGATCATACATACATATGGGTTTCACCAAGCAATGCTAAAGTTAACACCATGTTAAAATACCATGCCATCTCATTCATTGACAGGAAATACGAGAGGGATAACATGATATTTAACGAAGGATTAACTTTAACATTGCTTAGTAAAACACGCCCTAAAAGTGTTAGTCTCTAACCTATTTGGAAACAAAAGACTTTTCATTTTTTTCCTTCTTTTTTATTTTATAACTGTATAATCTTATTCAAGCCAACGCGTTTAACCCAGACTGACGCAAGTGAAAAACATAATAAAGACCTAAGACGTAGAATACGTGCCTCCCTGTCGGTGTGCGTACCTCCGCGAACAAGTAAGGCACTTTACTTGTTTTTTCCACTGTTGCATGTATATGTATAACCATGTATGTGTTTAAACATGCTAGTGTGTGTGTGTGTATGTGTAACAGTAAACAGACTTAAACTTTCAGATCAAAAAGATTGTCTTAACCACCTTTACATTACTTTATATCGTTAGGTTTTTAAGATAACTAAATTATATGTTGTTCTTAGTTGGATTCTGTTGCTTTAAAATATGTTTGTTTTAACTTTAAGATTATTTTTATAGTTAAGAAGAAGGGTAAACGAAAAAGCAGACGAGAGGTACTTACCTGATGGTAAGCGGTCACCGTCGCCCATGGACATGGGCAACACCAGAGGAATCACCAATGCAACGTCGGCCTTGAAGGACAACCCTTTTTATAATAAAAATAATAATAATAATATCTATAGACCTTCACACCACGTCAATCTCGCCCCGTGCTAAGTATCCCAAGAACTTGTATTACAGGATAACGGAAATATATTTAATAATTTTATACTATACATATATTTAAGATTTTTAATATATTATACACAAAAATACACATCCATGACCCAGGAACATTGAAAACTTCTTGTTCCCTCGGCGGGATTCGAACCCGTGACCTCTCGCTCGAGCACCAACACGCTCAACCACTGTGCTACGGAGGTCGTAAAATTTTTATTCCTTTCTTGAAGAACCCCATGACATGCATAGCGCTCCGAGTATACCTTAGAAGGAAGCTCAATCCACAGTTAGCAGGTGCGCGGCAAGAACGATCGGGAAAATCGGACTCTGGTTTTGTTTATGTATCACTTACTAACATAGTACTATATGTTTAATGAATTGTTGATTACTAACAAACTATAGACTAAGTATGAAATAAATCCATATTTATTTATTTATAACCTCTAATACCCACTGATATTTACCCACTTAGATCATGTATCTAACGACAAACTTTGCCTAAAAACATGTTACGATCGAATTGAGAAACCTCCTCCTTTTTGGAAGGTGGTTAATAATATAAGTAGTTTTAGTTTCATTTCGGTGTCAGTGACCGGTTTCCTTGAAACCGGGCTAGCGACGTAGTAGTTTTTTATATTGCCTAAGTATGGACGTAATATCTACATCCACAAAAGAGCATTCTCTCCTCTTTACATATCAGACACTCAGGTGATCAGCTTGTGACCTTGGTGAGACTTTAAAGATAATTTATTTATTTTCCAACGCGGTGTACCTACGGCCATCGGAAAAATGGGTTTTGTCCGCACAAGCATACTGACAGATTGTATGGACAAAATGACAGATTTCCTTCATCAATCTGTCATTTTGTCTATTCTTTCTTAGAAAGATACCATCTATGACAGTGGTCACGTACATACATGATGCAAATACTCTTTTCTACGCTTACAGTTTACATGTTGTCAAAACTAAAATGTTTCAATTTGATAAAGCAATTATTGTCATAAATAAAGCAATAAGGACACTCCACACCACGTTAATCTGGCCCAGACAACGGAAACAAATTTAATACTTTTATACTATACACGTATTTAAGATTTTTATTATATTATACACAAATTGAATACACATCCAGGACCCAGGAACATTGAAAACTTTTTGTTCCCTCGGCGGGTTCGAGCCCGCGACCTCTCGTTCGAACACCAAGGCGCTCAACCACTGCGCTACGGAGGTCGTCGTTTATTAATTTGTTGTCTACTAGAATAAACATAAATATAGATGTTTCGTAATTAAATTAAAATAGTGTAATTTTATGCTGTTGCTTTGGGGCGACTAACAATACATCAAGTCGAGACCAAAGTTCCTATAGTTGTGATAGTAAGTACTTACTAATAAACACAAAATGACTAAATATTTCGTAAATAGCAAGGAAAATACAGTATAAATTATCTTCAAGTATTTTCTCATTAAAATAATTTAAAATCATATTATTATTACGATCTAGGTAAATAAAACAATTTTGACTTATTTAAAATTGCACTGATAACTAGCGCCATCTGTAGCTAATTATGAAACTAAATGTTGTATAACGCTGCACATAGATGACGCTTTACAGAAACTACAAACAGTTAAGCTGAAATACAACCTTACCTTTATTTGTTTTAATAACATCTAAAATGTATAGATGGCGTTGTAAAGTTAGCGTAGTAAAATATTAATAATTATGAGTAGCGGTATATTTAATAGGAACGTAAACGAAAAAATTTGATTACAGTCTTACAAAATCTGTCGCAACATAATATTTTACAGTTTTTTAGTTATTTATTTTAGCTATTTAAGGCAAAATAACAGTTTTCAATTTATTAACCGGCAATAATTATTATGTTGGGCGAATTTCGACCACAGGAACATAGTTATTTATAACTTACATTACAACTTTAATAAAACTGTATTTAATACACCTTACGTATCACGTTTTCTACTTATGAATAAAATTATAAAAGGGTATCGCGGATGGATTCATTTTTTTTCATAGACAACCGAAAAAAGAAGGCGGCTTTAATTGTAATAAAATATAATAACAATAATTACACTATGAATTTAACTACAAACAATTAGGTAGGCAGGTATATAATTTTAATAGTAGGTAAAGAGGTTCGAAAAAATAGTCAATATACCATTATATACAATTAAATTTATTTCTTTTTTTCAAAATAACAATAATAATCGTTATACTAAACTTTAAAAACGAAGATCTTAACTCACAATAACTGACGCACTTAAAAAACACACGCCATCTCTCGTGGGTTCACGAGAAACATACACATAGACCAGGAGCACTATTCAATTTTATCGGCGAAATATTTAGAACAAAAATAAATCAATGTTTTAAATGAATAAAATAATACTATAATATTATAACTTTTTTAAGAGGAAA
Organism: Celastrina argiolus; assembly: GCA_905187575.2. Classification (NCBI taxonomy): domain Eukaryota; kingdom Metazoa; phylum Arthropoda; class Insecta; order Lepidoptera; family Lycaenidae; genus Celastrina; species Celastrina argiolus. Next base: position 14,801,227 of record LR994597.1, read on the forward strand.
ATTACATAAATAATTAAAAACTAAATAAATGAAAACAAATACAACTACATAAATTATATTAGAACTGATGCTAATTAATAGTATATTATTTTAATAAAATAATAAATATCTAACGAAATTGACTAGAAAAATATCGCCAGTAAAATTGTAGTAAACCTCATTATTAATAACATAAAGGATAGAATTTGTGGTAAATGTAACAGATATCAATAAAAATATAACAATGATAAAATTAATAAGTATAACATTTGGTTAATAACTATGTTATTTTTGGACCACACATAAAATCTCTAAGTACCGTAGGAACGATAAAGGGACTGAACTTAATGAGTACTTTAACCTATGTATTTCTTGAAATAAATAACATTCTAGTTTTGACTAAATAAGAAAGGTGAGATAAAACTGATAAAAATGATAAACCTTTGAGTGTAAATACATTTCACGACAAACCTAGAACTAAAACCTAGGTACAACCTTAGCCAATAACTAACAATAATTGAATAACCTTTATAATAGAACGTGGCAATATTTTGGAAGAAACATTGTCAATATAGAATTCGGATTTCACAAACTACGAAACAATAACCACGTCATAACTTTATAGTTGATTGAAAACTTTCGAAGTCGATAACGATGACTACACGAAAATACTACTTTACCGAACGTTTGACACATAAAACGACTTGTTTCTTATTAAACTATAATATTAGGTATTTACACTTTCTAGATTCTTTTCCTTTTTGACAAGCAAAATATATATGAATTTTTAACTTTTGTACGAAAAATGCCTTTAAAGCAAACTAATTTCTCAACATATCGACGTGAAATAACATAAGAAATATAATTTAATAATTTCTATATTTTTTGGACATATATTTTTAATATGAGACCTCATTGGCGCATATTTGTAAAAGATTTTAATTGCCTAGGCTACTTATTACTAATTCTAACGCTTTCTGCGAAATTCATAAAAATAAATGACTCGTGAGCATAATTTTAAAATTGTCTAAGACAGTTTACATAGTATAATACAAAGTATCATGTAACGCTACGTCAAATAATTATTATCGTTTGCTCATCCCATCCCCACCCGGTATTTTCAATACCCCATTATTTACAATTTTACAATCGAGTAAGTGTATACACCTAATTCAAAGAAACAATCACATTTTACATTCCCTTACCCTATAATAACATTTATTTAAATATCTAGAGTAAACACATAAAATCTATTTATACATAACACACTATTCGATCATAAGACATTAACTAGAATAATGGGGATTTACCCGAAATTTCATTGTTTATACTTCATTGCGCACGATGTTTGGAGTTTGTTTACGCTCATAACGAATAATGTACAATGTATTAGTCCACACACCATTTGTATTCCAAAATACATTTTAATTTTTCTAAAAATCTGCTCCCTTCTAATTTCGTTATGTATCAATAATCTATTTATTTCTTCTTGCGTAAATTGGCACGTAGCTTCTTGTGGCGGATGTAATAAAATATAGTTAAAATTCTTTTAAATACTTAATTTCATATTCAATTAATATTTTATACATCGAAGTATATCAACAAAAAAAAGGAAATAAAGCTAGGAAAAATAAGAAATAACTCTTGCCACGTGCCCACGAGTAACGCGTTTTACAATCACATCAATATCTAACCTCTATACATCACTAACATAGAGTAACAGTTCATAATGTCATTTAAAAACAAGCCAGTAACATACTAGTCATGTTATCTCTATTTCTTCATTTTTGGAACTAAACGAAGGAGATGTTTCTAAACTCAGTGATCTTAGACTATTTATTTTTTTTATTTGAGGTGCGGAATGTGATTGAAAAGTAATAACCTTTTTTCTTTGGAACTCTTCGTCGTCTTCGGGGTATATATTCGGGGCAGGGCAAATGTCATAAACAGTATGTTACGAGCTAGTTTTAAACAGAATATACATGAAGGCACTAGATCACTAGTGGACAAAATAATTACGTCACAATAACAATGACATAAATGACGTAAAACACCAAAATATAGCAAAACTAAAGTCACGCACAAAACATGTATGTTTGGCCAAGTTACTCGCTAGTTTAGTCTAATGATTTATTGCAAATACATACATCGAGGCCGACTAGTTTTCACCGAAATCAACCTCAGAAGCTAACTTCGAGCAATTGCAATAATGACGTTTCAAACTATCAAATGTCTAAAATTTTAAGACACATGCACAACTGCACCTTGCGTTCATATAATTTGATACAATTTCTAAAAACTGGAGGTTGGACCCACCAGTTAGATCAAATCAAATGACCGCCAGTAGCGTTTATATCAAAGTGGGACAAATATATTTTATCGTAGATAATACAGTCATAATGAGAATAGTAAGCATATTTTGCGCAAACCGCGATAGGCAATACTGAATATAAAACTATTGCATCGAGCAAGATGCTATTTATACATTTCTTTAAATTGTAACTGTACGATTTTTTCAACATTTACAACTTTACATATTATTATAAAATAGTTTAATTTTCAATAATATGCAACTGGTATTATTTTTCAGAGTTAATGTATTAAAATAATTATTTTAGTTGCTCCTTTTTAACATTATTTTCATTTAATAAGTCTATTTCAATGTACAATAAGCATGACTCAGATTTGGTGATAAATGCACAAGCACAATGTACAATGTCTTATAAAATTCAATATGATATTAAAATTATTTAAAATTTATTAATAACATTTAGAATAATGACGTAAAATGGACATTGGGCTTTTTACTATTTTTATTATTAACCTACGATGCGCGACGACTGAGGACAAAATACTTAAACATAGGCACAGTTATTATTTATGCGAGGTGGCGTAGATAATTAAAATTTATTGATTATACTGTCTTTAATTCTAAATGAAATGAAAATGAACATTGTAGAATCTAATAAGTAGTATTTTGGGTCGCCGATTTTAGAAAACAGCGGGTAAAAACGCCCAATGTCTTTTAACTAGTTATATGAAATAAGGAATTCAATTCGTACGTTTAAGAATCTAATGAACGGTATCATAATATTTATTAATCTACTTCTTGACGGTCACTGGTATAAATAAATACATATCTTGGTAACTATTTCAATATGATATGATTTCCACTAGGTAAAGATAATTCGAAATTTCAACTAACTAATATGAAAATGCATCTTAAATTTTTTAACGTATAATTAATAAAATACAATAGGTGTATAAAGAAATAGTATGTGATGCGTGTAAAAGGACCTTAAGATTTTACGGTGACACGACACAAAAATATTAAAGGGGCATAATATTATTTTCATAATCTTCATGTACACTCCGTATCGATTCCACAATCAAAATGTAAACAAAGAATTGAAATTACCATTATAATGTGTCATTATACTTCTTTACTGCGCGGTGAAAAAGTAACATTTAAATTGGTAGGGTAATGACTGCCCGGAATAAGCTTTGTCTACATTAAGATCACATTGATATGAACGGAGTATAGTTTTTGTTTATTAACTAGAAATATGCGTTCTATATTGAAAAGTCTATTAAATATACTTCGTCTTGTCTCACTATCATTTATTTCTATCTATTGAGATGTGTAGTTTTTTTCTATTTATATTAAAGTCGTATCTTGTGACGCTAAACACAAGTCCACACCCACTTTTTTATACACTAACACGAATAAATCTATAATTGATTGGCTAGACTATATAATATATCTCTTAAATTCATAATCATCTCCCCTACCTTACCTCTCACTACCAAACGTTGAAAACATGCTATTTCAAAACGTCACCGAAAATTCTGAGTCATATAAAATTCAAAGCTCTCGAGAATCGTTAAATTTGTTACTATGTATTCCTTAAAATCAGTACCCGTTATATACTATGAAGAAGAATATAATATATTACTATAGGTTTTAATTATACTATTTAATTGCATATTGACGAATAGATATAATATGTTAGTTCCTTCCGTGCAAATAATCGTTTCTGGCACCGAAAACATTTTCAAAATGGCGGCTCGTCATCTGTCAAAAACTCTTCTTGAACAATCTTAAGGTCCTTAACATAATTAAAATCCTCAATACAGTTTGATATAATAACATGAGGCAGTATTGTGTAGGTTACAGAGTAATTAGTAATTGTTTATACTGTCTTGTCACACGCTCACAGACACAGGGTAGTTTCACACATAGCTCTCAACGTGAGCGCTAGTGGACGGATCCTAGAAAGACGCTTCCACTAAGTAAGTCCCGTCCATTGCAACACCGGTCTGGTTGCCTTGCACTGTACTGCCTGCAGGAATGTATTTACCACACGCTTGCTGCAAACAGAAAGGCCACATGTCAGGTATTGGAATATAATGATAAACATATAGGTACTTTACATTTTTACAATCGTTTCCAAACTTTAGCTCTGAGTACAATATTTATATTGATTATTAAAGTAGGTAAATCTTAGTCTAGGATACCGACAAGCGTCAAGAGTACTGAAAACACAAACATAGCAAGATAACATATAGTGAAGGGCTGTATACAGTGAGCGAGTGGAGTGTATGTGCTGAAGCATGCTCATATAATGTAGACCCATTAGTGTGTGTGGTGATGTGTTAGTCGCCTATATGGATGTCGAGATTGAATTATTGAATTTATTAAATCTGACAAGTAGGCGGCCACCTAAAGATAGAGTATTTTTAAAGTAACCCTATTCACGAATCACAATGAAAAAGAAACGAAGAAGAAAATAAGTAAAAAATCAGAAGACACTTGAAATGAATGAGATGAATGCAGAGCGATTGAAATTATTTGGTACTTTGTCTGGAACCACTAGAAAAGTAACGAAACAAGAACGGCAGCCGTCGACCCGTCAACATTACAAGCTCCACTTTTTTTATTTTCGAACAAAGCCGTATCTACTTCTAAAACGATTTACACTGGTCTCACAATATTGAATACTGCAACCTGCCTATTTTGCTCATGTTTGCAGCGTGTTGGCGATTGCAGATACAAAGATATTTTGCGACATCCTTTGATTCTTGCTTACAATACACTGGTGGATCTACTTTTATACAAAATCATATTATTTGCTGTTTCCCTTGAATATATTAGTTTAATTTTCGCGCGTAAATAATATGATTTATACAAATATTATAAGTATACAATATTTCCAAAACAATAAATACATTTCACATCGACGAAATAAAAACTTATATGCGTAACAGCGAAAGCTTACAAAATAAATATACATCGAAAGATCAAAGACAAATTGTATAGTTGTATATCAAGCGACATTACAGCAGCCAACACCCTGCAGACATTGAAAGCCTTTTATTATAAATACCACACAGCGATTTCTGCCAGAATTTATTTAGATTTTTTTCTTTTTTTTCGCTGCGTGGTAACATAAAGACATACTGGTAGGGGGTCTTCGCTAGGTGCGGCGGACACCGACGTGTCGGAGGGCCTGGACGTCGCTGTATACCGCCGGTTACCCCGCGTTCGCTTCCTACTCGAATCTAATATCAGGACCTGTCAGAGCCAATCAACTTGATATATTGCATTAATTTAGAATTTATGGCGTACGAGGCAAAAAGTGGTAAGCGATTACCACCATCCGTAGGATGAGCACTGCGTTGTTGAGTAATTGTATTTTGTGTAAATAAATGTGTATAAAATAGCATACGAAATATAACTAGCATACGAAAAACACGCACATTGGTTCCCCTGAAAGAAAGGCTTGGTGAACACTTTGTTGAGTAATAAATAATTATGTATCTTTTTTTCAATGCGAAAGAAGGGGATAAAAGACCGGTAACGCCAATCTTCGTTTGCCACAAGATAACGCAATATATATATTTCCATTATAATATAAAATTCCTACAGCATGTCTTATTAAAACATATTATGTGGCCAGGGTTCACGATCATGTGATAGCTACTGATTTATTTTAACCTACACTTACTCCAACACCTTTTACAATACCAAAAAATAATCCAATAACATTATTGTAATACTAAGTAACATGAATAATTTTGGCTATATGTGAAAGTTAAAATGTGTCCCATTTCTTGACGTAAAAACGTATTAAAAATTACTCTTATTACGTAATTCAAAACACCGAATGATAACAAATCGGGGGATAGCTAATAAGTGTTGCAACACTGGATAGCTAAGGACTCGTTTAATTTATAACGCTAAAATATTGCGCTCTCTTGCGGTTGCCCACACCCGTCAAGCTGGACCGGGGATGGGGTGAGGAGGTGCCCCAAGCGAGTGCTGACGGAGGCGAAGCTGGTCACAAGCACACCGGGGACGTCACACCAGTCTAGCGACAAGCCACAAGGTCTGACTCGGGCGACATTTTGTTTCTATGGCCAATTTTGTAGAATGTAGTAAATGTGAATTTATGTTAAAGTATCAAAACGGTTTGTGCTTTCTATTTTCCTAATGACACCTATGTTTTACTTCAAATTTCTTATTTTTTTCCACAAACATTATATTGCTCATATTTTATTGTAGAAGTTTAAAAAAAAACATTGATTTTGATGTGAAATATCTATTGGCGGGGCTTGGCAGTAAAACTGACTGGAATGCCGCGACGGAAACGGCAAGACACTGTGGTGGTTTCATATCCGTCAGGCGTCCTGCGACGGATAAATTTATTTATTATTTAATACTCCTTCACTATGACACTACACAAAATATATTAGTTGAGTAACTCAAGTATAGTAGTAAGTATTGATGATCGATTTTTACAAGTATTTGTGTGTGAAACACTTGGCCATAGAAACAAGTGTACAACATGTAGTGTACTGTGTACCTGACGCGGGCCGGCGAGGCCCAGCGGACTGACGCACCGCACCGAGCGGCGGCGCCTCTGTCGTACAAATATTACAATTGTGGTAAGCTCGTCAACGTGTGTCATATATACGTAATATGTAATATATCAATTATAACTAACGCAACATCAGTTTAACGGCTCCTTGGCCCATATTAAGTCCCGATTTCACCAACGCATGTTAGTGTTAACGGCTTGTTAAAATACCATGCCGTCTCATTCTTTGACAGGAAATACGAGAGAAATAACATGTTATTTAATGAAGGATTAACTTTAACATTACTTGGTGAAACACGCCCTAAAGATGCCAACGCTATCACCACTTGCGGAATTCGGAAACAAAATGAGTAAACATAAAATTCGCCCATTGCGCCACTTGGCGAAGCTTATTTGACATACATAAGCTTCGCCAAGTGGAATCAAATACATTTAGTTTTCAAACTTCGTAAGTGATATTAGGGATGGCATTTTGATTAAGGGCCCTTGTTTTTAAAAATGTAGTTTACAATAATAAAAAAATAGTTAAAAGATTGTAATATTTTGAAATTCATAAAAACTGTATTACAACGGTCGCTGGCTCTTGGCTCACAAAATGTTCAGGGATTTTACACTACGCGGCGCTGTATACGCTTTGCGTGCCTACTATCTACTAATTTGTAAATGCTTTTTTACAAAGAAAAAAATTCTTATCCTTAGTTTGCGTAAAATAAGACTTTGACCTCTTTAAGAAATTATTTTTGCATAGTTACCATAATAATATATAAATAAATAAATAAATAAATTTTGTATTAATACTTCTACACCATAATTCAACTTCCGAGTATATATACCAGTTTACCAGATACCTACATATTATAATGGTCCCAAACCGGTGTATTTAATTTCATAATTTTATAAAAGTTTAACTGAAATGTTTAAATTTTGACGTTTTTACTTTTTAAATCGTTTCAAAATTTCAGACGTCAGATGTTCATCGAAGTAATGTCACTAAATAATATTATTTTATTAGTTTATAATACGTACCTTCTTACTTTAATTTTTAAGGTTTCATACCTAGTATGTAAGTTATAATTATTATTAACCAAAAAATATGATACGTGACTACGAAAAATTCAAATATAGATAATATTTATTTTTATCACTAAACTAAGTTAATGTGTAAAAATGGTATAATTATTATTATAATGATGAATATTATTAAATAAAACAGACCTTACACTGTCACCAGATGGCGCTTTCACGTAACAATTATTAAAAACTCACAAAGTTAGTAGATTAGAAGTAAATAAAATTAACTAAGTATAAGTTTAGTATAGCCAGACAAAATTGACATACTTAATTCAAAACATTAAAAAAAACACTTTTAATTTGTCTCTTGTTGATTTTTCAGGAGCGCGCAACATTTTTGCAATATGTTTAAAAATGACGCAATATTTGCAAATATACCTGATATTTCTGCGGGCAGCAGCCGCAGCGGGCGCAGCAGGCGAGCAGCGCCGGCGCATGCCCCGAGTGCGCGGGCGACGCGAGGGGGGAAGGGGAGCCGGGCCGCTTCACCGCCCCATTGAAGGGGTTCTCAATCTCCACAAACTCCCGATCCTGAAGATCATGACGGGGCATTTTAGGAGCACAAAACATAGCGATGTGACACACGCAATAGAAGTGAAAGCTTCGTCCCGCTGCCGATAGATGGCGTTGTAAGTTGCGGTTCTCCATTCACAATGACTGAAGTTTTCACTTCAAAAACTCTCCGCTCGTCGTGCAAGAGAGTTTAACTCTCGTCTAGTTGTCGACTAACACATACAACATCTAACAATCATTCGGCATACAGTTATACCTCTGTAACCGTGGTTTGGTTTCGTACATTTACATTATCGATCAATATTATAATAGAAGCAAGTCGTTAGAATTTCCCCTGTCTGTTTGTACGGGATAATCTTCGAAGATGCGAAACCGATTTAAATGCGGTTTAACCAGTAGATAAACGGAAAATTGAGAAAGAGAAATACACACACCGGCATATTTAGCGGAACACAAAAAAAAGGTCCATAATTTGAAAAATATGGTTTAATTTTAAAATCTACTTACTATATTTTTTTTGTAATTTAAAGTTTCATTTGTTTTATTTAAAATGAGATCATATTAAGAACAGATTTTGCGAGTAAAGGGTATTTGTGAAAAAAGGTACATTTTTGAACTTTTCATTGTAACCGGGAAAAGTGAAAATTAATATTAAAATATATTTATTAATTAAATTAGAAAAATGGTGATTAATATCGCGCATTTCCTCCACGCGCTCTTATTAAAGTTTCTACACGTCTAGGCATACTGAGAATTATGTTATCGATGGTCTCCTGGGATAGTCTCTGCCATTCCCCAACTACGGCGATTCGCAGCTCATCCACGTTGGCAGGAGCTGGAATTCTGGACTTAACTTTTCTTTTCAGCAAGTCCCAAACGTGCTCTACCTGGGTTCATATCTGGTGATCACGCCGGCCACTCCATAACAGTTATATTCATATCATTAAGATAAGCTTGGGTTACCCGAGCGGTATGCGGCCGAGCATTATCCTGCATAAAAACAAAATCGTCACCGATATATGGGGCAAACGGTACGACATTTTCTTCTAAAACTTCTCTGATATAGCGATCTGCAGTCAGACTCCCTCTGTCAATCACTACTAAGTCTGTGCTAGCTCCCAAACAAATGCCCGCCCAAACCATTATTGATTCACCACCGTATGCAACTGTAGTTTCAAAATTTGCCTGAATGTATCGTTCTCCTTTGCGTCAGTATATTTTTTGCCTGCCGTCAATTTGATTTAAGAGAATTCTGCACTCATCACTAAACGATACCTTACTCCATTGGTCCGCGTTCCAAAGTCGATGTTCCTGAGCAAAAGTTAATCTGTTTCTACGATGATTTACCTCCAGCCTTGGAGCCTTGGCGGGCACAAATGAACCCAAACCAGCTTCTTCGAACCTTCTTCGTGCCGTACGCTCACTTACGGTTACACCCCGCACCGATTCTAACTCATGTCGGGCTTGGACGGCCGTCAAACGGGGGTTTCTACGTACAAGAAGCCGAATGAAGCGATCATCCTATTCGAAGTGCGTCTTTTTCTGCCTTGTCCTGATCTTCTCACATAAGTACCGGTCTCCCTGAACCGTTGGATACTGCGATGGATCGTTGAAACTGGTCGACGAAGATCTCTGGATATCACTTTGTATGTTTGACCATTTCTTCGCATTTCGAGTGCCCTAGCAATCTCCGTTGGGGCTAAGTCAGGCATTATTCAGTCCTCAACTCCAAAAAAATACGCGATTAAAAAAAAACTAACAAAAAACAATATTTCAATGAAATTTTAAATCAAACTCAAAAATAAGAAATGTTCGAAGTTCGCTCCAAATAAGGTGTATTTGAATAAAATTTAAACAATTGCATAAAATGTGATGTTCAGTTGTTTTCTTAATTTGAAATTATTTATTTTTAAATTAAATGACGTATAAACCAGCCAGCAACCTTACATGATACTGAAATCAAACCTTTTTTTTATGTTCCGCTAAATATGCCGGTGTGTGTATAATTTGGTAAATAACTAAACAAATTCAAGTTAAAAAAGTTAGTTATATAATAATTGTATATTTTTGTGTCTATCATTATTAAAATCTTTAGAATAACTTATGTATAAAGTAGTGTGTAATGTAAAAAATAAAATGCAAAGCATCGCGACGCAATATAATATTAATGTTTTATTTTATTTTTGCATTCTATTAATTTTTTTTCCGCGATAATTTTTTTACGAAACCAAACCATCAGACACAGTGGTGGTAATGTATTCATAGTTTAGTACCTTACTGGATCCGTGACCCCACAGTAGCCTCTCACGTACGTTTTGAGACCCCTGAGGTCAACATAAGGACAAAATCTTTGTTTCAGTGCCAATCGAAATTAATATAAAATACCCCACATGAAATTTAATTAAGATTCTAATCATTAAAAATCAAACAAATTTTATATATAATTAAGTACTACTTTAATCTACAGAAAACTGTGAACACATTTTATTTATTTTGATTAGTTTAGATCGTGTAAAATTAATTAGATTTGTATAGGCAAAGGATAGTGAAGAAGGATCTGAAAAATATATTATTTAGTCAATTATTGAATGATGTGTAAATTAAAAAACTATAATATCTGAGCTAGTTTTAAAATTGAATGTTTAGTTTATTAGTAAACGGTTTATCAGAAAATATGATCATTTAAGTCTAAGCTAGTTAAGTGAAATAAAATGTTTAGTATACATCTGCCTCAAGGCGACTCCACATAATGTGACATACCGTGGTACGCTCCAAACACCTAAGCAGGTGGTGATGCTGCAACTCGAAGATGTCTTCATCTCGACCAGCATCATCCAGCTCCACCCCTGACTCCTGAGCAGCCAGCCTGGCTTCAGCGGCCTTCTTCTTGGACACGAACGCCGCACCTGAAGACGCCTTGGCAATGCGGATGCGGGCGAGCCTGGCTTTCTGAAAATATACATGCGAGAAAATAAATGATTTTGTCTAAACAAAAGTTTTAAAAAAATCAAATGGTAAGGACGGTTCGGTCCCTAGCGGCTAAAGGCAATTACTAAGAAAATTGAAAACCAGTTTAGAAGCGAATGAGGCTGTTTATTATCAGGAATCTCACCGCCCGGAGAAAATATAACTCTGAGTGCTGAAAATAGAATTCTGCGCTAACACAATAGACTGGACTACTATTTATCAGGACCTATTTTATTTCATTTTCAACTGTATTAAATATCAACCCAGTGTTCTTGATTATGAAGCAGCTAGAATGAATTTTAATTTAGAGTTTAAGTATTTTTTAACCCCCGATGCAAAAACGACGGTGTCTTATATTATGTTTGACGTGTAAGACACCGTGTGTAAATATGTGTGGCATCGTAGCTCTAAAACAGCTGATCCGATTTTAATGTTTTTTGTTTAATAAGTATATCAGTCTAGATATTCTTAGCTATGTTTGGTGGAAATCGGTTCAGGTCTTCCATTTCATCAAGTCGTTTGTTAGGTGTGATGGGAATGTTACACGCTAAGTCAAGGGTTTTTTTTTTATTTATAACACGCCTTCGATTCGTTTTTATCAAGAATGAGAAAATATAACTCTGAGTGCAGAAAATTTAAATTATGCCCTAACACAATAGAGTCGAAATACATTTGATTTGATTATTATTTATCAGTATTTTATTTGATTTACAACTGTATTTTAATATATATATTAACCTAGAGTTCTTAATTCGGAAGCAGCTAGAATGCTTTATTCCTTTAATTTTTAATTATGGTATTTTTGTTCAATGTAATTTGATTAAAGTCCTTTTTATACTAAATTATATCTAAAAACCCTATATATATGCAGTAGCAGTTTCAATATTCTGCTTTTTCTCCGGTCTTACAGATTCCTGATCATAATATTGTAGTCTCACCCTGAAACTTACAATTGAGTTTTACAATCTTGTTAGCGTTTTCTTAGATAACATGATTTAAGAAGGTGAATATTAGAATTATAGTTTTAAATCTAATTTTATATTGGGTTTCTCTCTTAGGGAAATAACCGAGCGATTTTCTTACGACGGTATTACCCTACCAACAACCTATTTTTGTTGACTTTCCAAAACAGATTGTTAAGATTCATCATCTGTTAATCGTAGGTTAAAAAGATCATTCAGTTTTCATCATCTTTTTAACCTACGATCGTCCCTAATGGTATCTAGTCGTTATTCTAAAATGGTCCCTCACCCGCTGCGCCTTCCGCTTGTCAGCCCTCTGGTTCTGGTGGTAGATCCGGGAGAAGTTGGAGACGATGACGGGCACGGGCAGCGCGATGACCAGCACTCCGGAGAGGGAGCACACGCCCCCCACGATCTTCCCCGCGATGGTCCCAGGGACCATGTCACCGTAGCTGGAACGAAGCGAGAGAGCGATTAGGAACAATTCAAAAGTACCTATTGACTTAACATGCATTTGCAATGATTTCATACAGTAGTGGTGTTTCTAATACAGGGTGTTAAAACAGTCACTACCTTTGGGATATGATTTACTACCTTTTATTAATTTAAAAAATGATGAAATAATGTATTCTTATCTTTACAAAAAATTTATACCTATATAAGAAAAAAAAATTTCGTTTCTTGCGACTAATAAAACATAAATTGTAAAAAGTAAAATATTTTTTTTAGTTTCTGACAAAAACAAACAATTCCAGAATGAGAAAAGATAGTATATTCATATCTTCAAGTTATTATAACTGGTCTTTACATCCCATATATTTTTCCTATCTACAACTATTAGTTTAATAGGCAATTCGTATGGCTATCTGTCTGTTTCATCAATTTCGCGGCAGAACGACCTAGAAAGTTCTTTTGGCGTTTTACGGTTACCAAAATAATCGCAGTCATAAAAAATATAGGTTACACAACCAAAACACCTATTCCAAATTTAAATATTTAAATATTATAGTGTTATGGATCCTGCACTTTTTTTCTTTATTTATCTATAGGCAGGTATAGGAATCGACAATGCCAGCCTTATTAAAAACAAAAAATATGTATTATACGAACGATGTACAACAGAGTATTCGTAACTTTATCGAATGGAATTATATGCGTGGGCATATGATGTTAATAATTACAATTATCTTCCGACAAATATCCGAATTCGGAGTTGACAATTGTTAGTGGTAATCCCTCAGAAAGGTGGGGTTAGCACTAACAAGGAATGACGTGCGTAAGGTCGCTACGCAATATGTCAGTCTAATACAAAGCGCGTTAGTAAAAAACCTGCATAGTGAGTAAACTCTAAGCAGTAGCTTAAAATTTTACGTGTAATATTTTTTTAATATTATATTATACCTAAGAATGTTGATTTTCTCAATTTTTTTTATCTGTGCTAGGTATATGATGATGATTTGTATCAAATTGCAAGATTCCAAGTTCACGGGAAGTAGAAGAGTTCAAAAATGTGGAATATTTCGGAATATTTGACGACCTCCGTAACGCAGTGGTTCAGCGCGTTGACGCTCGACCGAGAGGTTGCGGGTTCGAATCCCGCCGAGGGAACAAAAAGTTTTCAATGTTCCTGGGTCATGGATGTGTATTAAATTTGTGTATTAAAATAATAAAAATCTTATATATGTGTACAGTACAAAAGTATTAAATATATATTTCCGTTGTCTGGTACCTGTAACACAAGATCTTCGGATACTTAGCACAGGGCCAGATTGACGTGGTGTGAAGCATCTATATATTATTATTATTATTATTATTATTATATTATAAACAAAATCTTTTGATTGGGTTGGCTAAGAAGTTTGATTTTTTCACAGCGCCAAAGAGCAGTAGACCTGAGTATGTGATATGAATTTCAACTTGATGTTGAGTTCCTGTGAAAAAGAGTCTTAGGCCGTGTTTCACCAAGCAATGTTAAAGCTAACGCCATGTAAAATACCATGCCATGCCATGCCATCTCATTCATTGACAGGAAATACGAGAGGAATAACATGATATTTAACATGGCGTTAACTTTAACATTGCTTGGTGAAACACAACCTTAACCGACAGTCGGACAACAAAATCCGTTTTTTGAGATACAGAACGTTAAAAACAAGTTAGGTGTTGAAAATAAGCCCATAGCTTAGTTCCTCGATAGCATGGAACTAGCGAAAAACTTGTATATATTTGAGTTGACTTTCATTACTCTTTATGACCCCATCCGCCATTACCGCCCCTTCATAAATCCCCATACACACCCCTCCCATACCCCATATTAACAGCGGAATGCACAATATATCGCCGGCGCCTTTCAAAAATGAGAATGCTCGGAGAAGAAAAGGTGTAAAATAAATGAGTGATAATACTTTAGTATGTGCTATACAGTAGAGTTTACTGTGAAGGTACCAGCGCTGAAATATTTACTTTTGACTTCCGTGTTTCCATGAGAATTGCCCCAACATCATAAATTTGCCCATACAATAAGTAAAAAAGTACCTCTTTCAACGCTGGTACTTTCACAGTAAACTCTATACGGCCTGTACAAACTATAAGTATGAGAATTATTACTCCTCTGCCTGCGTAATTATACCAAAAAGGGGTACAGAGTTATTCTTCTCGTATAGCGTTTATTCTTAATTGCAATTATAATAATAAATAATATCTATGGATTCACACCACGTCAATCTAGCCCTGTGCAAGGTATCCGAAGAACTTGTGTTACAGGTACCAGACAACGGAAATATATTTAATACTTTTATACTATACATAATTACATATATTTAAGATTTTTATTATATTATACACAAATTGACCCGGGAACATTGAAAACTATTTGTTCCCTCGGCAGGATTCGAACCCGTGACCTCTCGCTCGAACCAGGCGTTAAACCACTGCGCTACGGAGGTCGTCAATTCGTAAGTTAAGTTAATGTGAAGTAGTAAACAAAGTTTAAAATAGGGCCAACCTCAAAACATTCTCAACCTCTAAAGGCCTAAGTCAACACTTCTCTCATCATAGATTATAGTGTTTTGCAGCCCTGAATCTTAATTACATGCAGCCCTACAGACAAAACGTATTATACTTGGCGGTAGATTACAGCATTAAATTATGTTTTCCTAGGATAGCGTTAACATAATATTCTAAATCAGTCATCTGCCATTTTCTATGGGAAATGTAACGACTGGTAAACTGTAGTAGGGATGTGACATGGACTAAAAAAATCGATTAATTTATAATAATCGATTTGTCTTATTCCATTAAAAAAAGATTTCTGTAGGTATAATCGTTTTTTTATGTTTTTTTATATTTTTTTGACCTTAGTTTATTTTCATGAGTACTTTGTATTCATAATAAATATATGTTTTTTAAGTTATATTCATCACATTATTTAGTTGAAATGAAACAAAGTTTTTACAAAAGGTTATTAGAATTAACATCAAAAGAACATTAACGACAAACCCAAATTGGAGAGCGGCAATTTTCACATAACACCGATTTACGTTATCACATTTTACATGGCAACGGCGCGGCGGTGAGTCTGTGCCGCGGCGGCAGCGGCGCCATGTGAAAGGCTCCATATACATCCTAGGCCCGTATAAATAAAACAATCTCAATCGAAACCTTTACTTGAGAACCTATTTGACAGATAAAACAAGGTTTCGATTCACTTTTAAAAATGAAGAACTTTACTTATGTTACATATTTTAATTTTTTTCTTTATTAAAACGTAAAAATAAAGATTATAAAAATATAGAATACTCTTATTTTAATGATTTTCTGTAATCTATAATATGAACATTACGTTATAAAAAGAAATTAAAGTATTATTTAACATAAGTAATCTAAAAATTTTATCTGTCAAATAGGATCTCAAGTGAGGTTGGGTTTGAGATTATTTTATTTATATTTCGCCAAATAAATAAAAAAAGGGCCCGCCTTTTTTTTTATTTGGCGAAATCCTTTATATAATATACTAGCTGACCCTTGCCCACTTCGTTGAGCATAAAAACACATGATGATGAAATTCAACTAAAAAAAAAACAACGCGGGACCGGAAACGCGGGAACCCGGAACCCGCAGCATGGGAACCCGGAACCCGCAACGCGGGAACCCGGAACCCGCAGCATGGGAACCCGGAACCCGCAACGTGGAACCCGGAACCCGCAACACGGGAACTCGGAACCCGCAACGCGGAACCCACAACGCAGAACCCGCAACGTTCACGGAAACGCTGTCGAATGGAATAAATAGTATCCTATGTCCGTCTACTTGCTCTAAGCTACTTCCTCACCAATTTTCAGCCATATCGATAAAGCCGTTGTTGAGTTATAAATAATTTAACTACCACGACTTACTTTGATACATATAGATGTATAGATTACTCCTACTAACATAAGCTAAGGCCCGGTGAATGCTATGCTCTCGTCACAGTCGGTCAAGCCGATTCGGTGACCATTAGTTAGATAACGATGATGGTGATGATGATGATGAAAAGTAGCCTAAATTAATCCTTATAACTTTAGCTATCTACCAGTGAAAGTCTCGTTAAAATCGGTCCAGCCGTTCCAGAGATTAGCCGGAGCAAAGAGACATGGCGACAGACAGACAGACATTTTTTTTTTAAATTGCATTTTCGTTTTCAGTAAATATCGTTTAATGCATATGCCTTAGATTATTAATTGGTCTCAGCGCCAAGCGACCAATTATTAATCTATGGCATATGCATTTAGAAAAACGTTGCTAATTGAAAGTTACAAAGTGACACTTAAATTTTATTTATTTGTAGGTATAGATGTATAGATTTGGAACTGACCGTCCTGATCTTGGCCCGTCTATAGGGCCGTATATTTTCTCTAATTTTCTGCTTATTTTTTTCAACATTTTCTTTCATAATAACCTTTTCATGACAATAACGAACATACCGTAAAAAAATTTGCGAACTTGGTCAAGCCGTTGTCGAAGCGCACACGATGTAAGAAATTTTGAAGGTCGTTTTTTTACACTTTGGGCTACATTTTTGGGGTTTTAGTAAGGAACCCTACTTTTTTTAACATGTAATATAGCCTATGTTCAGCGCTAGGAATGTAGCTTTCCAACGGTGAAAGAATTTATCATATTGGTTCAGTGGTTTCAGAGCCTATTCCATTCAAACAAACAAACAAACAATCAAATGTTACCTCTTTATAATATTAGTATAGAAGTATAGATATAGATATAGATATGATAATTTTAACGCAGCAGCGTCGCTGCGGTGTCGTGTGAGAACTACTCTATGATAAGTCGTACCCTATAATTTCAATGTCCGATTTTTCAGAATCACTAACTCACTTCCGGATATTTCCGTATTTCCGGACTTGTCGTGACCATTGTTCGGAATTCCGCAAATTGTTATGAACGCTTTGTTATCGCTCGGAATTTATACCCGTATAAAATATTTCTTTACTTATATGGTTATCGAAACCTCCGTGGGGTGCCAAAACCTCCCCATCAACCATCTTTACCGCGGGTGCCGTAAAAGGCACAAACAAAATCTGTCTATTTTGATGCTTCTTTGTCTTAGTAGGTATTATATAGAAACGACGTTCAGAAAACATTTATTCGTAACAATTTACTCTGAATAAAAATATTTGATTTCACTTACCCCGTTTTTCATTCGTAATTGGGATAACCCGTTTTAATATTTATAAAAATGAATTGCTATTCGTTAGTCTCGCTAAAACTCGAGAACGGCTGAACGGATTTGGCTATTTTTAGTCTTTGAATACTAGTGGAAATAGTAGGTTTAAGCGGTTTTTTATGCTCAACGAAGTGGGCACGGGTCAGCTAGTCATATATAAAAATGATTTTGCTGTTTGTTAGTCTCGCTAAAACTCGAGAACGGCTGAACGGATTTGGCTATTTTTAGTGTTTAAATATTAGTGGAAGTCTAGGGAAGGTTTAAACGGTTTTTTATGCTAAACGAAGTGGGCACGGGTCAGCTAGTCTTATATGTAAAAATGATTTTGCTTTTTGTTAGTCTCGCTAATACTCGAGAATGGCTGAACCAATTTGGATATTTTTGGGCTTGAAATGTTCGTGGAAGTCCCGGGAAGGTTTAAACGGTTTTTTTTATGCTCAGCGTTGTCGGCACGGGTCAGCTGGTTAAGTATATAGTATAGATAATAATAGACTAAGGCCGTGTTTCACCAAGCAATGTTAAAGTTAACGCCATGTTAAATATAATGTTATCCCTCTCGTATTTCCTATTAATGAATGAGATGGCATGGTATTTTAACATGGCGTTAACTTTAATATTGCTTGGTGAAACACGGCCTTAGTTTACTAGTTTTTAATTAATTATGTAATTTTTGTTGTATCTATAGTAAGTAGACAAATTTATTAAAGTTATTTAATATTTTTCATCTGACTTATATCCTTCATATACCGAAGTACACAAATAATAACGTGGAGCCCGGCGAACGTAATTATTTCCTTTTCACAATACATTTCCAGGGAAATTGTGCCGTATTTTATATTAACCCGCCTGCAGCTCCTGAACACATTCGGCTGACGAGGAAATATTGCGAGCTCGTGCCGCATATTGTCTTGTAAATTAAAAACATTTCGGGGGAATATCTTTTAGTTGTGTACGTACTGTTATAGCCGTATTATGTACGGCCGTGTTCGGTGGCTTGTTTTTGCGCTTGTAGAGCAATAATACTAAGATTTTCTATGATTTATAACTACTACTAGCTTAGCTTAGCTTAGACGCCGCGACGCCGACGCCTGATGTCGCGACGCCGATGCCCGACGTGGCGACGCCGATGCCCGACGCCCGACGCGACGCCGCGACGCCGACGCCCGACGCCGCGACGCCGACGTCTGACGTCGCGACGCCGACATCCGACATTTTGTTTCTCTACAAGCGCGGCGCGCGAAATGATGAAAATTTGAGTACTTTGAAACCTTTTTTCTTAGTACTGGTTCTATTGAAAAAGAACTCTTCGTTATGTTTATCAGTGAATTAACGGTTTATGAATTGATATTTACACACTTTATAACCATTTTCTCTTTATATATTAGTGACGCGAGTGTGAAAATTACTGATTGGCTCTCTATCTCTATCTAGAGAGCACCAAACATCTTAATGAAGCTGCTGAAGCAAATACAGATTCAAAAGCGAGTACTATATTTTTATTCTCTTTTATTTTATTAAGTTATAATATAAAAATAATTATAGCATAGAAATAACACACAATGATATTTTCATTACAGTGTACAATACAATACCTTACAGATTTTAATTAAAAGGGATTTCGAGCGCAATCTGAAGTGATTTTAATCTGCCAACATGCTCGAATATGAAATTATTATTTACAAGCTTTCAGTTATATTGCAATGTGCATTTAAATTACTTTCTTTAATCTGGTATATCAGTAATAATCTATGGCTCATTCGAAGAGACATTGTGGTCTTGCAGATAACTGGCGTAAAACGATAGTGTTATTACGATGAGGTTTTATAGGATAGCTCTGGTTTGCTAGTATACTTCTGGTATGCTAGGACAGCTCTGGTTTACTAGGATAGCTCTGGTTTACTAGGATATCTCTAGTTTGCTAGGATATCTCTTGTTTTCTAGGATATCTCTGGTTTGCTAGGATGTCTCTAGTTTGCTAGGATTGCTCTGGTTTTCTAGGATAGCTCTGGTATGCTAGGATATCTCAAGTTTGCTAGGATTTCTCTAGTTTAATAGGATAGATCTGGTTTGCTAGGATAGCTCTGGTTTACTAGGATAGCTCTGGTTTGCTAGGATATCTCTAGTTTGCTAGGATATCTCTGGTTTGCTAGGATATCTCTAGTTTGCTAGGATTGCTCTAGTTTGCTACAATAGCTCTGGTTTGCTAGGATAGCTCTGGTTTGCTAGAATATCTCTAGTTTGCTAGGATATCTCTAGTTTGCTAGGATTGCTCTAGTTTGCTAGAATAGCTCTGGTTTGCTAGGATAGCTCTGGTTCGCAAGAATAGCTCTAGTTTTATAGGATAGAGTAGTCATGTAGTGGCCGTAACGCAGCGGTGAATGAACAATAATCAATCATGATTCATTTTTTCATCATCATAATTACCGCTGTTTTTAAACTGAAAAATTTTTTGGAGTTTGACGTGTCTGGTTGTGATTTAACCTGATCGAAAGTGTTCTTAGTATTAATCTTTTTATAATCTTATCTCGAGGTCAACAGTTCGCTTATTTCTTGGCAATTTAGAGGTGCCTTAACTTTTTTATTTATTTATTCAAATAAAAATTACCAATGTATGGAAAGAAGGGATGGTTACCTGAGACACAAGAACCTCCTTCATTAAAGTTGGTGTAGCGAAGGTCCCACACTAATTGGATTCGCTTCATGAGATAACGACGTTCAGAGATTGGAATTAAACCTCAAAGTTTGAACGGAGCTCCTGTGGAGGCATCTGCGCAGCCTACCGGCGGTGTTAGCCCATCAATGCCGTGTCCCATTGAAAATCGAAAACACTATGTCGGTGGCTCATTTCATTGAAACCAGGCCAGCTACGCAGGAGTTATTTTATAGTGCCCAAGTATGTGCTCAATACACAGAAGCACCCTCTTTTCTTTTTACTCTCATAACTCAGTGGGACGGTAAACCGACACGACTGGCGAGAGAACAGGCGCAGGACCGACTTTTTACATGCCCATCCGACGCATGGATCATCTTTCTTGTCAGACAATCAGGTGATCAGCCTGCATTGTCCTAACCAAACCTGAAAACAACCATTTTTTATTGTTCCAACGCGGGAATCGCACCCGTGACCTCGGGGTCGAGAGCGAAGTTCTGAACCACTAGACCACGGAGGCGATAAAACACTGGTACCGTCATCGAACAGATAATCCGCACAATGCCTCACGGCATAATATGAGCACGGCTCGTCCATGATGATTAAGATGCCGTCACTTACTGGACGATAGTATATTGTGTTCAATATTGATATTTAATATTTATATATTATAATAAATAAGTTAATATTTTGTGAGGGGGGGCCTGGGGTACCAATATACAGACTTTGGCTTAGTTTGGGCTCCACGTCTCCCACAAATTGCTCTTGTAATTTTTGGGAGAAATAAACTACTAGATCTACTATTATTGTGTTGTGGGCTAAAATATCTACTCACTAAATCACTCACTTCTTTCTTTCAATATACTTTATGCTGTGTTTTATGTATTTACTAGTGAGAAATAAACTTACTTTTTATTAACACTATTTCCCCGTAGCTTGACCCCTTTCTAGACATGTCTCGACATGACTCATGTTGTAATAGGGCGTGTTGTTTAGGTGTTGTGTTGTTTACGCTGCGAGCGGCGCCGCAGATCAAACGCCGTCGATTTTTACTGTGTTTAGTTGTTTACGTCGTGCTTCCTGCGAGACGTCGACAGGTGGGCTTTTCATCATCAGCAGAAGTTTTCATTCACTATCAATCGTGAGTTCGGTTTTCGACTCTATTGCCGTAAGTTCTTTTTGATGTTTTCAGATTTCGGTTAGTATGTATATTGTATAGTCGTAGCCTAATTGGGTGATTACACAGTACTAGATGTTTTCCACTACTTCGTACACGAAAAAAGAATTCCCGCGAATCGTACCTTTTTCTACAGTAAAATGTAGCCTACCATCCCATACAATCTATCTTTTTCCGGAGTTTCCGGAATTTCGAAGGACTTCACTCTTTGCCAGTCGCATTGCCAGTATTAGGGTGATATGTTTTCTAGTACTAGGTTGTGTCTCTGTTATATATCTACTTTGTGCCTGTGTTAGACTGCATGCTCGCGATAAGTCGCCATTTCGTCCATAATACGATAAGTAATTTATGTGAGTTGCCAAGTCAAAAAATGCTTTACGCGGCCTTCTTCTTTTCAAACTATATTCGGCTTCATATATGAACCCTGAATCACCCTGTATAATATAAAAAAAATAAACTGCCTCATAATACTTCTAATGTAGTGAGCGCGTTGTGAAAATTATTAACTTTATTTAACCATTGGAAGTTAAAAACTACAATTACTCATAGCCAGCTCTGTTGAATTGGTCGTTTACTCGACTGAGGTAAGGGCGCGTGTACATTGGGCGTATGAATAAATTAAAATATGTAGAACCTTTTTTTATTTTGTATTTTTGAGGGTCCCCCAGGGGTATGTGGGACTCCCGGCTCGCTACGGCCGATGTACCCACTAAAACCACTTGTGGATTGCCATCACACGTTGAGATGGAAGGAGTGCCTTGGATCTGGCAAACACAGGCCACGCAAAATATGTAAACACTCTGCCATATCAGTTTATAATGAAATATAATATTATTGTAGATAATAAAGCTTTCAATCGTTCCAATGGTGAATAATTTTTTTAATCCGTCCCATTTGAACAACTTTGAATTTATTACTAACTAAAATACTCAAATACAAATCTTTTCTCTTTATCAACAAGATAAAAAACTTAGTAACTCCCTCATTGTCTAAGTAAGAACACTTAACAAAAAAAGTAGTTCAAAATCGCGTCATCCATTTGGGATCTACGATGCTTCAGACATACAGACACGTCAAACAACCCTCTGTTTTCGACGGAGGTCAAAATCTTTGATAAAACAAAGTAACTTGTGTAACAATTTTGTTCCATAACTATAAGCACACGGTATAGTAATGAAAACATTGTAACTTTTCCCATCGACAAGATATAGGAGACAGTTGGAACTTTAATATTAGTATACTTAGTAGATACCTTAAACAACAACATATATCTTAGTGCTAACGGCTTGTTAAAATACCATCCCTTCTCATTCCTTGACAGGAAATACGAGTGGGATATCATCATATTAAATTAAGGATTAACTTTAACATGTGTTGGTGAAATTGGCACTAACCCCCGTTTTTCGAACGCTATTCAAATATCAAGTAACATGGCATTCAAAGTCAAAGTCAAAGTCAAAAATTTTTATTCAGAATAAATTTTACAAAAATGTTTCTATATGATGCCTACCACCAGTTCGGGAACTAGCCCAGCGAGAAGAACCGGCGTAAGAAACTCGCATTGGGCCACCTTTTACCAAAAAGATGGAAAATTTCTCTTTTAAAAAAAAATAGGTAAGTATAATATAATATATACAAATACGTTTACATACAAAAATAGTCAATACTACAACAATTAACAAAAAATCAAATCAACCACCCATATTGAACGCTGATTGGTGGAATATTATCAGACATAAAGTAACGCACAGATATTTTACCAACGCTGACGTTCAATATAGGTTGTTGATTTGAATGCCGTGATCATAGCCTACTATCCCATACAAACTATCTTCAATACAAAACATTGCAATAGATGTCACTACTATTTCTTCTTCTAACTTAAGAACTTCGATCTTGTCGGTGGAGTTTTCTCCATTCCTCTCTGCACTCCGCCCTTCTCTTGACCTCCTGATACGACACGACCATCACTTTCTCCTTCACCTGGTCCATAAAAGTTCTTCTCGGCCTTCCGCGTTTTCTTCTACCTTCTATCTTTCCTTAAATTATTCCTCTAATAAAGTTGTCGTGCCGTATCAAGTGGCCTAACATCTTTCCTCTTCTGTTCTCGATGGTTTTTAGTATCTCTCTCTTTTTTACTAACTCCAAAATTTCTTCATTACTACTACTATTATCGTTTGTAAATTATAAAATGTAAATATGCCGAATTAAGTACAAATATTGAAATTAAAATAGAGACAAGCATATTTTTAAGCAAAACATCACATTACGCTAAATTCAACTCTTTAATTAAGAAGAAAATACGAAACGAAATTAGTTTCCGGAATGTGCCTGGACTTCACCCTTTGCCAATCGCATTGCCAGTATTAGGGTGATACCATTTTCTAGTACTAGGTCGTGTCTCTGTTATATATCTACTTTGTGGCCGTGATAGTTGATCATTCATTGGAATAGAGCTAGAGAAACGGGTGGGGGGGGGGGTTAATCTACTAAAACAAATTCACATTAGCATACATAGCCTAACAGACCTTGGCTATAATGTGGACGCGCCCTAACTTCCACTTGTGAAACTCCAGTGCCACTACAGTACGGCGCCATACAACTAATACATAATACGTACTTGTTTATACGTTCATTTTGTATGATTTTGTTTTTTCATTTATGAATGTTTTCAGTTCAGCGCTCGTATTACTTTGGAAATACATATTTTTCGATGCTGCCATACGAAAACCGTCGAACTTTTTTAACCCGGCAATAACATTTTATAAGTTTGTGTTTGCATATGACAACCTAGCAGCAAAACGGATGAACCGATTTTGATCTAGTTTTCTTTGTTTGAAAGCTAACATCGCGAGTGTTCTAAAATTCATCATCATTAGTTCGCTTACTGCTCGATACTATTTTTATTTTCACCAGATTTTTATGCTAAAATTATACACATAATTTATGGTAATGAAGCAGCAAACTTTAATTTTAGGCTCCTCGAATATCTATTTTTGTTTGAATCTACAGTGAAACGAAAATAGACAATTTCAAACAAGTATCCATAAATACAAGTTTACTAGTTTGATGAAGCAAGACCTAACCTGTTCTAGATCATACTTTATGTGTTTACAGCTGGATGCGTCGGTGCAGGCGGCCGCCAAGTACGGCACAGGTCGACAGTTGGTAAATGATGACCTGCGTAGCGCAGTGGTTGAACATATTGGTGCTCAGGAGGTCGCGGGTTCGAATCCCGGAAGGAACAAAAAGTTTTCCGTGTTCCAGAGTAGATGTGTACAACAATGAATTGCTGTTCGTTAGTCTCGCTAAAACTCGAGAACGGCTGATGAACCGATTGGGCTATTTTTAGTCTTGAAGTATATAATAAGAAGTCCCGTGAAGATTTAAACGGTTTGTATGCTCAACAGAGTGGGCACGGATCAGCTAGTACAACTACTTAAACTGACGACCTGCATAGCGCAGTGGTTGAGCATGTTGGTGCTCGGGAGGACGCGGGTTCGAATCCCGGAGGGACCAAAAAGTTTTTCGTGTGTCATAGATGTGTGTAATATAATTAAATCTTAAATATGTTTCCGTTATCCGGTCCCCGTAACACAAGTTCTTCTGATACTTAGTACGGGGACATAGATATTTTTATTTATTTGCCTAAAACTTAAAAGTTTTGAAACTTACCCCAATTCTTATTTTAGATTTCGCTCATCTTTTTGATTTTCTGCGAAATGAGTCCACAAGTGAATAAATTTAATATTTATTCTTAATTACCTACGTACTCCGGTGTCCCCAACATGATTTTTTTAAACAAAAATTTTGGTAGCAGTTGGCCGTTAAGTATCTCAAAGCCATCGAGTAGCCAAAACACTAACTTTTATTTATACATCAATAAAAATCTGAAAAAAATAGGGGTCTCCCATTTAAAACGCGTGATTTTTATGCCGTTATAAGCGGAACCCTTCACCCAACTCGCACTTGGCCGGTTATTTTCTGTTTATTATTATAAATCCTAAATAAACCATATTATGTCTTGTTTTGAGGATTTACCATCGCTATTATCACTTCGAAGTTCGAAATCAAAATGTATGGGAATAGACATAAGTTTCGGTAATGACAATCGAACGAAACTTAGCTTACGTAAAACTCCATACATTTTGTTTTCGATATTCGTAAGTGATATTATAGATGTTGAATCTAGAGCATGGTCAGGTTTCAATGAAATCGGCCATCAGCACTACAATCTATGCAGGAAGCAATCTATAGGTACTAAAAATATTATAAAGCGGAAGAGTTTGTTTGTTTGTTTAAACGCGCTAATCTCAGGAACTACAGGTCCGATTTGAAAAATTCTTTTTTTGTTGAATAGTCCATATATTAGAGGAAGGCTTTAGGCTAAATAACATTACGCTGCGACCAATAGGACCGAAGCGTCAGTGAGAAATGTTGTAAAAACAGGGAAAATAAATTACATTTGGGGACTTTCATTGCGTGTGCCGCATATACGGTTTAAGTCATTTAAAAAACCACGCGAATGAAGTCGCGGGAACAGCTAGTATTATTATAAAATGTGTATTTAATTCATGAACTCTAAATATTTTTTAAACATCTTTGGCCTTGTATCGGAACTAAACTAGTTTTGGGTTTAATTTCGTAAAAATCAATGATTCACTTAACCTTGCTTAAGTGGGATTAAAATTTGTGACTGTTTTGCACACAATTATTGGTGGTGGGTTAAGATTTTATAGCCCAAGCAGGAACAATTAGCGAAAAAGTATTCGTGTCTTCATCGATGTAATGTCAAACAATTTTCATACGGGTAAGTTTCTTACGCCGGTTCTTCTCAGCGGGTTAGGGTTGAACCGATAGTAGGTAATCTTGTTTGTTGATTTTCAGAAAATATATAGTTAGTTTCATTTGAAATAAATGTTTTTTATTTTTATTTATTTTTTAGTTTTTTCAAATAGTGTTTCGGTATAATTTCGCAAAATCAGACAAATGATAAAAGATGATGTGATACTGTATAATAGTAAAAGCATAATATTTATATTTAATTTAAAATATGTGTATTGTGTAGGTACCTATAAGGTAACAGTTTTTAATTAAACAATTTCAAAAATCAAAAACTGTTCTACTGCCGCCATTGCAATAGTTCGATCGCTTACATCGTAGTGTCGATTCTCAACAAATATCGTTACATTTTTTTGCACGAAGAACTTCTTACGCTAACCCCCGCATTCTGAAAGGCTGATCAAATTGTCGATTAGCTAACATTTGAGTTAACAAGCCATTCTGAACGCATATTGGTGAACACCACTCGCAACAACTTCACTCACTCACTACGTTCACTATTGATTAACGATTTGATCAGCCTTTCAAAAATCTGTGGTAATTGCTATTATATTATTTTGTACAAGAACAATATTATTATGTATCTATCTAAATAAATAATATTAAAGTGACAACGAAACTGTCGATTGGGCTAACGATAAAGAATTAAAGCTAAGAACATTCTCGATGCCATAAGCTATCAAACTAGATCAAAATCGGGTAATCCGTTGATCTACATTGCCACGTCAAACTAACACCACCTATTTTCGTCAGAGGTTTAAAACGTATTTAAATATTTTCTAATTTCAGTGACGCACTTAACTCAAAAGGCTAAATAGTTCGAGGTCAGATTTACTAGCAGCGATACCGTCGCCGCCCGCCGCGAGCTCCCATAACTCATATGTCCCTAGTACTTTCTACTGCTTATTACTAATTTAATCGTTTCGAGCATTTGACTTGTTTATGATCTGTAAGCCTGTTACATAGAGGGGTTGTAACTTGTAATTTATATTAAAAGCTGTTTCTACTTTATATCGCCTCCGTGGTCTAGTGGTTCAGAGCTTCGCTCTCGACCCGGAGGTCGTGGGTTCGATTCCCGCGTTGGAACAACAAATAATGTTGTTTTCAAGTTTGGTTAGGACAATTCAGGCTGATCACCTGATTGTCTGACAAGAAAGATGATCCATGCGTCGGATGGGCATGTAAAAAGTCGGTCCTGCGCCTGATCTCTCGCTAGTCGTGTCGGTTTACCGTCCCACTGGGTTATGAGAGTAAAAGGAAGAGAGAGTGATTCTGTGTATTGCGCACACACTTGGGCACTATAAAATAACTCCTGCGTAGCTGGCCTGGTTTCAATGAAATCGGCTACCGACATCGAAATCGGTGAGGGGAGCTATTATTATTATTATATTATTATTATCTTTCTACTATTACTTATACATTTTTTTGCCGTAAATGTGTTATGTGTTAATCCACGGTGTCACCTAACTTCTTACCATCTATTAGTGTGATATATTTTAAATTTGTAAAGCAAGATAATTTATGTAGGTATACAATAATAATTATGATAAACAATATCGACTAATTTCGAATGGTTAAATAATACCGAAAGTTTTTTTCTAATATACAAGCCGGTTCGAATCTCGACTAGGAAAATTGATTTATTAAAATTTCAATCAGTTTTAGTGAAATCAAAATCGAGATCGCATTAATCTGTATTCTTAGCCCACCGTACCGTTTTTAAAAATTCACCCAGTCCTTTTTTTCAATCAGTTTTAGTTGAATCAAAATCTAGCTCGCTGTAATCTGTATTTCTCGTCCGATTATCGACGTACGATTTTTTAAAATTCACTCCGAACTTTAAATAAATTGATAGCACTCAATACAAAAATGTTTTATCCATCGAGGGGCACTTCAGCTTTACAAACGAATGCGTTTTGTAGATGGCAAGTGAAACTCAAGGGCTCTTTTAAAAAAAATTAAATGACATTATGAAAAAAATACTTAGATAGGTAAAAAATAGAATATTCCATTATCTAAGTATTTTTTACTGTTTGTATGAGATGCGCGTTGTACTAGTTCAACGCGCGTTACCTACTAGTAAAACAGTCTTATACAGGTTAGAAATAATATGAATTTTATCAGTCGAGAGAGAGAAATAATCAGCAGCTTTGATTCAGATTCGATCGTGCCGTATCTCCGACTAAATTGACGCTTGTTTGTTTTAATTTTCAGTCGATCGATATGGTCGGGAGTACAAAAAGTTACGATTTAACAATTTTCTTTATCCTGATTAGTTTCAAAGTAATTCATCAAATAAAACACCAAAAAGCCGTTGAGATTGAACGGATTCGATTTTCGATTGTGTCGGGAGTACCTAAGCCTGCTATTCTTTTCAGTATGAATATGACCGACTTTTAGAATGACTCAGTAGCGAACACATTTGTGCTTAGTAACATTTTTGTCATAAAGAGTACACCAATGACTAAAAAATCAAATGGACTGGGCATAAACGTAAAATATACGAGCCAGAAACTATTAAACGAAACAGCATCAAAATGCCGGATTGACATATGTATAGTGCTGTAGTGTCTTAGTTTGTCATTGTCTCTTTTACTATTTAATAACGTATTTTTAACTACAAACTAATAAACCACTAAATAGGACTTTAATTTTAAAAAATAATGTTAACAATACACGAGTTTGACACTTGTAGTACTGGCGGAATCAATACACTAAAATGGCGGCCTGGAAAAAACTTGCTCCGAAAGGAACATCATCGTTTACATACAAACAGACTATTAAAACAAGTCCATACGATGTTTTTTTTTACCAAATGTAAAATTTTTTTTTTTTACTTTTTACCTTATGTTATTTTTTTATCGCAAGACTAACGACAAAGCAAAAAATAAAAATTATAATGAAATTATTGTAAAAAAATAAAATAAAAAACTACATTTCTAGTACGAGAAAAGGTAGTATTGACGACCTCCGTAGCGCAGTGGTGGAGCGCGTTGGGTGGTCGAACGAGAGGTCGCGGGTTCGAATCCCGCCGAGGGAACAAAAAGTTTTCAATGTTCCTGGGTCATGGATGTGTATTAAAGGAGATTGCCCATTTATGGTTTCGTTTTGTTCTAGAATAAAAGTCGTGTTAAAAATTATTACTTGTATTAAAATAAAAACTTCAAAGATTTGAGCCGTAACTTCGCCGGATTAAAAAGATTGAATAAATAAGTCACTAAACATTTTTTCCGTTGCTTTACGCTTTATGACATGTTTTCCTTAGTTGCCAGTAAAAAAAACGATTACGCTGAAAAATCGATGTTTTTTGAGCATAATTATTTATTTACAATTCGGAACAACATTCCATGTTTCAATGTGGGAATCGAATCTAGAATATTAAACAATTAAAGAACGAATAATAATAAATAAATATGTTAATAATTTAATGTAATAAAACAATTAAAAACTAAACCGATTGTTGGTAGCGAATAATCGATATCTAAATATCACCTGAATGGCAACACTTCGAAGACGATTTGACAATTATTACTGTTTTATGTCATTCACTGACGTTTGTTTACAAGTTGTGACTTGCGTTAGCTTTGAATTTGCTTATGTTGTTTTTCTACTGTGTGTTGAGTTCGTTCGTGCGTTCATGTGGACATTTATTATCATAATGTAATAAATGCAGATGAATGCAGACAGAATGTTCTACGTGTCTAGGTATCCCCAACGTAGGTTAGTTGGTTGTAAAAACTAAAAATGCCAACTAAAGAGTATAACCTCTTACCTTCGTTACTGTTTTACCGACAATTCCGGCGACTTAGACTTTTATTGTTTTCAGTACTTGAACAAGCGTTAAAAACCCTACAAAATGAGGAATGTGACGTCACGATACATTAAGATACAGTTTGAAACGGAGTTCCATACATTAATGGGCATTCTCCTTTGTGTGTAATAGGTATAATAAAAATCTTAAATATATGTATAGTATAAAAGTATTAAATATATTTCCGTTGTCTGGTACCTGTAACACAAGTTCTTCGGATACTTAGCACAGGGCCAGATTGACGTGGTGTGAAGCGTCCATAGATATTATTATTATTATTATTTAGAATGAATCGTTGTCTCGGCTATTTGCCGGATGAATGACTCAGGTACGGGCTGATGCCAAGTATCCTGATTCGTGATAAGTGAAAACAAGTGGTATGATTGAGACGTAGAGAAAGATGAGGAGGGGTTAAGAAAACGACGAACTAATGAGCAGGTATCGATGACAATGGACTTTTGCATCTGGATGTATGTATTTTTATTAAGATCTAGTGATTTCAGAGCAGCAGTAAGGGTTTTAGGGATGACAGCGATCGAAGAGATGATAATGGGTATGATTTTTACAGTTTCTTGGCGCCACATTTATTTTATTTCGTCTGCGAGAGGTATGTATTTTTGGATTTTTTCGTTGTGTTTTTGTTTCAGATTATTGGTGTTCGGGACAGGTATCTACAAGGTAAGTAATTTTTTCAGATTTTATTGTTAGGGTTATATAAGGTCTGTTACTTAGGATGGTGCGGTCTGTGACTATTTCTCGATCCCAATATAGTTTAGCGTTATTGTTTTCCAGGACATTGCACGGTTTATATTTGTAATAAGGTGTATGATTGTCTATTAGTTTATATTTAATGGCTAGCAATTGATGTATATGTTTGGCTACATTGTCGTGACGGTGCGTGTATTCTTTGTTGGCAAGTGAACTGCATCCTCCGGTGATATGGTCTATTGTTTCAGTTTGGCGGCACAATCTACATTTATCTGTATCTATATTTTCTTTAAGTATGTATTTTGTATAATTACGGGTTTTGATTATTTGATCCTGAATAGCAACGAAAAAGCCTTCTGTCTCGCTGTATATATTTCCTCTTGTCAGCCAACTGAAGGATGCAACTTGGTCTATATGGTCTTGTTCTAATTAGTTTGGGAATTTTCCATGTAGTGTTTTGCCTTTCCATTTGGCTATTTTATCAGAGTCTTTTACTATTTTATGTTTTGGATTAAATTGTCTATTGTTATTATTATTTTATACAAATAGAAGTCTCGGCATTATGCCGGGTAAATGATCCAGGTACGGGCGTGTGCCAAGTATAGGATTCATATTTTATGAAAAAAGAGTTATGATTGTGGTGAATTAGTGAATGAAGACGAAGGGTTCATGAAAAGACGAACTATGGAACTGGTATCAATGACGACGGACTTCTGCATTTGTATGTATGTATTTTTATGAAGGTCTATTGTTTTCAGTGCTGCGGTGAGAGTTTTGGTGATGACGCCGGTCGAAGATATAATGATAGGTATGATTTTTACAGATTCCTGGCGCCACATTTGTTTTATTTCGTCAGCTAGAGGTATGTATTTTTGAATCTTTTCACTATGTTTTTGTTTCAGGTTGTTTGTGTTCGGAACGGCTATGTCTATAAGGTAGCTGATTTTTTCAGGTTTTATTGTTAATGTTATATCCGGTCTGTTACTAAGGATGGTGCGATCTGTAACTTTATTATTATTATTTATTATTATTATTATAATATCCTAAAGTTAAAGTGACTGTTCTTTTTAAACCCGTAATAACATGAATTTCCACTAAGAACCTAAATCAATGAAATATGTTGTGTTACAGGTAACATCTATACTAATATTATAAAGCGGAAGAGTTTGTTTGTTTAAACGCGCTAATCTCAGGAACTGCTGGTCTGAATTGAAAAAAAATTTTTTTGTTGGATAGTCCATTTATAGAGGAAGGCTTTTAGTCTATATAAAATTGCGCTGCGACCAATGGGAGCGAAGCGTCAGTGAGAAATTTTGCAAAAACGGGGAAATATTTCACAATTTGGGGACTTTTATTGCGTGCTTTTCATAAACGGTTTTAGTCACTCAATAACCACGCGAACGAAGTTGCGGGCACAGCTAGTAATATATATATGCGGAGTCTGTATTCTTTGGCAGCGGATGCGAGTTGAAAAAACACAAACGACAGTTTAATACAGTTGAGAAGTTGCCAGTTACCTGATGCTGAAACTTTTACTTTCCGCTGAGTTTCTTATCGAACGGATGGGTTTTAAACACGCCAAACTTAGATACGAGATATACAGGCTCATATTTCTATTTATATAGTATACCTACTAGCTAACCCGTGCCCACTTTGTTGAGCATGGAAACTGTGTAAACAATATTTCAAGACCAAAAATAGCCGAATCAGTTCAGCTGATCTCGAATTTTAGTGAGACTAACGAACAGCGATTGATTTTTATATAACCCATGTTACTCAGTGATAATGTAGCTTTCTAATGAAAAAAGAATTATTAAAATCGGTCCAGTACTTTTTGAGTTAAGTCCTTACATACAAAAATACAACCTTTATAATATTAGTGTAGATGTAGATGTAGATAATTAGGTTCTTCTCAGCGGGTTAGGGTTGGACCGGTGGTAGCTTGTTTTTCTTGTTGACTTTCCGAAAATAGCTTGTTAAGTTTCATTTGGAAATAAAAGGTTTTCTTATTTTTAATTTTTTTATTACCCTATCTATATACAAGTTGTAATATAAATTAGTGTCAATACTTTGGGGTGTGTATGGGAGCTGTATATATAGTTTACTGTGGAAGTACCAGCGCTGAAATACTTTCATGTTTGTATGACATCATACATTTTCCCATACATTTTTTTTTAAAGTAGTACCTCTTTCAGCGCTGGTACTTTCTCAGTAAACTCTATTCACGGGACATACACACGCCCTAAAGTATTATCACTTATTAATTTTATAGTATATTGCTGTATAGTTTCCTGTGCAGTACCAGTGAAAGAATTACTTTTTTTAAATTATTTTATGGGCAAATTTATGATGTTTTGGCATTTCTCATACAAACATGAAAGTCAAATGTAAGTCTTTCAGCCCTTTTTACAGTATACTACTCTATGTAGAAGGCACATACACACCCGAAAGTAAAATATTAAAACAATAATTACAAATTTGAAAATATATATAATACAAATTTTTTTACACCATGTATAGCTCAAGACAGTAAATAATGCTAGCAATAGCAATGAGCTATAGCTCTAAGCTGTTTATACACAATAAAAATATATATATAGCCTATGTTACTCGCGGCTTCATTACAAATCTATCGACACTTCATTTATTAAAATCGGATCAGTAGTTTAGCTGCCGGAAGTGAATAATATTTTGGCTGTCTATGTATGTGTGTATGACACATACATAGTCAGCCAAAATAACTACCCTTCATTTTGACTTCGCCGAAGTTGGGTAACAATACACAGTCTATAAGATTGTTGTTTGTATTTATTTATTAAGCCGTTAGTGTATTTTAGGGTCATTCATTTATTACGTAAGACTATTTTTTTCCAAATTAAACCATGACCTATTATACCTATTATTGTTGAAGTGAAAACTTCTTTGGCGGCGTTGTGCACTTTTTGGGATGGGTAATAATGTTAAACTCGCATTAGGACACGTGACATGATCAAAAATTCGTAATACGGTGTGAGAGTAGAGGGCCACCACCGATGCGATGACGTAGAAGAGGAAGTATTATCCCCCTCTCTTTCTACCGCGCACCGAAATTGTATGCCCTCTCCTGCTATTTCGTTTATCACTTCTGCCGGCACTCCCGTAGTACAGCCATTTTTTTTCTATTACGATGACCCAAAATACTAAGCGTCTTACGTAATAAAGGAATGGCCCTAATACAAAGACACGTTAAAGTATATAATATTGAAGAATCTAATGAACTGCACTGTGTATGATGCTTCATAAAACCACCGTAAATCATAGTGCGACTGCTCGACAGGCGAGTGGCTGTATTTCACCGCGATGTTTATTGTTCCAGTGTTAAATATTTACGAGCGAGTTACGGAGATATTTCCGACCGAGCAGACGTTTATGTTTGACACATTTAGGATGGTATCTGTGTACTGGTGAAAGTGAACGTCGATTACATGTTGTGTTTCACAGTGCCAAGGTTCTCCTTCAGATGGAAGCCTAGCATGTGAAATCAAAATCAAAATATTTCATTTCCAAATGAAACTTAAGCTATTTTCGGAAACTCAACAAAAAGGCTACCGGTTCAACCCTATCAAACATGTCAAAACCCCACCTTCTTATGAAAATAGGCAGGAATTTTAATGAGGGTCTTCAAAAGGTACGGGATATGTCGTGCCCATTGGAATGGAAATGTATGAATCGCATACTTATGTTTATATTTAAAAATCCGTTCCTACTAACTTATCGGTTTCTAATAGAAATACGGCGGTGCCACTGCGTAGTATTTATATGAACAAACAAACAGACAGACCCCGAATTCTGGATCGCTGTTCAAATGTATGATCAACTAATATGGTATTAAAATAACAACCCATATTTTCTGATTGGTACAGATATTTTATAATTACATCACTTTCGCTACTAGTTAAAATTCCTCAGATAATATTGATTTAAATCGTGTGTCAACAATTTTTTTTTCTTTCTCTCTGATAATGTTCTAATCAGCGTTCAATATGGGTTGATTTAAATCACATAGTCAATCATTCATTTGAATAGCGTTCGAGAAACCGAGAGTCAGTATAATTGCATACATAGTGATACCAAGTACTCTGACACACTTTCCCAGTGAACCTCTGAACACACAGTCAGTGTAATT
Organism: Celastrina argiolus; assembly: GCA_905187575.2. Lineage (NCBI taxonomy): Eukaryota > Metazoa > Arthropoda > Insecta > Lepidoptera > Lycaenidae > Celastrina > Celastrina argiolus. The sequence goes on from LR994597.1 coordinate 14,836,669, forward strand.
ACTTGTATAATTCAATCTGATTACGTGAAGACAACATTTTTATGGATTCCATTTAACCCTTACGCCTACGCTTATTACTACAATATTACTTTGTAGTAATAAAATAGTTTATACAATAGATGGCGCTAAAACAAATTGTGTTATATTAATCTTGTTTTAATGTTGAATTTCTAAATGTTGAAGACAGATAATATAGCTTTTAACAATAAAATTTAAAAGACTAAAATATATACAATACAATACAATACAAATATACTTTATTGTGCACACAACAAGTTACAAAAAAACAAAAAAAAATATACATTACAAAAATCAGACATGCACACAAAGGCGGCCTTATTACTAGATAGCAATTTCTTCCAGACAACCTTATGGTGTTAGAGAAAACAATGCTAGAGAATGGGAGTTGCGCAAAAGTATATTTAATAAAATAAAAGTAAATAAAATAAAATAATACATAAACACAATAAATATATAATATATGTATACAATATAATATAATATATATATCTATATATATATATATATACAATAGATAAACCTACATGATATTTTAATTTATAATAATAAGTGTTAGTTACATAAGTTACGGGTTGACACAATATGATTCCAGATAATGATTTTTTATAAGAGTTTTAAAGCGATGTATAGTTTCAGCCTGCCTTATATGGATAGGTAAAGAATTCCAAAGGGAAATGGATTTTACAATGAAAGAGCAATTAAAGTATTTAGTGCGGTGGATAGGAATGTCAAGAAGAAGATTAGATATAGATCGTAGTTCCAGTCTGTCAGAGGTACGGAAGTTAAAATAACTTTTTAAATAAGTGGGACAATGGGAGTCAAATAGGATGTTATAAAGGAAGGAGAGAACACGAGAGTCACGGCGGTAGCGGATTGGCAACCACTTTAACTTGAGGCGATACTCGGAGATATGGTCAAATTTACGTAAACCGAAAACAAACCTCAAAGCCAGGTTTTGAAGGCGCTCCAATTTGTTCAGTTGTTCCTCCGTCAAGTTAGTGAAAGAAGCGTCCGCATAATCTAAATGGGAAAGGAGTAGGGATTCAGCCAAAACTACCTTAGTGGGTATCGGAAGAACATATCGTAGACGTTTTAGGGAACGCCAGGTAGAAAAAACCTTTCTACTAATCTCTTGCAATTGATGCGTCCACGATAAATGTTCATCAAAGTACACTCCCAAGTTATATATATAGATGTATTGTTTTCGATAGGGCGATGTAGATAAGCTAACAGCGCCATCTAGTTTTAGCATTGGTAACTAAACTTGCTCATTTAACTTCCATTATAAAAGTGGAGGCAGCTCTAGTTGCTATGTTTATATTATTATAAGCTATATATAGCTCTAGTTGCTATGTTTATATTATTATAAACATAGCAACTAGAGCTGCCTCCATAATACATAAGTATTACACTTATATTACTTAATGTGGGTCTGAATATATTGAAATTTATCAAAAATAGCTATAGGTAATAGTCACTTGTATCGTGTGTAAACTATGTTTATGTATTTTAGAAGCTGTAATCGGAAGCATGAGATTAAATTGTTTATCGTTAATATAAACACACACGACGCTGAAGACTGCTAGGTCGTTCACCGATAGTCTCAATCAGATGTCTAGCCTAAATCTTCTATTATTAGTTGGCCAGAGATATAACAAACTAGACTTTACCGTAACTTTGTACGCAAACAAAAATCCGATGAAGACCGTTAGAAGTATGTATCCTTCCCCACAATTTAATTCCTAATTTATTTATTCACAAGAATTCAGTACGATGGATAACATTTAAACATTATAAGCGATCTGTATATTCTACCATAACATAATGGTGTGTGATTTTTTTTTAATTTAAGCCTTATTTGTCTGTATCTCTTTAGCGGTGACTGACATTTTGCAGATGATGTATGTTTGTAGCCGTTCTAACAACATATACTACAGCCAGAATAATAATATTGATATTGAAGGAGCCCCCCCACCCCCTACGCATACAAAAAACGTTAATCAAATCAGGCGTTACTTTGCGGAAATCCACAGCATAAAATTAAATATATTATATCTAGCAATATCCCCCGAAAAATTAAAATGCCTATATGCGTAAACTCGCTCAGTTATCTGAGATAAAATAGGACCTCCTAAAATCTAATTCCAATCACGAGCTTAAAGTAAACCCTTCCCATCTAGAGTTTAAAGATATTAAATATCTCAATAACACGGATTAGTGAGATCGGAGATATCTCTCTAATATCATAAGCCATCGCCGTATCGTGAGCCCGGCTGGAGGCGCGCCAACACAACAAGTGCTTGTCAAATTGTTATTTTACCTGTTCAATTCATGGCTTATTTATAAGGCTGTGTTATAACACGGTATACACATCTTCAGTTGTAATCCATAGGTCGCTGGTTCAAATCCGGCTCGAAGGACCATGAACATATTATATTATATCAAAAATGAATTGATGTTCGTTAGTCTCGATAACATTTGAGAACGGCTGAACCGATTCGGCTATTATTGATTTTGAAATATTCGTGGAAGTCCAGGGAAGGTTTAAACGGTGTTTTTACTAATCTAGTCTACTAATAAAAACTACAGTTTTACTAGTAGATTACTGTTTATCAATAAATAGATATCCAATTCAAAAATAACTTGAACTTAATACAGCCGACATAATACAAGAAAATTACCTTCAATTTTGACATAAAATTGATATAAAAAAATCAAATATAAAATATTCATAAAACAGTAAAAGAGGTTTAAGCAATGTGTAAGCTTGTGAAGATGTTTATGACTCTTCCAATCAAAAAGTAAATTTAAAATTAAAAAAACCCCGACTTAGCGTGTAACATTCCTATCACACCAAACAAACGACCTGATGAACCGATTTCCACCAAACATAGCTAAGAACACTCTCGACTGACCTTTCAAACAAAAAAAAAATCCATTAAAATCGGATCATCCGTTTAGGAGCTACGATGCCATAGACAGACACATACACGTTTACACAGACACTTCAAACTTATAACACCCCGTCGTTTTTTCGGTTAAAAAAAGATTTATCTGGAATTATTATAATTGAAGACATAAATGGATGAAGTTTATCGCAAAAACAAAATAAACCAACTATAAACTGTCACTTAAACATTTAAGGAAGTGTAGTAACGTATTACATAAGTGCATTGATTCTAGAGACGTATCTTTAGATTAATGAACTTAATATGTTACGACTTATTCTTAAATGTTTAAGTGTCAGTTTGAACTCAAATTTCTCAGAAACAGAATTTTGCTACATATCACCTTCATTCATTCATGTCTTCTTGGTTTTTAGTACTATGATCTATTGTAAACCTGGGAAAAGTTACATAGTTCATGAGCAGCAATCTGAGCAAAATGTTTACAGAAGTTTAATCGAAAATTAATAATGATTATGTAAATAAACAATATATAAAAAAATAATATGTTAAGTATTAATAAACCAATTAATATTTCGTTTCAATATTATATTTGTAACGTGTTTCAATTATTGTTCAGTATTGTAATACATATTTTATTGCAACATTTTACTTTTTTACATGTTGTCTGCAACTTTACACGCAAAATAAAACCCTCGGCAACCGAGCATTTTGCCGCCATAAATGCACAATGTCGTTCGCCGTGGTATTCTCTATGCCTGTGCCATTTTACATCGCAAAGTACTTGGTCCCGAATTCACCAACGCATGTTAGTATTACGGCATGTTAAAATACCATGCCTTCTCATTCATTGACAGGAAATACGAGAGGGATGATATTTAATGAAGGATTAACTTTAACTTGTGTTAGCGATATTGACTTTTAGGGCGTGTTTCACCAAGAAATATTAAAGTTAATCCTTCGTTAAATATCATGTTGTTCCTCCCGTAATTGATATCAATGAATGAGAAGGCATGGTAATTTAACAAGCCGTTAGCACTAACATGCGTTGGTGAAATCGGGACTTAGGCCGTGTTTCACCAAGCAATGTTAAAGTTAACGCAATGTTAAAATACCATGCCATCTCATTCCTTGACAGGAAATATGAGAGGGATAACATAATATTTAACATGGCGTTAAATTAACGAAACACGGCCTTAGGGCGTGTTTTACCAAGCAATGTTAAAGTTAACGCCATGTTAAATATCATGTTATCCCTCTCGTATTTCCTGTCAATGAATGAGATGGCATGGTATTTTAATATGGCGTTAACTTTAACATTGCTTGGTGAATCACGGCCTTAGGGCCAGTTTCACCAAACAATGTTTGTTAAATCCTAACGAAGCATTTAGTAACAGACCTTTAAAAATCTAACATACTGTTAAACTGTTTACGTCCCTCGGTGACAATCTAACAGGGCATTAGTAAACAGAATGTTAGATGAGTGACGGCCGAAGTTTGAATACGCAATGGTTGCTGTCATGCTAGGTTTTCTCCATTATTTGACACATGACGTATTATATGTCACCTGTCAAATAATGCGACCAAATTTAACTATCATCAATTGCTTAGATTTGTGACAATACATTATTTCTTTTCATTTTACTAGGTTTATTGTCTGTCTATGAATATGAATTCTTCTTCTTATTCTTCTAACTCCCAGTAAATTAGTGATGGTTAGAGTGATTTTTTTTCACTCGAGTCACTCGGTACTAGTAACTTTCTCACTCGAATGCCACTCGAGTGAAGATAAAACTCGAGTAATTTTATTAACTCTAGTCACTCGGAATTTAAAATTGTAAACCGATTATAACAATATTAATTTTACATATAAAATAGAAAATGTAAAAGCTACTAAAAATCTAAATAAAATGTAAAAAAGCAATTCTTACACAGTCAATAAACCTCATCTACTAGCAGTCAAATTGAAAATATATAATAAATCTACTACTAAGTTCCATTCCCATTTAATTTATTCTAACAAGGTACTTTCATAAAATCCAAATATGAATAGCAGGCTTCCTCCCGACATAATCGAGAATCAAATAAGTTCGATCTCAACGGCTTTTGGTATTTTATTTGGTGGATTACTTTGAAACTAACCAGGATAAAGAAAATCGTTAGATCGTAACTTTTTTTACTCCCGACCATAGCAATCGACTGAGAATCAAAATTAACAAACGTCAATATAATGGGAAGTGAGCAGCACAATCGAATTAGAATCAAAATCGAATCAGTTTGGAGAGTAAGGCTCCTGTTTTATTATGTTCTTACTTCTTATACAATTTAGGTACCTACTCAATAAGTAAACATGCTTTAAAATTAACTTAAATCAACTCAACAAAAGAACAGAAATAATGTATTTTTAATTAATGAGATAACAAATTTTCTCTTCAATTACCTCGTAATTTGAGTCGACACGAGTCACTCGAACTCGAGTTCTCTAAAATTTTACTCGAGTGCGAGTAATATAAAAACTACTCGAATCACTCGAGTCTCATCACTACGAGTAAATAATTTTTGTAAACAAATCATGAAAACAAAGACTTCAAAACACATTACACATTATTCAAAGTGTGATAAAGCAAGAGAAATCTCTAAAGTCGACGATCGCATTGAATCAGCTCCAACAAAAATCATCTACTTCCAAGAACATTATAAGTGCGATTGGATTAAGGATTAGTAAAAAGCTGATTGCAATACTTCATGGAAATTACAGAACACAAAGATGTTGCGGATCCTTTAATTTCATTATGTACAGCTACAAGTATACACTATGGATCTAAGTGCAAACATTTTCAAAGAACATGAAACAAATTTGCTGGGTCAAGAAAAAGAGAAAGAACAGGTTGCAGATTTTACTCTAAAATAATATATTTGTCATAAGTGTTATAGATTATTAATATAAATTAGAGAATATACCTACATGCAGTGTAAAGTTACTTTAAACAAACATATTATTTTAGAACATAATATTTATAAACTTTATTATTCTACATAATATGTGTGTAACACATATTATGTAGACTTTAAGTTATTGGATTCTATTAGGTACTCTAAAAGAGACTGCTGTAAACACTAAGACTGCCTTTTTGTATAATTCCTCTTATTGCTTTATGATTGTCATATTATGTATTTTATGTAAAAATAAAGAATTTTCTGTTATATTCCATATTGGGTTAGTAAGTACAATATATTGAAACAGTTCATAGCACTTTATATAAATGTAAAACTAATCTTAAGTTCATTATCATATCATATTACATTTACTAGCTCTGACCCGTGCCCACTTTGTATAGCATAAACCGTTTAAACCTTCCCGGGACCATATACCAATTATATGTATAATTGGTCCATGCCGGGACTTCCATGAACATTTCAAGAGTGTATACATAGATACAGTGTTATTAATTTTATGACCATTTGTAAACTACATTCATGCAAATAAATAAATTTAGAAATCTTGAATTTCAATTACCTTCCTATACACTATTACTTTAAATGAATACCAAACAATTGTGTTGATATTCATGATTGTAATTGTAACTTCACTTTCTTTCAATATAGTGAAGTTACAATTGTAATTACTGAATCACTATGAAGATATTATAATACTTGGCTGTAAAAAATAGCACTCTTTTTTACCTACTTACCACCAGAAAAACTATTTTTTATCATTGAAATATAACTTTGTGAACATTTTTGGTCGCTTATGTATAGATACAGTGTTATTAATTTTATGACCTTTTGTAAACTAGATTCATGCAAATAAACAAATTTTCAAATTTTGAATTTCAATTACCTACCTATACACTATTACTTTAAATTAATACCAAACAATTGTGTTGATATTCATGATTGTAATTATTGAAATAAAGTGAAGTTACAATGGTAATGACTGAATCATATATTTGTAATTTAAATATTTAATTATTAACATATTCTATACTTTACTAAACCCATAACTTAATTTTATAAGAAGTTACATTTCTAAGTAAGTAGGTATTTTATTTGTTTCACCTGACAATCAAAAATCTTTTTCACAGCTAAATTTTCAAAACTTCAAAAGTGCTTTGAGACAAATCTACATAATGATTACTTATATTATTAAAACTTCTTAAATGAAACCCTATGAGTTATGCAATGAGACTCTAAAAACTGTGATTCTTCTAAGTAAACAGTTGATGGGAGAGATTGAGAGAGTAGATAGTAGTTTTGGGAGTGAGAACAAATACTAATGTAATTCATGCATTATTCTGAATAAGTTGGCTCTTGTATAGGGAGACAAGCTAGACAAAGCAAGGGTATTGGTGCTAGAGGTCATCTCATTAAATAACTTCAAACTCTTTATTAGCAACCAAGTACATACTTACATAATAAATCAAAAAATAACCATACATAATGTCTTTTAAAATTGCAAAGAAACTGCAAACATACATGATACTATATGAGTATAGTAGAAAACAAAAAACAAAGGTTATGTTAGGTTAGGTTAGTCAATATCGTCGTGCTCTTCAAAGTAATCCTGCTGTTTTAAAAAACCGACGTAGGTATTATATTATTGTCTAAATTAACTAAATTTACTAAAATATTAGCTTCATTAGATATAAAATTATAATATGCATAGTCTATGTTGTTAGAGATAACAGCTGATATTACATTTGACGCCATTTTGTACTATCTAACATCCTGTTAGATATTTAACGGACCTCTGGAGCAGCAATTAAATTTAACGCTATGTTAGATGAATTGACAAGACATTTGTGCGTGGTGGGACGCTCGATAGATCTAACATTCCGTTAAGTGATTTAACACGGTGTTATTTAACTAACATTGCTTGGTGAAACCCGCCCTTAGTGTCGCAGTCAAATTGATGCAAAGAAAGAAATGTTTTCTCTTGAATATATTTGTATAAACACGCGGATATTTTGTGATTGTATATTGTATAACTATTTTAATTGTTTTGCGTTTTTGTTTAACTATTTTCGTGTCCCTGCTACGCCATAGCGACATTATAAATCTTTCCTCCTTAATTGTCAAGTTGCCTTGTACCTGCCCAAATATATTTAGACCGCGTCCTTCGCCTCAGCGACATTACTATTTCATTTCTAAACATAGCGTGAAAGTTGTAAAGTTACAAATTTAATTTTTATACAAGGTTTTTAGTACCAAGTACGTATTTTTAATATCAAGGTTTTACAATTTTTTTTTTTTACCATACCATTTCTGTGTTATATGAAATGTCATAAGAAACTGAGGAACATATGGCTGTCGTATAGAATAACTATATCAATAAAGTTCTCACTACATTTTACAGAGTGTAAAAAGAAAGAGAAAGTTATAATAGCTTTGGAACAATTATAATTATACTACCTTTTCTCACAATATATTTTTTATTTATTCACAAAGAAAACTAAAACAAATCAAACAGTAATTACAATAATTTCTCACTGTAAAAAAAGTATTTTTTTTTGTCTAAAACTTTTTTCCCTTTTACTATTTTTCCGTCGCAAAACTAAAAAAATTTTTATTAATTTTGAGAAAAAGTATATAAAATACATTTATCAGCATCAGCTTTTCAGAAGCCGGCCCTATAACACATAACTCTACCAGCTGTTAGTTCATATGAATTATATTCCTGAATTATTGATTGCATGAAGCATAAGGTTTATTTTAATTAATTGGCGCGCAAACGCACGCACGTCCTAATTCGCTCACTAAAAATATCAATTTATATCAGCCCGGTGTGTCGCATGCCTTATTGCCCGCGCGACGCAGCGGAAAATGCTGGCGCGGTTGGCTGCGTTGTTTTTTGCGTCTATTTGAGACTCTTATAGATATACTTTTTATGAAACATTTTCTGCCCTTCATTTTTTATTTAGATTGTTGTGTGATACATAACATTTTATTTGTCAACTTTTTTTAACACATTTTTCCTTATTTTATACGTCACTACAAAAACCATAAATGAAAAGATGTATGTTTGTTCCCATTGCATAGTCCCTTAAACTATATTTTGGTAGATTTTGATGAAATTCGGCACAGAGTAGACCCCGTGGTCTACTGTATGTCTGTGCGCAATAGATAAAAAGTAGCCCTTTCCCGTGGACATAGGCTACTTTTTATCTATTACTGTGGGATTTAAAATAAGCTCAAAGTCACGGACAAAATCTAATCAAACATAACCTCAAAATGAGGCTCAGTGTGCCCCGGGCCTGGCCGCTGACGTCATCGCGTTTCATCGCCCGCTAAATTGCACTCTCATCAATTGCACTAAAAATATCTCATTTACTGCGCGCACCTCGAGCGGGCGCTTCACACTGACTGGTTCAGGTGTTGACTTTCGATGATGGCCTTGATGAAATATTCATCATCATCGTTATACATTCAGCTATGACGTCCATTACTGGACTTAAGCCTCCCCAAAGTATGTCTATAGTTATAGTTGGAAAGGATAGTTGCCTAAACTCGCCACGATTAGCGGGTTGGCGAGCGCATTTAAAATAAACATGTCCGCGGAAACGCTGCTGCTAATTTCCGTATATTTATTCCCTCTGTAGTTTACTATAACCCTCACGGGAAAGGTTGATGGGGAGGAGCTATTCTTTCTCCTGCACCCCATAATAGCTCTCCTCACCGATTTAGTTGTCGGTAGCCGATTTGATTGAAACCAAGCCTACGCAGGAGTTATTTTATAGTGCCCAAGTGTGTGCGCAATACACTAGGACACTCTCTTCCTTTTACTCTCATAACCCAGTGGGACGGTAAACCGACACGACTGGCGAAAGAACAGGCGCAGGATCGACTTTTTACATGCCCATCCGATGCATGAATATTTCTTGTCAGACAATCAGGTGATCAGCCTGCATTGTCCTAACCAAACTTGAAAACAACAGTTTTAGTTGTTCCAACGCAGACGAAGCTTTAGACCGCGGAGGCGCTTAATCCCAAAGATACCAATTGTGACCAGTTATGGGGGTTATAGGGATATTACCCCCGTGTCCACTAGTGTGGCTCCAGCACTATATTGACTTCTTTTTCTATTTTATATGTGGCTCTGTAGTGACTCGCCAATGTCAGAGTGATTGATGAAAACTCTGCTGGAGGTTTAGGTAGAGAGGTATGTTGAAAGAACCTAGAATAAACACAAACATTGAGGGGTAAGTAACTAATATTACAGTTTGATATTGTAAGTAGTGTAGGTAGATAAGATTTCGATAAATAAAGTATCTACAAAACGTAAAACAGATCTAAAATTAACAGGGCGAGGAATAGTATGAGGGAGGAGATCGTAGACGAAACACTGGTTTTATGGACAAGAGAAAAATATATGATCCAGGGTACCCTCTCTACCACACTCGCAAAGACAACTGTCCCTTACCCTAATTTACTAATTTACACTATATCAGAAAGTAGATATATAACAGAGACACGACCTAGTACTAGAAAATGGTATCACCCTAATACTGGCAATTCGACTGGCTATTTTTGTTTTCTTCGATTTCCAATAGAAAAAGGGTGAAATATACGCACATACCGAAAACCGCCATCTAGCGCCACTATTGGAAAATACTAATTACTAATTTCGTTTTGTATCTTCTTCTTAATTAAGGAGTTGAATTTAGCTTAATGTGATGTTATGCCTATCTTTATTTTAATGTCAATATTTGTACTTAATTCGGCATATTTATATTTTATAATTTACAAACGGTAATAGTAGTGACATCTATTGCATTTTTTTGTATTAAACATAGATTGTATGGGATGGTAGGCCATGAGTATATTGACGTCGGTGCATTTGTCACGGGAATTAGTCCGCGGATCTCGGAGTAACGACCCGCCGTGACAGGTGTTTTGGACGTGCATAAGTTATTAATAACGCGTAATAATTTATAATATGCGAAATACATTACTAACATCATCATCACTAACTCAGTATTATATATTGCGTATCCGTGGTATAGTGGTTCAGAGCTTAGCTCTCGACCCGGAGGTCGTGGGTTCGATTCCCGCGTTGGAACTACAAAAAATGTTGTTTTCAAGTTTGGTTAGGACAATGCAGGCTGATCACCTGATATAACTGACAAGAAAGATGATCCATGCGTCAAATGGGCATGTAAAAAGTCGGTCCTGCGCCTGATCTCTCGCCAGTCGTGTCGGTTTACCATCCCACTGGGTAATGAGAGTAAAAGGAAGAAAGAGTGTCTTTGTGTATTGTGCACATACTTGGGCACTAAAAAACAACTGAAAGAGGTACTTTTTCTTAAATTACTGTATGGGAAATTTATTATGTTGGGGCATTTCTCATACAAACATGAAAGTCAAAAGTAAGTCTTTCTGTTTTTGCGACATCACCTTCAACCATTCATGTCTTCAATTGTTAATTAATTTAATTACTACCTGGAAGCTACGATGGCACAGATACATCATACTTATGTGTAACCCTTCTATTTCTGTCGGTGGTTTAAAATAACTTAAATGGCTAAAGTAAAACCCGAGGTCGTCATTAATTAATATTGACATTTACCCTGATAGATCACTGCAGTCTTATCGTGAACTAGCTGTAACGCTACTACGTTAGCGTGGTTTTTGAGGGACTTAAACCTTTTATGCAGCACACGCAACGAAAGTACACGAATGTGAATGATTTTCCCCGTTTTTGCAACATTTCTCACTGACGTTTCGCTCCTATTGGTCGCAGCGTAATGATATATAGCCTAAAACCTTCCTTTATAAATGGACCATCCAACAAAAAACATTTTTTCAAATTGGACTAGTAGTTCCTGAGATTAGGGCGTTTAAACAAAAAAAAAACTCTTCCGCTTTATAATATTAGTATAGATTAGTATTGATGTGCTATACAAGGTCTGTACTCTGGGTGTCCACGTCATAATATTTCCACGGACAATTAGAGCTGGCAGATTGCCGCGGATTACGCTAACTGTAGATTGGAGATAGCCCTCCTTACGTGCCGGTCTTATCTGTTCTGCGATATTGTAACAATTAATTTGTACAGTCAACCGTTATAACAGCAGTTAGCGATTGAAAAAATAGATGTAAAATACAGGTGTAAATAAACAGTCACTATAACTTTGAGATACGATTATAATATCTTTTCTCATTTTGGAAATGTTTTTTTTTGTCAAAAACTAAAAAAATATTGCACAAAAAATAATGTTTTTAATTTTTTTTTCTAAACAAAAAGTAGCCCATAACGTATTTCGATGATGTTGCCGCGGCGAAATTGAAACTCGTCCAGCTACGCAGGAATTATTTTATGGTACCCATGTGTGTGCGTAATCCACTTGAGTTCTGTCCCTTTCTTCACTCTCGTAACTTATGAGGATGGATACAAATCAGATCAGGGCTGATATTTTACATGCTGATATGACGCACGGATTGTCTCTCTTTTACTTATTGTATGGGCAAATTTATGACGATCAAGCATTTCTCATACAAGTATATACCCTGTGTTCCAGGAGCTAATAGTAAACGAAAAAAACGTTTTTTTCATTCAGATTTGCGTTTCTTTAGCACTGTTTAGGGTCGTTTTGAACTGTTTTCATAGGCACTGTCAGCTGTCAATGTCAGCGTTATGAATGATCTAAACGTTTAGAGCGTCTCCTGGAACAGGCCCAAAGTAAGTATTTCAATGCTGGTACTTTCACAGTATACTATATAACACAAACACACCCGAAAGTATTATTACTAATTTATTTTACACTACGCATATACTGTAAAGAGGAAAGATTTGATTGTCTATATGTGTTTTGGATCAAGCTCTTAAACTACTACGGATTTTAATGGAATTAAGTACAAATATAGAGTAGACATGAGGACATAGACTCGGCAAAATGTATGCCAACATCTGGTTTGAAACAGTTGGTTTTGCTTATAAATAATTCTGATTATGGGAATGCGCAGCTTGAGTAGTTTCGCTATAATTAAGTTAATCAATGGAAGCTACATTATTAACAAAAGTGAAACGTATATCGTGCGTCTCTCTCTTCAGAATAATCTTATAATATAAAAATGGATCGCAAAATGTGTTGGTAAGCGCATAACTCAAGAACGACTGAACCGATTCGGCTATTTTTGGTCTTAAAATATTTGTGGAAGTCCAGGAATTTTCAAACGATTTGTATGCTCAACGAAGTGGGCACGGGTCAGCTAGTCTATAATATAAAAATGGATCGCAAAATGTGTTGGTAAGCGCTTAACTCAAGAACGACTGAACCAATTCGGCTATTTTTGGTCTTAAAATATTTGTGGAAGTCCAGGGAAGGTTTAAACGGTTTGTATGCTCAACGAAGTGGGCACGGATCAGCTAGTAATAAATGAAAAAAGTTTTTATTAAAAACATAAAGTTTGTTTTTTAATAATAATATAATATCTATAGGCGCTTCACACCACGTCAATCTGGCTTCGTGCTAACTATCCGAAGAACTTGTGTTACAGGACAACGAAAATAAATATAATACTATTATATATTATACATTTTACTTAGAACTCAGAAAACTTTTTTGTTCCTTCAGCGGGATTCCAACCCACGAACTCCAGCTTTTACTACAGATTTAAGCGATGGTTTTCATTGCAACCAGTAATTTTCATGGATTCCAAATCTGTAGGCATTTTCTGTGTACACAAGGACACTCTCTTCCTTTTACTCTCATAACTTAGTTTCACCCGACACGATAAGCATGGATAATTTTTCTTATCTGACGTACAGGTGACTAGCATTATCCTAAACTTGAAAACAACATTTTTGGTTGTTCCAAAGCGAGGATCGAACCCACAACCTCCGAAATTGAGTCTCAAGCTCTATACGACCGGAGGAGTATAACATATTGAACATGAGCGAAGTAATCTCATTCGATTCTCAGTACGAACCCATTTTAAGGGCGACTTTACGATTATTACTCGAGTCGTAAAAACAAAATTGAATGTTTGTATGTGTGAACAGCTCATGAAAGACTCACTCAAAACATACTTAAAATAAGAGGCTTTTGAGTCACTAGCAGTTGTGGCGGTAGTTTTCTAAGTCCGGCGCTATATATACAACATCTGAAAACTAGTACAGTGGGCTTCGGCCTAACTGAGCATACCATCTCGTGAAGTCGGAGATCTCCCTTTGGGGCTTCCACTCGTATTCCCACGCAGTCATTGTTATGACATTCTCGGTAGCTTAGTGGTTAGCGCGTTGACACTAAGCTGGACGCGGGGCTATTGCAAAAAATAAAAGAAGTAGAAGACAAGTGTCACATAAGTGCCACTTGCCTCCTCCTTTTTTTAATTTTTAATGTCGTAAGACAACGATGACAGATGACGTGTGCAGTGCAGAGCTTGTCAAGATATTAGCCAAATTCGCCACGTCTAGAAACTAATCTGTTTATATCTTCCTCTTTTTTTTTTATCGCAGAGAAATGCTTTTAAGCATTCCGTGGGGGATTGGGGATTCCCTCCACGGATATGTAGGACTCGCTGCGTCCGAAAGATGGTAAATGGACGCAGCCCTACCCACTAAAACTCGGTGGTACTCCGACTCCACCGCCGTTGACGAAGCCACAGGGACAACAAAACTTCCGCGACAATCTGTTTATATCTAAGTAATCTCTTAATAGTTTAATGTGAAACTTTGTTATATTTTATCGGACAATATAATAGTACAGTTTTGATGCTTGTTATTTCCTGACGATACCGACAATACAAAGAGATGCCCACAAAGGACCCGACTCCTATGAATATAAGAACTTGGGAAATATAAGGAAAACGGTGATAAAAATTACTGCCTCGTGTAAGCAGAGGGCTGCCCTCCGGCCTCTCGACCCAGATGCGGTCAGCTGACGGGGCAGACGCACACTAGTAGTGCCCGCAGCGTCACTTGCATATACTGTCACCCTTATAATAATCAGAATATTTTATTTCCAAATGAAATTTAACAAGGTATTTTCGTAAAACTAGTCCGCCGAGAAGAACCGGCGTAAGAAATGTGGACGGGCTATCTTTTAGCAATAAAATTAAAAATTATTCTTTTTAAAAATGATTACAGAATAAATTTACAATGTAATAACTTTATCAATATAATGTTACAAAATTCAGAGCACATTTGTTTAAAAAAAGATATCAAAATCGTGATTTAATAATGTTGTTTGTAATAACTTATTAATAATGTAATAAAGTGGAAAAGTGTAAATAAAAAGTTGTGTGTTATTATTGTCAAATGAATGTCCATCAAGAATCGTCAGTACATTCAATCAGTTATATATATACGAATGTTACTATGAAAGCGTTTGAGCTTAGCCTTAGTTTTATTATCTACTTTGTGGTTTTAGTAATAATATAATAATAATATCAATGGACGCTTCACACCACGTCAATCAGGCCCTGTGCTAAGTATCCGAAGAACTTACAGGAACCAGACAACGGAAATATATTTAATACTATACATATTTAAGATTTTTATTATATAATACACATATTCAATACACATCCATGACCCAGGAACATTTGAAAAACTATTTGTTCCCTCGGCGGGATTCGAACCCACGACCTCTCGTTCGAGCACCAACGCGGTCAACCACTGAGCTACGGAGGTCGTCAAGTTTAGTATATTGTAACTGATACTACACACCACGTCAATCCAATTCCGTGGTAATTACCATAAGAACTTGATCTAATTAATTCGGAACTATTTCATTAGTGTAATTGTATCGTCGGTAGGTAGCAGTCATTGTTTTAGTGGTAACAACATATTGATATGTTATTAGCAGAGTTATAAAGTAGACCATGGCTGGACATAGGCTTTATTTTATTGCGGCAATATGTACGTTTTCTATGGGATTTCCCTTACGCAAACAAAGTTGTGAACTAATAGATAAAGTTAGGTTTTACTAAAAAACTATAAATAGATCTGATATTTAAAGTAACTTATAAAACAAAATAAACTATAAATAGAACTGATATTTAAAAAGAATCGTCCTCGACTTGTGTCTTGTCCGTTTCAATTACTGATTGATATTCACCGGTCAGATTATTATATTATTAATGCTATTAGACATACTAATAGTATTAGGAATAATTCATAGCCGATAATATTCATAATAAATAATAATTAACACTGTAAGTGGTAGGTGTAACTAAAAATAGATTTGGCGTAGACCTGCTACGAATTGTAGCATTTCGTAGCGAGTTACGAAAGCGTAGCATCTTAAAAAGAAGATGATAAAAAATGTATAAACCAGTTTTTAATGTTCCTGGGTCATGAATATGTATTAAATTTGTGTATAATATAAAAGTACTAAGTATATTATTTCCGTTATCTGGTAACACAATTTCTTCGGATACTTAGCACGGGGCCAGATTGATGTGGTGTGAAGCGTTCACAGATAGAATTTTGCAAAAAGATATCTAAACGTTGTGCTTATAATATGGTACCTTCGGCATAAGAATCAGCTCAGCAGAATAAACGAAACTATACATTCTGCGTTTCCACTGACGCGGAGCGGGGTGGAGAGAAGCTTAGCGGTGCCCAAATTGACCAATCACTATGCTCATGCTGTTTCCTTGGAAACGGAGCGGAGATTTCGAGCATAGTGTTTGGTCAATTCAGGCACCGCAAGCTCCTCTCCGCCCCTCACCGCGTCAGTGAAAACGCAGCCTAAGAATCGTTTTATTTAGCCAGTAGCCAGTTTAGAGACGTATATATTTTAACCACCGACGAAAACAGAGGGATGCCTGTGGCATTGTAGCTCCCAAACAGATGAACCGATTTCAATCCAATTTATTATCAGTTCTATCACGTCTTAAAAATTCAGGGTTGGCTAAAGATTTCGTTTTTTTTTTAATTCTCACACAATCATTACAAAACAAAGTGAACACAGTTTTGTTAGTATAATTTTGCATGATGCCATCGTTTGATAATTACATTGCATTATCAATATAAATAAACAAACTGTTTTCCCTCAACACCACTCGACGCGCAGTGTAAACGGACCCTAATGTGTTTACAAATAATTGATTGATTCGTTCGTACGTACATCGATATACAAATATCGTATTTGGACTAACAATATTAAGACACAATTAGCTGAAAGTCGTAGGTAGTACTTTGTAACCTTTTCTCTCAATGCTCGACTTATTGAAATAAACAAAAAAATATATTATATTAACGTTCATCATATTTACTTATTGAAGAAAATATAAAAGGTAGAAGAAAACGTGGAAGGCCGAGAAGAACCTGAACTGAAATTTTATGGACCAGGTGAAAGACTAAGTGATGGTCGTGTCGTATCAGGAGGATAAGAGAAGGGCGGAGTGCAGAGAGGAATGGAGAAAAACCCACCGACAAGAGCGATGCTCTTAATTTAGAAGAAGATATTTACTTATTAGACAATAATTGACGTTTAGTAAATTAATATTTTTGTGTAAGTATAGCTTAAAGCAATATGCGAAGTACACTTTTTTATGCTGTAACCTTTTTTCTATTTACATATTAGTGACGTGAGTGTGAAAATTACTTCAGTATTATAAGTGAGACAAGACTCGGAGGGGGACTATTGTTTTAGTTTTGGCGAGTTTTGTGTCAAAAAGTTTTAAAACTAGTTTTTATACGATTGTTACCTCGCTACGTCGACTCTTTTACGCCGTACAAATAGTTATTCAAGGCCAATGGCGATAAACAAAGCCTTAACATCTATGGAGGCCTCACACCACGTCGATCTAGTGCTAGGTCGAAAGAACTTGTGTTACGCAGACAAGTTAGCGAAAATATATTTAACAAGATATGTTTAATCCAGCATGTTATCTAATGTTAGTTAAGTTACTAACTACCATACCAAATTTCATCAAATCCGTTCAGTAGTTTTTACGTTAAAGGGATATCCATCTATACATAGTAAACTACTAATATTATAATCCGAAAGTTGGTAACTTTCTATACACACATTTGACTCCCAACGAGGGGGTTACAAGTTGATTTATCAGTGCGTATGTGTATGTGCGTGTGTGCATCATAGCTTGCAAACGCATGAATCTATTCTAATCTAGTTTCTTTGTTTTAATGTTGACGTGATCGAGAGTGTATACTTATGACTGCCTGACTGCATACTATTTGAGGCTTTGGTAATTGTTTAATATTGTTTATTAATAAATAATGGTTTCAACAAAATATGTTACACAAAAGGTTCCTTGTTTATTTGGAACTACGATCATGCAGGCTCCAGCCGTAACTCAAGTTAATAATAAATGTTAAGTTTACAACAGCACGTGCCGGTCAGAAGATTTAGGACACCTGACCGTCTAGGTATCCTGTCCTGAATGTAATAAAAGTCACATAAAGTTAACATGTACTATTGTATAAGTTGCCGCTCCACCGACTTGAGATATCTCGTTCTAAGTCTTTGTTTCAGGCATCAGCAATTCACATAATTTGATAAAACATTGTAAAAATAAAATGAAACTAATAAAAGTTTAACAGCCACGATGAATTGTGTGATGAAACCACGTCTGTATATGCCACTTTCTTTGTGTTTAATTAATTACTCTTCCTATGCAAACATTGACTGATTTTCTTCTAGAAGTTAGGTATAGTATGTAAATTACAGTAGGTGGCCAAATGGCGTTTGTTGTTAAATATTTTTATTTGAATTTAACAAATGCAAAACAAGCCTTAAATATACTTATATGTAACAAGTGCAGTAATAAATATAAGAAACTAGATTTTGGCAAAACATAATAATGTACGGATTAAGATTATGATGATTTATTTATAAGTGCTCTAAAAATAAGACATTTATGAGTATATAGATATAAGGATCATAATCTCTACTTAGTAACTCCAACTTAATAAATGCTCTTCTAAAAAGTCATGAAATGTCATTAAGTGCAGCCTTAAAAATCATACAAAAATCACATTAACACAGTAACACGATTCATATCGTACCTATTAATAATAATATCAATAGACGCTTCACACCACGTCAATCTGGCCCCGTGCTAAGTATCCGAAGAACTTGTATATATATTTAATACTTTTACATTATACACATATTTAATATTTTTATTATATTAATACACAAATTTAACACACATCCATGACCCTGGAACATTGTAAAATGTATGTTCCCTCATCGGGATTCGAACCCGCAACCTCTCGGTCGAGCACTAACGCGCTGAACCTCTGCGCTACGGAGGTCGTACATATAACTATAAGTACATACCCTGTATAAGTCCTTAGTATAAAAGATCACAACCTCTGTGTGAACTCGGCCTTATTATAAAACCGTACTTTACGGTTGTTTTACGCGCTGTCGGCGAGTTATCGATTTTTTACGACGCCCGTGTCACGCGGCGTATTGTTTGTGCGGTTTTTGGCAACACTTACAGATGTTTCGTGATGATTTTATTATAACGCGATTGATTTGTGCGAAATGTTTCTTATAAGGTTTTATGTATATGATGTAACTAAAAATTTTCGGTTTTCGTAATTTTTTATTTTTTTAAAATTATTAATAGCTCCCCTCACCGATTTCGGTGTCGGTAGCCGATTTCATTGAAACCAGGCCAGCTACGCAGGAGTAATTTTATAGTGCCCAAGTGTGTGCGCAACACACAATGACATTTAAGGCTGACTTTTTACAGGCCCATCCGACGCATCATCTTTCTTGCCAGACAATCAGGTGATCAGCCTGCATTGTCCTAACCAAATTTGAAAACAAAATTTTATGTTGTTCTAACTGGGGAATCGAACCAACGATCTCCGGGTCGAGAGCGAAGCTCTTAACCACTAAACCATGGAGGCGATAATTTTTTTCTTTATCTGTGCTATAAATAAAATAAAAATAAAATAAAAATAAAAAAGCCTTTTATTTCTTGCAAAAAAAATTACATTTGGTACACGATAACATACATTTTTTTTTTTTTTTTTTTAAATTTAAATACTAATATAAGTGACAAAACATGCTTTGAAATAATACATATTATACTTATTTATTTTAATTTCTAGTAAAAAAACGTGCAAGAACCCCTCATTTTATTTATCTGTATATTTTGCTTATCTGTGCTATAAGGCGTTGCTTTGTACCAAATTTCAACATTCTGAGTTCACGGGAAGTAGGTTTTGATTTCCTTGCGAGTGTCGAAAATATTGAAAATTTGTTTATGTACACGGCTATATCTCTTAGTTTGTGTTGCCTAAGAAGTCTGATTTTGTCACAGCATCAAGAAACAGTGACTCATTTAATATGATTTCAGCTCGATGCGTTCCAGAGAAAAGGGTCTAGACAGACAGACAGACAGACACACTGACAGACGGACAACAAAGTGGTCATATATGGGTTCCGTTTTTATACTTTTTAGGCCCCTAAAAACTAGATCAAAATGGGTTCATCCGATTTTTCAAACGATGGAACCAACGCTACGCCTAAGCTACGATGCTATAAACAGACAGACACTCACTCCCTCTGTTTTCGTTAGATAAAAAGATTAAAAAGGTTTTACAGTAGTTCCAAAAAGGAACATTTGAAAGCTCCAAAAAGTAACGTTAACGAATAATAATTGTATGTTACTTTACGTTCGATAGTATCTACAACACCTACTATTATTTCGTGAAAACAAATTTAAGTCGTGTATTGAAATCAACAGCTATATTAAAGCTTAAAATATTTCCAATCATACGACCTCCTATAGAAGTTCTCTGTAAAAATAAATTGAAAAACATAGCAGAGAGCTTGAAAGCTCCAAGCACAAAAAAGCTGTTTCGGCGGTTTTAGGCGCATTGCAGTATGTTAGACAAAGCTTTTGATAATTAAAGTGTCGAAACTTTTGAAAGCCCTCAACTTAAAATGTATTAAATACTTATCACTTTAGTGGTTAACTGGGGGCCTATTACAAGCTCTTAATTCCAGCCAGTTTACGCCATACAACATGGCTGCCTGGAATTTTCGTATTACGATCACATAATAACTGCATTATGACAGCTAGTCAGCGGACACGTGACACTTGACTTGCTTAAGAATGTCACTTTCAGACAACCAAACTAGGGTGGATCCGATTCATATTAACATATCGTTGTAATATGAAAAAGAACAAGGTAGTTTAAGACCCTAATATTGAATTGCTTGCAGGCTGGTATTGTAAAAGTTCATAATACGGCCCCTGTTTAAGTTGTCTAAGGTTATATCTACTACTAAGGTCTAAGTATCAGTAGCTTGACAAGAACAAAATTTTTATTCCCATTCCTGGACACTTAGCCGAAATGTAATTGCCATTTACAACAAAGAAATTCGTAAAACTATAACTGATTGAATGTACTGTTGGTTCTCAATAGAAAATCATGTTCACAATAATAACACACAACTTTTTTACACTTTTCCACTTTTTATTACGTTTTAATAAGTTTTTACAAAAACACGACCGGTTTCGATTAAATCATCATCACCAAACCCAACTAAAAGTGTAAAAATGTTGTGAGTTATTATTGTGATTAGTAAAAGTAATGAACTATGTTATTTGACATAAATATCGCTAAGTGACATAGTAATCGCAATTTTTATCACAGTTTTGTTTTCAAATTTCATACTGGTAATTACCGATGACTGGCTAAGAAAACTGTATCTTTGGCGCCACATTGATCATTCGTGACTATATTTAGTCCTGTTCTACTCGCAACTGTCAGCTGTCAAAAACTGTCAAAATGATGACGCCATTTTGAAAATGTTAACTTGGGTCAAATCAGATGTTTCACTAGCTACAAATTGCCCGTTTTGACAATTATGTAGCTGGTGAAACAACTCATATTATTATGTTCTTTCGTTAGCCGTTAGAATCCGAATTAATCAATTTGTTACCTACGGTATACTTTGTGCCGATTTAACGAGATTTAAACTTAAACAAAAAATTTAATTCGACCAAATTAATGTATAATTTTATTTCTGCATAGCGCGGTGGACAAGTAACATTAAAGTTAGTCGTATTATAGCTGCCCTTGCTGAGCTTTATTCAAATTCGAATCGGTGAATCGGTATACTAGATTAACGTGTTGAAATATCAACATAAACTGAACAACGCTTGAACTGAAGAATTGAACGTAGGCATCTTTCATTTTCAAAGGCGTCGAAACAGCTGATCGTCGAAAGGTTTATAGAGTTTTGTAGAGCTTTGAGGGCCGACGACTTTCTGATGATTAAACGGTGATAAATGAACATTTTATGATCTATGTTTACTAAATAGTAATAATAGCATTAATTTAGAGTACTAGCTGACCCGTGCTCACTTCTTTGAGCATAAAAAAAACCGTTTAAGCATTCCCTAGACTTACACGAATAATTCAAGACTTTAAATAGCCGAATCGGTCCAGCCGTGCTCGAGTTTTAGTGAGACTAACGAACAGCAATTCTATTATATATATATATATAGATTAATAGGTAAACATATTAGTTACCGAAATAATCACGCCAGTAAATTTTTATTACTAATTCCTGTTACACATTGTATAAAAAACAATAGCAGATAATATTTTCAAACTCTTTGACAATGTTTGTATCAACGTTCAACATTCGACGACCTCCGTAGCGCAGTTGGTTGAGCGCGTTGGCGCTCGAACGAAAGGTCGCGGGTTCGAATCCTGCCGAGGGAACAAAAAGTTTTCAATGTTCCTGGGTCATGGATGTGTATTAAATTTGTGTATAATATAATAAAAATCTTAAATATGTGTATATTATAAAAGTATTAAATATATTTCCGTTGTCTGGTACCTGTAACACAAGTTCTTCGGATACTTAGCACAGGGCCAGATTGACGTGGTGTGAAGCGTCCATAGATATTATATTATATTATTATTATTTAAGTCTGAATACGTAACAAACTATTAAATAGCCGAATCGGTCAAGCCGTGCTCGAGTTTTAGTGAGACTAACGAACAGCAATTCTATTGTATATATATAGATTAATAGGTAAACATATTGTTACCGAAATAATCACGCCAGTAAATTTTTATTACTAATTCCTGTTACACATTGTATAAAAAACAATAGCAGATAATATTTTCAAACTCTTTGACAATGTTTGTATCAACGTTCAACATTTAAGTCTGAATACGTAACAAACTGACAAATAAACAAACAAATTCGAACGTTTCGAATATTAAAATGTAATAAATAAACAAATAGTCCGGAAACGTAAGTGAAACCGGCGGCACAAACTTGGCAGGGCGCCAGCTCGCGTATAAAACTCTCAGCTCTTGACCTTTCTCGCATCTTCATTTCTACGCACGTTTAGTTGGAATTAACAAGATGCTCACATTTAATAGGAGTAAACAAGGAAATATTACCTGCTTTTCAACCCCAGACGAAAACAGAGGGGTTAGAATACCCTTTCTTTTCAACTTTAGGTGAAAACAGAGGGGTTAGAGTACCCTTTCGTTTCAACACCAGGCGAAAACAGAGAGGTTAGAGTACCCTTTCGTTTCAAAACCAGGCGAAAACAGATAGTTTAGAGTACCCTTCCGTTTCAACACCAGGCGAAAACAGAGAGGTTAGAGTACCCTTTCGTTTCAAAACCAGGCGAAAACAGATAGTTTAGAGTACCCTTCCGTTTCAACACCAGGCGAAAACAGATAGGTTAGAGTACCCTTTCGTTTCAAAACCAGGCAAAAACAGATAGGTTAGAGTACCCTTTCGTTTCAAAACCAGGCGAAAACAGATAGGTTAGAGTACCCTTTTGTTTCAAAACCAGGCGAAAACTAAGGGTTTATAATACCCTTTCGTTTTAACCTAAGGGGAAAACATAGGGGTTAGAGTGGGTACTCTGTGTTTAGTTTCAAAACCATGGGAAAACGGAGAGGTTAGAATACTTTTCGTCAGGGGTTATACAACGACAAAAAGTTTGATAAGTCTGTGTCGGCTCCCAAATGGATGACCCGATTTTGATTTAGTTTTTTGTTAGAAAGCTGATGTGAACGCGAGTGTTATTAGCTATAGATAATATTCATCATCAGGTCACTCGGTTGACGATTCAGGGGTTATTTTTTTTATGTTGTTTATAGTTTGTTTGTCTGAAGGTATATCTACAGGCTATAATATTAATGAGTGATAATACCTTAGGGTGAGTATGGCTCTCGTATATAGAGTTAACTGTGAAAGTACCAGTGCTGAAAGAGGTACTTTTTGGAAATGATTGTATGAGAAAATTTATAATGTTGGGGTATTTCTCGTACAAACATGAAAGTCTTTCAGCGCTGGTACTTTCACATTATTCTTTACATAGGAGGCACATACACACCCTAAAGTATTATCACTCATTTATTTTATACATTATAATAATATATCTGCTGTAATTTTACAGACTACGATTAAAATATACGACGTATGTCATATAATGTGTTTATAAAAACACTTTTGTTTTATTGTATCATCAAATTTACGTTCACACACGTCGAAACTGTACAACTGAAGAAAATCATAAGATTATAAACTTATAAATAGTTGGGCTGTGACGGTTCGCCCACCTTGCGGTTATAGCTTCATTATAAAATAAAGTCATCCCATTTTAACTGAATATATCTGTTAAATAGACACGTTTATATTTTTATTCCTTTTTATTTAATCACGAGTTAATATGATAATATTATACTCTGATGCGTGAAATGGTATTCCGCAGGAACCATGCATTTTGCTTCTGTAAAAAATATCCCTGGTACTAAGCCAGAATGTAAGTTATATGTACCATACCATAGTTTCAAAGAAATTCGTTCAGTGGTTATTACATACATCCATACATTCTTAAAAACTTTCACGTTTGTAATATTAGTAGGAAAATATTATTGTAGATCTTAGGAATGATGATGAGGATAAGGATTTTAGTTTAATTAGGTAAAAAAGGATTTAATTTTAATTAGGTGTAGGTTTGCATAATACTTATTCAAATGTAGACAGTCTGTACTTAAGTAAGTTGTTAACAACTCTTTGACATTTTAAAATATTAGTAAACAACACATTAAAATATGTACAAGTAATGCCAAGCGAATGTTATTATCTTACTTTTCCAATTTGGTATATCTGTATACATAATAAAGATGTAAAAATCTAGAAATATTTTACCTGATAACCATCTCCCGAGAATGCTTGGATCTGTCCCAAGATTCGGGGACATATACGACACAGCGAGGAGTGAACATGGTAGCGTCAATATTTTGGACAATCAATCACTAATGTAGGTCAATGTTTGGTACAAGGTTCGATTACCTGAAATAGTTTCGGAGTTATAGAGCTCTCAAAAACTTTGTTAATGTAATTATATACGGTTTACTCTTCTTTCTTCTTTTTTTGTTAATGATAGCACACCCGGGGAATAAGGTGGCCACTTTCAAGGCTACTTCTATATACAAAGTATACTTTTGTAAATTGTAAGTTAAGTTTTAACATTGTTATATATATTTTTTTTAAAAAGAACAATTTGCCCATCTTTTTGCTAAAAGGTGGCCCCGAGCGAGTTTCTTACGCCGGTTCTTCTCGCAGGGCTAGTCCCCGAACCGGTGGTAGGTCATCATTTAGGACAATTCTAAAAGTGTTAGTATCTAACCTATTTGGAAATAAAAGATTTTTATTTATTATTTATTTATATCCATTAAAACAGCAGGCTGATTATGTATCTCGCAACAGCAATTCGACAGGCGTAAATTGTACAATTGTGTACAATATCGCTCTCAAGTGTATACGTTTGACAGCGATATTGTAAACAATTCTACAATTTCCGCCTGTCGAATTACTGTTGCGAGATATATAATCAGCCGACACACCTCTCTTCTCGTCTTTTTGCTAAAATATGGACCCCTCCGAGTTCTTTACACCGGTTCTTCTCGGCGGACTAGAGTTGAACCGCTGGTAGGCTTTTTGTTGACTTTCCGAAAATAGCTTGTTAAGTTTCATTTGGAAATAAAATATTTTGATTACACTTGCAAAAGCAAAGCAATCGCTAAAGCTGCACAACTGTTGCTCTTGACTTTTGTCGACGGTTAAAAGGTGAATAAGCACCAAAAACCATACTTGACAGCAGTTTTATCGTCAAATTTTGTTTGACGGAACATTTAATTATTAGTTCCGGCGAATGCCACTAAATTGTTTTTTTGGCTTGTGTCGTAAAATATGAAGCAAATGTGCGTCAAAAAAATCGTATTAATCGCTCGCTACACAACTATTATAATTATGTAATATCTTCTTTTTCTTATATAAAAATTAATTGCTGTTCGTTAGTCTCGCTAAAACTCGATAATGCTGAACCGATTCGGCTATTTTCCAGCCATAAGTACAGGGAAGGTTTAAACGGTTTGTATGCTCAACGAAGTGGACACGGGTCAGTTAGTTATAATATACAATTAACACTATTTTTTGACGTTAAGCAATCGATTGCGCGTCTGTCGCGCGGTTTCTGCTAGTCTAAACCGACTACCTTCTGCTAAAATAGAGGGTTCTGTTTTAGTAGATGTAAAAAATCATATCGTACGAACATCTGCAGATAACCTTTTTTTCTTCCTTTTTTTGTTTTTAATATGGGAAAATCGTGGCGAATCTCACGGCATCTGCATAAACAGAACCAGGCATAATTATTTCGAGTGGTTGAGCACGAAGGAATAAAAAGTTTTATGTGTTCCCGATGGATGTGTAGGTATAACATTTGTGTATAAAATCATAAATATGTATAAGGTTTTAAATTATTAAATATACTTAACTCCGTCTCCGTAACACAAATTCTTAAGATGCTTATCACGGGGCCAGATTGACGTGGTGTGAAGCGTCCAAAGATATTACTATTTCTACATCGCAGACTATGAAACAATAGTCAGATAGCACGGAACACAACAAAGCTTTTAAGAGCTTTACTGTATTCTATTTCTATTTTAAATATTCTTATTGTCATTCGGAAATCATTTTCATTGTGAAATGCGCTTTTGTATTTGCTTTAGCGGCTTCACCCTTCTGTGCGAGTGCACAGAAGTGTGAACTGTTGATGAATTATACCGATGATGAATTAGACTGAGGTTATATAACAACAGGCAGATAGATATGCCTGTATCTAACTCACTACTTCACAATTCGAGAGTTGTAGTTTTGTTTACTGAAATATAGTTATTCAATGTAAAAACTCCGATCGCCAACCAGCCTGTCAAGCGTAGAGACTAATGAAATACTTTGTGCCAGGGATGTTAAGGTCCTTAACCGTAACCGAAGTTATCGGATATTCAATATTAAAAATGTCTTTAACCGTAACCGAACCCGAAATGAAACTTTTGCAACTGTAAAAAGGAAACCAAAATTTAATATCCGTAATTGAAGTTATCCGAAACAAACGGATAATCCGAAATAATTTAATATCCGTATCCGAAATTAAATATCCCTTTCATCCCTGCTTTGTTCTCATGATCGGTAGTAGTCGTCATAGCTGAACTGAAGATGATGAGTTTGTCTCCCCGGTCTTCGAACCTTGGTCTCAGTCACATTAGTTATATATAGGTATTCGGAACCTCATAGTCTCGTTGTAGGCCAAGGCCTGACCAATCCAGACTCGTTTACAATAAAAAAACAGACGACTTCTTCAACTTTGTAAACAAGTGTATAATTGGACTGTGTTTACATTTTTTGCCAAATTTTATTTCGGACTACAGTAAATAGTTTTATTTAGATGATCATACACACACACAGTAAATAGTTTTATTTTGGAGAACACAAATACACACAATTAAGTCAAGGTCAAGGACCTCATAGCTGAATTAAGATGGCGAAGCTAAATCTGGGTTATTAACCTGGACTGGCGCAAATGGGTGGTATTATATTACTATATAGGCCAATCAGGAATAAATTCTCCGTGAGTTAAAGTTCACGAATAATAATCCAATGAAAACACCGGACAACGACCAAACAACATACTTTTATATTATACACACATTTAAGATTTTTATTATACTATAACTTTCATACACATCCATGACCCAGGAACATTGAAATCTTTTTTGTTTACCCTTAACCACTGCGCTACGGAGGTCGTCTAATGAATGAAAACCGTGCGCCAATACAATTGACAATCGATTACATCACGGAACTTTAAAGTCTTGGACTACAGGTATAAACAATTAATATAACAGTCAACAATATATAAGACCTCACGTCCAATCCTATATATTTCTACCCCGCATTAGGTGGGGGTGGGGGGCGCTCACCCCCACTCCTATTTGCCCGCTGTTTACTACAAAAGCTCATATTCACTTGATAGCAAATATCGCTCTGGGAATAGAAGCGGAATTGTATTTGATTTTTTCTTTCTTTTCTCTTATCATCTTGGCCTCTCTCGTTGTTTTGTAATAAATAGACTGTACGTACTTGAGATTGTTGCGTTACATAATGATCGATAACAGACAATGTTTTGCAAATGATTGATTGCAAATTGTAAGAGCAACAGCTTTTTATTCTAGAGATAGTTTGATCGTGTTTTATACAATTTGTAGAGTAGAGTGTACGAATGTTATATTATACACTCTGTTCCGATTTATTGTGATCGTAATGTAAACAATGTTTTAGTAAAAAGTGTAAGGCTATAATGTGAAAAAGCTAAAAAGGCTGTAATGTTCCGATCTTAAGAACTTAAGTTAGCTGAAATAAATGAAATTGTTTTATTAAATATATTTTTAGCTTAAATGAAATTATATGGAATTGCGTTCTGTTATTGCTTATTTGTAACTTTTAGGATTGTTAAAATTAATTATTTGTGTAAAACGTATTGCACACGACGAAAAATCGAATCAATATATGTACTTAGACTTAAGTAAATCAATGTTATCACGTAAGTGGTTGTTGATAATAAATATCTTTAAACCTAAACCTACTCGTATAATGCTACCAAATTTAATTCAGAAATGCAATATGGTCGAATCTCAATTTTTTGTACACATATAATATTATGTATGGATGAGGAGAATTAATTGGGCTTAACAAACTATTTATGGGAGGTCAAAATATCTAACATTGATATTAAAGGTTTCCTGTCTCCCAATCGTTTGGCACCTGAAGGAAAAATCGGACTTTCGTCTCCTAAATAGCAGTTATTTAGGAGACAAAATATACTTACGTCTTACTAGTTTCGGCACCTAGACGAACAGTCGGAGTTTTGTGTCCTAAAAAGCTGCCGCCTGAAAATAGGCAGATATGTATCAATAAAAATAAATAATAGTACCTATGAAAAATAAACTTTTGCAATAACTATAACAATAGTAATTTGCTATCACAATAAAAGCATAATATCATTTAGTCTCAAATCTCAATCCCGTTATTTAAATCACAAAGAAAATAAGAATAAAAATCCATTACGCCGTTAAAGTATTTGGACGAGATACGTTTTCTCAATCAAATATACATTTAGCCACTTGAATGTATACATAAATCTATTCGAAATTAAATAAAGCGTTTTACGCTCATCAAAATAGGACCATTCATTTTATTTCCGTTGAATAACACAAGAGAACCATCTGTCAGCGCTTGGACTATTAATTATATACAGAAATGCAGAAGTCGTGTTGGCTTCTCTTTAAGCCGCTATTTTTAGTTGACGTTAATGAAAAGCGTGAGAAATGGCCATCGCTCGGCCTATAAAGTTCAAGTAATTAGATATTTGGGTGAATCAAAATATATTTGTGTCAAACTGAGATGAATTTGTGTGACAATTTTGATTATAAACATCTGTAAGTATTAATGTTTCTCTTTTATTGTTAAACAATAAATGCTTTACGCATCATTCTCTTTACACTATATTCGCTTAATGAACCATGAATCACCCTGTATATCGAAAACTAATATACAGGTTATCCAAAACAACCCATCTCAGCGATAAACCCATCTCATCCACCTCGGGATAACTGAGTTAAGCGGTAACCCAGTTACCTGCAACCGCTGATTACTCTCGCCCTGACATCTGACCTTCACTTGTGAACTGACAGTTTATTGATGTACACTAGCTTACGAAGGCATTACAGCAGTTTGACATACCCTTTACTTAATGCTTCACATAATCATTCTCTTTCTACCAAAGTCACACACATAAACACTTACCCTCACTTACTACATACACACACATATTTAGAAATACTAAGTGTAATTTTTACTTACACCTATACTTTCTCTGTTGTTATCAACTCTTTATGAGTAAAACCTCTTAAGAGATCATAGCGTATGCTTAGTCAATTATCTTGTAATTTGTTTATCGTCATGAAACAAACCGATATTTTATTTTATTTATTCATATCATTCCCTAGAAACTGGTTACCGCAAGCTTCATAAATAACTTAATAGAATAGGTATTCTTGATTTAAGAATTTACAAATTCTGTAATTAAGATAATTCTTCTTGACTGTCCAGCACATCGCCAGAGCAGAAACCTTGAGCAGCGTGAATAATCTACAGCAGAAGATATCAGCACCACTAACCCCAACCATATCGTTCATTTCATGAGTAACACAAGGGCTGGGCACGACACTATAAAGGCAAAGAAAGAAAAAGAAAGAGAGAGTAACTTATGGGTTGAAATCTCGTGTCAGCAAGCACCTACGTTCTGAAAGAGCTTCCATCTTTGAGACTAACCCGCGGTTTCTAAAAGGCCGTTCAAATCGTTGATCGGCTAACATTGATCGGCGATTCTGAACGCTCATTGGTGAACATCACTCGCAACAACTTCGTTCACTCGCTACGTCGCGAGTCTAGTACTGATTATCATAATAAAACCACTATTTA
Organism: Celastrina argiolus; assembly: GCA_905187575.2. NCBI lineage: Eukaryota > Metazoa > Arthropoda > Insecta > Lepidoptera > Lycaenidae > Celastrina > Celastrina argiolus. The sequence goes on from LR994597.1 coordinate 14,867,402, forward strand.
CAGAAACCTTGGCGCTACTTGCCAAAGTACCTGTTCGATACTTCAATAGTTTATTTACATAACTTTATGAATTCAAGGTGGGTTTTAGAAAACATTGAATAGCTCGACTAGTATGTCGGCGACACACTGTCTCTGAGTTAGAAGTTTAAAATGAAAAATCTTTTATTTCCTAATAGGTTAGAAACTAAAACTTTAAGAATTCCTACATGATGACCTACCACCGGTTCGGGGACTAACCCGGCGAGAAGAACCGACAAAATAAACTCGCGCGGGGCCAAAAGATGAGAAAATTGTAAAAAAATGTAAGTTACAATGTTAACTTAACATAAATTACAATTTACAAAAGTATACTTTGTGTATAGAAGTAGCCTTGAAAGTGGTCACATTATACCCAGGGTGTGCTATCATTGACAATATCAATTATAATATTATAAAGAGGATAGATTTGTATTTTCGTATGTTAGTAGGTACAAATAAACTCAAAAATATTGAACGTATTTTGATTATTCTTTCACAATTGAAGACATGAATGGATGAGGGTGATATGTAGCAAAATTCTGATTACGAGAAAATTAAGTTCAAACTATGTAAACATTTTAGAATACGTCGTAAAGTATTAAGTACATTAATCTAAAGATCCGTCTCTAGAATCCATGTACTTAACACGTTACTACGTATCCTAAAATGTTTAATTGACAGTTTAAACTTAGTGTAAGTGATATCTTGATTCAGGAGTCTGGGATCTGGTTTCAATGAAACCGGCCACTGACACCGAAATAAAAAAAATAATAAATAACATTTAAATCGGTGTGCGCGCTTTATTCCCTGTAGCTAAGTCAGCTGGAAAGATAAAAAGTGTAATATTTAAATTAAGCGCCCGCTGTGTAAGTACAGAAGTGTTATCTAAGGGACGAGAAGGGTTGTCTGTATTTTTAAGACCCGAATTTCATTAATATCCCTTTGTGTAACCCGAGACCTCTACATAGACATTATTATAATCACACTTTATAAAATGTAATAAGTTGTATATCAAGATAATATTCTTCTTATACACCTACAACGTCTAACAAAAATAAGTGAAAAAAAAACACTGGTGCAATTTTTGAGTTCCATTTATATTATACAATTAGTTACAGCCGGATATTTATGGTATTTCTACGCGGCGATTAATCAGTAGGAAATGATTATAAATAAATAAATAAATAAATAGTAATTTATTTCGAGTAACCAAACACTCATATTATGAATACAAAATTAAATTTTCATGTCACATTATATTAGCACAACTACAATAACGAAAAACAATTAATTTATGTATTATGTAAACACTAAATTAAAAATTAACTATAATAAATATAATTACCGCTTACTTTATGCATGCGAAAGCAGTGACTAAAGTGCGGGTTATCAGGGCGTTCAGCAAGCGCGGCCAGTATGACGTTCGGGCTCCCCCGCGTGCGCCGCAGCAGGAACGACATTCGCTTGCGAATCGTGGCATAGAAACAGTCCACCCGGGCGCACGCGAACATCGTCGACGCACTGCACCAGCGGGGGAGCCCCAGCATCCTGAACGAGTTATTATATTGGACACGAAGAGCGTTGTAGGCCCTCTACGTATAGGCTGCCCATAAGCTGCACGAGTAGAACGACGTACAGTAAGCTCTAAACAGTGTCAATTTGACTTCTAATGAACATCGCGCATTATGATTAAGCTTCAATCAGAAAAATAGAGAATCGACTGATTAGTTGGCGGCATTGCAATAATTAACTAGTGCGTTGGCATGAGTAAATAAAAGTAACACATTCAGTGTTTTTTTCATTACATAGTAGATTTAGTAATTTATTTTTTTTGGAATTGCAGTATTTAACCTTCTCTGAACACAGATAGATAGATACAATTATTTTATGGTAAAAATAATTTTAAACAAAAAAAAACCGACTTCAAAAGGTAAACTAAAAAGAAAAAAATAAATTTACTTCGCACAAAGTAATACTTATTTTCATTTAAGTAAATAAATTTATTCTATAATTTTGAAGTCGGTGCCAAGTCCAGCGTTCTTTCATAATTTGTTTTCATTTAATATTAGTTTGTAAGCCAGTACTTTGGTAGGTACATAATATATAGTAATAGTTACATTGATAGTTGTATATTTTTTTTCTGATTCTTTTTTCTGTGATTGCCTACATATATTTAGTAATTTGATATTGCAGTAAGGTTGTTGAAGTACTTACTTGGCACCGACTTCAAAATTATAGAATAAATTTATTTACTTAAGTGAAAATAAGTATTACTTTGTGCGAAGTAAATTTATTTTTTTCTTTTTAGTTTACCTTTTGAAGTCGTTTTTTTTTTGTTTAAATTTATTTTATTTTAAGATTTTTAGTTATGGGTAGACTGAGTAGGGATATTTAGGTATCCCCAGAACAGCGCAAAAATTATATATATCAAGTTGATTGACTATAAAATGATATATAAATTTTAATAATATCAATGTCGGTACCAGCCAAACTGAATATGATTTCTATATAACTCTTTTATTATTTTTAGTCGATTTACATTTCTTTATTTGGCTTAAAACAATTTTTTCCCTTTTTAATATTTACCTATTTCGTATATACCTACTATCTGGTGAAGACAGAGGTGGTGTTGAGTACTGTAATTGATATAGTGGCATCGCTTAAAGTATGCTTGCAGTATCTACTTTAAGCGATGTCGTAATTTCCAAACGTATAACTTCAAAGACTAAGCAGTCCTGTATGCCTGTTTCTGATCTATGCGGTATACCTTGATAGTTGACTCAAAATTATGTTTGTTTTTAGACGGATATAAGCATATCGAGTAACATAAGCATGTTACTCGAAACAAATACAAAATTACTATGAGTGTCCCTATAAATTTCGAGGAGTTCCCTCGATTCATCACGACACCATCATCAGGCATCCACTTTGATGAGACCAAGTACGACTGTAATTGACGTAGTGGCGTATGCTTACATTTCTTTAAACAACGCTAAAATCTTCAAACGTGTATCTCTAAGAACTCAGAAGTTCTGTTCACTACTTTAGGTCCTGGATATGGTGCAAAATCTTACTATTTGGTAACATATGCTTGGGCTACTTCAGAAAAAATCAAAATCGATATATGTTTCCATATAAATTTTGAGGAGTTCCCTCGATTCCTCACGGATCCCATCATCAGGTTACCACTTTGGTAAACACTAGTACAACACTGTAATTGACGTAGTGGCGTATGCTTGCATTTCTTTAAACAACGCTGCAATCTTTAAACGTGTATCTCTAAGGACTCAGAAGTTCTGTTCAGTACTTTAGGTCCAGGATATGGTGCAAAATCTTACTATTTGGCAACATATGCTTGGGCTACTTCATAAAAAATCAAAATCGATATATGTTTCCATATAAATTTTGAGGAGTTCCCTCGATTCCTCACGGATCCTATCATCAGATCACCACTTTGCTGACAATGGGACCAAACGGGAAGCACCACCTTTCAAATAAAAAAAAATCATCCAAATCGGCTCACCCAGGCGAAAGTTCTGAGGTAACAAACATTAAAAAAAAAAAAAAAACATACAGACGAATTAAGAACCTCCTCCTTTTTTTGGAAGTCGGTTAAAAAATTGTAGACAATAGTTGGCTCTTTATCTACAAGGTGTAAAATAAATGAGTGATAATACTTCAGGAATCAGGATGTGAATGTGCCTCCTATGTAGACTATACTGTGAAAGTACCAGCGCTGAAAGACTTACTTTTGACTTTCATGTTTCTATGAGAAACGCCCCAACATCACAAATGACCTATACATTTTTTTTAACAGTAACTGTTTCAGCGCTGGTACTTTCACAGTAAACTCTATATACGTGACCCAGCCTGTATACAGAGCAAACGCTTAGTGTTTAAATGCAATAGAAAAGCTAAGCCGTTTTTGATCAAATTTCCCACACAGATCGGATATCTTATAGTTAGACTCCCTTTTATCAAACAAAATGGCACCAAAGTTCAGTTTAAATACGATAGAAAAGCTAAGCCGTTTTTAGTAAAATTTGTCACACGATCGGATAACTTAGGAGTTATCCGATTTGTGTTACAGTTTGACGCCCCTTTTATCAAACAAAATGACGCCGAAGTTCAGTTTAAATACAATAGAAAAGCTAAGCCGTTTTTAATAAAATTTGCCACACAGATCGGATATCTTATTGTTTGCCTCCGCTTTATCAAACAAAATGGCGCCAAAGTTCATAAGATACAAATACAAAGGACATCATTGATACACAATATATGGATATAGCACAATAAAGTGTCGAGTGCAGAGCCCTTCGGAATACAAATGAGGCGAAATAAGTCATAATATAGTGACATAATATGTTCAGTGTAATAGTGATATAATACACTACCCTCTTTACTTTAACCCTCGATAAAAACAGGGGGTTATAAGTTTCTAGGCTGCGTGTATGTGTCTGTGTAGCTCCCAAATGCATGAACCGATTATGATCTAGTTTTTTTAAGCTGACGTGGTCGTGGATGTGCTTAGCCAGCTATTAGCTTACTGTTTGAATTTGATTAGGTACTTTTAAAAAATATAAACTAACGTCGGGACACACTGTCTATGGCAATCTGCACGTGGTTTTAGTGGGTAAGTCACACATAACCCTAGGGGACCCCCCCTGGGGGAAGCGCAATGCATTTCCCTTGCGAAACAAAAAAAAGATAGTAATCTGTACAATAAGACAGCAGCGTCATCTACCGGGTCGAATTATACTAAAACCTTCGAGAACCACTCTATCCATTGGTGAAAACAGCATGAAGATCGGTGCAAAGCCCAGATTCACGATATCATAACTATTATCTGAAAGACTTTGTTTTATAAAATGAGGGGTATTGTATTAAAACCCACTAAAACGTACTTTACAAAAATATCACAGGATACAAAAAATCCTTTAAGCTTAATCGGATTTTGATACTGGTATGCACTGGCCTTTTGATTTTGAATATATTTTTGGTGGCCAGATTTCTTTATGTTTTAGCGGGTCTTGGTACAAAACTAGCCAACCATTTTAAAGCATTTTACGAGGTTTCCAACGGTGCTACTAACTTAAATTTGGTCCAGAAGCATTACAGCATTTTGGTTTTATACCCCTCATATAATATGTCAATAATGATAATATTTTGTCGCCTCCGTGGTCTAGTGGTTCAGAGCTTCGCTCTCGACCCGGAGGTCGTGGGTTCGATTCCCGCGTTGGAACAACAAAAAATGTTGTTTTCAAGTTTGGTTAGGACAATTCAGGCTGATCACCTGATTGTCTGACAAGAAAGATGATCCATGCGTCGGATGGGCATGTAAAAAGTCGGTCCTGCGCCTGATCTCTCGCTAGTCGTGTCGGTTTACCGTCCCACTGGGTTATGAGAGTAAAAGGAAGAGAGAGTCTTTCTGTGTATTGCGCACACACTTGGGCACTATAAAATAACTCCTGCGTAGCTGGCCTGGTTTCAATGAAATCGGCTACCGACATCGAAATCGGTGAGGGGAGCTATTATTAATGATAATATGACTTCATGCAACACTGCCCTATTATACTGGGTGCTAAAAGAGCAGTCACTATAACTTTGAGTTACGATTATACTACGAGTTACCTTAACTCATTATAGAAATGTATTTTTTTTTTGTCAAAAACAAATGTTTTTTTTTTACTTTTTACCATTTCTTATTTTACTGTTGCAAAAATAACAATAAAAAATGTTTTTTTTAAATTGCTTGTAAAAAAAAAGAAAAAAAATACATTTCTAGAATGAGACAAGGTAGTATAATCAGATCCCAAAGTTATAGTGACTGCTCTTTTTACACCCGTTATAAACACATAGGCTACTTTTTGTCCCGAAGTGTGGGATGAGTGGAATATATTTACGCGTGTGGAGACGCGGGAAAGAGCTAGCATAATAATGGCAGGGTATTCACTTAACATCCCCTGTGATGGCTCCCACAGCACATATAACCGGCCGCCCCAGTACCGAGCGGTAACATTTAAATTAGTAAAACATCGGATGAATGGCCCACACGTTCGCATCACTGCAACTCCTGTGTAGCCAGAATCGATAGCAGTCATCATCATTTCAGCTGATGTCCACTGCTGATGAGAGGAAACACAACACCTGTTCTTCAATAAAGAAGGGTCTACGCGGTCCGTATTTCCACCCTGGATAATGCCGCTAGAGTAACAATTTTTTTTCCTAAATATATATTTGTATATCTCTATTTTTACCTTTTTTTTAGTAAATTAATCGTTTAAGAAGATATGGGCGTTCAAGAATCTAAAAAAAATACCAGACTTTTCATTGTGTTTAAACATAGTAGGAAACAAATTTGACTGCTATATAATAAAATCCAAACATAAGAACCTAGCTCAAGCCTTTTTCCAGTTTATAATGATAAAAAAATCTAAATCGGTTAAGTTTTGGAGGAGATACAGGGGTTCCCCAAACGTCGATTCCTTGTGCTTTTAATAGTTAATTTCAGTTCGAGCTGCAATTGTCTCTATATACCTATATAGTAGTATCTAGGAGTTGTTTAGTTATTTACTTTGGTTGATTTAATGAACATGTAATGTTATATTTGATGTGGACACAAAAAAAAAGTACAAAAAACTATAACCCAACTTTGCAAAAAAGAGATCTAAAAAGGCTGAAACAAGAAAATAATTCAATTTGAAATCCAGATATGCATAAGTACAAAAACGGTCAAGGTAGAGCCATGGGCGTACCCGCTAAACAAATCTAATCGTCAGCGACCAAAATACAGTAGAAAAAAAAGAGCTTGAAAAATCATAATATTTATTTATTTATTTTACTTAAACATCATGCACATTTTGTACATAGACGGACTTAATGCCACAAGGCATTTTCTACCAGTCAACCTTTAGGTGATTTAGAGACAAAAATAAGTAGATGATAATATTCGTCTGCTGTTGCATTATTCAATCCCAATAGCGTTTGACTGGTTTCGACATAGTCATCATCAGGTGATGACTATGTCGAAACCGGTCGTGTATTTTAATAAATAACTTGTGAAAAAACTAATAAAGTGGGAAAAAATTGCAAGTATTTAGTGTATTATGACTAAATATAGTTTTTTATACTTTTATTTTCTAAAGTTGTGACCGTTTTTCTCTTTATGTATGTGACGCGAGTGTAAAAATTAATTCAGTATTTTAAGTGAAGCAAAAATTAAAAAAATCTTCATTATAATATTTACCTTTAGGGCCGATTTTTCAATCGCCAGACAACTTTTATCTGTTGAATAAACATGTGACTTTGACATTTGTTCCATACAAAATATGCCAAAGTCACTTATTTATTCCTTAGATAAAAATTATCTGACGATTGAAAAATCAACCCTTAGAGGATTATCGTTTATCGTTTACTTAGTTCGGTAACTATTGTTTTAGTTTTTTTTATTTTGTCTTAATTTTTTTAAATACGAGTTTTTATACCCCTTTTTGCCTTACAAATAGTAGTTCAAAATCATTGGCGTTATACAAATCCTTAATTAACGTTCCAGCATTCGGTTATAAGAAGATAACCTTGATAGCATTTTTAGAAATCGAAAATAGCAAGACGCAGTTCCTAAGAGTCAATATAATATGACTTTATTTTATGGCTTTTATATGGTAATGTACAATGTTGTTAATATTGAGTAAACAGATATTCTTGAAAGTGTATCATTTTTGGCTTATATCCAGTAATAAATGATATTCCATCGTTGCTATCTTTCTTCCAATGTATACCTGACTTACTAAAATTATTTTGCTATGGAGATCTATCTTAAAATCTTTAAATAACTATATATAAAATAAGTAAATAGCATTAGATTTATTTATTAATGTAATTACTAATTGGCAATAAGTTGTTGGCGTATCTATTGAATAAAATAAAATAAAAAAGATACAAACATGTGGATGTGGGGCTAGCAAAAACAATTGTCAGCTACGAATTCGTGGCTTAACAAATGTCAATTGTATATGGGCGCTGTCATAACTTTAACATTCTTTCGTTACAAATACGTAGTTGCTAAATCCTGCAAACTCATGCATGTTTGTTTATGCCTGGAGTATGTTAGTTTACGCGTACGTAATGAAGTTTTAGTGACTATTAAAAAGCTGTAAAATACTGTCGTCTTCGCAGTCATCACCCATCATGCTCAACATACACGTGGATAATTGAGCCATGTCAGTTTTAGACACAAGATTCTTAAACAAATACCCAAAATCGATCGAAGAAACTGTATGTTTATTATTTAGTTTATTCAACTTTTCAGTCGTATATTCTTTTATTTACCTCACGAACACAATGGAAAACTCATTCGCTTTGTTAAAAATGAGTCGGCATTTACTCCTAAAGGGTTCATTAAGTATTCATGTAAACGAGTCGAAATTGTAGCTGACAACGAGAAATGTTCTCGACGAGTTAAAAAAACAAGTCCACAGCCGCGCAGCGCCGCCCGTGACAAACGAATTGCCTATTAAGTACGACTTCGCAATCAATGTTTCAGGGTTTAATCGTTTGTGGGGGGAACCGCGCGGCCGCGGACGGCGACAGGTGGCCGGCGTGCGTCGGTACTCACCCCAGCGTGGTCATCGTCACGATGGTGTACCAGAAGGCCGCGGGGATCGACGTGAAGTTAGTGTCCTGTTCGTTCTTCTCCGCGTAGAACATCACCGTCGCGAAGATGATGATCGCCATCGCCAGCGAGAACACCAGGAACCCGAGCTCACTCGCGCACGACTTCAGCGTGTACCCGAGGATCCGCAGCCCCTGCGAGTGCCGCGAGAACTTGAAGATACGGAACACCCTGAACACTCGCAGGGTCACGAACGCCCCCGACACGTCGTCGTTGTCCGTGATCCCCAGCCCGATGTAGTAGGGCAGGATGGCCACCACGTCGATGATGGACATGACCGACCTCACGAACTTGCAGCGGTCCGGCGCAGCGAACAGTCGGAGGAGGTATTCCGCGGTGAATATCATCACGCATGCCGTGTCCAGGCAGAAGAAGACAATCTTGTATCTTTCCCCGCACGGCAGGGTCCCGGCGCGCCCGGGCCGGTGGCCGCACGGAACGGTCTCAACCACGTTAGCCATCACCGATACGGCGATGAAGAATCCAGTCACATAGTAAAATACTAGGGCGGCAGTGGAGGTGTGCGGGTTCTCGAACGCCCGCCACATCTTCTGCCGCAGGTCCGTGAGCTGAGGCAGGCTCTGGTCGCCAGCCTCGCTGAGCTTGTCGTCCATGAGTCGCTCCGCATTCTCCCTTTTCCTGTCTCTGTAGTCCTCGTAGCAACAGTCTCCGATCACGTCGGGTAAAATTCCAAAGAACGCGAGCTCCTCGTCGTACCCCGTCAGACACTCGTGTTTAGGGTAGTGCAGCTTGCCCGTCCTATAGTAGTTGAGGATGTGTCTGAATATATCAGGATCCCTGTCAAAAAAATACTCTCTGCTGTCTTCGTCGTAGAAGAACTCCCTCTCGGTGGAGCCGAGGAGGGAGTCGGGGTACTTCTCGAGGGTGTTCCTCCACGTCTCAAAGCGGCGGCCGGAGACGTTGATGAGGAGCTTCTCGTCCTCGGCGCGGCGGCGGTCCTTGGGCACGGGCGGCGGGGGCAGCGGGTGTGTGGCGATGGGGACCCAGCCGATGGCGGCGGCGCGCGCGAACGGCAGCCATGCGGCGACGGACGCCATGGCGTGATGTCGGCGCCACCGTCGCCGCTCTACTGAGCGCCGCGCCCCCCGCGTCGCGCTATTTCGGTCAGCCCGCCCAGATGGATAGGGTGTTACCAGATCGTTGACGAGAATAGCCCGAATATGTGTATTGTTATGTTAATGAGTTGCAGGTGCTGAGCGATTATACGAGCTTATCAGATGAATTTAAGATCACGGCCGATCATAATTTTTCCCTCCGAATATTTTAAAGATGCTGTAGTTTACTTTAGATTTTGTTTATTATCTCCGTTGCTTTTAAAATTTGACTTTGAACTAGCAGGTACTTATTTGGTAAAATTGTATGATAATAGTGTAATTAACTGAGGTGAGGCATTGAGGTTTCAAGGCTGGCTAGTCTTTTTATATTCAAATAGTAGTGTATTAGGCTGAAGTTGAATTTTATACACCTGTATTCTTTTTTGTATTTTTACTAACTTTAGAGAAAATATATTTTAAATGACCCATTTTTTAAAATTTCTTTATAATTAGAATTTAATTAACCCTTGGCATGCCTGGTAGGGTCTGTCAGACCCACAGCAACGCGTGAATCGTTGTAGTTCGGGTAAATTTGAATTTTACGCCTCGCCGTTCGTAGTAGCTGGCCGTTACTAACCACGGAATGCCTTCCACCTGCTTTCCCAGTCCGCGGCGACTTAAGACCGTAAAAGGACTTGCGTAAAGCGCGTACGGGTCCCACAGACCCCACCAGGCATACGGCGTGACTTTATTCTGTGAGTATTAATTTCCTTTTTTCTTAGGAATATTGGCGTTTTTTCGTTAAATAATATTAGTTCATACATTATATAATAATATATTTATAATTGTTTCGGTATATCATGAATAAAAAACTGACAGATGACATTATTCCAAGAGTTGAATGACAAAGACGTAGTTGTATTGGATTCAAGTGGAGAAGATATTGACGTTGTTTCAGAGGATGGGAGCTGTTTCTGCTCTGCCACCGTTATAAAAATCAACTCCTGGTATAAAGCGCAGATGGCACGTGAAAAAAGATCGCAATACCCAGCATATTTGTGTGACATTTTGTAGTCACATTTGTCTTGAATATTCGATTTTTGAATGCGCAAAGTGTTACCGAACCAAAGCTATATAAAATGTTAATGCAAGTGATGGAGACTAATTATAATTGTATGATTTAATTTAAGTATATGATAGTGCCTTACACTGGATTCAAGTCTGATTAAGATTTCATTACTTTTAATACTAACTATATGTTAACAAAGTTATAGTCTCGAAATGTTGTTTAAAAAATGTAAGTTTTTTTAAATATTTGAAATATTTAAATAAAGTTGATTTTCTAATGCGATTATTATTACTATCTCTTTTTTGCCCTTTAAGCTTGCGTCTTGAATAATTGCATCACCTTACATAATAGAATTAATAGAAAAAAAGGTATTTTGAAATCGGGGTCTGAGAGACCCACCAGGCATAGCGTGTAACTTTTGCCCACCAGGCATGCCAAGGGTTAAAAATAAATTCAGTAAATTGATGTTAAATTAAAGGTGCCATTTAGTGACACAACATTTTGCCACCATTATGGCACAATCTGCAGCGGGAGGCAACCCCACCCCGGGCTAAACCGCGACACGCGTGCGCGGACCGTGACGTCACAGCCTAATAAATTGATTTTTAACCGCCCGTCCCGCTCGCACCCGCGGCGTCCGCGAATCGCCGTCCACTTTGCACACACTTAGGCATCGGTGACCTTTTAATTTTTTTTCCTTAAAGCCTTTTGTCTTGAGTGAAAAGACCAGGCCTAAGGCTCTCCGGCATCTTAAACGTTCAGCGTTTACGGAAGTAGGTCGCTAGGGTTAGTGGCATTGATTTGTGATTCGCTTTTAGTTTCGCGTTTGCTTTAATTCTTGTCATTTCATCGTTCGCCGTGTTAATGACAGTCATTTCTCCCCTGACGCGAAAAGGCTCATTTTTCGGGCAATACGCGTTTTACGCGGTCAATGCGTGAAATGGTTTTTAATGTCATTGCTAACGAGCTGTTTTAAATTACTTATAGCTGGTCTGGTATTACTTTTAAATTATTGCGTATTTAGCTGATTTAGCTAAATACGAGCAGCCTGTGGGTTGACTACACGCGACGACAGTATAACGCTCTTCGCGTACAATACAATAACGCTTTTAGGGTGCTGTTGGCGCTGCCGCGGCGCTGTAGCGCGTCGGGGATGTTCGCCGCCGCCCGCGTGGACTGCTTCTATGCGACCATGCGGAAGCGGTGCACATCTCTAGGCAGCAGAGTGAGGGGCAGCGACAACACTATACTAAATGTGCTATCAAACATGTTTGATTTTGAGTATGTGAACCATCTCTCAATGATTCACATGCTCAGATCCACCTGAATATTAGTTAAGTTAGTAAAATAATGTATGTCATAATGTAGTTTTAATGTAATTGTAATTTATAATATGACCTATGTTGATGGTTGAAATAAAGGAAATTTAATTAATTTAATTAATTAATTAATTAGCTGATTTGCAACTATAAGTAAGAATCTGTTCCCACTAAAATGCTTCTGTATAATTTAATGCAAAATCTTCATAAGACAGTACTGTTTTAATATATTTTAATTAACTTCCAAAAACGGGGTTATTATAAGCAAATCAAAAACATTTAATTTCCAACTAACTTACTTATAACTTAAAAACTATTTTGAAAACCCCAATCAAGAAAAATATATTTTTTCGGGTCATTAAAAAATGCAACCACCGCGGCACTGGTTCAACCCTGAAAAAAACAAAAAAACAGCTGAAAAATACCGGCGTAAAACACACGCACAGGGCCTGTTATTTTAATGTTCGGCAATTCTCTATAATAGCTCTATATCACAATATGTTCCATCAAAAATGTATAATTAGGAACGAGATAATTGTTGTTTGCTAATATCTCGTCAAAAGCTTTATGTGATATTACACACTCAGTGATAATTAATAATTAATACAGGCTGGTACAATAACGGCATAGTTCAGTTGACAGACAGCAGTTCCATTAGCTCGGTGAGGGTATATAGAAATTTCATGATGATTTGTTCACTGTGAAATTTATCGTGATGACTATTTTGTGATTGTCAGTATTGTATGGACTTGCTTGATAAAACCGCCGCCCTTTTTTAATCTAATATGGAGCTTACGTCAAATATTGTTTAGTATTTTGAGAGAAAAATCCAGACATGCTTAGGTACAAAAATGGTCAATGTAGAGCCGTGGTCGTACGGGCTAATAAAATTTAAGTATCAGTTAACACCGAAACACGTGTTCTGGTGCGACCACGGCTCTACCTTGACCATTTTTGTACCTATGCATTCCTGGATTTCAGCTTTAGAAGTACGAGTGGAAGCCCCAAAGGGAGATCTCCAACCGAGCGAGATGGTATGCTCGGTCAGGCCGAAGCCCACTGTACTACCTATTTGCATCTCACTCACTCCTAGCCCGAGTGGCCGGGAGCGAGGGGAACCACGACCAGAGGCTAATGAGCCCCTCTACGTGGGGTCGAAGGACCCGGTATTGAGGATACCGAGCCGTATGTGTTGCTTCTGTTTTTCTAGGGAAAACCCCCCGCGACAGAACGCAGGGGAAAACCGTGGCTCTAAGGGAAGGAAGCCTTGGAAGACTTATTCCTGAATGGCGAGACGACATGTGGCGTGTGGAGGCCCCGGTCCTGAGACCGAGGAACGTGTGTGGTTCCACTCCTCCGAGCGCCGCGCATCGTCCCGCGGACCAAAGCCCTAACCAAGGTGGGATTGAAATAAAAACAGACAAGACGTTTTTTTGAAGGCAAAACCCTCGCGTCAGGGCGCAAGGAAAAACCGTCGTAAAAACCACTTTATTAACTCGATTACCTGAAGGGCTAGACTTTGACGAGCGGTCTTTAACCAACTCGCGGACCCAGCCAAACCAGGGAGTGGGGGGGGCTCCGGGAGCCATGATGGTAGGAAAGGGCATGGGATGCCAACGGTAAACGCCCGAGGACGTTGCTAGAGGGCGCTGGTCGCGCCCACGCGCCGTACAGCCTAACTCTCCAGTAGGCCGGGCGGCAGGCGGCGTCTGGCGCCCTCATGGTGTAAGGCGGCGTTGTCCGGGGCCGCCGTGGATCCTCGCCAATCACCCAGGTTCCTTCCCTCAAGGAACCTTCGGATGGCGCGGATATCCACAGGCAGGCGCGGGACTTTGTCGCGAGCGGTGGGACGTCGCTGAATGCGGTCTTGGTTGGCTGCATGGTGGCAGCGCGACGAGGCGAGGCGGCGTCGCAGGTCCAAGGCGGCGAGACCGGTAGATCCAGCCCATGCTAGGAGAGCGGTCGAACGGCGCGGCGGGGCCGGGAACTAGCCTCTCCCCAGGGGCCAGTTGATCCAGCGCGGCGGGGCCGTGACTCTACTCCACCTGCAGGGCCGGTTCCGCCAGCGTCAAGCGGGCGAGGAGTGCTGAGCGAGCCCCAGCGACGAGGCGAAGGTCAGCAGGCAGCGGTAGTGCCTTGGCGGCATGATGGTGGAGTGGGCTGCGGTGGGCAGCGTTGCAGGCCGGATGGCTGCATGCGGTCTTGAGCGGCTACGTGGTGGCAGCGCGACGAGGCGAGGCGGCGTCGCAGGTCCAGGGCGGCGAGACCGGTAGATCCAGCCCAGGCGAGGAGAGTTTGGTCCGCTAGCGTGGCGGGGCCGGAGACTAGCCCCTCCCCAGGGGCCGGTCAATCCAGCGCGGCGAGGCCAGCAGACACTACTCGATCCAAGCGGGGCCGGTTCCGCCAGCGTCAAGCGGGCGAGGAGTGCTAGGCGAGCCCCAGCAGCGAGGCGAAGGTCAGCAGGCAGCGGTGGTGCCGTGGAGGCATGATGGTGGAGTGGGCTGCGGTGGGCAGCAACGGCAGGTGTGATTGCCGGGTGGTGGGCAGGCTCAGGCGGGTGCCTGAGGGCGGCGGTGCAGGGCTGCGGTGCGAGGCGCAGTCCTGGGGGCGGCGCTCTGTGCGCTGCGGTCAATCCGAGCACTTCTCGGCTGGACGGGGTGGGATCCGGGACGCGCAGCAGGTCTCGGCCGGACATTGGGGCGGGGGGCTACCACAACCCCCCCGCGAGAATGCCGACGGGGGCCCGGCGCGAACGGTGTCCTCTCCGTCACAGCTAGGCTCGGTGTCTTGGCGGTGATGCGTCTCAGGTCGACGCAGGGTGGTCTTCCACGTCGGGACGCGGACGGCCATGGTCTTCTTAAAGATGTTGGTGGTCTCACCAAGCGGGGAGCGCTTGGGGGAACTGGCCTCCCGTGACCACAACGCTGGGATAAAATCCCAGCGGGGCGGGCGGGCAGTTCATCTTCCCGGCAAGGCGGCAATCCACACCCAGTTCACAAGAACCAAGCGCGGATTGCCGATCGCCCTCAGAAGGTGGTTTCAGGAACTGCTCCAGTGGAAGGTGGTCGGCACGGACGCGATACGAACGAAAACGCGGCGCGATCGGGCAGCGTAACGACGTGCGCGCGCTTCGGAAGCCAGGACGATCCCCCACTGTACTAGTTTTCAGATGTCGTATATATAGCGCCGGACTTAGAAAACTTCGATAGCGCGATGCAGGATTATGGCGCTAGTACGAATAGTACACAGTCTTTTTTCATTCATCCTGTAAGATTTAAAAGTGACCTAAATTATAAAAATGTCAACTACGCACACTACGGCTTAAACACTATAATGTAATGTAGGTATGATAACAGAAGATTTGAAATATTTTTAACGTTTACTTCTTTTTCTTTCTTTATATTATATTTTAATGCGTATGTAAGTTGCCAAAGAACCTTAAAAATACGTGAGCGTATAATTCTTTTTCATTATGTTTGCATTTTGCCCCAGGGCGACCCTCTAATAAAGATAAAGAACTCATTCTATACTATACGATTTTGACGAATAACATATTAATCTGTATAATAAATCAATCTATATAAATCGCCTCCGTGGTCTAGTGGTTCAGAGCTTCGCTCTCGACCCGGAGGTCGTGGGTTCAATTCCCGCGTTGGAATAACAAAAATGTTGTTTTCAAGTTTGGTTAGGACAAAGCAGGCTGATCACCTGATTGTCTGACAAGAAAGATGATCCATGCGTCGGATGGGCATGTAAAAAGTCGGACCTGCGCCTGTTCTCTCGCCAGTCGTGTCGGTTTACCGTCCCACTGGGTTATGAGAGTAAAAGGAAGAGAGAGTGCTTCTGTGTATTGCGCACACACTTGGGTACTATAAAAGTACGTACGTATGTAGCTGGCCTGGTTTCAATCAAATCGGCTACAGACACCGAAATCGGTTAGGGGAGCTATTTTTTTATTAGTAATATATAAAAGAATGTCGTGTTAGTTACACTATTTATAACTCAAGAACGGCTTCATTGATATGGCTGAAAATTGGTGCTTAGAGCAAGTAGACGGACATAGGATAATATTTAGTCCATTGTGACTTGACATAATACAAATTTGAATGCCACTAATGAAATGCTTATAATTTGTCGCCAACTGTACCTTGTCCGTTTAAGTACAAGTTGTATTGTTTAAGTACAACTTTTTTTTAACATATTGTATGCCCATACAATAAGATTTAAAAAAGTACCTCTTTCAGCGCCGGTACTTTTACAGTAAACTCTGTATACTGGACCCTTACACACCCCAAGTATTATAACTCATTAATATTAATAATAATATTACAGCCTATAGATAGCAGTTGGCAGCACTGTCTACGGTCATACCTTTATTTTATTATCTATCAGGGTAAAACATGCAAATGAATGGTGCCAGTTGGCAGCACCGTCGTTGCGCACGTTCCAATTAGAACGCATTTCTACTATTTTCCTTTTTTAGTAATATTTTGTACGTACCTATATCTTTCTTATTCTTAAACCGATTTTCAAGATTATCAAACCGATTTCAAAAGTAGCAAGTAAGTATTAGGACGCATAAAATATTATATATTTTTTATAAAATAAATACTTAAATAAATAAAATAAAAATCATTTATTTTCAGACCATAGCTCCATAGTGTTAGTAACAATTATTTACTTCAATATTATTAATATATATATATATATATATATATATATTTCGGAACGTAGGTATTTTTGTGGGCGTTACTTTATAGGATCGAAATAATAACACCAAGCTGAACGTGTTTATATTATGAACAATCAAACCTATTGCTACAAGTACTTAATGCAAAGCAGACATTGAACGTAAGCGAATTTAGTCAACTCCATTTTTCTCAAGCCCCGCCATCCATCGCGCGCCACCCTGAACAGTCCTCTCTGTCATCGGTGACACACGTCTTCTCCTTCCTCTTTTGTAAGCGGCAACAGGCCTCTTGGGAAATATGACTAAACTTGCTAGGCTTTCTTTTTTTTTTCTTTGCAAGCCTTACGTTTCAACTCCGACACGGCCATTCTGACTAGTCACACGTCCTCGTGTGTTGCTCCTGTAAAAGAAAAAAAACCAGCTGCCATATCACAAGCCTTTTGCTCGGCCTAACCTGACTCTACAATTTTAGGCCAATTTGCTAGTTTAATCTCTAATAGTAATCTCAACAGATACTTTAACTTCTTTAATGCACAACAATAAACTACGCAAAGTCTCAGGTAATGCCTATATGACCAGGGCTCTTTAGTCGAAATACGTTAGCCGCGTAACACGACGTGTTCTCCCCACGGCTAACACGTGTGCATCACTCATTAAATACACATCATGTGGTCTGTGTAGACCCCAACCTTCCAGCATCACACGCCCGCTGCGCTCCACGTCCTACTTGAGTTGCCCCAAGAGGTACCGACTTTTAATGGTTGCTGCTGCGAAATGATGCTTGGTAGGTCAAATACTGTCATCAGAATTTGACTTCTATGACACGGCTCCATCGCCGACATACGTCAACCGCTTAACACATTTGTGTTAACCGCGGCTGGCTACCCGTGTGCACATGCACAGCGTATGGTCTGTGAAGACCCCGACTCCGCCAGTATCACACTACAGTCAGTAGATAAACAATTACGCTCACCAAATAATTTTGGTTTCGAATGTGATACTTCAACGAAGTACAGACGACAGTCGTCTAGCCGCCGCGCCACCGCGCTGCGCTGCATCGCTCGCCGCGCTCCGTCGCGTCGTGTCGCGTCACTAGCGTTGCTCGAAGCTCGATCCACTGTACACAAAATGAAACAGCACAAAAAAATGTTCAGACTATCTAAAATTAAGTTCTTTTAGGGATTTATTTACTAAGACTTCGCTGTGCCTGTCTGTCTTTAATCAGGCTGTATCTCAAGAACAAAACTATCGCGGTTTAAATATCAGCAACAACAATGAGATTAAAATGTTAGATTTCACTATGCAGTGAAATTAATTTAATTTCCTTTCAATGATCTAACTGATTGAATGAAAATAAGCTATTACTTTAGTGTCACACAATAACAAGTGATCAGATTGCACTGTCCTCACTAAACTTGACAAAAATAAACATTTTTAGTTGTACTGTCGCGGGAATCGAACCCACAAAGTCGAGTACTAGGTTCTAAACCACTGGACCCCAGAGTAATTCATAATAATAATAATAGCTCCCTTCACCGATTTCGGTGTCGGTAGTAAATTTCATTCAAACCAGGCCAGCTACGCAAGAGTTATTTTATAGTGTCCAAGTGTGTGCGCAATACACAGAAGGACTCTCTTCCCTTCACTCTCACAACCCAGCGGAACGGTAAGTCGACACGTCTGGCTAGAGAATAGGCACAGGACCGACCTTTTACATGCCCATCTGACGCATGGATCATCTTTCTTGTCAGACAGTCAGGTGATCAGTCTGCATTGTCCTAACCAATCCTAAAAACAACCTTTTTTTGTTTCAACGTGGGAATCGAACCCACGAATCCGGGTCGAGAGCTAAGCTCTGAACCACTAGACCACGGAGGCGATTCATTCGTCATTCATAATACCTGAAGACTCGCTAGTGCGTTTACAACCTTTTACAAAATCACCAAGTTGGTCGAAGCTAACTGAAGTCACTCAATGAACTTTCTAATCTTCCACCGCATCAGTGGACTGCCACGGCCTCTGAGACTCTTGGACCGTTGAGTGTGTGATGCCTTGTTCACCATTAGTTCCAGCTTACATACAGTAACTTCTGAAACATGAAATTAAAATGTGTTAATTCCATAAAACTCATATCACAAACAATATTATCCTGTTGGACGAATTTTAAACTATTCCATATCGCATAATGTTCTAAAAAGTAAAAGTCTGTTAAATCTGTAGGTAATATGTATTCCAAATTTACTTTAACAGATATTTTTATGGCCAGCTTAGGAATAAATAACAATGTACAAGACATTATTTAAAGATACTCTTTTTTTTTTTCTTTGTTTTAAACTCACCAATGAAAATTACATTTAAGTGTGTAGTTTCAAACTACCTACTTATGTTAACCCTCAAGACCCCATGATCAATTTATTGATTTATTGACTACTCTTAAGATTTGTTGTAACTAGAGATTTGTCAAGCCCTCAGCACTTGACTTTAAAACGGACTTCACGTAAAGACTAAGGGATAACACATTAATTGCATCCCAAGATTAATTATGACCAAAGCTTTGTTTATTTAACACACATGTCTTGTTGTATTTTGTTTCAACTATTGTAAAGGCTCCCGATGGGGACATTCGATCGTGGCATGAATTTCTGCTTGGTTGTGTCCCGACAGAAGATAACTTGTAAAAGCTCTGCATGTTAACCCTAATTAAGTTTTAAACTTTAATAAGTTGCAACTTTAAATAATTTTTTAATTCTTTTTGAATAGTCTTTCTCGCTCCTACAAACTTGTCTACCTACTTACTATCATGTAAACAATATTTACAAAGATCATGTCAATGTTATTGTATAAGCCTGTTTGTTTACAACTTGTGCTCACCTGCATAAGACCTTTACTTGTTGTGTAATAATAATTATTATCATTAAAATCAAACTTTGATTTCTTCTTTATTAACTGTGTTGATTTCACTCTATTAATAAGAATATAGCTAGTATAATAACAAGTTTAAAACTCACATAATTTAAGTATCAAAATACTGTAAAATCTTTTAGTTTGAATCTCTTTTCTGTTACTAATACTGTGATTATAAAACCAGACTAATTCTGAACTTTACAATGAAATAAGTAATGATACTCATACTACCAGTTCACATCTTTGCGAAGCAAGTAGAATAGTCCATAAGATACACAATGCTCATCTGCGTTGGTTGGTTACCCAGCAAAGCTCATTCTATGCATCGGGCAAGCATGCAAGCTATGCAAGGCTATGCATCGTCCAGTCCAGCATTATCCCAATGTATTGTCCATCTACAAATAAAACAAAACAGCAATACAAACGAACACTAAACTTTAAAGTTTATTTAGATTTTTGGGCAAGCAATTTCATGGAAACTTTGAAATTGTATTTACTTTGAAGGCTTCCAAATTATAACGAGGAATAAAAAGATTGCTACCACCTGTTACCAAAGCCATCAAGCTTATAACCAAGACCTGTCGTTGACTAGCCAATATCGTGGTTCTATTGTAAATCGTCACGTTCCCATTGTCAATCGTCACATTCAGATTGTAAATCGTCACATTCCCATTGTCAGCACGTTACCATCGTCAGCAGCGCTGTAATCCCATCAATCGTCTTTCTGCTATGCATATACCATGCTGCCTTTGGTAGTGGAGGCTCCGTAATATAATCTGTTCCGTCTCAACGTGATCTGAATGTCCGCAAGGCCATATCCAATCCAACAATTTGTAGGTACCCTGTAACCATCTATCTTGATTTTGCGGGTATATCCCACTTCTGATTTCGGAACGTAGGTATTTTTGTGGGCGTTACTTTATAGGATCGAAATAATAACACCAAGCTGAACGTGTTTATATTATGAACAATCAAACCTATTGCTACAAGTACTTAATGCAAAGCAGACATTGAACGTAAGCGAATTTAGTCAACTCCATTTTTCTCAAGCCCCGCCATCCATCGCGCGCCACCCTGAACAGTCCTCTCTGTCATCGGTGACACACGTCTTCTCCTTCCTCTTTTGTAAGCGGCAACAGGCCTCTTGGGAAATATGACTAAACTTGCTAGGCTTTCTTTTTTTTTTCTTTGCAAGCCTTACGTTTCAAATCCGACATATATATATATATATATATATATATATATCTAGGTATATATATCTATGGACGCTTCACACCACGTCAATCTGGCCCTGTGCTAAGTATCCGAAGAACTTGTGTTACAGGTACCAGACAACGGAAATATATTTAATATTTTTATACTATACACATATTTAAGATTTTTATTATATTATACACAAATTTAATACACATCCATGACCCAGGAACTTTGATAACTTTTTTTTGTTCCCTCGGCGGGATTCGAACCCGCGACCTTTCGTTCGAGCACCAACGCGCTCAACCAACTGCGCTACGGAGGTCGTCGATTATTTATGTTAATTAATGAAAAAAACAAAAAAAAAAATATCTTCATCACATCTAGCTCGATGAACCTGCCCACTAGGGCTGAATCTAATCGGTCACACTTTTTTGATTAATGCATTGAGATTAAATTGATACTGCGAGGCTATTGACAATTCTGTTGGAAAACTTACCTCGTGGATACTTGGATTGGTGACGGCCTGGAGAAACTAAATAAATATTTACCAAAATAGTGACTATAAACCATTCAGCACTATTATAATGTTGCGAATAATAATTTTCAGTGGTCACCATTTTCATAATAACTAATATGTAAAGTTCACTGTGGAATTCCCATCGCTGAAAGACTTACTTTTGACATTCATGTTTGAATGAGAAATTTTCCCATACAATAATTTAAAAAAGTATTTCTTTCAGCGCTGGTATTTTCACAGTAAAATCTATATACGGGACCCATACCCACCCTAAAGTATTATCACTCATTAATA
Source organism: Celastrina argiolus (assembly GCA_905187575.2). NCBI lineage: Eukaryota > Metazoa > Arthropoda > Insecta > Lepidoptera > Lycaenidae > Celastrina > Celastrina argiolus. The sequence goes on from LR994597.1 coordinate 14,889,136, forward strand.
TTATAGCCTTTATGAATATTTAAGATTTTTACTATATCATTTACAATTTTAATACAAAATAATGACCCGGAATCCTGAAAATATTTTTGTTCCTTCGGCGGGATTCAAACCCGCGATTTTTTGCTTGAGTTCCGACGCGGTGAACCTCTGCACTACAGAGATAATCAAACCTTATGTTCCGTTTAGTTCCAGAAAAATTGTTTATGGAATCAAATAAAAGAAGAAACACTTTAAAAAATTTACATTTATTCTTACATACAAGTTCTATTTACAGTCGAGAGAAGCGCTCTATACATGCACAAAAATATTATTTGTCTCACAAAAATTACCGGTGACGAAAACTAAATTTAATGTTTTTCAAGTAAAACCGTATTTTATTGCCATTATTCATTCATACTTTATTTAAGAACGTAAAATTTTAATGATCCCCCACTTTTAGAAAAATATTTTTGTGCGATTCTTATAATACTTTCGACAGTTATGTACTCAAATTATAAGTAATGACTAAATGAATTGAAAGCTATAAAACTAATTTTCGTAGCTACGGTACTAATAAAATACTTTAGTAATAAATAAACAGTAGAATAAATCTGCGAACCATCATAACGCTCAACTTACATTACCACAGAGCGGAAGCGTATTCTTTTTCACCTATAGCATACTGTTCATCTCTATTCTTGTATTAAAGTACTTTTTTACGAATTAAAATAGTAAAAAAGAAATGAAATTATAGACTTTGTAGTCTATAAGTTTCATGTCTATTTTATAATATCAGTATCACATACATTTTGAACAAAATTTACCTTTGAAATGAACCAACGTGAATAACACCTAGAAGGCTGTATCCTTAAGGTGAAAAACTTGACGCTTCGACTATACGCCAATGTGATTTAAGCCTTATAATCATCACGATTTATGCAAAATTCATTTAACAACGTACACCATTATAAAATGACAATAAATCAGTTACAGAAACCTATGTAAAGAAGTTTAGGCAGAAATTTAGTAAAAAACTTTAGTATGCATGAATACAGTGATGAAAAATACACAGCTGATTTTGAATTCATTTTAAATCATTAATATTATTAATTTAAACAGCTACGGTTTCAATGACGTCACAGGTCGTATCGAAAATAGTGCAATATAGCATTGTTATTTTTATAGTCATTTATCTACTTTAATGACTATTACATGAGCAGTAAATTATGTACCAAGGTTTCTATAATTGATTTTGACAAACGTCATATTAATATACCTCATAAACGGCCAAATACTGAAACGTAATAAAGTACGGAGCTTATTTACAGGCTGTAACTGCACTGCTTGGCGGAATGACAAGGACAGCATGTGACTTAAGCGCCACTCAATTTGTCTATCGTTTCAGATTTCAGCCGAAAAACTCGCAGATTCGTCCACAACAAGAACACTATAAATAATAATATAAAAACCAATATTTAACTTATTATCTTTCTAATGACTGGAAAATTAAATTATAACTAATAATAAAAATAATTGCACATAATATTATATACTTTGGTTCGATCTATTAAATAAAGTTAAATAATTTACTGTTAAAACGTTTCTTATTAACAAAAATAGGTACGTGGTTATAGTAAAAATTGTACTAATAATTTGACTTAGAAAAATGAACTGAATGTTTGCATAGCAGCCATCTTGCGCACACTTGGTAGAAAAAACGTGATCACAGTACACGGTGACCACGACTCGAGCAACTTGTTGCTTATTACAGTCACTTGATTATCTCAAACATTAGATCGAAAAATCGACATAAACTTTAACAGTATCCCCGAACTAATTAAAATATTAAGACAATGTAAGCTATACAATGTTTTGACTGATTCGTTCGATTGCTTCAAATTGAAGTGATTGATAGTAGTCAAAAACACTAGTTACAGGGGAGCACTTTAAAGTAAAAGTGGCTTTTCGAAAAGTGAAACAGGTAAAAGGCCAGAGACTTTTATTAGGGTTTATTATGTCAATTTTAACGCCTTGTAAATTTTATATTGTTACCAGTTAAAGTATATGTGAACAATGTAATGTTTTTTGAGAAATAAATAATTCTTTAAACTGAAAGTTACTTACTAGTATTCAAAGTGGTTACCACTTGGAGGTTACTTATACTAGGTATTGATGCTTTAATATTTCGACTCTGGTGTTTGTATATTTTGTAGAGACATACTCCAAGAGCAGGATTATACAAAAAACAGTTTTTTGTAAAAAGTGTCCATTACAAGGTTTCAAATTGGGGCAGCCACGTTGGTAAAGTAACTTAACAGATAAGGACAAAGTATTGTATAGCTTATCTGGTCTGTTAATATTTTATTAGTAACAGGGGTTAGTATTTTTTATGATAGTAAACAAACTTCAAATATACCTGTTAAGATCGCTTTACATGGTATAAATATGATAAGTTTTGGCTTAAAAGCTCCACATGTTTTGATATAAAAGTAATCAAGTGCCTGAATAAGCTCATTGGCTTAATATAGGTTTTACATTAAGCTTTTACTGATATTTCTTCAATTAACTACGTTTTGCACAACTCGGACTAGATTTCTCGTTCCCTTACACAATAGAAGCTTTCCTTATATAACTTTACGTCTAAATTCATTAAGTTTAAGTAATATCACGCACGTAGTTGCCGTCACAAAAAATGGAATGTCACGAGATCCTTTGACTAGAAAATAAGCTTACAAAAGTTGATCACAAATAAAACTCTTTTGACATACAATTCATTGAGCATCAATGTCTTTTACAATCCTGACATACACCTGTAATAATATGTTGTGATTTAAATATCTCGTCAAGTAAAATAAATAAAATATACGCTAACCAGTTTTCACAGAACTTGTGATAAAAGTCCTACAGTTATTTCAATCTACACAACAACGCACTATTTACATTTATAATTTTCTGACATGTACGAAACTATTGCTTCAGTTGGCATTACAGGTATAGAGCTTTATATTAAATTTTGTACTTGCTCGCATACATAATATACAATAGTTTTGAGGATAAAGATCATAACTGCATAGGTAACGGGTACATTTAATGTACATTTTGAAATGCTACGTAAAACTATTTATGTTAAAAACTTTAAACTAAAAGTGCATCGCATCTTCATTTAAATTCTTATGATCAAATTTTGTAAATACTAAAAATTCAAGTAAAATTATACTAAGCATATATATTAATCGCTCGATTTAATCGAACATTTGTCTAGATGACCCGATCTCAAAATGATTGTAAATAACTTTACTACTAGCAATATTTTTTGCTCGTGAAATAATATTAGCTAAACAAGCATAACATACTATTTGTAAATTATTATTGCAATTTTAAAGTTTACGTTTTTGTAATTGACAAATATTAAGTGTTTTTAAAATGATGTCCGGCAATAATAACTGCGTACCGTTTCTTATACAAAAATTAAACTATTTGAATGTTTGACTAGACATAATAATAAGAGATCAGTTACGTGACTCGACGTCCCGGCGAAAACTGTACAATACTCGGGAGCCGATACAACAGTCAACACCTTAAGAACTCCCTCCCGACGTGGTCGCAAGACTTGCGATCACGATGAAGAACTTAAATTAAAATTTGACTAGAAATACGGACCAGTTCTTTTGATTTCTGTGACAACTCCAAGTTTTAAAGCACTAATAGATGTTGCTGGGATATACGGCGTCACAAGAGGTGGTCGTCTGGGTCGTCGTGGTCTTCCTCGGAGTCTGCGGAGTCCAGGCTCGGGACGTGGTCTAGATCCTGGCCGTCGCAGTTCGGGTCCAGGTCTGACGGAGCGTCGTCGTCTTTCCACTTGTCCATGGATCTTCTGCGCGCGTTCATGAAGAAGTTGCCCACGGTGGTCGGCTCCAAGCCCAGCTGCCTCGCTATCGTCACCTGCATCTCCTTTGACGGCCTTTTCGTTTCCTGAAGAGTATCAATATTAACATGTTAATATATAGATAGTATATATTAACTTAATTAGTATATATTATAGTATAGATTAACTAATATTATAAAGCGGAAGATAATAGTAATAGCTCCCCTCACCGATTTCGGTGTCGGTAGCCGATTTCATTGAAACCAGGCCAGCTACGCAGTAGTTATTTTATAGTGTCCAAGTGTGTACGCAATACATAAAAACACTGTCTCTTCCTTTTTGCTCTCATCACCCAGTAGAACGGTAAACCGACACGACTGGCGAGAGAACAGGCGCAGGACCGACTTTTTACATGCCCATCCGACGCATGGATCATCTTTCTCGTCAGATAATCAGGTGATCAGCCTGCATTGTCCTAACCAAACTTGAAAACAACATTTTTTGTTGTTCCAACGTGAGAATCGAACCCACGACCTCCGGGTTGAGAGCGAAGCTCTGAACCACTAGACCACGGAGGCGCTTAAAGCGGAAGAGTTTGTTTGTTCTTTTAAAGGCGCTAATCTAAGGAACTACTGGTCCGATTTGAAAAATTCTTTTTTTGTTGGATAGTCCATTTATAGAGGAAGGCTTAAGGCTATATAACATTACGATGCGACCAATAGGAGCGAAGCAGCAACGAATGTTGCAAAAACGGGGAAAAATTATTTTTTATTAAAATTTAAATATTCACATTTGGGGACTTTTTTGTTGCATGCGCTGCATAAACAGTTAAGTCACTCAAAAAGCACGCGAACGAAGTCGCGGCCACATCTAGTAAAAAATATAAAACTTTAAAATATTACTGACACCTATAAGGTTTTACAATATCGAAGCACATGCGAAGACCTTAGTTTTATTTGTTTGCCGCTAGATGGCGCTAGGAGTTTCACATTTCGTAGAACTAACATGCGACCCCACACCACACCCCAACCGAATTGTAAGTATGGGCGGGGTGGTTTAGATAAATGTCATACTGCTCTCTTAAAGCTTTCACCGATACGATTTTTATGTGACCCATATTCCAAAGATTTTCCCATTATACCAAATAATTTCTTACGATAAATCACAAAATTTTAACTCGAAAACAAAATAGTTCATACCTTAAAAATAGCTTGTAGAGTACGCCGCTGGAGATCTGTGAAAACCAAACGAGGCTTCTTCGGCGAAGGCAGGGTATCCGAAGCCATATCCTCCTTGCGTTTGCAATCTGGAAGTAATTATAATTCTTTTTAATTTATTGTCATATTGCCTCAGGGGAGAGGTTAGCTGTTATGGTAGAATACTACTTACATCAATAAATTGAAAATCATGAATTTTGGATATTATTATTTCTCTTTCTATGTTCTAATACAATTTGGATCTTACATTATCTCATGAATTTTTACTTATAGAAGACATAATTTTTATTTATATGCAAGTTAAATATTCATGGTACTGTTAATGTATTAGTTTGTGGACAGAAACATTGACTTGAATAGAGCAAAGGTAAGCGTTTAAAGAAATAAAGTGATACTCACTGCCTCTCTGCGGAATCTGGGCCGCTGGAACAAAGAAAAGATTAATTAATTATATAACAAAAATATATCATCTAAGAACATTTTATTGGTCTAGAACCAACGAAGCTCTTGCAATCTAAACAACAAACATGCCGCTAAAACATAGACTACCTCTAAGCTTCCTTCTGCAAATCTGACAAGGTTAAATTTTAGAATGACAATTTAATAAAAATACAACCAGAAACAAAAAGGAAGCTCACAAGGGAACCCGAACCTAAAGATAAATAATAAAAATCTAACATCAAACCCGAACATTTAAAAATCAGCGTCTATAATGTTTTTGCGACTGTTTCATTTAAAATCTATTAAATTGTAACTGCATACCTGGCGACAATGTAAACAACATTAATAAAGGGTCTCTCGCAGGCACCTATAAAATAATAGAATAAACTAAAACAGCCCGGGCGGGAGAAACAAAATGGGGGGGAGAGGCAGCGTTAGCAGTCTAACAAACATCTTGGCTTCTCGAAGCTAACAAAATACACTTACCTACAGCTAGAAATCATAACGCTAAACAATAACCTGTAGACAACATCGATAGCCGCACTGCTAAAGATACTGCCTATCCAAATCAAAACATCTATGATCCTCTATATTGTACACACTCTGATTCTTTACGAACAAAATTTCATACACTGACGTTTACTAGTGAGGCTTGTCACAAAGCGATTCCTTGACCATGACACTAAAAATAAAACTAATACATAAAATACATACGTATATAATTTACCTTTGCGACAAGCACATTAAAACCTATAAGAAACCAAGTCCACTGCTACGCAGCCAAGGGCAAAATTGGGGAAGGGTGAAAACAAATATGACTTCAAAATTTAACGTTCAAAAAATAAAACAACCAAGTAACTGTACAACTTACAATGAAACAAACGTCAGTAAAACTCAAAGTGAATCTATTAACGAAACAAACGAACATAAAAGGATGGGTGTTGGATCCAGGATAGAAAGGGGGACTCACAAGCAAGAAACGTCCCCGGCAGGTTCGTATGCCGGTGTGTCCCAGAAGGGCGAAGGCCCAGGGTACGAGGGACCCGAGGGCGGAGCACCCTGATAGTCCCGATAAGTCTGCTGCGGCATATTGTTTACATTGTCGCCTTTATTTTGCTGCGTCGGCGCATCTGCAAAATTACATCTTACTGAATTGTTATATTTCTTCTCTATAAAATCTTATATATAAAAATGAATTGCTGTTCGTTAGTCTCACTAAAACTCGAGAACGGCTGAACCGATTCGGCTATTTTTGGTCTTGAAATGTTCGTGGAAGACCAGGGAAGGTTTAAACGGTTTCTATGCTCATTGAAGTGTGCACGGATTAGCTAGTGTTATGTATGAAAATGAATCGCTGTTCGTTAGTCTCGCTAAAACTCGAGAACGGCTGAACCGATTCGGCTATTTTTGGTCTTGAAATGTTCGTGGAAGTCCAGGAAAGGTTTAAAACGGTGTGTATGCTCAACGAAGGGGGCACGGGTCAGCTAGTCTCTTATATTACTTGATGTTTATTCTTTTCTGATTTCACTATTTACTATATTACAATTTTATCATAATACGTAATACTATGTAGGTTTCTAGTTTCTATGACATGGTTAGATACCTTAGTATCAGTAAGACATAGTTTTTTAATATAGACAACCTGTGGCTCAGTGTTTAGTGACAGTGCTTTAGCCGAAGGTAGCCGGTTCGAATCTGGCAAGGGTGTCGGGATGAAAAGTTATTAATATTACTTGGTCATGTATGTATTAAATAATAAATATTGGTCCATATAATAATAATAATAATGTGTATAATATTCTACAAATATAATCCATTTACTCGCAACACTAGTTCTTCGAAGGCTTAGTACGAAACCAGTTATTAAAATTAAATGTTTAGTTCATAGTACTAGGATCATTATAGTTAGACATAGCACGGCTGCCCAAACTGAATCTAGCAAGGGGCACTTTTTACAAAAATCTGTTTTTTGCATAATCCTGCTCTCGGAGTATGTATCTACAAAATAGTATATACTGAGATATTATAGCATCGATACCTAGTAAGTGCATCATTCACTCCCATGTTACCACTTTGAAACCTAGTAAGTAACTTTAACCATATCAAAAACCTGGCAAGTCTCTAAACTTTTACCTATTTTACTTTTCGAAAGGCAACCATTTTTACTCTCGACAAAATCGAGAATCGAATCAGTTAGATCTCAATGGCTTTTGGTATTTTATTTGGTAGATTACTTTGAAACTAACCAGGGTAAAGAAAATCATTAGATCGTAACTTTTTGTACTCCCGTCCATATCAATCGACTGAGACTCAAAATAAACAAACGCCAATTTATTCGGGAGTACGCGGCCTGTACTGACCGTATCTAAATCAAAATTGAATCAGTTTGGAGAATAAGACCACTGTAAAATTTTGTTTTTTACTCTTACTAGATTTCTATTTAGGGCACCGAGCAATAATTAATTAATAACTAAACTAGGTCTTGGCTTTCTGATCCACGCGTACCTAAGTTATTGTGTTTCTAAACGTTATTATTAGAAAATATTTAGTGTACGGTGATAAAATCTATTGTAGTGTACTGGTGTTGTTGTTGATTTTAATCGAACTAATTATATGAATCAAGCTAATGACATAACACGCAGTGATATAAAAAAAACTAATCTATAATCAAGTTCTTCGGATACCATATTACAGTAATCTCCAAGCGAAGTAACCATTCTTTTAATACTGTAGTGCCAGGGACAGGCAGTTTAGAATGTCGCATGTTTAGCCAGATTATACGGCATTCTCACAACATAGTCGGCCTAGTCCAGAGGGATTTACTTGTTTATTAGATACACGAGGAACAAACGGATTCTAAAACTGTGCTATTATTATGAAAATATTTAAGCAACAAATTTTATAACATTTACTAAATACTGGGAAACAAAGGCTTTACACTGGTTTAAACTAAAGAATATTGGTGGAATGATTGGTCAATACGTCTGGAGCCAACCATGTGCGGGTTTCGATCCCAGTGAAATCAGAATCTTGAAATTTGGTACGAAGCAGTCTTATATCACAGATAAAGGAAAAATTGCGACACCCGTAATTTTTACTCACGTCATATACCAACTTCAAAAAAAATTTACATACATACTACCTATTTACTCATAAACGCTTATATTACGTATTAAATTTAAATTATTCAAATGAAATACTCAGGTCTATAATACCCTTATACAGTATCGAAATGTATGTTAACAGATATGTACGGAACCCCCAGTGCGCAAGTCCGACTCTCACTTAGCTGGTTTTATTTTCTTATATCTTATTTATACAAATGAATCGCTGTTCGTTAGTCTCGCTAAAACTCGAGAACGGCTGAACCGATCCGGCTATTTTTGGTCTTGAAATATTCATGGAAGTCCAGGGAAGGTTTAAACGTTTTGTATACTCAACGAAGTTTAATCCATTATTAGCTTAAAACTTTTCCATATTAATTTACTTTTGCTATGGAATGGTGTTTCTACTATGCACGACGCTATCGATGGGATCAATTAAAGAACAAGCATGTTGCAATTTATATTATTTATACAGCGTGTCTCATGGTGCATTTACCAACCCAAATATAGTATGAAGAGAAGGACACGTTGAGCATTTTTTGTTTTGGTACCTCATGTAGGTAAACTACTTACCATCATAACGCGAAAAACCATTACAAATGTCTAAAATGACCACGAGGAGTGAATCTTACTATGCTGGGGCTCCTTTTCTATACACACGAATCCACTGGTTGTTGACCTAACACCTGACCAGGGTTGAAATTCATCTGTTTAGTGACTGACTTAGACGCGCTGTATATACGAACTGTCGATTGGATTGAGTCTGCACCGTCATGACGAAGGCGAAAAGTATACCAGGGGGCCTACTCAAGATGCCATCGCTAATTATCGCTTACAAAGTTCGATAACAAAATGTATGGGATTTGACATAAGGTACGCTAAATGACATACCAAATCGCGATCATTTAGCGTAGCTTATGTCAAATCCCATACATTTTGTTATCGAACTTTGTAAGCGATAATTAGCGATGGCATCTTGAGTAGGCCCCCAGTACTGGCAGGAAAAACTATTGACAACGTTTTCGTGAATATTAAAAGATAATCGTAGGAGCCCCGACAAGTGACATTCGATAATTATCGAATTAATTCTAATAAATCAATTATAATTGATGAATACGTTGTTGTCAAATTTCCCTGCTAGGCCTACTATTGGGGCTACTACTATTATTTATTGGAGGAGAAGCAAGATTAACGTTCTGCTGAATCAGTAAATAAAGAACTCTAGTAATGAGTACCTCAGGGACATAATTTTCGGTTAAATTCAGCAACTTTTTATAATAGGCGAGCAATTAAGATTCCTTATATCATTAACAGTTACATCCCAGTGGACCGGTAGATATTTGAAGTTAAATTATTGCCAATTAATACGATATTTTAATGTCCCTTATACATTTCCTTCTAAATGTTACACTATACTTTATTCTACGGGACTGATTTTAATGAAATTTTACCCACATATAAAAAGGCACGCGCAGGACACCGCTTACTTTTTGTTGCACCAAAAAGTTAGGTTAGGTTAACAAGCATGTGACGACGTGTTCGAATCCCGCCGAGGGAACAAAGGGTTTCAACGTTCCTGGGTCATGGATGTGTATTAATATAATAAAAATCTTAAATATATGTATAGTATAAAAGTATTAAATATTATATATTTCCGTTGACTGGTACCTGTAACATAAGTTCTTTGGATACTTAGCACAGGGCCAGATTGACGTGGTGTGAAGCGTCTATAGATATTATTATAAAAAAAATATAAAAAAAGTATCCTTCGTGCGCATGCAATTATTATTATAAATTACTCTTCTATCAACAATGCAAGGCTAAAATCTGTCCGCGTGGTATATAGAGCTACATTTGTTTAATAATGAACTGAGACAAAAGTTTTAAAACATTTTAAAGTTGACTTATTTCTATCAAATAAAAAAGCAATGTGTTTGAAATAAGATTATAAGATTTTTTAAAATCTGAAGTGAGATAGTTAGCGATGCTTCTTGCATGTGCTGCAGAAAATATGTCTATTCTACGCCAAAATAGAAAAAATGACAAATCACAGAAACATATTAATACTGTTTCTAGCAAAACAGTTATTATTTGTAATATGGCTGCCAATAAAATATGTTAACTATACTATACTTCCATACGAAGAACTATTTTGCTACAAACTCTTTCTCTATACTTCCCTAGAAAAAACTTTTCTCTGCTTCTCTCTCTGCTACCTCACAGCAACATTATATATATAACAAGAGTATCTAACCTAGAAACAACTTCTAGGTACCACAACTAGCAAGCTAAGGGCGTGGTTCACCAAGTAATGTTAAAGTTAACGCCATCTTAAATATCATGTTATCCCTCTCGTATTTCCTGTCAATGAATGAGACGGCATGGTACTTTAACATGGCGTTAACTTTAACATTGCTTGGTGAAACACGGCCTAAGTCTCTGTGATTTTCAAACAACCACTAGGAATACTAAGTTTCTGTGATTCCCTACAAAGGTAACATTCAAGCCCACTGCTGCCTCGTAGCAACTTTGTATGAATAACAACAAGAGTATCTAGCCTAGAAACAAGTACTAGGTACCACTACTAGGAATACTAAGTCTCTGTGATTCCCTAGAAAGATAACATTCGAGCCCTCTGCTGCCTCGCAGCAACTTCATATTAATAACAGCAAGATCTAGTAGAAGAAGTAGTATCTAGCCTAGAAACGACTACTAGGTACTACTAGTAGGAACTCTACTTCTTTATGCCAAAGAGAAAGTAAATATATCATTTAAGCCCGCAATTTCATAACATTCTTCTACTACTTTTATTGTCATTCTATGAAGTTGACGGCTTAAATGAAATTCTGTATGTTTACGCTTATCAACAACCTACAGCACACATTTGCATGTTGTTTCCTCAGGGTGATAACTTTATCCATATACTATGGTATCTCTACAAGTACATAATGTGTGTGTAGTATATATTATGTATGATGTAGTTAACAAATTTTGCTAATCGAAAGTACTTTTAACTGGTAAAAACTGCTTTTGACTAATTTTGCTAGTCGAAAGTACTTTTAACTGTGGTAAAATCTGCTTTTGACTGATTTTGCTAGTCAAAAGTACTTTTGACTGTTAGAAGATCTGAAGTAGGTAAATTGGCTCCCACACCGTTTTCGGTGTCGGTGACCGGTTGCATTAAAACCAGGACAGTTCCGCAGGTGTTACTCTCTAGTGCCCAAGTACGCAATATATAAGAGCAGTCTTTTGCTCTCATAACCCAGTATAATGGATGATCGACACGGATGGCTAGAGATCAGGTACAGGACTTGCTTTAACTTTCCTATCCCACTGGGACTGACATTAAAATAAAATAAAATAAATTACTGATAAGGTATCAGAAGCATGGATACACTTTCTTTTCAGACAATCAGGTGATCAGCATGCAGTGCCGTAAAAAATTGAAGCATCCTTGTTCTCGAATCCATGAAGCTTTAAACTACTGAACCACAGACGCGTTTAAATAGATGAGATATATTGTACCTATAAAAAATACTATCTAAATTTATCTACTAAACGGAATTAGACTTTTGGTATGATAGTTAAAGGTCTAGAACAACACAAGCTGAAGTTCAATGTAAATTAAAATTTTCCCGTGACGTGCTAGATTTACGCGGAGCCGCGGGATAAAACTAGTTAAAATAGTCCAAGTCAAAAATGCTTTTGATGATAATTGCTTTCTAAATTATTAATTTCGTAGAAAAAAATAAAATTTTTCGTAATGGGATTTCCGAATATAGTTACTGCTGTAAAAGCCGATAGTGTTTTCATCAAACATCCAGTATTTTTACGTTAAACAAACGTCATTTCAATCGATTATAACAATATCGACTTTCTAGATCAATGGACGAAACCCCCGAGCCGGTGCTCGCGAGGGGTCGGCGGATCGATAGCGCGGGGGTGGGGGGTGTGACGTCACGGCCGGCGGGGGGCGTCATGTGCCGGCGTGGCCATTGTGTTTGTGCCGTCGCGATAGAACTGCTAGGGCCGGTATAATACGTCTAGAAAAGGGGTGTTACTTGTAACGTACGATGGAATTTTTTTAAACAGCACTAGCTCCAAAAAACCCTAAAATATGTTGGGGGTTTTACTTATATGTTAAAATTTTATAAAATGTGCTAGTACACTATTAAATCCTCCAACATATTTTTAAGGTTAATTTTGACTTCAACCTAATGCTATTTGGTAAAATCCCAAGTATTTGACTTGAAATTTGTAAAGCATATTCTTATGGATATTACAAATTTTTACTTCACAGGTATTATGACGTCATGGTTTATTCTAAAGTTAAATTATGCTCAAACGTAACTATAGGTTAGGACTTAAAAGGTCCTAAAATAAAAACAATAAAAAAGATAAATATTTGTATTTCGTAACCTAACTACCTAAGTATTAGCTTCTTATATATAAAAATGAATTGCTGTTCATTAGTCTCGCTAAAACTCGAGAACGGCTAAACCGATTCGGCTATTTTTAGTCTTGAAATATTTGTGGAAGTCAAGGGAAGGTTTGAACGGTTTGTATGCTCAACGAAGTGGGCACGGGTCAGCTAGTTTATGTTATAAAAATTGGCTTAGTTGACTTAGTTACATAGTCTGAAACAGGCAGTAGATATATTTTCCACTTTGCACTGCTAGTTGGCAATAGTTGAAGGACGAAGCTTAACCTTATGATTAAAGCATTTTCTAGATATATATTGAGAAACATTATTTCTAGAGAAAGTAGAAAAAGTAGTATAGCGTCAATGAAAAAACGGGAAAAATTATTCACATTTGAGAACTTTCGTTGCGTGCGCTGCATAAACGGTTTAAGTCACTCAAAAACCACGCGAACGAAGTCGCGGCAGCTAGTAGTATAATATGGTGATGATGAAAAGTAGCTAATATCCTATCCTGTGATCTACTATATATCAATGCCCGACTTCATTGAAATTGCCCGAGTAGTTTCAGAGTCTGTTCAATTGAAACAAAAATAAACCTCTTTAACATTGATAGAAGAATATATATAGTTGTAGTATAGTTGTTTGCCGAGAAAATCTTGCATCCCGTGAAGGACGGGGATTCCTACCACGAGTATGGGGGGCTGCGTCCGTTGAGATGGTAAGTGGATGCAGCCATACCCACTACAACTTGGTACTCCAACAGAACCGGCCACGGAGTCACGGAATATACAACGACGATAGTTATAGTAGCCTTAAGCAAAATTCTAGACCTGTGGACCACGCTAACATCCAGTAAGATAGGCTATTAATTAAACGACTAACTTTGATACTTGGATTCTTCTTTAACCGACCACGGCGAAGCTAAAACGAAGGGTAATGATAATGTCAAAATGTATGTAAACATAGGTATGTTTATTGTCCAAAGATATCATGATAGGTGTTGTGTGTTTAAAATGAATTAGCATATCCTTATAAATCATGATATAAGGATTATGTATCCGAAACCTGTCCATCCGGACAGTTGTCAGTCCGGATAGATAGATTTCCTGTTCAAGGAAAGTCACGGAAAACATTTTCGTAAAATAATATAATAAGCTTCTTTGTAATATAAATATCTATGTGTGTACTTGGTTTAAGTGTTAACGTCTCATTCCATATAACACAACACCTTGTGCGATTTCGTGTCTAATAGCATTTGTCGGTATACAATAATATAGAGTCGGAATACAATAGTTATATAGGACAAAATATATTAATAGTAAATATAGGTATCAGAAAAAAATCAAAAGCATTATTCAAATGCGTTAAGTTTTTCATTGAAAGAAAAAAACGTATAAACTAATTTAATAAATTATGAATTTAACAGGTTTTATTATTGTTTTCTTTATTTTCTTCCACGTTAGGGAAAAACCCAGGTAGGGTTTTCCCTAAAGCTAGTAGCGGGATTTTGGTTGATTATGATGAGTTTCAGAACTAGAATTTGTTAGGTTTTACATTATGATAAATAATCTTGATTTTTATTATATTATATATTTTTATATATTAATATAGTTTAAATGAAAAAGAAACAATGATTATAATACTATATGCAGACGTTAGTAAAAGCTAACAACAATATTATTTACCGTCCCATACGAAATATCGCTCACCCTGTCCCCTCACTAATTATGCTAGGTGTTTGAACCAAGCGCGGCCCAGTTTCCCCTCGTATCGAGCGTAGTGACGTGCCGCATCGATTGCGCGGAATCGATAGCAGCTGACGCGACCGTGTTTGTAAACGATATCGATGTTCGCGAGCCTCGTGCGCTCCAATCGATAAAGTATGCTTACGGGATTACGCATGAAATTAGTTAATGTAAAACTATGAATATGAATGAATTATAGTTTGAAAACAGAAAAAAACTATCAATAGAATTATTTTTCTAATAACTAAATTATCGCTTGATTGTCCTTATTTTGTTATATGTATTGTGAAAATACTACTATAAATTAATTCAATAAACACACCAATAAATAAACTAAGAAACCAAATAAAAATTATGAACAGAACATGATTTTCGTTTTTTTACCTACCAACCAAACGTTTCATGAAATTCATGTTTCATGAATTATAGGACAAAATATAGTTAGAGGTTTCAGAAATAACTCAAAAGCATTATTAAAACGCGTTGAGTTTTTCATAGAAGGAAAAAAAACGTAAAAAATTTAATTATTCATACCTGCTAGCCTCAACGCCGACATTCTCTGGAACTCGGGCTCCTGCAGCCATTTCCACATCCGCCTGAACGTCTCCCGCCCCGACTTGAGCTTCGACCAGGGCTTGGGGTTCCGTAACAGGTCACTGAGAGTCCCCTGCGAGCGGCACAGCACCCGCTGCGCAAATATCGCCTGCGGGATGGAGTACCTCTTGAGCTCGCCACTTATCCTCTGCGCCAGCTCTTTTGTATTTATCTCCTCTGTGTCGTTCTGTATCTGGGACTGAGATTGGGACTGCTGCTGCTGCTCCTCTCGGGCCAGGAGGGCCGCGTTCAGGTCGAGCCCGGGGCTCGGCAGCGGCGGCGTCGGCGAGCGCCTCTCGAATGAGCTCGGGGAGACGCTGCGGCGGCTGTACGCGGACTGCGGCGACAGCGGCTCATTGTACGGCGCCGGTGACAGCGACGCATACGACTGCTGCTGCTGGATAACCGTGAAGGTACCGCCCGCGTGGTACGCGAACTTGTCCGATACCGTGCTGATGGGCGGCAGCGGCAGCAGCGGCGTGAGGGTCGCGTAGCTGGCGGGCTCGAGGCCGGGCGGCGTGAGGCGGCCGTTGACGGCGGAGAGCGGGTGGAAGGCGGCGTCGCCGTCCGGCAGCAGGTCCGCGGGGGACAGCCGCGGGGGGGAGGCGTTGCTGGGGGCCACGATGACGGTGAGCGGCGCGCGGTCTCGTCGAGCGTCGTCCATGGCGCGCGGCCGGCGGCAGCGGGGTCGCGCGGGCGACTGGAGCACGCCTGCGCGCCGCACCCGCGTCCCCTCGTTCCGTGCCCTGCGAAACACCCCTACTTTGGAACCCTTGTCTGTAAACGTCCTAAATCCGACAATTTCACCCCATTTTAGACTTTGCGCTCGAGAAATAAAGTGCAATCTTCGATGGCACTCTGCGGCGTAGTGTTGTGAATACCACAATGCACCCTTAACCTACCCTGCAGCGTTATTGTTTCCCCGTTCTTAGTTTTCGCGCAGGGCGGTGTGCATTGCTGTATTTTTGGGCTCTAGCACGAATCCCCTAGCACTTTTCCGGCGATGTATCCGTCAGTCGCGTGGAGTCGGCGCAGGGAGCGTGTTTACCTCAAGACGGTGGGTCCGGTGCCCCCGTTCGCGGCGTACTGTCAGTCGGCTGCCTCCACGACTCAGGAAAATCCCTTTTTAGAAGCCCGTTGTAAATTTTACCTAAACTATAAATACGTTACGGCATACATTATGATATACATACAATTTTAGAAAACTATTTAAATTTTCATAAAATTAATTAACATTGAACAAAAAATAATACAGAATTAATAGTATTTTAGATTTTTCAGAATGACATGAGATTTGTCGTAGTTCTATTGTAGAACTAAAATGACTACAGTCTCTATATATAATCTAAAGTAAGCTATATTGAAATATTGAATTCGTATGTTAAATTAGATTAATATATAGAAATTAAGATTGCTGTTGACTAACCTTTTACCAAAGGAAAAAGTCTTGTCTTGTCTTGTCTTTAATAAGTTAAAGTTGTAATACTTAATTATTTTAAATTTTGTCGAATTTATTGCCTAAGGCGTAATTGACCACGTGCGCAAGTCTGAGCTAATTTTAACCCATAGTTAGCCTCTGGATATAAAGGAGAATTAGCTAACTATGGGTTTATTTATTTAACCTGAACTGGCGCTGTTCGGCCTGTTGTATGTTTCGAGCCTAAGGGCGTGTTTCACCAAGCAATGTTAAAGTTAAGGCCATGTTAAATTTCATGTTATCCCTCTCGTATTTCCTGTCAATGAATGAGATGGCATGGTATTTTAACATGGCGTTAACTTTAACATTGTTTGCTGTAACACAGCCTAAAGCTATAAAGCTATTAAAAATGTTCTATGGTAAATTATTTATATGGATTTCCCAGACTGAATCTAGGATCCCGATTCAAGATGCCTTCGCTATAATCGCTTACAAAGTTCGAAAACAAAATGTATGTTATTTGACATAGGGTAAGTGACACGAATTTGCTTGTCATTTAACGAACCTCTTAAACTTCAACATCAACGTCAAATCTGTTGAACTACGTTAGGGATAATAGCGATGGCATTGATAGAATTGTACAGGCTGTAATATTAATGAGTGATAATACTTTAGGGTGTGTTGGGTCCTGTAAAGTACCGACGCTGAAGCAGATACTTCTTTTATTTACTGTACGGGAAAATGTATGATGTTGGGGCGTTTCTCATAGAAATATTAAAGTCAAAAGTAAGTTTCAGCGCTAGTACTTTCACTGTATACTATACTCTCATTTATTTTACACCTTGTATATTTATCACCAGCCAGTAGCCAGCAACGCGTTTAAAGTGTCGTCTACTAAACAATACTTAATCTCTTTAATTATTCAATCTAAGGTCGCAATATAATATACATTCTACTGTAAAAGCTAGAATACCTGTTAAATGAACTAAATACTTACAAAATGTATTAATTTGTTTCTTTGTTTCGTAGAAAACGTTTCTTTTTACGAAAGAATAGACAAATCCATTGTTAAAGGAAATCTGTGGTTTTGTTCAAACAATAAATTATTACTTTTGTAAAATAAATTATTACATTTTGACAACGTCCGCAGCGCAGTGGTTGAGCGCGTCGGTGTTCGAGCGGAAGGTCGCAGGTTCGAATCCTGCCGAAGAAACAAAAAGTTTTCCGCGTAGTACCGAAGGAACGCATAAACTTTTAACTCTCGAGGTATTTTATTAATAGTATTTAAAATGTACACATAAACTGTTTGTATATTAAAATTTACATAAAATGTTTGTATATTTGTTTAATGGATATTTTTACCTATTGTAATTTTTGATTTTGTAATTTGATTTTAAATTGTAAGCAAATGAAAGAAAAGAACGAGCCCTGTCAATGAAAGGGGAGGAGCATTTAATAATAATAATAAAATAATTAGTCTCGATGTTGAATTGAAGAATATAAAATGTCTGACGCGTTGCATTATAAGTTTAGACAAAACTCACTAGCCTTAAACCAGTTATAAATCCAACGACTAGACTCAAACTTAACTTTTACGGTTCAAAAACTAGTATCGGCTGCGTTAATTCATGCTGTATTGTAATAAAAAGCTGTAAAAGACAAGCACATTAGCGACAGTAGCGAGGGGGCCGTCACCTGGCGCGGGTAGTGATGGGACCACTTGTCGATAACTGTAATAATAATGCCTCCCACACCGATTTTGGTGACGGTGGTCGGTTTCATTGAAACCAGGCCAGCATCACCAGGAGTTGTTTTACAGTGCCCAAGTGTGTGCGCAATACACAGAAGCACTCTCTTCCGTCTCTCTCAGGGAGATCAGATATTGATCGATAACTGTAATAACTAAATAACTAATCAACGAGGATATTTCTATCTAAATAAGCCAAATTACCGATTAATTTTGGTGTCAACATTCATTATGAATGGTCTTTAACTATATTCCATTTTTAAAAATCAAATACTTGTAGTAGGGAGATACAAAAAACATAATAATGTTATCTTTAATAATTTATTTTACTAAATAATTTATTATGTTATAGACCTACCCTATCTATATGAGATAAAGTTATTATATTCGATGAAATGTAGCTCAATCATAAAGGCGCTGGGAGAGGACTGATATTCGACAGTGTTGCTGACACAGCAATAGCTAGCTCGAGATAAAAGTGTCTGCCACTGGTTAAATGAAATTATATTTTAAAAAATGAATTATTAAATCATCTACTCATTCCTATTTAAAGATTTTGATTGTATATTGTCAGGTGAATATTACAAAGTTACTAGCTGTCCCGGCAAACTTCGTATTGCCTTATTAATTAATTGCTTGACATACTGACTGCAGCGCCACCTATCGGTTCCAATTGTAAATCTAAACCATTCTCGAATCTCCACGAACACACACAAAAAATTTCATCAAAATTGGTCCAGTCGTTTAGGAGGAGTTCAGTCACATACACACGCACACAAGAAATATATATATTAAGATATTTAAGTTGTAAGTATATAAATTAGAAAAAAAGAAAATTTATTTGGTAAATTATACTTACACAAAATGACCATGACTGGCGTAGTAAATATAAAACATTTTACCAAATTTGGAATTCAAATGTTAAGTAACCAAAAATCGTTATGGTTGTTACTAATAAAGATTTTATTTATTTATTATTGTCACTTCCTCGATCTTATTACCGATCTATATCGACTGTTCTCGTCCCTACGTGTGTGCGCCCCTATTCGGTCTGTCTGTGTGTTAGCACGCGCCACAGTATCAGCCCAGTATCAGTAATAATATTTAAATTAGAATAAATTAATTAGCACATATGAACCGCACTGTTTTTTAAAGTAACATCTGTATTTTCTGTAAATTATAAACCTTACTTATAACGGGTGTAAAAAGAACAGTTAGTATAACTTTGGGATATGATTATATTACCTTTTCTCATTCTAGAAATGTGCCTATTTTTTTATTTATTTTTAACAAAAAATAACAATTTTTTTTTGTTTTGTCGTTATTCTTGCGTCAAAAAAAAAAAGAAATTGTAAAAAGTAAAAATAATATTTTTTTAGTTTTTGACAAAACAAACATATTTTCCAAAATGAGGAAACGTAATCATATCCCGAAGTTATAGTGACTGTTCTTTTTACACACTGTATATTATATAAAATAATATCGACTTCAAGATATTTATTTTTAAGCTACCTATTCGAATAGCAGTATGCGGAAAAACCAGCAATGGTTTATGTAATGCCGTGTAGGTTAAGTTACTTTACGTATTTCTTTTTTTTTTTCATAAAAAAAAACAGTAAAGTTCCGAGTAAAGAGTTCCAAAAACCTTTTTATACTAGTAAATAAAGGACTAAATAAAGGAGAGTTTTAGAATACTAACGCTTCTAAATGCCTTTCTCTCTGCCGCGGTGATTTAAGAAGTTGCCCCTAAATGAAACAAATAGTTTTTGCGTCCCTTTTTTATTTATTTTCATTGTTACTTAACACCATTTTGTAAAAGTAAAAAAATGGTAACAAAATTTGCATGTCCTTGATATGTAATACATAGATACACTAATCAAAACGGTAAAAATATGTGTTTATTTCAGACTAAGAAAAACTGTTTCAGTTTCCTTCCTGGAACATAAGTCTATAATAATAAACAAAAAAAAATAGAACTAAAATCATAATAATAATAATAGCTCCCCTCGCTGATTTCGGTGTCGGTAGCCGATTTCATTGAAACCAGGCCAGCTATACAGGAGTTATTTTATATGGCCCAAGTGCGTAATACAAAAAGACACTGTATCTTCTTTTTACTCTCATAACCCAGTGGGACGGTAAACCGACACGGCTGGCGAGAGAACAGGCGCAGGGCCGACTTTTTACATGCCCATCCGACGCATGGATCATCTTTGTTGTCAGAAAATCAGGTGATCAGCCTGCATTGTCCTAACCAAACTTGAAAACAACATTTTTATTGTTCCAACGCGATAATCAAACCCATGACCTCCGGGTCGAGAGCGAAGCTCAGAACTACAAGACCACGGAGGCGCTATCTCCAATCATAATAAGCGTACAATGATCTCGATAACGGCAACTTTATAACAAAGACACTAGATAAAAAATTGTTTACACGCTTGGGGGTATGATGCCACAGACAGACACATATATTATTTATAACACTCCTCTGTAATCGTCGGGGGTTAAGAGTCTATATATCAACGACCTTCCAGCATCAGCTCCATGTCATCTTAATTGTGCAACGTACAAATTCATGTGAAAAATCAACTCAATCGGACTAAGGGGAGTGCATCAAGGACATGGATCACGCCCCATACAAGTCTGGGCCACAAATTCAAGAAGGCCAACAAAAAATGGCAATTAATTTTTTTCAAAATGGTAAAAAAAGATAATTTTTGCGATAGTAATACTATTCAGTTTGACTTTCTCTGCAATGCTATTCTTTTGTCACTGGCTACTTAAGTGGTCTAAAAACAAATATTCGACGTGCACGATTTCATACAGAAGTATATTATACAGAATGATTCATGGTTAATATATTAACCCGAATATAGTTTGAAGTTAATGACGCGTTGAGAATTTTTTGTTTTGGCACCTCATATAAATTACTTAAAAACTAAAAAAAAACAATGGTTTAAAATCACTACAAGGAGTGAATCATACTATGCTGGGGCTCGCTGGCTCCTAGTTACACACGAACGCACTGGTCGTTGACCTAAGACCTGACCAGGATTGAAACTCATCTGTTTTGAGACTTTTATGGAGATTTTAATCGTGATTTGTCACGTTATGGTGAGTAATAAAAAACATCCCTCTCTTCACACTATATTCGGCTTGATATATGAACCATGAATCACCCTGTAGTTCCTAAGCTTGTAAAATATTTTTTCGTAAACGGCTGTCAGATTTTTCATGAAAACACGAAGGTGAGAGGATTACCCGTGACCTTTATACTCAGTTGACTCATAGGATTACGTTTTACCGAATTCCACTTGGTAGTTTGTAACGTCATAGAAATACCTTCGACAACTTCAATAACTATGCAAGAGAGAGTCCTTGCTCGTGTGTACTGCGCTCATACTTGGGCACTATAATATAGCCAGACTAGTTTACGTTAGAATTCCTCTGCTCTTAACTGTTAGAAGAATGTTAGTTTCACGCATTTAGTTTCAATAAATAGATCCCACGCCGATTACAGTGGCGGCAGCGGCTATAAAACATTTTTTTTTGTCAACACAGGAATCGAACTCACGACCGCCATTACATAGTCGAGAGCTAGCATAAACCAATGTGCACTGGACCACAGAATCATCTATTTCTATTGTAGAAGAGTAGTGAAACTTTTGTTTTTTCGGCAGGATTTAAGCCTGTGACCCCACTAAAACACTGAGTTAAAAATATATTAAAACGATATAATAATAATAATGATATCTATGGACGCTCCACACATCCATCTGGCCCCGGGCTAAGTATCAGAAGAACTTGTGACAACGGAAATATATTTACTATACAAAAATTTTTGATTTTTATTATTACACAATTTTAATACACATCCATGACCCAGGAACGTAGAAAACTTTTTGTTTCTTCGGCGGGACCCGAATCCGCGACCTCCAGTTCGAGCACCGTCGTTCTAACCACTGAGCTACAGAGGTCGTCAAATATTTATAATGTCAATCTATGCGTGCCACATCGATGGCTCAGGGTGCGCGCCCCTGCCAGCTGCGCGCGCGCATGACGTCACGGTGTCGAGCCCACCTGAGCGCGTGCGTGAGGTCAACGCCCGTGGCATATGGGAAGGAAGAAGGGTTTCCTGCAACCCGACACCTTGGCTACTGGGTTCAAGTTGATAGTTTAAAATGGCCAATAAACGGGAAAATCGACAGGTTTCCAGTGAAGCAGCTACCGAGTGAAACGGTAAAAGTATACAATATACATGCTATAATATTATTGAGTGATAATACTTTAGGGTGTGTATGGGTCCCGTATATAAAGTGTAATGTGAAAGTACCAGCGCTAAAGGAGGTTTTTTTTAATTATTGTATGGGAAAATTTATGATCTTGGGGCATTTCTCATACAAACATGAAAGGCAAAAGTAAGTCTTTTCGCGCTTTCACAGTACATAGGAGGCACATACACATTACACACCCTTAAGTATTCTACACCTTCTACACTCACTCGCTTATTTTACCTTGTATAAGAGAAAAAAAAAGAAATACTAATATTTTGGCCGCACAAAACAAGGAAATTAAATTAATATCTGGGGGTACGGTCGTGCCCCCGTCAAGACGAGCCAAGCGAAGCGCAAGGGCACTACCTACCTTTTCTCGAAAGGTTTCGTCGTTTTTTTGAACTCTCATTACTTTGCTTTGGATGATGCTAAATAGTTGAAAATTTCAACATATAATGACACCAGTAAATACATGAATTATACAAAGTTTGAATTTCGTAGCTATTATACTAGTATAGATTTTATCGATGTCTAAAAACTCCTGCTTCATCACTGACTGACATTTATAGATCATCCAAATTCTTAGTTACTTCCAGAAATCTTAAAAAGCTGAAGTTATGTATGTAAGCTGTTATTGCTACAAAACCAACAAAAAAATTATTAAAATGTAAATGCCACCATTTTGAATCCAATATGGTGGTCCTCCATATTGGATTATAGATATCCAAAAGGATGTTTATTATAAGGATCTGATGATCTTTAATTTATAAAAGGAATATAATATACAAGTACATAAAAAACCTACGACCTACTTTTTGTAGGACCAATAATCGTTCAGAGTTTTGCTCCATATAATTTATGTCCGACTTTATGTATGTTGAGTGCAGTGAAGTATGTTGAATAATAGAATATACTGATTGCAGTAGTGCAACCTACTGCAATCAGTATATTCTATTATTCATCTACAAAAAGTCGGCCACGAATTATTAATCGGTGACCGACTTTTACCGAAGATGAAAAATATATTATTATATTATTTATGAGAGGAAAATTTGTTTTTTATCCACTTATTTAAAATTAGCGCGAATATGCAGGCAGGTAATAGTTGTAAATTGCTGTCGGTCACAAAGGAGATAATATAACTGTCGGCGTATGGAACAGGTCCGGCACAAGCTCCATCTGTTGTTAAATTTAATTTCTGTAAAGTTCTTTGTAAGCTTAGCATTATTATAATGTGATTTGTAAGAAACTAGGATGTCAGTGACTCAAAATATTCTATAGAATTCCTTGTGCTAGTTACCATCATCACTACTACTATTAGGTATAAGGTACTGTTGAAAATATTAGCTGGTATTAGCTAATATTAGCACTGGGCGTCAGCAGGCATCGCGTCGCTGGGCGTCGGCAGGCATCGTGACGCCTGCCGACGCTATGCGCCACGACGCCCAGCGCCGCGACGCCTGCCGACGCCCAGCGCCGCGACGCCTGCCGACGCCCAGCGTCGCGACGCCTGCCGACGCCCAGCGTCGCGACGAAGAGCGCCGCGACGCCTGTCGA
This sequence comes from Celastrina argiolus, assembly GCA_905187575.2. Lineage (NCBI taxonomy): Eukaryota > Metazoa > Arthropoda > Insecta > Lepidoptera > Lycaenidae > Celastrina > Celastrina argiolus. The sequence continues at coordinate 14,913,499 of LR994597.1, forward strand.
CGCCGAGCGCCGCGACGCCGAGCGCCACGACGCCGAGCGCCGCGACGCCTGCCGACGCCCAGCGTCGCGACGCCTGCCGACGCCCAGCGTCGCGACGCCTGCCGACGCCCAGCGCCGCGACGCCTGCCGACGCCCAGCGTTGCGACGCCTGCCGACGCCCAGCGCCGTGATGCCTGCCGACGCCCAGCGCCGCGACGCCCAGCACCGCGACGCCTGCCGACGCCCAGCGTCGCGACGCCTGCTGACGCCCAGCGCCGCGACGCCCAGCACCGCGACGCCTGCCAACGCCAAGCGCCGCGACGCCTGCCGACGCCCAGCGTCGTGACGCCTGCCGACGCCCAGCGCCGCGACGCCGAGCTCCGCGACGCCTGCCGACGCCGCGTGCCGCGACGCCTGCCGACGCCCAGCGCCGCGACGCCCAGCGCCGCGACGCCCAGCGTCACGACGCCTGCCGACGCCCAGCGTCGCGACGCCTGCCGACGCCCAGCGTCGCGACGCCTGCCGACGCCCAGCGCCGCGACGCCTGCCGACGCCCAGCGTCGCGACGCCTGCCGACGCCCTGCGCCGCGACGCCTGCCAACGCCAAGCGCCGCGACGCCTGCTGACGCCCAGCGTCGCGACGCCTGCCGACGCCCAGCGCCGCGACGCCGAGCTCCGCGACGCCTGCCGACGCCGAGTGCCGCGACGCCTGCCGACGCCCAGCGCCGCGACGCCTGCCGACGCCCAGCGTCACGACGCCTGCCGACGCCCAGCGCCGCGACGCCGAGCGCCGCGACGCCTGCCGACGCCCAGCGCCACGACGCCGAGCGCCACGACGCCGGCCGACGCTTTGCGCCGCGACGCCTGCCGACGCCCAGCGTCGCGACGCCTGCCGACGCTCAGCGCCGCGACGCCTGCCAACGCCAAGCGCCGCGACGCCTGCCGACGCCCAGCGTCGCGACGCCTGCCGACGCCCAGCGCCGCGACGCCGAGCGCCGCGACGCCTGCCGACGCCGAGTGCCGCGACGCCTCCCGACGCCCAGCGTCGCGACGCCTGCCGACGCCCAGTGCCGTGACGCCCAGCGCCGCGACGCCCAGCACCGCGACGCCTGCCAGCACCGAGCGCCGCGACGCCTGCCGACGCCCAGCGCCGCGACGCCGAGCGCCGCGACGCCTGCCGACGCCCAGCGCCGCGACGCCGAGCGCCGCGACGCCTGCCGACGCCCAGCGCCACGACGCCTGCCGACGCCGCGTGCCGCGACGCCTGCCGACGCCCAGCGCCGCGACGCCTGCCGACGCCCAGCGCCGCGACGCCTGCCGACGCCCAGCGCCGCGACGCCTGCCAACGCCCTGCGCCATGACGCCCAGCGCCGCGACGCCTGCCAACGCCCTGCGCCATGACGCCCAGCGCCGCGACGCCTGCCGACGCCGAGTGCCGCGACGCCTCCCGACGCCCAGCGTCGCGACGCCTGCCGACGCCCAGTGCCGTGACGCCCAGCGCCGCGACGCCCAGCACCGCGACGCCTGCCAGCACCGAGCGCCGCGACGCCTGCCGACGCCCAGCGTCGCGACGCCTGCCGACGCCCAGCGTCGCGACGCCTGCCGCCGCCCAGCGCCGCGACGCCGAGCGCCGCGACGCCTGCCGACGCCCAGCGCCACGACGCCTGCCGACGCCGCGTGCCGCGACGCCTGCCGACGCCCAGCGCCGCGACGCCGAGCGCCGCGACGCCGAGCGCCGCGACGCCTGCCGACGCCCAGCGCCACGACGCCTGTCCTACGCCCAGCGTCGCGACGCCTGCCGACGCCCAGCGCCGCGACGCCTGCCGACGCCCAGCGCCGCGACGCCTGCCGACGCCGACTGCCGCGACGCCTGCCGACGCCCAGCGCCACGACGCCTGCCGACGCCCAGCGCCGCGACGCCTGCCGACGCCCAGCGTCGCGACGCCTGCTGACGCCCAGCGCCACGACGCCTGCCGACGCCCAGCGTCGCGACGCCCAGCGCTGGGACGCCCAGCACCGCGACGCCTGCCAACGCCAAGCGCAGCGACGCCTGCTCGCGACGCCTGCCGACGCCCAGCGCCACGACGCCGAGCGCCACGACGCCGGCCGACGCTTTGCGCCGCGACGCCTGCCGACGCCCAGCGTCGCGACGCCTGCCGACGCCAAGCGCCGCGACGCCTGCCGACGTCCAGCGTCGCGACGCCTGCCGACGCCCAGCGCCGCGACGCCTGCCGACGCCGAGTGCCGCGACGCCTGCCGACGCCGAGTGCCGCGACGCCTGCCGACGCCCAGCGTCGCGACGCCTGCCGACGCCCAGCGCCGCGTCGCCTGCCGACGCCCAGCGTCGCGACGCCTGCTGACGCCCAGCGCCGCGACGCCTGCCAACGCCCTGCGCCATGACGCCCAGCGCCGCGACGCCTGCCGACGCACAGCGCCACGACGCCTGCCGACGCCCAGCGCCGCGACGCCTGCCGACGCCCAGCGCTGCGACCGCGACCGCGTCATGGCGCTGGGCGTTGGCAGTTGGCTTTTGAATCCAATATGGTGGACCAAAATATTGGATTCAAAAGAATGTTTATTATAAGGATCCGATGATCTTTAATTTATAAAAGGAATATAATATACAAGTACATAAAAAACCTACGACCTACTTTTTGTAGGACCAATAATCGTTCAGAGTTTTGCTCCATATAATTTATGTCCCACTTTATGTATGTTGAGTGCGTTGCACTACAGCTGCAATCAGTATATTATTCTATTATGCATCTACAAAAAGTCGGTCACCAATTATTAATCGGTGACCGACTTATATATTATTATATTATTTATTTATTTATTTATATTTATTTAGTACACAAACAGGTTACAGTCATTGCGTGACAGATTAAACACTAAGCTTATTGGCAATACTAGACGGCAACCCAAAAAAGTATACAAAGCTAAATAATGTTTGGTTGCATGATTAAATTTAAATTATGAGAGGAAAATTTGTTTTTTATCCACTTGTTTAAAATTAGCGCGAATATGCAGGCAGCCAATGGTTGTAAATTGCTGTCGCTCACAAAGGAGATAATATAACTGTCGGTGTATGGAAGACCGTTGCAAGCTCCATCTCTTGTTAAATAAAACAACAATATGATGTGAGATGATTGTAAAGCTAACGTCAGTGTTAGTGTAATATCCGTATAATCTTATATAAAAATCGTTCGACACCCGATAGCGCGATGCAGTTGCCTAACAGCGACATCTATGTTTAGAACTGTGAAATATCTAAACACAAACATTTAACAGTCGGTAACGATAACAATAAACGAAAAACAAACGTTACATAAAACTTCAAATGCGTAGATTTTTGTAGTCTAAATTGTAAAAACTTCGATACGCAAATAAATTTGTGACCATAAATTAAGTACTTAATCGACTTTTAATTGATTTGCGCATGACAAAATTTTAAAAGTTTCGATATTACACGATCAATTTATTTATACAATTTTAGTTATTACGTCTCCGTGGTCTAGTGGTTTAGAGCCTGGCTCTCGACTGTGGTCGTCGTGGGTTCGATTCCCACGTTGGAAACACGTTTTAAGTTTGGTTAGGACTATGCAGGCTGATCACCTGATTGTCTGACAAGAAAGATGATCCATGCGTCGGATGGGCATGTAAAAAGTCAGTCCTGCGCTTGATCTCCCGCCAGTCGTGTCGGTTATCCGTCCCAGTGGGTTACGAGAGTGAAGAAAAAGAGAGTGCTTCTATGCATTGCGCACACACTTGGGCACTATAAAATAACTCCTGATTAGCTGGACTGGTTTCAATGAAACCGGCCACCGTCACCGAAATCGCTTTGCTACCGTTACGAAGATTTTATAGGCATTCATTTATCGTGTGTGAAATAAAACGGCCAAGCATCACGTTTTAACTGAAATGTAGAGTAAGTGAAGCTAAGCCTAGTAAAGTAAGGGCGCATAGATCAAGAACTTTGGATCTACATGAGATTTGTCCACTTTTTGATAGATTTTGATCAAGGTTCTTGTAGATTTAGGGCGAGTAGTCCTTAGAGCTTGGCTTTATACGATATCTGATAACTTTTTCACAGGGTAAGCTATGTAGACTCGTCTTGGCAACATTTTTACATGAAAATGTTTTTGGTGGGATAATATTATACTAATATAATACTATTGCACTCCGCTACCCCGCGTAAATACATACATTTATCACATACTTTAAAATAAAAAGTAGGCGTTAATAATAATAATACCTATAGACCCTGCACACAACGTCAATTTAGCCCTGTGCTAAGTATCAGAAGAATAACAGGTACCAGACAACGGAAAACTATTAATTACTTTTATACTACTATAAACATACTTAAGATTTTTAAAATTTTAATACACATACATGATTCAAGAACACAGACAACTTTTTTTCCTTTGAAGGGATCCGAACCTGCGACTTTCCGCACGAGCTCAACCACTGCGCTACAGAGATCGTAAATGGTGTTAATCCAGAGCCTTACTAGCGAAATACCAAATTTAATTAAAATCTGTTCGTAGTTATCGCATAAAAGCCTCACAATCGTCCATCGATCACGAACTTTCGTATTTAGCGACATTTACACAGTAACGCACGAATTAAATTAACTAAATAGATATAATATCTGTTTTCAACATTAGTACGTATAACAGAAATTAGCGATAGTTATTTATTAACTTAATTCTTGGGTTATGTTGTGTACGAAAAGGTACTTTTTGGTACAAAACCGAATTTAAAATATATATTTTTTTTTAAATATGTTTAACCGACTGTTTGACGGCATGTTTTATTGAAAGTAATATTCATATTTCAAGATAATATTAAACTAAGTTTTCTAAAAAAACTTCTAAAAACTTCTTTTCCTACTCCTTTACTGTTCATGCAGTCAGATTGTGGAATTCCCTTCCCCATACCGTTCGTGACAGCCCCACCATCTTTGTCTTTAAAAGACGCTTAAAAGAGCACTATCTTAACAGTGAATCCTAATATGATTATTAAATTATATTTATGTATGTATATTGTTATTATTATATTATAGTATTTATGTATGTATTATTTATTATTGTATATTTTATTTATTATTTATGTATAAGAATATTATGTTTGATAATATTATAGCTGCGATTGTGCACACCCTGCCTGTTATCTGTTATGTAATTTCCCTTTGTAGGACTGCTGGAAGAAATTTCTTTTAGAGATAAGCAGTCCTTTTGTGTCGTATTTCTTTCTGTTAAATCTGTTGATTGTTTATGTGCACAATAAATTGTTAAATAAATAAAATAAGTTTAACCCTTAGTTTTACTTTTCACAAAAAATATATATTAAAGTAAGTAACATGATTAAATTTCTTCATTATCAAAAGTGAAACGAAATGAATATCTGATAGGTTCTCAAGTAAAGGTTGCGATCGTAATTATTCAACCGAGTTTAAAATTACAAAATGTATGAAATTTGACATAAGCTTCGCTAAATGACATACGAATTCACTTGTCATTTAGCGAAGATTATGTCAAATTGCTAACATTTTGTTCTCGAGCTTCGTAAGCGATTAATAGAGATGGCATCTTAAGTCAGGGCCCTCGAATCCGATGGTAATTTACGCAAACCGAAGGCAGGTAGGTAAATAAAACTCCTTGACTGTTGCCACTATCATACTATCATATCAACTGTGAACTCAAGACCACGGAAGAGTTCGTTTGTTTGTATAAACGCGCTAATGTCAAGAACTACCGATCCGATTTTAAAAAAATATTTTTGTTGGATATTCCATTTATAGAGGAAGGCTTTTGGGCTATAAAACATTACGCTGTGACCCATAGGAGCGAAGCGTCAGTCAAATGTTGCAAAAACGGGGAAAATTATTCACATTTGAGGACTTTCGTTGCGTGCGCTGCATATACGGTTAAAGTTACTCAAAAAATATGTATGAAAGAATTATTCCTTTTTAATTATCATAACAACAAAAACCAACGTGAGCAATCAAAAGATAGTGTTTGCGACAACCACGCGAACCAAGTCGCGGGCACAGCTAGTCCTTAATATTATCATTCATTTATTTTACATGTCGCTTTTATACGTCTGTAACACAAGTTCTTGAAATACTAGTACTTAGTACAGGACGAGACTGACGTGGTGTGTAAGCATATACATATATTATTCTTATATTTCTGAAATAATTAAATTATTCTTTACACACTAATTATTTTACTAATATATTTAAGTTACTTATTTCTAGTCCAATTCAACCGCATAGAGACGCTAACAAACGTGTAAAGAACAATGTTGAAAATCGATATTTAGTTTTATCTCTAGGAAATAATATTATAATACGTACCTTCTCAATGTCTTTATATTTAACTCGCGGAATCAGTTATTTGAAAACTTAATTGTTATTTTATCGTAATATTTTAATAATTAATAATACACTAACGCCATCTTTACAAGTAGATCATACTAAAACATCTATTACTTTTCGAATAAAAACGTAGATCCCTATTTCATCACATGACCTAAAAATATCGAAAATTGATATCATGATCATATCGGAAAATTCACCCTCGCCCGTCGCCATGGCAACGGAGCCGAGGGGAAAACACGCTTCCGTCCCGCACCGACACGTGCTAATTGCATACGAGGGAAGGGGACGGAGGATACGTCAGAATCGGCCTGACTAAAATCGATATCGCGCAAGGCTAGGCGTCGATTATCCGGTCTATGCTTTGTCAATGACATAAGGTCGAATCTCCAATTACATGTCAAGTAAAATTCAACTCTACCTCTGTATCATACAGTTGAGTTTTCTCTGCTGATGTTTTGCATTAATGTTCGTATGTTAATCGTCAGCACTCTCTGCGTTACATCGACTATTGATTTTCGCGATCCCTCAATACCACTTCGATTTATTGAACACTTTTGAATAGATGTTTAGCTATACTCGCGTACACTCGGGGTTTGTCTGCGAAATGTCGAATATATTGGTAGATCTTTGTACTAGAGTTACGTAGCTTGAAGTTAGCATTTCTAACTCTATAACATAATTATTATTTGTCTTAAAAAAGTATGTTATTTTACACAGTTTCTAATGCTAACATCGGTAGTAATAGATTTTAATATGACAGTAGCCACATGACCACAATTTTTGCGTCTTAATTAGGCAGTAACATCGATAAAGCAAAATGTTATTATGGAACACCATCACTTACCAGATTATTTTTTATTTTTTACACTAGTCAATATCTAATAATTTTCCTGGCCTTATTAAAAAAAGTCACAAATCATATTGAAATTATTTTTGATAAAATGATAACTGTAGTAGGAAAAGGATAGGACACTAATTATTTTCATTTAATTAATTGTATGATTTTAACGCAATCTTACTTACCAATAATAAACTATATTTACTTTATTTTTTATATTGTAAATAAAAATGCTTACGTTTCACTTGCTTTAAGTTAAAACTTTCAAGCACCAAGCTCATCCTTAAAAAAATTGTAAAAATCGAACTAAAAAACTTTAAAAATGGGCTAAAAATTCATTTTCTGAATTTTTAGCCCATTTTTAAAGTTATATAATTCTACAAGCAAATCTCTACATTGTATAAACTTATTTAGGGTTTAAGGTCAGCTCTCGATTTCCGTAATATTAACCTTTTTAAAGCTATTTTACCCTCACCCAATGCCCCAGGCAAAATATAATATATAAATGTTGGGCGATTCACGTCACAAAACTGCTCATTATAATCTTTTCAATCTACATCCAAAATACAGTTCAACCGCCATACAAAATAGGAGGCGGTTATTATTTCTGTAGTCTGATTATTATTAGTACTACACTGTGCAGATCCAATTCTTTATTTAAAAGATGTTCTATGTTCCCAATTTAAATTAATTTATTTTTTATTTATGTATTTAAGTACATGGAAACTAACAGCTATGATAAGTCTATAGTAATAATTCTAGTAACCAGTCAGCCAATTACAAGTTTTCACTTTTAGGTTACATGACAAAAGTCAAAAAATAAATGTCGATTATTTCTCAGATTAATGACTATAGTATGTATATTATACTACTTCTATGGCTTCTATTTTATACAGATTCATTTGGTCCAACATGATTTAAGATATAAATTTATTTACAGATAGATTTTATTTGATCTAAAAAAGTAGGCGTATTAGACTTATTAAGTCTTATTCGTCACATGAATTTTGATGTTCGTAGCACTGGAAAGGGGATTTCATTAAATAAAAGTCAACTTGTGTTTGTTTGTTTGTATTGCATCAACTGTAACACTCTCAGTTTTCGTCGATATTGAGCAAAGTTTACCTACATTATTATAATTGCCGTTTTAGTTGCGTGAAATGATATATTCACACGCGTCAATATAACGATATTCATACATTGTATGTTTAACCACACACAAAAAAGTTGTTTAGTGTTGTGTGATTTTTTCAACAGATGGCGCTTTTAACTATGAACGAGACTCCATCTATTGTCAATTTTGGTAACTAACTTTCTTTTTCATCATCTTAAATATAAAATTCCACGCAACAACGAGCATAACAACGCATGCTATGTCAAATGCTCCGTCCACCATGACAATACACGCACGGCGCGAACCGTACATATTTGTTTTAAGCTTCAAGCACCAATTTTCTTTATAACAAGTCGTTCAAAATAATTAAACGACTAAAATTCTATAAATATCTTACTATGTATAGGTTAAAAATACATGTTATAACATTTTTACAAGTCTATCTTTAGTTAACATATTTAAATCAAACGGCTTACTCGTTATAACTCGGTTACACGCTGAATACGCGTTTGACTTACACACGTACTTACAACTAAACGTAAAAAACAACAAAACTAGAAAATTATGTGAGTAAGGACAAACGCAACTCTGTCTACATTACACGAATACAAAATTATATACGCTCCCGAAGATATTTACAGATTATGGACAATAAAATACTAAAAGTAATTAATAAATTCGCTAAACAATTTAATTCGCATATTCGATGAACTAAGTTAGTATTATCGGTTAATTAACTTTACATTATACTTTAATTACGTATGTCATTTTCTGAAATCCAAAACTTAACAGTAAGACGGATCGTTACTTTATCATATAAATACAAATTCGAACAACTTACGAAAGGGGGTACATCGATAGGGGGTAAGAAAGCATCGCGATACCGAAAACTATATCCAAAAAAGAGAGGCTAATTTTGCGCTTATAAAGATACACTTCAGTAAGATACATATATGGGTAAATGTAGGTAAGTACTAAAATGATATATTATATTATATATCAGCAAAACTACGCGAAGCATTACTTAATAGTACAATAATTAGATGAGGGTATATTGAAATTTTAAAATTAACCACCGGATATCCGGTCATGTTCGACGTACGAAACACTTAGGAGTAAGTCGAAGAAAAAGGTACTCTGGGTGCCCAAATTGTTAAGGAAATTAGCTCCAGGGATGACAAACGGTATTCAAGCCCATGCGGAAATCAACACTAAAATACACGGTTCAGGCTTCGAAAACAATTGTAATAATTTATTTCTAGTTAGCACGTTGTATAGAACGCATCATAAATATACAATATTGTTGTATCTAAGGCACATAATGTTTAGGCTTTCAATTATTACTTCCATATCATAACAATGATGCTAATCAAAATGTCTGCCACGAAAACATACGAACTCGTCTGTTTTCGTGACAGGCTCACAACTATTGCGAAGCTAAAAAAAATACTACGGAATCTACTAACGCTGTTTAACAATTTACAACTCCAATACTTGTAACAAATGCACTGGCCGAAGCACCAGCCATAGAGGTGGCGTCCACGGCTATGGACCGGTCCTCGCCTGCAGTTGCACGCCTGTGCAACGCCAATCATACAAAATGACTATTTCAATATAAGACACCTCCAGAATGAACAATTTAATCACAGTCTAAAATTTTCGGCACCAATGAGCTTAAATTCGTCACCCGGTTACTATGACGAAGGTCTCCGATTCAAAGCCTTTAATTTGTCTGTATATCCTCTATATTGTCTATAGCTAGCAATTGACTATTCATCTGTCTACTGACTATATAGCTGTATTCTATAGTTTCTGTGAAGTCGCTACACCTAGTTGTACCTTATGCCGACCATACTTAAGCCAGCTACAGGCGATAACAACGGAACTGTCAAGATTTCTTGTTGTCGTCTGTAGCGAACTTCATTCAGTACTCCGGCTTTACTTACTATGTTATAAAATATATCGCGCATTATACGAGTTACCTCGGCTACTTCAGTACCAATTTCTAGCTTCACTAAGCTGTAATATAATATATTTTTATTTATTTATTGCTTGTCGTTTATTGCTATATATTCTACTATACTAAATTACTAGTTACATTTAAATATGGGCAACCGAATATATTATAAAATATCTGTATATAAACGCCATCTATTGGTAGGAACCCGACGTCGATGTAAGACCATACGTGCTCTATGGTTTTATTCCTAGTACGAGAGTGAGATAGAAAACATGAAGAAAGAGATAGCGAAAGTTGAAATTGAATTTATAAGTAGAATGATAAAAGGGATGAGAAAAAGAACTTAACAGTATCACTTATAAATCTAAAATCTATAAAAACGTGTATATATATTTGGATTTCGTTAAGTGTAATTTGGCCACAAATTTAGTTTTCATCCCTCACTTATTAACGTAAGAGGTATCGTTTAAATTGTAAATATTAAACTTTATATGAAACATTAATTTACAGTAACCCTAATGACTAGCTCTTCTCGTATGGCCACGGGGTTGCTAACACATATAGTACAAAGAGAAAACATTCCAAGAAGCGGGTGAGAGTAAACTATTATATAGGGCAGAAGGTAGGAGCAGATGCGTTAAGGAAACCCTACATTACGTTATATTATGTTAATATACAATTTATAAAAGGCACCTATAAAATTTTCTTGACTCCCGTCACTACGAATCAACGGTTGTTGCCTTCGATTTGAAAATTCAATTTTAATTGACGTTTTATTGCTTTTCCAACGATCAACTACACTTACAACGAAAAAATAAAGACTTTCCTAAAAAAAGTACAAAAGCCAAAAAAGTCTAAATCTAACAATGAAATTTCAGATCAAAATAGCAACAATGTTGATTTTATCACTGCCTCTAAACATACAACTAAACTAATCTCATAAGCAAGGCTCGTCTTTCTTAAATATTTGTTTAATAAGTTAAAAAAATCTCCGTTCTCTATGACACTTAAACTATACAATTGTCAATACAAAACTCACAACAGAACAAAAACAACTTATAATATCACACTCGTCGATGTACGACGCAGCATTGGAAGCATTCCGTAAACTAACTGCCTTTTAGGTCAGCAAAATAATTTATAAGCTGATTTCTTAAAAACACTTTTCACTAAATTACTGGAAGGCTCGATCATTATTTTATATTCTATAAAAATATTAGAATATAGTATGTTGTTATATTCGTAGCTTTTTACATAGTAATCTCGGATTGGAGTATCGTGTCGCGTAACAAATTCGGAAAACTATACTGAGTTCCGTTAACGCCACTAGATGGCTCTCAAAATTAACGCCAGTACAAATTCGCTGTCATCACAAACAGTCAATATGCCATAAAAATAATTTGACTACGAAGAGGCCGATCTGAGTTCAATAATATTTACAATTAGCCTCCTCCAGTAATAATGGAATTCACTACGAATCCTGTACACGAAAAAAAACGGTCGAATTCAAAATTTAAACAGTCCGATGCGTGACCGGGCGCCAATGGGGGAGGGGCGCGGGGGTCCAGCGCAGCACAGTCGCGGCCGAGCCGTCGGGCGCGCCGCACGCGTAGGCGGCGGCCTGCTCGGATCACGGCGAGCGCAGGTCCGGCGCGCTCTTGTCCGGGGCGATGTCCTCCGCGGACTCCACGCCGACCTGCACGCTGCTCGTCGTGTCCATGGCCGTCGCGTCCGACGTTATCACGTTCGATTGGAAGAACCGTTCTGGAATGTAAAACACCTCTACTTTACATTATAATTTCCTTAATAGATTTGTAAATTACAATTATATCTCATCAATAATAACTTAGTGATAAAATTATAATCAATGGCGCCCATCGTGGGGTCACGGTTACACAGCCCCACGTTGGGCGCCAAAAATTTCAAAACTGTTGATCATTTTATCTCTCCTATGTATTCATTGCTATTTCATCATTGATTTATTATATTTTATAAAAAGCTGTGTAAAAAAAAATATCTTTCAGGTCCATCAGTTGGAACATCAAATAAACCACTTAATATCGTGGAACAATTACAGTACAAAATTCTATATGTAAGTAATAGTTAGACGAATTTCTTACCATCGTCCAGTAGAACGACGTGGTCTGGTCCGGTCGGGGCAGTCATTATGTTGAACTCTTCCTCCAGCGTTGGAAAAGGTGCGTTCCATCTGAAAAAAAAAATTGAACACATTAAAAAAAATATATCTATCTTACATTAGCAGCAACAAATCAGATTTCAGAAATAATAGAGCACCATAATATGCTATATTATTTCTGAAAACTGATATGTTAATACAGGCTATATTATATTAATGAATGTTATAAAAATACTTTAGGGTGTGTATTGGTTCACTGTGAAAGTACCAGCGCTGATAGAAGTACTTTGTTTTAAATTATTGCATGGGAAAATTTATGATGCTGGGGCATTTATCATATCAGGCAGATAAACTTGAAAATCAAAAGTAACTCTTTCAGCGCTGGTACTTTAGGAGGCACATGCATAAAGTATTATCACTCATTTATATTACACCTTAGGTTTAAAGTACTTTATTTCTCAAAAAGACCAAAGTCACTAAGTCACTTACATGAGAATATTTTACAATATATAAGTAGTACAATATCGTGCATATGCGCCGAGAAAAGAAAAAATAAATATAAAACATGGTTAAACCAGTAGTATAGTACAAAACTAAATACTCGTATTACACCTTGTAAAAGCTATGAAAAAAAAGGCTACTCATTTTTACATCTATTGATGTGGCCAAAGGCCTATTAGTAATCTATCTGTAGACTAAGAAGCCCATGGACGTAATAATTATTCTGGCATATCATACAACGGATTCCACCACCGCGTTTTTCTGTTCGCGATAAACTCAAAGACTGCTGCACCGACCTTTATGCTGTTTTCACCAATGGATAGAGTGGTTATCAACAAAAGAAATAATGATGGTGTGTAGTGAGCTGTGATATTAGTATACTGATGTAATTATGTTTTTTTATTTGAATTGTGTTTAATTATGAATTTACCTAAATTTTTATTGTAATTGTATTGTAATGTGCTGAAATGTGTAATTAAATTGGATATTATTGCATTTGGAAATTTATTGTATTGGAATTTTATTTTTATTGAAATTGTATTTTATATTTTGTATTGTAATGTGCTGGAATTGTGTGTGGAGTGTAATTTAATTAGATATTATTGAAATTGCAAAGAACTGAAATTCTATTTTATTGTTTTTGAAAATTTACTGTATTGTAACTGGCATTTTATTGAAATTGTATTTTTGTGAAACAACGAGCCCTGTCAACGATGCAATAATATTGTAAAAAAGTGGATAGTTGTTTTCGAAGTTTAATGTATTTTAAACTCGATAGATGGTAATGTCATCAGTCCATTAGTACACCACTTTACCTTGGTGGCGCCCGAGGTGGATGTCTTGGGGCGTACAGCCCGAGCCCGCCCGGGGGTGAGGATCCGCCCCCGCCGCCGCCCAGCACCGCACCCCCACCCATCGACCCGTAGCTGAACACCTGGAACATCGTCAGACCTATAGCATGGACCACTGAAGAACACATGATACACCGGATCCCAGAAAACGTCTAAAATTTCTCTATATATTTTAAAAAAGTAGTTAAAGAACATTTGTGTGCTATAATAAGCAGGGATGAAATGGATATGAAATTTCGGATGCGGATACGGATATTAAATTAATTCGGATTATCCGTTTGTTTTGGATAATTTCGGTTACGGATATTCAATTTTTTGTTCCTTTTTACAGTAGCAAAACTTTCGTTTCGGATTCGGTTACAGTAACGGATATTTTTTATATCGGATATCCGATAGTTTCGGTTACGGTTACGGAGCTCCCTAACATCCCTGATATTAAGGTTAAGGATTTCATTAATAATTGCACACCTTTGGAATAAGGTGCCTCTAGCCTAGGTTACAACTTTGTATATAGATGGCCCCGCGCGAGTTTCTTACGCCGGTTCTTCTCGCCGGGCTAGTTTACGAACCGGTAGGCACCATGTAGAACAATTCTATAAATGTTATTTATTAACTTATGTGAAACAAAAAGATTTGATTTCATTTGAATAGATATAATTATTCCCAAATTTGTTGCTCCTTTTAGGCTACTCACAGTAATAAAATACTAACCGTAAAGTAGCAATTATACCGGTAATTAAAGTACCTCATTAATTGAAAAAAATCCAGTAAATACTGTAGCGTCGATAGACCTCTTCAAAGTATTTCATAAGGGGCTACATAATATTATACTCGCGCGCTTGGCAGGCGGAATGTAAGATATTCACAATGTCTGCAGACGCCATGATGCTTTTTTCATTTTTTTCCATATATATATTGCCTCCGTCGCTGTTTACGATACCCACGTTAAAGATTGACCACAAAAAAGACCAACCACGGACGTATATTTTTCTTGTAGAACGGAATTTCTTAAATAAATATAATTCTAATGCTCTCTTCATTGGCACAATAATAAGACACAACTTTTTATTTAGACTTTTTCACTTTTATTACGTTTTTATAAGTTTTTACAAAATAACACTACCGGTTTCGATTAAATCATCACCTGATGATTAAGAAAGAAAATAGAAAGGTAAATAAAAAAGTCTTATTATTGTGAACATTCATTTCCATCAAGAACGAACAGTATATTCAATCAGTTATATCTCTTCATTGGATCATATATCATGCTGGTATGCAGCGTGTGGTAGAATCTTATCAAAGAACAAGTTACCTGTTGAGGCTGCGCATGGAAGTGGTTAAAGTGCGAGATGGGGGGGTGGCAGTCGCGGTAGTGGGGCGAGCGGCGGCGCGGAGACGTGGGCGGCGACCGCACTTCTGGTGACGATGGCGACCCGCCGCCCACGCCGCCCACGCCCACGCCGCTCAGCTCGCTCGCTGGAAACGTGAGAAATAACAATTAAGGTAAATATTAATGCAATAATTGAAAAACCCCTTTGTTGAGGCTGTCATTAAATTATAGGAAATATTCCAGAATAATATAATGGCTACGCCAGGTTGACGTGGTGCCACGTCAACCTGGCTTAGGGTGACGTGGTGTGCTTATCCGAAGTACTTGTGATAAAAAAAATCTCAGGTATTTCGTACATTTTATATAGGTACATAATTTATGATTTATTCTAATATTAATAAAATAATGACATCTAAACACTAACCAGGTTTTGTTTATTTCAAACCGATCTGAAAAAAATAGACATTTTGGTGTTCCTGGGTCATGGATGTGTATTAAATTTGTGTATTAATATAATAAAAATCTTAAATATGTGTATAGTATAAAATGATTAATATATTTATAAAGTTGTAACACAAGCTCCTCGGATACTTAGCACGGGGCTAGATTATGTGGCTTGAAGCGTTCATAGATAGTATATTATAATAGACTAGTAATTTTGGAGATAAATGACGATATTTGTGACGACAAACACCCTTCCTATCCCACATC
The DNA here is from genome assembly GCA_905187575.2 of Celastrina argiolus. Lineage (NCBI taxonomy): Eukaryota > Metazoa > Arthropoda > Insecta > Lepidoptera > Lycaenidae > Celastrina > Celastrina argiolus. Next base: position 14,929,308 of record LR994597.1, read on the forward strand.
CCATCCGTTTGGGATGGGATTACATGGCATGTACCTTCGGGTTATACTCGCACATTCACAAAATCAAGGTAGCCAATGACGATATTTACATACTACAAAGTCGTAATAGGCATTTAAAAAAAAAGATTAAATAAGAGGCGACGACTTGTACAAACATACTTGTAGATCTGATGATGGTGACGGGCCTGGCCATGGGCGGCAGCGGCGGGGGCGGCAGCATGGAGCTGCTGAAGTACGGCTTTGGACTCCGCGACAGACCGTGCACCTGGAACATTCATGAACATTAATAAAGACGAATGCCTACGTCGAACCATCTTAAAAATTACACGTCGCGAACTGTCTTGGTGTAACCCTTAGGACGAGGTCCTATAATTAGTGCATTGCGCTCCGCTCAATTTCCATATATTTTTTATGACTTGGTCCACGGGAAACAACGCAGCGTCGACGATGCGACGACGCAACGCGCTAATAGGGCCTCGCTTTCACTTGACGTAAGCTGGTATTTATTTCAGCAGGAGAACCAATCTTCGCCTCTGCCAGCCTCATGTTCAGAACTGACCTACAGTTGCTGCACGTGGGCTCCTGGCAGACAGAGGTCACGAAATCCCCGAGCGAGTCCTGTGGCGCGCCGTCTTACTTGCTCCCGAGGTGGCTCAATGGACCGTCTGATCCTAGACCAGCCTCGTGTTCGGAACTAACCTGCAGCTGCCGCACGTCCGTGGGCATCTGGCAGACGAAGGTCACGAAAGACTTCGTGACCTTCGTCTGCCAGATGGAGACCCAAGCGAGTCCTGCGGCGTGTCATCGTACTCGTGGTGGCTCAACAAATCGTCTGATGATGGACTAGCCTTGTGTTCAGAACTGACCTGCAGCTGCTGCACGTCCGTGGACTCCTGGTAGACAAAGGTCACGAATCCTACCGCGTGTGCTGCGGCGCGCCGTCGTACTTACCCCCGGGGTGGCTCAACAGAACGTCTCAAGCTGGACCAACCTTTTGTTCAGAACTGACCTGCAGCTGCTGCACGTCCGTAGGCTCCTGGCAGACGAAGGTCACGAAATCTCCGAGCGAGTCCTGCGGCGCGCCGTCGTACTTGCCCCCGTGCTGGCTCGACAGGCCGTCTGATGCTGGAAACATTTTATTCGGGTGTTAATCGAAAAATAATACTCTCGCCAACGCGTTGACATGCTAATGCTAGTCATATTGGTATACCATAGAATATTTTTCGTTTCATATCACGACTCCCATAGGGCTTGTACACAAAACTGCGATGCGACGTCGCATCGCAGAAATAACGTCACACGCCCATACAACACGGGTGACAATTCTATGGCTGTGTGACGTTATTTCTGCGATGCGACGTCGCATCGTAGAAATAACGTCACACGCCCATACAACACGGGTGACAATTCTATGGCTGTGTGACGTCATTTCTGCGATGCGGCGTCGCATCGCAGTTTTGTGTACAAGCCCATAAAGCTTTAAACTTTTTAAATTTGGCAAAAATTATTCGTGTTGTTAACAGGATATCAGAGCCTAGCCTAGTTTAGCCAAGTTAGCACCGCTTCTTACGAAGATCAGCTTCGAGAACAAGAATGTGTGGGATTTTATATGTCTGCAATATTATAGAGAGGCTCTGAACTTACAAGTGGGATGCGTGTCGGCTGGCGGCGGCGCGTGCTGGTAGAAGATGGTGTTGGAAGACACTAGAGGAGACTGCGCCACGCTCAGCCCTGCCGAGCTGTGGGGGATGCCTGAAATAGAGGAGGATCACGGTTAGGTTAGCTTTGGCTCTCGACTCCAGAGGTCGTAGGTTCGATTCTCGTGTACGGTAATGGAGGCTTCATTATCCTGCATATTACCTGATGTTTTTGTCCATGCGTTAAATGAGCATGTAAAAAGTCGATCCTGTACCTGATTTCTTGTCAATCGTGTCAGCCATCAGCCTCATGTGGCTCACACGCTTGGGCACTTAAGTAACTCCTACATAGTTACGTACGCCGATCTTAGTGTGGAGAGCTATTATTAATAGACTATCCGATCGAGCCTTCGTTATAATTATAAATTACTTAATGACGTATATAGGTGGTGTTTTAAAGATTGACATTGTCTTTGAGTAGGTCGTAACAACATATTGGGAACAATGCGAAATGTCAGTGACCCGTGCGTAATCGTAACCCGCTGTTTATGCGAGCCTGGTAGCCGCACCGCATACTGATCAGGCTCTGACGTTTAATTGTTATGATTCGTTTTAACAATTCTAATATCCTTATCAGCGATCTGGAATAATCAGTACTGTCGCGTACAATTAGAGTGATTATAATGTTTTACAAATGCAAATTCCATTTGATCGTTTATACATTTTCTCAGAAAATTATTTGAAAAAAAAATAATGTTAGTAAAATATGTGCATTTGTTCTAAATAAGCAAAAGTCTTATAAAGAGACTTTAATACAGGACTAACAAACTACTACTTTTGATGTAATTTCAAAACGAAAGTTACCATTTAAAATGATGATGTTATTTGTATCATTTTTATTTTTAACAATAACAACGTACGTAAACGATACAGGAAAGTATTAAAGTCTCTACGGCATTAGTGACGAATTACTTTTATATTGTTATTATCATAATAATTATTACAATCCATGTTATCTCATATCCCATATTTCATATTCATTAGAACATTTTATCTTGGAGCACTATTTTGGATTGAATTTTTATTAATGTACCAATTATTGTTCTTTTGGTGAGTCAATAAATAAAAATAAAATATATCTAATTAAAAAAGTTTCAAAAACAAGGTTTTATTTAAATGCTCCGAGTACTGGAGTAGAAAACTATTCAAAAGAGTCCAAAATCGACGGTTTTATCTTGTTTAGTTTAGGAATGCCTATGGCCACCTTCCGACGCCATCTTTAGACCCATGTTGTTATGTAGTCAAAATTAGATGAATTTATTTTGTTTCGTTGTGACTATTATATTTCGTCAATGGCCAACGTAATTTTTACAGCTTTATTACATATTTTAGGTTTTTTATTTTATTTAATTAAAAAGGTTACATAATATTGAAACAAAAACAATATATTGCTCATTTTTAATTTTGCAGATAAGTCTACTATTTAATATAGTTTATTTACTTGGCTGAAGATTTTTGATAAGTCATGGAGTAAAAAAATATTGTCACCACATTCATAGAACAGATCATAGAAATCTATTTCTATATCACTATAAATAGAAGACTCGCCGCGGGAGAGTCATAGCACGAATGGGCTGACACCATAGAATGATCTTTTTGTTAATTTTCAAATTGAAAAGCCATGCTAGGCCAACAGGAGTGCTTCTACAGGCTATAATATTAATGAGTGATAATACTTTAGGGTGTGTATGGGTCCCGTATGAAGTGTAAAAGTAACAGCGCTGAAAGAGGTACTTTTTAAAATTAATGCCCTTCCATAAGAAGTTATCACTTCAAATGTGTTATGTAATCACCAACCAGTAGATCAGCAGGCTCACTCCCGACACAATCGAGAATCAGTTCGATCTCAACGGCTTTTCGTGTTTTATTTGGATTACTTTGAAACTAACCAGGATACAGAAAATCGTCAGATCGTAACTTTGTTACTCCCGACCATATCAATCGACTGAGAATCAAAATAAAAAAATGACAATTTATTAGGAAGTACGCGGCATGATCGTATCTGATTAGTTTCAAAGTAATTCTCCAAATAAATACGAAAATACCACTGATATCGAACGGATTCGGTTCTCGATTGTGACGGAGGTAGGCCCGCTGAATCAAAATCGAATCAGTTTGGATAGTATGTCCCTAGATCCGAAAAGGCCATCCTGCTGTTCATTTGTATGGGTCCTATCTTATCACTAGGACATTTTTTTGCTTATTTTAGTCATACTCACTGAAGCACTGGCCGACCAGCATGGCGGAGGGGGTGCCGCGCTCAGCAGGGGGCTCGAAGGCGGGCGGAGCTGGGCTGTTGTAGCCGTAGTATGACGACTCCAGCTTAATGCCGCCGCCCGACCCGCCCGGAGACTCCGAACCGGTCTCTTGGAGTATTGAAGCTGGAATGAGGTTATATCATAATTAATTAAAAACCCTAGAAGTAGAGATTTAAAATTATACTCCTTTTGGTTTTTTTATAAGACATCCAAAAAGCGACACGATGAGGCTCAACTCCTACTGATACAGAGCGAAGCTATAATATTAATGAGTGATAATACTTTATGGTATGTATGGCTTCCGTATATAGAGTTTTCAGCTCTGGTACTTTCACAGTATACCTAATCTACATAGAAGACATGTCCACACCCTAAAGTATTATCACTCTATTTACACCTTGTATATTAGTATTAATAGCTATATTATTATAGCTGCGTGTGCGGTAATCTAAAATGTATGTATAAATGTATCATGATATGTATTGCTCAGATTTATGTTCATATAATTTTAGCTACATCTGTGATGGCCCTAATAGTCATCTCTGTTACAAAAATACGATACAAATTTGTATTATGGCAGTATAGTTACTAACGTAGACGCGCGTGATCGACGAAGACGCGCCGATGCAAATGTCGATAATACAAATTTGTACCCTAATAATGTAGTAATAGAGACCAATATAATGCTATAGACGAAAATGTTGACGCTTCCACACTGGTCCAAAAACGTTTGAGCCTCATATTATAACTATCAGTGAAAAGTCGTAACTAACTTCAAAGTGTAAATTCTTCCAAGCTTCAACAAAAACACACTCTTTTAGAATAGGTTAAAGGATAAACAAATACATTTGGCACAACATTTACAATTAAAAAAGAATAAATAAATTGATGCTTTAATAGCGACACAAACATAAACGACATTTCAGGAAAAGTTAATAACAACTGTTATTATATTGCACAATTCACATTTATAATCTTTTAGTGAAAACGAAAGCTCTAGATTCGATCGATTTACATCAAACGAACATAGAGCTTGAACACAGGAACGCTCTAAGCAACTGTTCGCGCGCGCACCGCTTACATCAAGCGAGCGAGCATTCTATAGAATTCTAAAAATCTTTGCAAACGCACTAAGAACAACGAAAGAATGCTCTATGCCTGTTCACACTAGAAGAATTTGATGTAGTGGGGATAGAAATTAGCTTTGATGTAAATCGACCTAATAATGCTAACACAATGTTGTTTCTTGTGTGGGATTTGTTTTTACATGTAGGTGTTTTTAAACTATTCTCAGTATTATAATATTTTAATTAGTCTAGGCTATTATCTGTGGAAAAGCAGATTTTAAGACCACATTTTATGTCCCTTATTAGATTATGAAAGTTGTGATTAGTTGCAATGTTGCTGTGTTAAGGTAGGTTTACACTAAACGAACATAGAGCTAGAACTAGAACAAGAGCATTCTTTCGTTAATATCTAGTGTAAACTAAAGCTCGACGTAGGTATATATTTACATTAAACGAACACTGAACTAGAACTAGAACAAGAATGTTCTTTCTTGATCTTTTGGTGTAAACGAGAGCTAGATCGAATGTTCTTTGCTCATTCGAGTCAATTCTTTGGTTGGTATTGGTAGTGCTTTACTATATCTGATTCTGACAGTGAAATCATTATTGCAAGTGCTCTGCATTTATTATTTTGAAGCAAAAACTCAAAAATAAAAGACGGAAGAGACGTTGGTGGGTTACAAATTTAATGCAACGAAGGACACTGGATAATGTAGGTGATACAATGACGAATATGCAAAAACAGGAAGAAAGTGGTCAATACCAAAATTTTTGTTGATTGGCGCCAGAGGATTTTGATCATTTACTTTCTCTGACCGGCGACAAAATTCGGAAATCAAATACGAATTTTCGAGATTCGATTCCTGCATATGACAAACTAGCAGTGACTTTGAGATTTTTGGCAAAAAACATTTTTCTTGAGACCAATCCATAATTTAATCAATACGATACGTAAACAATCGCTAAAACACAAGAACACTTTGATGAGACCGCTCAGTGGATCGAGCGCGTCCGAACACGCTAGAATGTTTTAAGCAACTGTTCACGCGCTCTTGCGCCGTTTACATCGAGCGAGCGACCATTCTTAGAATATTCTATAGAATATTCGCGAACGCACTAAGAACAACGAAAGAATGCTCTACGCCTGTTTACACTAGAAGAATTTGACGTAGAGGGGATAGAATGAGCATTCGCTCGTTTGGTGTAAATCCACCTTTAGAAAAGTCAGGACGGAGCCAATATGCAATAGTTAGTTATAATGACGATCTTTGAAAATGAAAATATATGGGTATTAGTTTAGTTGTGTCATAATTTAATACCTATCGATCTCCTCTTTGTCTGTGAATATACACGAGGTGTAAAAAAATAGTCATTATACTTTAGGATGTGCCTACTATGTAGAGTTTACTGTGAAAGTGCCAGCGCTGAAAGACCTCATTTTGATTTTCATGTTTCTATGAGAAATGCCCCAATATCATAAATACATGTTTTTGAGTAACTCTTTCAGCGATGGTACTTTATACAAATTCTATATACTGGACTATACAAACCTTAAAGTATCAATAACCAATCTAGTATAAATAGCTAATTAGTTGTGTATTTTTTATAATCTAATAAGGGATATGAAATTTTCGTGAGGTGCCAAAGTAGGAATAGCAGCTCGCCATCGACCATCTTTCCCGAGAGTGTCGTAAGAGGCGACTGAGGGAATAAATTGAAGACTTAAATGGATGAAGGTGATATGTCGCAAAAACACCCCAGAAAATTGAGTTTAAACAGTCACTTAAACATTTTAAGATATCCAGTAAAGTATCAAGTACATTAATCCTAGAGACGGATATTTAGATTAATGTACATAACACTTTACGACGTATTCTAAAATTTTTAAGTGACAGTTTGAACTTAATTATCTCAAAATCATAATTTTGCGACATATCACCATTCACATATTCACACTTGCAAAGTTTTTCATAGGGAGTAGTAGATATCCGCCGGCGGAATCGCGGTTGTATTATATTTCCCGTGGTTCCGTGGGTGGCGGTTCTGTTGGAGTACCGCCGAGTTTTAATGGGTATGGCTGCGTCCACTTACCATCTTAACGGACGCAGTGAGCCCCACATACTCGTGGTAGGAATTCCCATCCTACACGGGATGCGGCAAGCAGCATTTCTCGGGAAAAAAAAGGGGGTAGTAGATATAATTTAAGATATGAATGGATCTTCATCCATTATATCTGAAAATGGACACCAGCTTGTTCGTGGACATTTTCATAACTGCCCTTGCCAACCCGCCTGCAAGTGTGGCGAGTATAATACTACCCCCTATGAAAAACTTTGCTAGTGTCCAACCGTGGACGATAAATCTTAAACTACTAAGGAACATCAAATGTGGTCTCGCAATCTGCATAGTGTGAATATGGTAACAATAAATAGGTTAATGTATGACAATAGAAGAGAAAAGTAAGAAGAAAGGTACCTTTAGATAGTTTCCATAGTTCCTTCGACGAGAAGACACCGGTCGCTAGAATAATATCGTTGCATATCACTCCGTTGTACGGATTATGGGTATACCCTGTAACCCATGATTACATTGCAAATGTTACATCAGAATCGAGCGAGTGTCCGCCCAAAATGAACTTGCAGTTCACCTAAAGGACTAATTTTAGAGCACATTCGACTTTTTCGATAGAACAAAGTTCATTTTTATTTTCCACTATCTCATGGATCTCAAGTCATAATAACGATAGCGAGGTCTAATAGAGAAATAAAATATCAGTGAAGAAATAAATGAAGGGTTCTCTTGGGGTTTACAGGGTGCTTCATTTACAGACAATATTGAAAATGTAATAATTCATATAAGTGCAAAAAGTATGATATAAACTCTTTAAAACAGTTGAAAACTACGGAATCAATTTGAGCATGCCCATTTAAAATTTTGAGATATCATAAATTTTTGCATTTATAAGACAAACAATATAATTACAGTTTGTAACTTTTCAAGATTTGGTCACATAACAGAATATAATAAAGGTTTTCAAGACAATAGCAAATCGATAACGCAACAATCATCTTGATAATTGAAAAGTTACAGCTGCAAATAAAAATAAAAGAGAAGGAACACCGACTACAGATATCAAAAACATCGAAACCACATCAAAATCGATCCATCAAACTTCGACAAAAGCATGATAGTGCAGGCCAATGTTAACGCACACAAACCAGCTAATAGTGTTCAGTGCACGACAATTTCAACATCAATATGTAACTAAGAATGGTATTTAGTTATTCAGATATAACTTTTTTCAATTCTAATAAAACTGATTTCAAATAAACTACTGACATTAATGCCAAATACACTAATTGCATGTACAAATGTATCGCAATTATCATATCACGTTAACTCTCTCGAGTTTCGTATTAATTGAAAAAGACAAACGATTGAACGAAATGAACAAGACAAACGATTAACACTTTTAACGTTTAACCATAAGACAAAATAAAATTACCTAAGCATATAACAAAAGTTTCTAAAAGAACTACTTTTTACATTTATATAAAACATATTGATAAGGTTAATTCCGTTCTTGATATTATAAAAATCTAATAATCTAAAAAATCTTGCAAATACAAGATTCGGATCAGAAATAACGCGTGCTTAGTCAAGGTTGATTAAAATTTTTAATTTTTGGTAATTGTTTAAAATTGACAACGAACTAGGTGCTATAAATTGAAATCAATTTCTTAGAAACTTGCTAAATAAGAAGCTATTCAGACAAAACCAATCATGCACAAAGCTAAATAAATAGTACATTTTTAAAAAATAGATAAAAGCATCAGCATTGTATAGTAATAATTATGTATGTTTATTTTGAATAAGAAGAAAAAAATACCTTTTTTAAAGGAACAGTTAAAGGAAAAAATTACACAAAAAGTAAATAATAAAGATCAGTTTAATAGTCTTATGGAAAAAACAAAATAAGTTGTGTAATTCAACCAACAAATGCAAAATGAAAATGGAATACGTTTAAATCGAAGAAAAAATAAATATCGAAAGCAACGATGCAAACACTGGTACACAATATACCAATTACGAATTTGGGAAGAATGAAATAGAAACATCAAGCACACAAGCAACAAAAAGACCATTCTTAGCTACAACACGACACGGTACCGACGTTTTACCTTTGTTCTTAGCCTCGTGTTCGTTCTCTTTATCCCTAGAGGGGTGTGGTGAGAGAGAACCGCTTAGTATATCTGAAACATATTGAAGATATAACCCTTCGCTAAGGATAAGCTGTTCAAGCGACAATCATTTAAGAACCTTTCTCTTTGATATGTAAACTAAGCCTGGGAATCTAACAACGACAAAGTTACAAAAGATTTTACTATACTGAAAAACAAAATTCTTAATAGTTTTTATCCAAAATCTTATTCAAAAAAAGGTTATTAAATCATTGTGAAGAGTACATATTTGCAAGGCCCTAAGAATTAAGTCTGATCATAAGACATCCTACAATACTATGATCCTAAATTACAAGCAATCAATTTGCAGTTTCTTTTGATACTTTTCCATACAGCATAGCTAATATTATTGCGTAGGCATCTACATGACTTTTACTACCAGAAATCCTTAGTAAAACATTTATTAATCCAACTTTAGCATATTCAGCAAGCTTTACTTATAACACTGTGATGATTAGATTTATTTTGTGATGTTATGAATTTTACGCAAGCGAATAAGCAATAATATAGTAGAGCGAGAGACCTGGCAGACCGTCGCTCCCATTACCATAGCTGTTGATGAAGTTAGCGAGATACAGGTCGAGTTCGCGTACTGACACGTTGATGTGGTAAGGGTTCACACAGAGGTTTGGCTGCGTACATTCTGGGTGCTTCTCTAGCCTCTCACCGTCTGTGCTTTCGAGCGGTATCGCTTTGAATAGTATCACCATTACTAAGTCTAATCTCCACACCTGGAAAATAACGAGATTGGTTGTCAGTTTAAACATAATATCCTTTAGGTACACTTGTTTTCGCTCATAATTTAAGACACGAATGAATGAAGGTGATATGTAGCAAAATTATGATTTCGAGAAAATTAAATTTAAACTGTCACTGAAAAATATTAGAATACGTCGTAAAGTATTAAGTACATTAATCTAAATATCCGTCTCTAGAATCAATGTATATAATCCCAAAATGTTTTAGTAGTTAATAGTTTAAACCCAATTTTCTGAATAATATTTTTTGCGACATATCACCTTCGTCCATTCATGTCATTAACTGTAAACATAAATCTGTAATATGGAACAATTTTTTCCGTATCCGAAATTATTTTTAATGTGATTGTAGTGTCCAATTTCAGAGTGTAATTGGGCTCTACATTTAAAACAATAATTTTAGCAAACTTGCTGCGTAATTCGCCAGCGTCCACTATGTATCATTATTCTACTGCAATAACTCACTTTATCCGCCTGCCGTAGACAGTCTATCCGCCTCATCTTTCCCTTCTGGTCGGGGTTGGACAGCACACACACAGCGGGCCGTTTGCCCGTGATGGACAACACGAAGTCCTCGCGACAGTCCTGCGTTATGTCTTTCCTTAGTTTCCCTAGTAGCCGCGACGCCCATTTTTGTTTGACCTCCGCTTTCTCGTTCTGAAACATTGTAAGTAAGAATTGAGTTGGGCTTACTAAGTTTGTGTACAGTTACGAATACTAATTTTTTATCAACTTTATCATCATTATTATCGTCATTGTCAATAATCAAAACCCTGAGTTTTGTAATAATATTTTTTATTACAAAACTGAGGACATAGACATAATTCATCACTTTATGACATAATACTCTCTCGCATTTAGCTCTACGTACTTTGTAACCGTTTAGTATTTCATCTGAGTCCCCAAGGTCTGCTGTTATGAAAAATTAATCTAAAAAGGTAACTTTTTAAAAAAGGTATTTTAATAGTAAAAAAAAATGTAAATATACGTATTATTGTCTTTGGATTTTACCGCGTTTTTGTGCCGCGCGCGCGCGCTGAATAGCGCGCCAAGCGGCCGACAGTCAGTACTCACGATCGGTCGCGCAGGTTGCATTTTTGCATACCTACCACTTTTTGTCTAGTTTTAATATAGTTCAACTGTGTTAATCTATTTGGCATTAAATTGTAAACTTGGACTACTTAGTGTGAGATATAATAAACAAATTTTCATCGTACATCCAGTTGCAATCATTGATTCTACCTCCCGTCGCCTACAAAAGCCGGTACTATACTTTTAAATATTATGTGAACTTCTATAAGATCTTGATTAAACTTTGTGAAAGTTTAGTTTTATGTCGACCAATTTAAAACATAGGCTATAAATTCTTTGCGCTAATGCTTACAGCTGACACGAGATACTTTTGTTTTACGACGATGTTTATCTCGTAAACTATAAATAAATACTTTTTTATTTCATTTTCCGACACAATTTTTCTTATCCAGCTTTGCAAGCTGAGCTTTTTTATATTAGATTATTTTTTGTTTAATATTATAGTGTATTTTTCTACTTATTCAGGAGAATGATGTCTTCTAATTTTAATTGTAACTAGTACTAATTATTTTTTTCTAAATTTTTCTATTTAGACACCCATAAGTTTTGTAGCATTCCATTTTCCTCTTCAATTCAGCTTTACACACGAAATTATATAATTATGACGATAGCACATTGATTTTGACATTTATTTTTCTCTTCATTATCTGCATAATTTCCATACAATATATAAATCATGTTGTGATGTTCGTCCCCCTATTTATTACCATAATAAGGGTAGGAGATAGGAACTGAATGACGGACGAGAAATAGGAATACATTACCAAGATGAGAAAGTACGAGGACGCAACTTTCATTTCGGTTACAAAGGAAAAGAATTGTTTATATAGGCACTTGATGCTTCATACAAAGAAATGTAACATCGAACCTAGACGTAATAAACCAAATTGCTAATGGCAGTCATCGTTTTTTTCATATTACTTTACTCTCTAAAGACATTAAGATATTGTACTTTATAAGTTCCGGCCCGTTAAAGACAGTTATAAAGAAAATTGAATACTATCAAAAATTTCGACATCAATGAATCTAGTAACGTGTAGAGGATGCTACTGACTTCTGTACTCCCATTGTCTGATGCAGTGTTTCCTAACCATTAAATATCTGTTACCCTTTTATTAAGGGAATCCAGCTAAACGGGTAAGCTACTCGAGCGTTGTAACAAACATATATGATAGTTTTTTACCCCACCAATGAAATTAAAGAAAAATCGTGCCTAGAGAGGCATTCGGCGTTCGAGACACCAACCAGCAAGCAGGCTTACTCCCGACACAATCGAGAATCATATCAGTTCGATCTCAACGGCTTTTTGTGTTATATTTGGTGGATTACTTTATAACTATCCAGGATAAAGTGAATCGTTAGATCGTAACTTTTTGTACTCCCGACCAATCAGTTTTTAAAGTAAGGCCCAGCTCTTTGTTACCCCGCTAAATACAAGATTTATTCTCCGTCTTCGTATGAATTCTCCGTCAATTGTTTTATAAACTCCGAAAAAAACAGAGAGATGTTATAAGTTTGATGTGTCTACTGTCTATGTGTGTCTATGTATGTGGCTTCGTACCCCCAAATGCATAAACCTATTTTAATCTAGTTTCTTTTATTTGAAAGTTGACGTACTCGCAAGTGTTCTTAGCTATAAAATATCGTCATTATCAGATCGTCCACTATTTGAAAATTCAGGATTTTTTTGTTATTAGCATCGTTGTTCAACCTTTTGACAGTCAGTATAAAATCAAATTGCTATTAAAGATACATATTTGTAACACTTTTCACAACACTACACTTTGTATTCCGAGGGATCAATAAGTTTAAGTAGCGCATAAAGCAAGAGATCTAATATAAAATGCAATAAATTCCAAATTCGTGCCGATGTGTGCCCTTAAATCAATATTGAAATGAGAAAGGCAAGAGCCTAATTTTAATTAGGTTACCGACTGCAGCGGCGACAGTCGCACGCCATACAGTCGCGCACAAAAGTGTTACAAGAAATTATTTTGATTTTTAAAGAAAAAAATGTGTTTTTTGTAATTGCGATGACTTGGCACACTTATGTGCAAAACAGACTACTTAACTGATATTTTTTGTTTGTATTTTTGACATTCTGCTAGTATTGTAAATGTAAAAGCTTCTTGTTCTTTCACAAAAGAACTATCTATGTATTTATTTTAATAGATATTACTTTAGGCTCTGGATTAACAAAGAGTAACTTTTATCATAAAAATTATAGAGTGTTTAGTTAAAATTGATTTTCATTAATACTTGAAAAAAATCCACTTTTCAAATAATTTTTTTTATCATAAACTATCGTCAAAATAAATTATAAATTAATATCTCTTATGTGTGTATATACGCAGTAAATATACAATTCACTAATTTATATTAATACGAATATATTTATAGTATAAACATACAAAATAGCACTGAAAGAACTATTTATCATATTTACAAACAAACAAAACGTAAATCATTGAGTGTACTGTTGATTCTTTGTGGTAATTCACGTTTATAATAATAACATAAGTTTTTGTACACATTATTTAGCTTTTTCCTAACCTAAAAACCTGAATATAGTGAAAAAGTGTATAAAAAGTTGTGTGTTATTTTTATAAACAAAAGTGAACGATTAGTATAAATTATTATAATGTTTAAGACAAGGATTCATTTTAAAACACCATTAAAATCACATACGAACGAGAAGAACTATTTATCATACAAATAAAAAAAATGTTTATAAACACACAACTTTTCACTTTATTAAATTTTTCCTAACCTAAAAACCTAAATAAAGCGGAAAAATGTATAAAATTGTTAATTTTAAAAACAAAAGTCAATAATAAAATGTTTTCCATGGACAACTTAAACACCATAAAAATTACATACAAAATGGAAGAACTATTTATCATACAAACAAGCAGAATGTAATTTGTGTGGCCGACAGTACGTACAGTCGGGTACGGTCGCGGAATATCTTTAGGGGCGCCCGATAGACGCATTGCGACTGCACAGACTTTGTTATGTATCTTCCGCAGTGGAAATTTGTTGAATCATATACTTCATTTTTATGCTAACTCTACCGTTTCAGACGTTTTAATGGTCCGAAATACAAAATGTTTTTCGAATTTTACGATTTATCGTTGACCTTTAGGCTGTTGACCTTTAGGACGTCTATGCATCGGTCTATTGGTTTTTAATTGGCGCATTAATTTCGAGCATTATGTTAAATGTTAATCCTTTAGTTTAGGACGTGTTTCACCAAGCAATGTTAATGTTAACGCCATGTTAAATATCATGTTATCCCTCTCGTATTTCCTGTCAATGAATGAGATGGCATGGTATTTTAACTTTAACATTGCTTGGTGAAACACGGCCTTAGTTTGCGTATTTAGACGTTAATATATTTTTAAAATTGCTTTCATAGGGATGCTGTTGAACAAAATTGGGGGATGTATCCCCCTATGTGTTGCAGCTACATATATATCAACCCAAACTTCAATTACACCACTGGATAGCTAAAAAAACCAAAGAATTTATGGTACATAACAACCACGTGTTTTGTGATAAAAGATTAGATGTAATAAAAGATTGCATAATATTAACTACTTTTGGGTAAAAAACTAAAATTTGGTATTAATTAAGCTATCTTTATGCCAAGGGAAAACTCTGATATAAAACAAACAAGCGGTGATATTTTCTGTGCAATGAGATAGGGCTTTTTGTACTGAAGTATGTCTGTGATAGGGGTTATTGAATTTCAATTTACTATAACCTGTACCTTTGAATTCTTCAGAAAGGGTATGATTTAGATAACGCTGTTAACTTTGGTTTTGTGATACAAAATATTATGCCTTCATATGTTTAGTTACGAAGTAGTTTGCAAGAAGCTTTATACAATTCTGTTGCAGATAGAACTCACGCCTTGAATATAGTGAGATTATTTTCTGATGGTAAAGTAACTACACCACGTCATTATAATACGATCAAATTATGATGACGAACATACTAATAATCATTTATTGTTCTTAGCTGTACAATGTCAGCCATGAAAAATGAATATAATTCAATAAATATGTCGCAGTCATCTGGTTGAATCTGCTATTTTATTGAATGACTAGCGTGTTCATCGAATTCTGTTTTTACCAACAAATTCAATGAATCCGAGACTAGGACAGCTATATAATATTTTATTTTTAAGCTTCGAATTTTCGAATGACGCACATTAAAGTAAATTAATCAAAAAATATATCAACACATTGCTATCTGTACGAGCTGTTTGACGCCATCAAATAACCGCGCTAGTTATTTAATTAAATAAGCAGATTCAATGAGATGACTGCGACATATACAGTGTATATTAAATTCAAAAACATTTTAGATTTATTATCTTTGTAATATTCTGTGTGTGTGTATGTGACTAAACTCGTCCGAAACGGTTGAACCTATTTAATGATTTGAATTCTAAATTAATTCCTTTTACTCAAGAAGGATTTAGGTTTACCATTGGGAAGATTCACTAATTTTTATCTTTTGCTATTCTTAAACTCAGTTGAAATTTAATTACGTCGTGTAGCTTCCGAGATAAACTTATTTCAAACTCTCGACGCGGTGACGTAATTTTTTTTACAAGAATTTGTAATGTATGTAAATTCATTAATACTTTTTTTCAACGAAACAAAACTAGTATATCTGTATACAAGCCTTACTAAGGACAAGAGTTTTAACCAATTTTGTATACTTAATAACAATCTTTATTGAACCCGGTAGGTGATGTCACTGTCAGTGCGTCGAGAAACTATATTCTAAAGTGGCACGAAGTTCGCCGGGCAGCTAGTTTTGTAATATTAAGATCAAATTCTTAGTACAATTGAATGTCTTAAGATAGTACATTGAAATCAATGTACAATACAGACAAAGTTTTCAAACTTTTCCTTTGCAGTAGGAGTCCGCAAAGTAAACACAATGGTAGTGACCGGATCGACTGCAGGCGTGGTTGAAGCCCTTATTTACATGTAATATTATGTTTACACGTTTTATCGACGCCAGGCGCTTTTGATCTTATGCCTGATCAAGCGCCAACTTGCTTAGTGAAATCTACTTGTTTTAGATAAATATATGAAATCCTCTCTAGTCTATTATTAGCATAACTAAACACTATCCTTCGCTAGTCTTATTTATATATATTAAAGAAGACCCTATGTAATGGTCTTCCAAATCTTAGCGCCTGTACACACAGACGCAGCTCCGGCGGCGCCGCATTTTTGATGTGGCAGCTACCGTAGCGTACACCACCGACGCTGCGGCGGGCAAATACTGCGACAAATCCCAGTATAATAGCGTCGCAGTAGCAGTGACACAGCGGGAGTTGATAAGGTACTAACACCCTTATACTTCTCTCGTAATTCTGATCAATACATACATATATTTTCCTTTATTTTTAATCTCAGTTTTATATTTTACATATTAAGGACTAAGATTATCTTTATGTAACTTAGTATTTATGTAACACTTAAACCCACATCTACGTAAAATGTAGAGTAATGAGGCTCAAACTCTACTCGAAGTAGCAGATTTTAAAGTGTTAAATTATTTGGTGACTATGTAGTGCTTAACTTTCTAATATTCAAAATTTTGAAATTATAATAATGCGGATGCTGGTTTGATTCTATTACAAATTAAGAAGAGCTAACTCAGGAGAAGTAAAAAATACTTTTATATTAGTGTACACTAGTTTAAAACTTTCAAATATTAAAACATTGTTGAAAGTAAGTAAATAAATAAAATCATCAGCATTTTACATTTTATCAGACAATTTATCCAGCGTCTAAAGAGAGACACTTTTTGGTGACTGTGTTTGGTGACTGGTGATACCGATTGACCGATGTGTAAAATAAAGATAATTAAATAATAAAATAATATTTACCTGTAGCTCGTACTTCGTATGCCGCTCCTCCTCCAGACTCATCCGTTTCTCGTGTTTTTTGTAATATTTCCTTTTGGCCGCTTGTAAATTGAACCACGTATACGAAAAGGACTTTACGAAAGGCATCAGGGCCTCTATGAACGGATGGAACTCGTCCTGTAACATCCAAATCGATACACTTTAAAAAAACACAAATCCAAAATGGCGCCCAACAAATTTGACATTTTATTTCATTTTAACATTTCATTTTTTCACGAAACACTTTTGTCTGTGACTGTAATACCAGTAGAGCATAATAATTAGTGTTGCCAAAATGGAGGTTTTAATTTTATACAAAAAAAATTAAACCACCTTATTTTAGACACTTTAATGGTATATTTATTTAATTATTAAAAATTGATCAATAACTTTAATACTAATTGATTTTTTATCAAGTCAAAGTCAAAAGATCTTCGTAGATACAATTATATAACATTATCACATTCATACTCAGTTTTACAATATTTACATTCAAAGCATTCAGTAAAACATCCAAAGGCAAAGAAGTCTTGAGTATTTAAATATATCTAAATTTTTCTATTGAGGACGTAAAATGTCTGGACTATGTCTAGTGTTTTATATGTAGCTAAGTATAGTATATCTAAAGTTCTAAGAGATATCTAAGCTAAACAAATACTAAAGTTTTTAAACTCTCTATCATAGTTTGGATAAACTAAAACCTACATAACTAACCCTACGTAATACTTCAAACTTCAAGTTCATAATTTTGTTTAAAAAATCTGCTGTTATTCTAAATTCAAACTTCATATCTAAAAAAGTAAAATATAATGTTTATACTGTATCGATACAATAATATGCCAACCTAAATCTATACAAGTTTAAGAAAGTAAACTTATTTTTATAGAGGTCACGTTTAATATCGACTTCAAAATTAATAAAATTGAATATCTTTTATTTTGAAACCCTAAGGAAAAGGGAAACTATTTTGTTAACTTAAAAAAGAGGTTTTCCGTTTTATATGAACGTTTGTGTGTATGTTTATCCGCAATTTCATCAACAAACCACCGATGCTATTTGGACGAGATTTTCACCATTGAATAGCACAATAATACTCCTAATAATTGTAATATTATTGTCTTTTTAACCGACTTCCAAAAAAGGAGGAGGTTTCTCAATTCGACCGTATATGTATATGTTTTTTTTTAATATGTTTGTTCGCGGATAACTTCGTCGTTTATGAACCGATTTTAAATATTATTTCTGTGTTGTGTAGGGTATAATTCCAATATGGTTCCATTGTCACCAAAATGGTGACCTGATGATGAGATTCTTGAGGAATCGAGGGAACTCCTCAAAATTTATATGGAAACACATATCGATTTTGATTTTTTCTGAAGTAGCCCAAGCATATGTTACCAAATAATAAGGTTTGAAAGTACTGATCAGAACTTTTAAGTCCTTAGATATACATGTTTGAAGATTTCAGCGTTGTTTAAAGGAATGCAATTTTTTGCTTTTTAGTTTACATATTGAAGTCGGTTTTTTTTTGTTTAAAATTATTTTTGTCAATTTACATAATTTAAGTGTTGGCATCAAATTAAAATAAACCATTAGTCATCCTGTTAAGTTTAGTGTAAACCCATTTACATACCATAGAGAACGAAAGTAATCGACAGGTCACGTACGTTGTATGGATGTATGACAACATACAATTGTATGGATATTGTATGAGTGATGCTCAGAATTCGCAATTGTGGACGAGTCACCGGTGACAAAGGGCAACGTAAGGGCCCGATGTGATTAATAATAATAATGGCTCCCACACCAATTTCGGTGACGGTGGCAGCAGGAGTTATTTTATAGTGCCCAAGTACACACTTAATAGAGCAATACACAGAAGCACTCTTCCTTCACTCTCGTAGCCCATTGGGACGGATAACCGACACGACTGGCGAGAGATCAGGCGTAGAACCGACTTTTTACATGCTCATCCGATGTATGGATCAAATTTCTTGTTAGACAATCAGGTGATCAGCCTGTATTGTTCTAACCAAACTTGTAAACAAAATTTTTTTTTTGTTTCAACGCGGGAATCGAACCCACGACTTCCGTTTTAAGACCGATGCTCTGAACCACTAGACCACCGATGTTATTAATAAGTATACGAACAGCATCCAAATTGGCTTTTACATAAAGTTATAGAATTATAATTTTTCAATCGCTGTATCTAAACATACAACTCGAAACTGATGTGAGCTCGTATTTATAGGGGGATGACATATAGCAGTCTACATTTATTTTTATTTTTATTATATTCAGTAACCGTATATTAGTAGCATAGCTATTATATAAAAAATAGCATTTAGTTAAATGGCACGCGATATTTTATGTACAACGAAGTATTGAAAAATGGAACCTTATGCACTTAATATAATAGTTTTATTTAAAAAATATAAGTATTCTTTTAAGTTTGGAACTAAAGATAACTTAAATAGGCGATGCTCGCCAAGCACGGATGGACGTAGGGTTTGGTTTGCATTGACTCCTACTAAAACCCAAAAAATAGTTAGGCGAGGTCAAAGAGAAAATACATGGGTTTTCCGTGAAATTGTAATTATTAACTAAGTAATTTCATAAGTCACCCTTGTAATATATTCGGCTCTAGATGAACCTAAAAACCAAAATTAGTTCGAAATTGATGTGTGCTGTGAAGTATAGTCTTATATCTAAAAATTAATTGCTGTTCGCAAGACTAACGAGTCTTGCTTAAACTTGAGAACGGCTGAACCGATTCGGCTATTTTAAAAATATTAGTGGAAGTTGGTTTAAACGGTTTGTATGCTCAACGAAGTGGGCACGGGTCAGATAGTTTTATAATAAGCTACATAATATTATACTCCCTATTATAACCTTAAATTACTACAATAAAAATGTTTAATTTGAATAGTATAGAATATTAAATACCCATAATAAAGTATATTAAATAATATAAATAGTATATTAAATACCCATTTTTCCGTTGTCTGATAACCTGCGATATAAGTACTTCAATAGTACAGGAGCATGATGTGAAAGCATTCCCAAAGTGAAATCATTATCACAACCATGAATGAACAAAAACGGTTCCCAAAATCAATGAGCACATATTATTTACTACGACGCGTAGAGCCAACTCTCACTGGTCTGGCACTGGCAGGGATTCCCCACGTGTCCTGGCACCTGCGCCTGGCAGAATCTCCTGGCAGGGGCTCCTGGCACCGCGCTGGCAGCGTGGTGTCTGTGCTGGCCGCCAAGTGTAATGTTGTGACTGGACTTTATGGCTGATACGTCAGCGAAGGTGGGTTAATGAAACGAATGAATATAGTTCGAAGTAGAATGAAAATAAGGGGTGCTACTGTGATTGGGGCACGATTTGTTGTACGTAAATATGGTTCATAGGTGGCGTAAATTCTTTGATTTTTCTTCTTCTTTAGCTACACAGTAGTGTAATTTGAATTTGGAATGTGGGTGATATGTGAAACACTAAAATCCCCCGTTTTAAATAAAAGCAATTATAATGACGTCACGTCAAAACAAAACCGTGAATGATTATGTTAAATAATATGTGTAAAGTATAAAGTGTTTAACAAATGATACTTCTGTTGTCCAGATTAACGAGGAGACATCCGCAGATATTATTATTATAATATCTAAGTCCCCAACAAACAAATTATTTCAGCTTCAAAACTTTTCAAAGACTTTTCAATGCTTCAAAGAATCTTATAGTCTACGCGTAACATTTTACGAAACTGTCCTAATTCACCTAAAAATAGACGAGGACATTGGCAGCTGACACTTCCTAATATAAAAATCGACTATTGAATTTGATAGGTGAGACGGCAAAAGAACGACCAAAGTTGCGAAGGTGCAAATTTGATAAGTCCCGAAGTTTGTTGGCAGCCAACAGGCGTTCGAGAGTCCAGACAGATGCTGATAAGAGCCACGTTGTTTCCATTGCTCTATCAACTTATATTTCATAAATAAATTGTTCTTGACGCTCTTGAAAATATGATAAAAATAACCTAAAGCTTCGAAATGTAACTGGCGAAAAAGGAAGAATATTAAAGGCTAAAATAAAAAGACAATGTTTATGCAATATACAACATTAAATAGACGTGCCACTTTGCAGCAGTTATGACGTTAGAGCGCGCGTACAGAAATGGCCTACGCCATCTTGAAAATTTGTAAATAGAATAAAACATTAACGCGCACAAGAGTGAAACATAAAATGATCGATCATAACACCGTCATAATCGAAAACAAACATCGTGTGTTTACAAAAGAAACAAGAAGTGAATCCAAACGTACTATTAGGAAAACATCCAACAACTATTGCCAAAACACTGGAGTTCGTCGACCTTTGAGATTTTTGGCGGCAAATCGCGATTCCTTCATTACGTTTTTTTCTCTATATCGTCGGTAATTTATTTTATAGATATTGGCTCGGGGATAGCCCGGCTGGACTTGGCCGTGGCACCGGTTGGCGTACCTATCTGGGTCGCCACGTCACGGGAGCCCTGGCCAAAATCACGGCACACGCGGAAAGACGCCATTACAATTTTTTTGGCGCCAATGTAAACATTCGTGATAAATGCATCACGCGCGAGGTCGAGCGTGGTGAGGAGTTTATAATGATGTAGTTTCATTTTGTTGAGGTTTTAATTTTTTTATTACTTTTCTGAATTCAATTAAAGGATTTAACTATAAAAAGATTAGTTAGGCTGTTACAACTATTAAGTACCTTAGAATTTTAATCCATCTACATTTGTGAAAAGTTTAGAACAGACGATTTTTTCAACAATATTTTACTGCCTGCTTGTAAAGTAGAAGCTTTGTACTATTACCTGATGTCCAAATATCTCACCCAAACTTGACCTGAATGACGTTTAACAGCATTTTGTTGTAAGATAAGATGCTGTACCGAAACTAAATTAATGTAAGATTAAAATAGTTTTGCTATGGCGAGATAATTTAGTAACCATTGCTGCTTAAGTTAACCATCTATCTAGTCGATTTCTAGTAAACAATGTATATCGGTGTTGCCAATTAACCGTCGGCCATGTTGCCACGCGCTTGGCGCATCAAATGCACTCGCGACGCACGTAATTCTACAATAAATCCCCATTGTTGTAAACTGAATGCAAAATTTGATTATATGCATTTAGGTAGCGAACACGACGTTAGAATTTTAAGTAAAGTTGCCAGTTTTTGAGCGAAGAATTCCTATAATGTTGCGTACCCCGTTAGCGAAACAATGGCGTGAATCATTTGGGCCCGAAATGGTGATATTGTTGGCATAGGATCTAGGAGAAATCTAGTGTCCTTTCTTGAGGAAACCCATAACTTGCGTTCGAAGTTCGTCCTACTCACATATTCGCGCTCGCTACTTGGGAAAACCATTTGTTCCACGAAAATTAGTACTTCTATCCACTAGATTTAAGTTCTCAAAAATTATTTGCATAAGTTATATATATATAAACAACACTCTATAATTTGTGTAGACTGTATTAACTTAGAGCAAGTAGATGTTAAAACTTTTTTAAATGAAAGACATACATAATTTTGTACAGTACGACCACTTTGCTAATGATAAATATCCTGTCCTTCCCCGTTCCACTATATACAAAGAGTAAAATAAATGAGTGATAATACTTTAGGGTGTGTATACTGTATGTGCCTCCTATGTAGAGTTTACTGTGACAGTTCAATCGCTAAAGATTTACTTTTGACTTTCATGTTTGTATGAGAAATGCCCCAACATCACAAATTTTATTTATTTATTCTTTATGTACAATATTTTAAACTTAACTTATACTAAAACACACATTAATAGATGTACATTTTCCCAGACAACAATAAAAAATAGTACCTCTTTCAGCGCTGGTACTTTCACAGTAAACTCTATATACGGGACCCATACACACCCTAAAGTATTATCACTCACTTATATTATAGTCCGTATAATATGCCATTTTTCATCAAAATCGTTTCTATACTTTTCTTTTTTTCAATGCCAAATATTATACTCTTTATAATATAAGCATACAAATAAAGATATTTTTTTAAACAACATACTCGTATATAGCATAGAAAAATACAAATCCCGAATCTAACTACAACATGTACAGAACTTTTTCAATTCAAACGTTTCGGATAAGAATCGTAAAGTCAGCGATCTAGTTCACACAAGTAGCCACCGAACTTCGTCGGTTGCACCACGGTTACAACACGGTTACACAATACCCCGGTTGCGGTCGTAAACCGAAAAACAACCAGATCAAAGGTTTTACTGAACTGTAAAAACCTCTATCTGTGATTCCGCTTCATGTAAAAAGCTTGTACAAAAGTATTTTGTCTGATTTTGTGTAGACATTGATTGGTGAATTACGTAGTCAAGATCACTATTATAGACGCGCCTGGCGCTTGTCAAAGAAATGTACACAGTACGGTTGTCATATCCGGTGAACTACTTTCGACCTTACTACATGAACATAAAGTTTCATATTTTTACAGTTTTACTGCCATTTTCAATATACTAGCTATACATAACTAAAAGTTAATGGGCATACCATGTGAGAACGAATCTCTGTATGGTTTCAACTTTTAGCTACATATATATAGGTTACTAGCTGACCTGTGCTCACTTCGTTGAGCATACAAACCGTTTAAACCTTCCCTGGACTTCCACGAATACTTCAAGACTCAAAATATCCAAATCCGTTCAGCCGTTCTCGAGTTTTAGCGACACTTACGAACAGCAATTAATTTTTTATATATATATAGATTGAAAGCGGGCTGTTAAATAAGCTCTTGCAGACAAACAAGATGGATTTAGGAGCCGCTTATTTTAAGAAGCATTTAATCCATGATTACTGTAAACCTCAATATTCAGTACCGATTTCGACACAAGTTGAAGACCAGCGGCAGCTGAGCGGTTCGCGCAGAAATAGAAAATAGTTTCAAGAAGCCGCGCGGCGGCGCTGCCCGCGGGTATATATAGAATTGCAATAATTCGTATCAAGTGTCAAAATTGTGCTCGTCATGGTGTCTCCAAGGGAATAATAACAATATATGGATGCTTAACACCACGTGAATCTGGCCCCGTTATGAGTATCCGAAGAACATGTGATGCAAGTACCAGACAACGGAAATATATTTCATACTTTTATACTATACACATATTTAAGATTTTTATTATGTTATACACAAATTTAATACACATCCATGACCTTAAATTACATTTAAAACTTTTTGTTCCCTCGGGATCCCTGCGGGATTTAGTACCCGCAACCTCTCGCTTGAGCACCAAAGCGCAGTGGCTACGGAGGTCGTCAAAAATGAGGGTTTTCCATGTTTTCCCAGGATTCAGACATGGTGGCAGAAGCAAAAACTGTGAATTAAATTTTTGGACACTATTTCTGTGGAACTACTACCACTGTCAGGCGGAAGACTGATTTCGAAGACTGTTAATAACAAATTCGACACGTTCTGCCACAAGAAAACCTCAGGCAACCTTATCGAAGTTTTTCTAAGCCCGGCGATATCTAAAAATCTACTATGACAAACAAATACAATCCCATGGGCTTCAGCCTGACTGAGCATATCACCTCGCTGGGTCGGACATCTTCCTGAGGTGTTTCCACTGATCTCACACCACCAACCTTCGGGTTTTAGTAATAAACCGAAAGTAAGAAACTCTAATTGAATAAATAATAATAACTCCCCTCGCCGATTTCGGTGTCAATAGCCGATTTCATTGAAACGAGGCCAGCTACGCAGGAGTTATTTTATAGTGCGCAATACACAAAAACACTCCATATTCCTTTTACTCACATAACCAAGTGGGACGGTAAACCGACACGACGGGCGAGAGAACAGGCGCAGGACAGACTTTTTACATACCCATCCGACGCATGGATCATCTATATTGTCAGACAATCAGGTAATCAGCCTGCATTGTCCTAAACCAACCACGGAGGCGATAATAATAATTGAAAAAAGACTTTATATTAAGAGGAAACACCACGGTTGAGAGAAATACAAAACAGGTATTTATAAAATATTGCTGTCTCGCAGTGCCTTAGCTAGCCAGCACTAGCGCGATAGAGACAACTGCAACTTGGACTGAAATTACCTATTAAAAGTACCAGAAATCGACGTTTAGGGGATTCCCTTTTCCTCCTTCAAAACTTAACCGATTTAAATATTTTTTTCTGTATTAGCTAAAAAAAGAATTGAGCTAGGTTCCTATTTTTTGCTTTTGTTGTTTATTGTAGTCAAATCTGTTTCCTAGATATTTAAACATAGCGGAGAGTCTGGCCATTTTGTATTAGGTAAACGTCCATATCTCTTTAAATAATTAATTTATTAAAAAAAGGAAAAAATAGGGACGTACAAACAATATCCATTAATATTCAGGAAAAAAATTGTTACTCTAGAGGTGTTATCCAGGGAGGAAATAGAAATCCCCTAGACCCCTATTTTTGTATGGAAAAAATTTCGTGGTGTTTCCTCTTAAGTAACTAGCTTTTGCCCGCGGCTTCGCCCGCGTGGAATAGAATTCGTGGCAAAAAGTTATTTACTCTCTAATAGTATCTATCAAATGTTAACAACTTAATCCACCAGATAACTGACATCACTCTACGGCTGCAGTGTGGTATAGGTACCGTACCCAGGCCGAAATAACGTCAAATAGGTAGCTACTATTTTTTGAAAATACCACGGTAGCCATTTTGTTTGCCAAGGAAAAAATATTATGTTGGTTATTTCATATTCCAATCTACCTTTGTGTCCAGTTTCATTTAAATACGTCGAGTAGTTTGACCGAAATGACGTCAAATAGGTAGCTACAATTTTTTGAAGATCCCACGGGTACTCTTTCGATTTATAGGATTTCCAATAATGCTCTTCAGGTCATAAGCTACCTGCCTGCCAAATTTCATTTCATTTAATACAGTGGTTTCCGCGTGATGATGCGTTGACAACCATTCCCATTCGGACAGACAGACTTTTTTTTCAAAAACGTTAATTTTAGGTTCTATGGCCTTTATAGACCCCCTTTTTTGATTTTCACTTAAATATCTTTAATGTACAGACATGACCCCTCTGCAGATTTATTATATGTATAGATAAGAAATATTACAAGGTTGGTATGTCGAGCTCCGTGATTTGGCGGCTGAAGCATCGCTACGCTAGAATAATATAACAAACTATTCGTGAACTAAATAATTTAGATGTATTACATCTCCTACTTCTAATACAATAACTTTAATGTTAAATGAAAATAATAATCTCATATAATAATATGAGCGAACACAACCTCAAAATATTCCTATTGCTTTCAGTTGCCACACAGGTGTTACGAGTACTTTCCAAATCACAAGAATTAACGCTATTAACTATACAAATCGCTTATGAAATGCTACAAGTGGAGCCATTGGTTTACTAGCTACAATAGCTAGGCTTCAATAACCTATCGATCTACAAAGGGTACAAACCATACAATTTGACAGTGGAAATGACTGCGCGCTTATCGTTACTACCATTTTAGAGAACAGTGGCTATATTATATCTTAATGTAACTGAGGCCATCCACAATCACCCAGTACCCTGTGCAACTTGGACCACCGCTTTCCACAATCGCTATATCATGGTTGTTGTCAAGTGTAAAAGAAATCACTATAAGTGTTAAAAACATATTTCACATATTATTATCTCGACTATAGTATTTTTATAGCTTTATTTGTGTCAGTAAAGATTTATTTATTCAGTTTATGCACGCCGCTAGCACTGACGCCACACGCCTGCACTCCGCTCGACCTTCCGCGAGAGGTTACGGTATCAAAGCTCGCCACTAATGCAACTCTAATGCGTTATTTTTAGACCAATATTCATAGTCACACAATATTGTAATGCTGGGTCACGCTAATGGAAAATTACAATCACTGTCGCAACTGCCTGTTGTATTCATTGTTTATTAATTAATTTTTGTTTGTTTTTTACTTTGAACATCCTAACTTATCAGAATAATATGATAATACTAGCTTACCTGTGTCCACTTCATTGAGCAAAGAAACTGCATATTTTAAACCTTCCCTTGACTTCTACGAATATTTCGGTTCAGCTGTTCTCGAATTTTAGCGAGACTAACGTTCAGCAATTCATTTATATATATAAGAAGAAGAAGAAGATTCAAAGCCGTGAAATATTGCACGGAATTTATGGCGTTGGCTTTAACTCTTATTTGTCATTTTCTCTACCGAAAACGCTCTTAATTTTATTTATGAAATTATAATGGGCAAATTTCCATAATATACAATTTAAATATATTATATCTAGCAATATCCTGCGAAAAAATATAATCACAACCTGCAAGCGAATGAGTGAGTGTATGCCTATACTCTACTGCATACATTCAAAAAGAAATAGGTACACGATTTATGTTATGTTTCTTTTCGCTCATTCGTCACACACAACTCCCGCTGATCATGATGATGTCTAAGTAAATACACATGAAGGCTGCAAGCGCTCTATTAGAATTCCCCGTGTCTAGCGGAGTGGGGGTGGGGGGACACGAGACGTCCGGGTGCCGCGAGAAATGGGACGAATCCGGGTGGCGGAATGTTGGTTTAGGTCTTAAGTAGTTTACGGTTCATGTGGGCATGTGGATAATTAACATCTAGCACATAAGGTGGTCTTAGCTGAGCGTTGGGTAGAATTCAGTTTGATAGTAAATCTATACTAATATTATAAAGCGGAAGAGTTTGTTTGTTTAAACGCGCTAATCTCAGGACCGAATGGTCCGATTTGTTTTTTTTTTTTTTTTTTGATAGTCTATTTATAGAGGAAGGCTTTAGGCTATATAACATTACGCTGCGACCAATAGGAGCGAAGCGTCAGTGAGAAATTTTGCAAAAACGGGGACACTTTCGTTGCGTTCGCTGCATAAACGGTTTAAGTCGCTCAAAAACCACGCGAACAAAGTCACGAGCTAGTACTTTATGTATGGCGTTTTTCAATAACATATCTTTTCATATAGGTAGGTTAGTTGTTGAAAGAGTGGCGCGTCAAGATTTAGTGTTTAACTTTTAGTTACTATTAGAACAATCATGATATACACTAAATTAGTCACTACTTATAAATTGTTTGAAAAGAATTGGCTACTACCACTCAGACTCTTATACTTACCTACTCAGAGATGTTATTTCAGTAAAATTTTGTGTTATATTTATCTATACAAGGTGTAAAAAGAAGAGTTATTATACATTGCCTTTCCTCAAACAATTGCGACAAAAAAATAATATCTACATAATATGTATGACCATTTTGAAGAAGAACAATGTTACAACATTCTTTGAATTAATATTATTAATTCGAATGAACATAAATCTAGTTCTGAATAATTGCATCTTTGTACTGCTCTTTGGAATCTTAGTTTTTCTATAGGATGTAAAATAAGTGAATGATAATACTTTAGGGTATGTATGGGTCCCGTGTATAATAGCATGTAAAACTGTGAAAGTTATAGCACTGAAAGAGGTACTTTTTTGTTAATTATTGTATGAGCAAAATTTATGATGCTGAAGCATTTCCCATATAAACATGAAAGTCAAACTTAGTATTTCAGCGCTGCCACTTTTACAACAAACTCTACATAGGAGGCACATAGATACACTAAAGTATTATCACTCATTTATTTTACAACTTGTATATCAAAAAACTTAATAACGCGTTTGTTTACAAATTTGAAACAAATTGGCTTTTGTTCATTTATTTAATCCAAGATATTTTGTTTTATATTGGTTACAATAGTTCCGACCAAATTAAATTCCGAAAAAAATGGAGTACTTTATCGAAAATTCGTTGCAAAAAGAATTAAGGTGGACAAGCGATAATTGGTGACCGACATTTTGAAGGTGAAAAATAAAACATACCGACTGCATAGTCACACGTCATACAAATAATAAGTCAGTCAGAAATAATATAGAGGTAAAATCTACCTGATTATGAGTCCTACAAAAAGTAGGATGTGGGACTTATACAAAAATATGTGTAATCATATAGTATTAACTTATATTAAAATAAAGCAACTTTACAGAGTCAGCCATTCAACTAAGAATTTCTTCTATCTTACTACGAGGAAAACTTAAGGCGCTTTCGCACTGACCGAGGACCTTGAGGCTAATTGACCTTTTGCCAAAAAGGCCGTAACTCATAAACTTGTGATATATTACAACTTACAAGTTAAGAGGCTTTGGAGATTGCTTTTAGTTTTATTTCCTCCGAGTTCCCTAATGAAATTGTGGCGCGCAAACTGAAGATTTTCGTATTTTTTGTAAAATTGTGATTTATACTGTTTAAAGATAAGTTTAATTTAATATATCAAATAAGCTTTCAGTTCCAGTTTAAGAACATAATACGGCTTCTTTTATATATTTAACTTCCGAAAGAAGTTTTCTTTATTTTTATTGTTTACTTTAATATAGGTAACTAACTAAAAGCTTTAGCTTAAGCTGCTTTAGTTTTGAGGCCCGTATTAATAAAGAAGTCTCAACCCCAACCTCACTTGAGAACCTATTTGACAGATAAGACAACGTTTCGTTTCACTTTTAAAAGTGAACAACTTTATTAATGTTACATAGGTAACACTTTAATTTCTTTTCTGTTTTTACGGTAATATTTATATTATAGAGTACAGAAACCGGCCAAGCAGGATGCTCCGTAAAGTAACGTTATCAAATAGTAATTGGGTTATTAAATGAGTACTTTCACAGTATACTCTACATAGGAGGCACATACACAACCATACATTACAGCTTATATGAAGTGGGATATGATTATACTACCTTATAAATACCATTCTAGCAATATATTTATGTAATATTTTTTTAACACCTTGAGCACACCGGCGAAGCAATGGCGAAGGTCAGTTCTCATTCAGAAACCCCAGCCTGTATATTAGGTATGGATTTAGCTTTAGGTTGGCTTAAGAGGAAACACTACGAAATTTTTTCCATACAGAAATAGAGGTCTACTACGGGATTCCTGTTTCCACCCTGGATAATGCTGCTAGAGTAACAATTTTTTCCTAAATATTTATGAATGTTGTTTGTACGTCCCTATTTTTTCCTTTATTTAATAAATTTATTATTTAAAGAGATATGGACGTTTAAAAACCAAAAAAAAATGGCCAGACTCTCCGCTATGTTTAAATATCTAGGATACAGACTTGGCTACAATAAAGAACAAAATCAACAAATAGAAACCTAGCTCAATTATTCTTTTTTTAGCTAATACAGAAACAAATATTTAAATCAGTTAAGTTTTGGAGGAGGAAACAGGAATCCCCTAAACGTCGATTTCTGTTACTTTTAATAGGTAATTTCAGTCCAAGTTGCAGTTGTCTCTATCGCGCTAGTGCTGGCTAGCTAAGGCACGGCGAGACAGCAATAGATTTTATAAATACCTATTTTGTATTTCTCTCAACCGTGGTGTTTCCTCTTAAAAGGTAAATGAAGCTGATAGGCATAGAATTATAGGAACCCCACGTCACAAAGGCCGAATAACTAGACTCGCGCGTATGCATTAATTACGTATCATTTCTAAAATAGGTTAAGCATCTGTAAATAAATCTGAATAACATATGTACTTTAAGGCCCTTATAAATAAAACAATCCCAATCGCAACCTCTACTTGAGAACCTATTTGACAGATAAAACAACGTTTCGTTAAACTTTTAAAAGGAAACAATTCTATGAATGTTACATACTTACTTAATTTTCTTTTGAAACGTGATAATCATAATATAGAAAAATAAGTATAATCTTTATTTTTATAATCTTTATTTTTGTTTTAAAAAAGAAAAAAATTAAAGTATTTTTTTTTATTTAATGTCGCTTCAAAAAATATCGCTTCGAAAGTATGTAACATAAGTAAAGTTGTTAATTTTTAATAATGAATCGAAACATTTTTTATCTGTCAAACAGGTTCTCAAGTAGAGGTTTCGATTGAGATTGTTTTATTTGTACGGACCTATAACTACACCATAAATGGTATATCAACATAATAGCTTGATAACTGACTTGCGAATATTATAAATATTTAGCTTGACAATTGATATTATCCGTAAATGATGCAATTGAAGTGTTATGGGGCTGCCCAATCGTTTAACAATTGCAGTAAAATTTAATCGTACACATACATTATGGGCGTGTATGTGACGCGTATTTTAGTCATGTCTGTACGGTCCCGTTGCGGTTATGTATGCAGTGTGTGCTGCACTTTTTTCTTGGACACGTTTTAGATTTTTATTGAAATCTGCATAGAATTTGAGATGGATACAAAGTTTAACCCCCGTCGAAAGCAGTGTGGATTCGTAGCAACCAAATGAACCGATTTTGATCTAGTTTTTCTAATGAAAGCAGACGTGAACGAGATTGTTCTTAGCTATAATTCGACAGTTGACTGCATAACAATTCGGGGGTTTCTTAATTACGAGTATATTTAATATCGTTTATAGTTATTACAGATAAATATTTGGTTATGTTTTGTTATCTTAATTAAAATGTAAATCATGTTACGATCCCTTTTTTTGATGTCACATTTACATTACGCATCCCCCTGATCCCCTAGGGTTATATGGTATGTGGTTCCTGGCTCTCAACGGCCGGTTCATCCACTAAAACCAGAATTGCCATCAGCCGCTACGTTGGGGGGAGTACCCTGGATCTGATGTACGGTCCTCCCTCCTCCCATGACCACGGCCCCTAAGCAGTAGCCGAAGCATTGGAAAATAAATCAATCAATGAATAACATCACTGACATAACAATAAAGATCTTGATTAAGTTGAAGGTACTATATTCCTTTTGAATATGAAAAACATTAGACTTTTTTTGTCATATTTAAGGGACATAATATTACTGAAACATTGACTGAGAAGTATTCTTCTAGCATTATTCGACTACTATAATTATTCTAGTGACTGATAAAAAGAGAATTGGACTCGAGGATAATGTCCTATGTTATATATTTTTTCTATTTATTGTCCATATTGTAGGAAATCATATTTCCTAGAACTTAAGTTTAATTTTTAAAACAAAGTCATTAACAGCTTGCTTGTATGACGTTAAGCAATCAGTCTAATTCGTACAACCTACAAAAAGTCGGTCGCCGATTACTGCTTGTACCCTTAAATTTATTATTAAAAAAAACCCGCGAGTCCGGTAAACGTGAATCCCGCGATTAGTATTCGGCAAGCGCGAGACAAGGTGAGCGGAGGCCGATGCACCTGTGTACAATGCTGGACACGCAGTATTTTTACAAGCCTGTATGTTATGTTAATACTTATTGTTTGTTGCATAACCGTTTGATGAACGATTGATTTCGGTGCGCAGTTTTATCAAAATTAGCATAAAATATGTAAATATTCTAATAATCGACATCTACAACAAAAGTTGCGTCTTTTTAGATACTTAACATTTCAACATATTTTTTCTTACAAATAAAGGTTAACAAGTATTTTTCGGAAAACCAATAATTCACTGTAGTCTAAGCCTATGGTAAAATATTATTGATATTTCAACCGGGTAGTTCAAATGGTGGTTAATATATAATTGATAAGATTACCAAAGAAAAGATAATAATTATCGTACATTTTCGTTGAAAGGTTGCAAAATAAACGAGCTTACTTATCACTCTCGTGATGGCCTTATTCGTTAGATTTATGACCTATATCCATTTTGTTTTCGTCAAAGTCAATTACTTAATTAACGAACGTATAAAGTAAATCTTTTTTTTATTACTTTATGTAGCTAAGGGAGCGCCCTTGTGTGCGCAAATGAAAAATCCGTTGAATCGGTACAATTTAACATTAGTCCTTCTCCATATATTCAAAGTAAACAAAACAAATATATTAACTATACTCCTTATATTGTTAGCATGGTATAAATTAGTATAAACAAATCATCAAGTTGAAATATTTAGTCTTAACATCTACATTATACAATGGCTAAGGTATGGAACATGGATGCTTGTTTTGATCAAGTTGCGCCTAATCCTTAGTATTACATGTACAAGCAGTTTCTCCGGGTGTAAGTCAACGGGTTTATACCCGGCTGAACCCGATTGTAAATTTGATCCGGTCTAACAAGCGTCACGTCATACGTTACAATACAAACACGGTAAGCCGACAACAGTTAACTCAGCGGGATTAGTGGTGGTGATCCGGGAATCCCGGGATTTGCATACAACCGCCGTTACCGTCATCTGCTAGACGTCTTGCCCGGATCCCGGAATAATACGGACTTTCTCGGAATCCCGCAGTACGGACTTTCGCGCTGATTGCGGGATTTGCGATGCTAAACGGCTCTAATGATAAAATTATGTATGTAACGCGTCGTCGCATATTTATGGCGGGACGTTTTTGGACAATTAGGCGTTGGGAGGGGGGTAAAATGAGAGTAGGGATGAAACACTTTTTTATGTTATGGTTCATTATTATTAGGATTTGTAAGCCCATTTAGTTTGATGCTCACTTTAGGAAATAATATGTTCAATTGACAAATGTAACAAAATTAAATAATGTAAAATGTTAAAAACAATTAAGGATAAACATAACATATGCCCAGTTTCTAATCTGTTTTTTTTTCGGAAGGATATGGTATTTAAGCCGATTTAGTTGCGTTGGTCTATAACTTGTGGCTCAGCTAATATAGACGCTCATTGGTGAATATAGAAAGTGCGAACGTTGTTGCAAGTGATTTTCACCAATCAGCGTAAAGTATAATATTAGTTACTGCAAGATGAGTAGGAAAAGAATGTATACAATTTTTAGTATTAGTAGACTGGCACGGCGTAAGAACTCGAGAGTATAATTTCTGAAAAGCATTTGATGATAAACCGCTTTTATTTCACTAAGACCTACTAAAATATCTAGCCTATCATAAGAAAATGTTGTGCTTTTCTCAAACGTCACTCAGATCCCGATTAAGTTTGCATCCACGTAACCTGAGCATGGATTACATATGACAAGCCACTAGGATCCAGTTTAGTATTCTGCGTGTCCGCGCTGTTCACTTACATTATTTACTTCGAACGTGTACAGTCAACAAACGGCAATTTTTACGCAAAAATGTATATTTGAATATGAACTATACTATTTTCAACTACAAGTGTAGTAGTAGAAATTATATGTTAAAATATTGTAAAACAAAGTAAAAGGGATAGACAAACTGATTATGTTACGCACATAAGAATAATAATTCGTACCTCAAAAAGAAAAAACCTTTTAATAAGATCTGTTCGTGAATGTTTCTGTCTTTTAAGACCCTTGATATATGTAATTTAAAACCGAACTCGGACTACAGTCTCTTGAAGCTGGGAAAAACTTTCAAGAGAGTAAATATTAATGGGACATCCTTTTAACCTTAAACAATAAAATTTGGCAAGTAACTTCCCAATAGAAATATTTCAAGCAAACGAAGAAATACATCGAAAAAAAAACAAAAAACTAGAGCCTGAACAAGAGGTCTCCCTAGATCTTTTAGTAATAATAATAATACCTCTCACACTGATTTCGCTGACGGTGGCCGGTTTCATTTGAACCGGGCCAGCTACGCAGCATTATTTTATAGTGCCCAAGTGTGTGCGCAATACACAAGCATACAGAAGTACTCTCTCTTCCTTCACTCTCGCAGCCCAGTGGACTGATAACCGACACGACTGGCGGGAGATCAGGCGCAGGACCGACTTTTTACATGTCCATCCGATGCATGGATCATCTTTCTTGACAGACAATCAGGTGATCAGCCTGCATTGTCCTAACCAAACTTGAAAACAACATTTTTTGTTGTTCCAACGCGGGAATCAAACCCACGACCTCCGAGTCGAGAGCTAGGCTCTAAACCACTAGACCACGGAGGCGTATGATCTTTCAGTAACAACAGAACAACGAGAGAAAGGTATCTAGTATACGTCTATTTACACTAAAACAAATTGATAGAATGAGACCATTATCCGCCCACCTTGACTCGATCAAAAAGTTTTGATAGAAGAAAATATGTCATACATTATTCCCCAAATGTGTGTTTTCCTCTAATGCCTGAAAATCGTACCCCGGTACCAGTGGATATAGAATGATTATAACGGGTGTAAAAAGAGCAATCACTATAACTTTGTCATATTATGATTATACTACCTTTTCTCATTCTAGAAATGTATTTTTTTTCTTTTTTTTTTACAAAAATATTTTTATTTTGCTTTATTGTTATTATTGCGAAAAAAAAAAAGAAATGGTGAAAACTAATTTTTTTTTTTTGGTTTTTGACAACAAAAATAAAAAAAAATACATTTCCCAAATAAGAAAAGGTAGTATAATGGTATCTCAAAGTAATAGTGACTGCTCTTTTACACCCTGTATAATTGAAGTAAACAGACCTTGACTCGATTGAGAAGTTCTCAAAAGAATAATATATGTTATACATTTTTCCATCTAGTATGACTATACTTTCCTATAGTATGTTATATGTTACGGGTAATGCTAGAAGATAGAGTAAACTAGGTTTACCCGGACTTTTTTTGACTTCCTTGTTTGACTTAGTATTACCCAAGATTCTTGGGTAAAGTCCGAATAATAACCTAACCTAACCTACGCAGTCAGAGTTTATTTTACTTATTATTTGGACTTTACTCTTCGGTATACTAAGTCATGGCCTACCATCCCATACAATCTATGTTTAATACAAAAAAAATGCAATAGATGTCACTACTATTAACGTTTGTAACTTTTAAAACGTAAATATGCCGAATTAAGTACAAATATTTACATTAAAATAAAGATAAGCATATTTTTAAGCATAACATCACATTAAGCTAAATTAAACTCCTTAATTAAGAAGAAAATACGGAACGAAATTAGTAATTAGCATTTTCCAATAGTGGCGCTAGATGGCGGTTTCCGGAATGTGCCTGAATGTGATGTGCTACTTCACCCTTTATCTATTGGAAATCGAAGAAAACAAAAATAGCCATTCTAATTGCCAGTATATGGGTGATACCATTTTCTAGTATTAGGTCGTGTCTCTGTTATATATTTACTTTGTGACTAAGTCAACCCGGCTATATCTAGGTTTCCTCCACCTTCTAGCATTACTCGTAACATATACACTAATATATCGTGTGTTCGATTGCACCTGACCGTACTGTAGTCTAGTAGATCACTACTATATACTCCGCGCGGCGTCTGGCGCCGTGTTTCGCTACTAATAATGATTTATTGTTCCACCGATTATATTTGAATACATTACGATACTTGACCGTTCGAATTAGTTTATATATAGAGTTAAGTCTGTGCGGGGTTTAATAGTCAGGTGATGATATGGTAGTAATATATTAAAAATAATATGAAGTAAAATAAGTTTTCATTTAAATGCTCTGAGTGCTTGTCAATACTATTCAAACGAGTCCAAACTCGACGATTTTATCTTGTTTAGTTTAGGAGTTCTTACGGTCACCTTCCGGCGCCATCTTGAGACCCATGTTGTCTTGACAAGCACTCATAAGCTACAGCTTATGAGTGCTTGTCAAGACTATTCAAACGAGTCGAAATTACATGGATTTATTTTGTTTAGTTTAGGAGTTCCTATGACCTTCCGACTCCCTCTTGAGACCAACTTTAAGGCACCATAGAATTACACTGTTACCGAAGTTACGTTATTAAACCAAATTTCAACCTAATCTAACAACAGGAAGTGAATTTAACTAGCAAGATTTGTCCCACACTAACATACTAACAGGACTAGTTGAATAAAAGCTTTTAAAAAGCCTGAGACTTCGCCCACATGATGTAGATTCATCTCCAAGTTTAATTGAGAAAAAAACATTCCTTATCGGATGTGGTCTAGCCACACAAATATCATATTCCTAAGGGTTTGGCCTGTACGTTGACACATCAGTCGATCTTTGCACAATCATCAATCAGTGACTGATGTAATAAGAAATACTAATAGACCTAGATCCCAGAGTATATAGACATACATTATTTTCACACGAATGAAACCTGAAGTTTTCAGTAGCGTCTCGTGTGCCTTGAATACCTACGCGCTTTATGTAACTTGCCGAGTGACACCTGGGCAGGTACCAGGTGAGAAAGGTAACTAAAAATAAGAGTTATTTAACTTAGATTCACATAGCTGATTTTTATATATGTTATGTAGAATATTATTTTAAAGTAATATTATAAGTAATATTAAAACTTCA
Organism: Celastrina argiolus; assembly: GCA_905187575.2. Taxonomy (NCBI): domain Eukaryota; kingdom Metazoa; phylum Arthropoda; class Insecta; order Lepidoptera; family Lycaenidae; genus Celastrina; species Celastrina argiolus. Next base: position 14,966,631 of record LR994597.1, read on the forward strand.
GGTTTCATTCGTGTGAAAATAAGTTATGTCTGATTGCTCTGAGATCTTAGTCTATAAAGAAAACCCACGATTACGAAACATTCTATGTTTATGTTTGCTTCTATTACTATAAGGGTATATAATATATACCCTATAGCTTTTCTCGATAGATGAGCTATCAAACACTGAAAATCTTTCAGTAAATCCAATGTATGTGCGTAACAAACAAACTCTTTATCTTCATAATATTAAGTGTAGGTTGATGCACGAATAATGCAATGAATGTAAATGAATTATATACAGGCATTTTACTCTTCCAATCTCAGTGCTGATTTTTTAATCATTTAAATTCGTTTAATGCGAAATTTTGCAAAAGTTAGACAGAAATTTAGTCCAATTGGAGGCACGTCCCTGCTTAAGTACCTCCGTTACAATGCCCGACGTCATTAAGAAAAAGTAATTAAAACTCTAACGAAAAAACCAAATCGACACCGTCCGGGACTGAAGCGCGGGACTTTGGAGCTCAAATACCACGGTCTCGAGTAACACTGGCGTGATATGACGTTTGCCTGTCGAGTATGTGAGGTTACCGTAATCTCTAGGCTATACTATATTATTAATGACTGATAATACTTTAGTAATATATATATATGACGTATGTATGGGTCCCGTTTATAGAGTTTACTGTGAAAGTACCAGCGCTAAAAGAGGTACTTTTTTGTTAATTATTGTATGGGAAAAATGTATGATGTTGAGGCATTTCTTATAGAAACATAAAAATCAAAAGTCAGTATTTCAGTGCTGGTACTTTCACAATATACTCTACATAGGAGGCACATACACCCTAAAGTAGTTAATGGAATCAGACGTTACTTTGCGGAAATCCATAACATTAAATTTAAATATATTATATCTAGATATATAAATATTTAATATCCCGCGAAAAAATTATAACCACAACCTGCTAGCAGATGAGTGAGTGTACGCATAGGCATGCGTTTGATGCCACTAGTCTAGCAGAGCTCTCTGCTAGCGCAGGTTGTGGTTATATTTTTTTCGTGGGATATTGTTAGATATAATATATTTAAATTTAACTCCCCAAAGTACTATCACTCATTTATTTTACACCTTGTATAGGGTGACGGAAATGCACTTGGAACTTTTCTGGTTTTGCCGCGGTTAGAATTAAAATATCGTTACTTAGGCTATTTTTTAATCATTACCCTGCGTTTTAGGCTTCGTAAAAAAATGACCGCGTTTTTCCGGGATAGAGTGTGATAGTGCGGGATAGCGCGGGATAGTGCGGGATAGTACGCACGATACGGCTGCAGGCGTTTACTATAAACAACGTGTTGGCAGCCGTGCACGCTCATGATTAGACTGCGCCATCATGCCACCGGTTCATTCAACATTTTTTTCACCGAAGCTGTAATTTCTTGGCTCGAACGCATCCGTTTACATGCCAAACAATAAATTGATCGGGGGAGTGCCGCCGCGTCACCGCTGACGTCGGGTGCGTTTTCCAAATTATGGAAAATCAAAATCACAATCGAACCGCGCCGCAAGCCGTCAAGGTGACTCCCCGCCGCCACTCGATCTATTTTCGTTCGAATTTCATAAATATCCCGTGACAGCTCATCTCTCCCGCGTCTCATCCGCCATGTTGAATCTTGCGTAATTATTGAGATATCGTCGCCCAGAAATACCGGCGTTCGGACGTCCTTGCTATTTCGGAGTCCTTACCTTTGGTGCGGTGAGCGTGACGTCACGCTGGCGAGCCGCCGGGCGCGTACGCGGGGTTATATTTAGTGCGTCCGCGTACCTTGGGGGACGGCGAGCGCTGTCGGCCCAGCTGCGGCGACCGATACGGGCCCATCAATATCGGCGCTAATTGAATATTATACGGCAATTTGTGCGGCCGAAAATCTGGCTGCGAGTATGCGGTGTCCATATATCGTGCGGGAACGGTGTTAATGTTCGGTGCGGATGCAGTGTTGCAGAACTAAATATAGCGGAGCTCGGGTTTGCGCAACGGCGCGCCGGAGTGGGACGGAACATTCTATTATCGGAAAAATGGACCGATCGTTGAGAAATATTGTCATTCGGTAATGAGCTTCCAAACATCCGGCAGACCCCAGGGCTTGGAACCGCCTTTAGCCGAGGTGCAATCGCTTATACGATGTTCGAAACCAACATGTATGACATAACCATCGAGTGACATTGCAATTCTTATCTCTAGCTATATTCAAATTAAATACATTTTCGTTTTAGAACTGCATCGGTATAATTAGCGATGACATCTTGTCCAATAGCTCATTAACGAAATCGAAAAGAATAAAAATATCTACACGTTTATCGCTAAATCATAAATCCCTATCCCTTTCTTTTATCGTTTCGTTTCTTTTATTATATCTAAGCTGCATCGCATATTACCTTCTCGAGTTTACCCGCTCGTGAAATGAGTTATATAATCCGTACAATGAAATAGTTTTTTCGCCGATAGCTCGATACGATTTCAAATTGAAATCAAATTCATTTCGTGTTTATGTCGCTTCAATCTCCCGGACTAATCTTCTTTCAAGCCGAGTCTTTTCCAGGATGAGGAGCGTACATTTTCATATTTATCCATGCTTGGTATAAAATGAAAAAGAAACTGGTCAAGTACAATCTATACAGACAACAAAAAATCATTGTATAAATACAGTAATATATTAATACAATACTAAAGTATATTTTGCTATAGCGGCAACAGAAATTCTCTGTGAAAATGACAACTGTCTACTTTCACAGTTTACTAGATACATCTAGGTGACGACCAAACAGACAGCAGATTACCCTTTCCGTAAGAAAACCTAAGAAGAACAAATTCACTGAGTTATGTATTATCTTAATGTTCTTTATCCTTTCTAAATGTTCTTTATCTATTCTAAATGTTCTTTATCTATTCTAATTGTTATTTATCTATTCTAAATGTTTTTTATCTATTCTAAATGTTCTTTATCTATTTTCTTGCGGCTATAATCTAGCCTTTATATTATACAATGTTGGTGAAATCACTTACTTATACAAGCACTAGTCATCTGTACTTAAGTATGTTCCATTGTATTCAAACTAAAGAATCGAACACTAATAGTTAAAAAGCTTCATCGATTAACCATGTTAGTAAAGGTAAGGAATGTATGTTATATAATTAATACTATATAACATATTCTCAAGAACTCAGTTATTTTGCTAATGGCCTACTTGTTGTTGAGTGATAACTAATTACGTCAAACCCGCGAATAAGCGAGTTACTTCGCACAAAAGAAAAGAGAGATGTTTATGAAAATTATAACGTATGGATGTTGTGCGAAACTCTGTCAGTGCAAAAGAAAATGGGGTTTGCTGCGATAAGAAGCCATAGCTTCTTATCGCAGCAAACCCCATTTTCAATGCTATTTTTCTAGACTATTTCTGTCAATGTCAAATTTGACATTGACAGTGGCAAGAGTCAAGGACGGGTGGGCGGGTGATGCCAAATCTTGGCAAATCACTCCGTATTGTAATTTGTAACACGGCCCTGGATCCTGATTAGTTGTGAAAAAGTTGTTTGGATGTTTGTGATCTTTGTGAAAAGTTAAATTTAAAAAGTAATTCAAGAAGGTTCAAGGTTTTCGTGTTTGCAAAAATCTTACTTCCCAGTACATGTAAAGTTTGTAAGGTCGGATATTTGTGACCTTTTCACGATAAAACCACTAAATGGATTTGAAGTAAATTTAGTATGGTATTAGTTCAGGCTTGGGATTAACACATAGGCTACTTTTTATGCCGGAAAAAATACTGTGCTCCTGCGGCACACTGTATTTACGCGTACATTTTAAGCCTTGCTTATAAGAGTAGTTTAATACTCGATTACTTAATATAATACTAACTTACACCCGTAGTATAAAAAGTACAGAATACTTGTATATACTTTCCTAGCGTATTCATAAATAAATACTTAATTAAATAATGAAAAATAAATAAAATTTGCAACAAAAAATATATTTTCAACCACAAAAAATTCTTATTTCTTAACCCTACGTTAACATATTGAAAAACTTTTCAGATGAGAGCTTAAAGCACGTACGTGGTATTTGTCAAACATCACAATCAGTTTAAACTTTTGAGGGTATTAAAGTTCTGATAGTCTTTGCAGTAAAAATTGTGCTTTTATAAAGTTTTGCTTGTTCAGATGTTGATAAAATGATTTTTTTATGGTAAGCTGTAGAACGTTGTTCCAACGTCCCCGTGGATAAATCATTCAAAAAAATTATAAATATAGGAAATATATAAATATAGCGAACAAGCAAGATTTAGACCACATACCTCGGTTTATGAAAGGCTGATCAAATTGTTTATCAGCTAACATTTGAGTTAGGAAACCATTGGTGAACTCACTACAACTTCCCTCACTCACTACGTTCACCAGCGTTTGTTTTAGCCTTTCAGAAACCGCTGGTTAATGTAAAAATAAATCCTTCATCAGTAATTAGGTTAGCGTACTCTGAATGATTTTTCAAATAGTTCCTGACAAATCTTCAGGTTTATAATAGTAAAATAGATAAGTAGGTATTTCCCGCCTATAACGGGTGTAAAAAGAGCAGTCACTATTACTTTGGGATATGATTATAGTACCTTTTATCATTCTATAAATGTATTTATTTTTTCATTTTTTTTACAAAAATTAAAAAAAAAAAATTTTTTGCTTTATTGTTAATTTTGCGACAAAAACATAAGAAATGGTGAAATGTAATTTTTTTTTTAGTTTTTGACAAAAAAAAAAATACATTTCCAAAATGAGGAAAGGTAGTATAATCGTATCTCAAAGTTATAGTGACTGCTCTTTTTACACCCTGTATAAATGCATAATCCCACGGGAACACTACTTTTTAGAATAAAATGGCAGTACTACCTTTAAATATAGGTATAGTAACAGGTAAGCTTATCTCTCTCTTATCTCCGTGGGGTTAGGTCGTGGGGTCGTATGGGGTCGCGTGGGGTACGTGGGGTGGCGTGTCGCTGACGTGTCCGATGCGGCGATACGGTATCAGCTCTCGCGGCCGGGAATCGCGAGATTACCTTATTGACTGCTGTATTGCATTTGAGGTGAGTTTTTCTGGAAAATGCAATTGGTTTTAAATTTTGCCGGCTATAAAGGGTTAGGGTGTTATCTTGTTTATTTCATACTAGCTGTGCCCGCGACTTCGTTCGCGTAGTTTTTGAGTGAGGTCCCCAAATGTGACTAATTTTCCCCGTTTTTTCAACATTTCTCACTGACGCTTCGCTCCTATTGGTCACAGCGTAATGTTATATAGCCTAAAGCCTTCCTCTATAAACGGACTATATAACAAAATAATAATATTTCAAATAGGACCAGTAGTTCCTGAGATTAGCGCGTTTAAACAAACAAACTCTTCCGCTGTATAATATGAAGTAAAGATTAATAATTCGTGCTTGTCTTGTCCATGGGGTGCTGGAGCACCTCTCCATCAAGAATCTTCCCCGTAGGTGTCGTGAAGGGCGACAGAGGGAATATATGGGATGAGCAATTGAGGGATGGGCAGTTTCCACAGACATTGTTATCTTAAGGCGAGCAGTAACCGCAACTAGCGCCACTCTTTTTTAAATAAATTTTACAATGACACAAAGATCTTATTAAAAAAAGTAATCGGTTCAAACTTTAAGTAAATAGTTAAACTAATTTATTATAGTAATATAAAATAGTTAAACTAATATTATATATTAATACAGTATAAGATTTAGAGCTGTATTTAAATGCCAATAAATTAGTTTAACTATTTACTTAAAGTTTTAACCGATTACTTTTTTTAATAAGATATTTGTGTCATTGTAAAATTTATTTTAAGAAGAGTGGCGCTAGTTGCGGTTATTCCTCGCTTTAACAGTGCACTCGCTAACCTGCCTGAAGTGTGGCGAGTATAGGCAACTACCCCCCATAAAATACTTTGGGGATTGCTTATGTCTAGCAGAGGACATTATAGCCGAAATAAACAACTATATTCGTATATATATGTTATTGAATGATACTGTAGGTTCTTAATGGAAATTCATGTTAATGTACTGTAGGTTTTTGATGGAAAATCAAATCACACAGTAATAATACACAAATTACGTGATGATGACTTAGTCGAAACCGGTCGCGAATTTCAATAAATCCTATATTTAACAACTAATAAAGTGGAAAAAGTGCAAATAATTTGTGTATTATTACTGTGTAACTAAATTTGTTTTGTCAAATGCTATTTTTCTAGACTATTTCCGGCATTACATATGTGTAATGCCGGAAATAGCCTGAAGTGTGGCGAGTATAGGCAACTACCCCCCATAAAATACTTTGGGGATTGCTTATGTCTAGCAGAGGACATTATAGCCGAAATAAACAACTATATTCGTATATATATGTTATTGAATGATACTGTAGGTTCTTAATGGAAATTCATGTTAATGTACTGTAGGTTTTTGATGGAAAATCAAATCACACAGTAATAATACACAAATTACGTGATGATGACTTAGTCGAAACCGGTCGCGAATTTCAATAAATCCTATATTTAACAACTAATAAAGTGGAAAAAGTGCAAATAATTTGTGTATTATTACTGTGTAACTAAATTTGTTTTGTCAAATGCTATTTTTCTAGACTATTTCCGGCATTACATATGTGTAATGCCGGAAATAGTCTAGAAAAATAGCATTTGACAAAACAAATTTAGTTACACAGTAATAATACACAAATTATTTGCACTTTTTCCACTTTATTAGTTGTTAAATATAGGATTTATTGAAATTCGCGACCGGTTTCGACTAAGTCATCATCACGTAATTTGTGTATTATTACTGTGTGATTTGATTTTCCATCAAAAACCTACAGTACATTAACATGAATTTCCATTAAGAACCTACAGTATCATTCAATAACATATATATACGAATATAGTTGTTTATTTCGGCTATAATGTCCTCTGCTAGACATAAGCAATCCCCAAAGTATTTTATGGGGGGTAGTTGCCTATACTCGCCACACTTCAGGCAGGTTAGCGAGTGCACTGTTAAAGCGAGGAATAACCGCAACTAGCGCCACTCTTCTTAAAATAAATTTTACAATGACACAAATATCTTATTAAAAAAAGTAATCGGTTAAAACTTTAAGTAAATAGTTAAACTAATTTATTGGCATTTAAATACAGCTCTAAATCTTATACTGTATTAATATATAATATTAGTTTAACTATTTTATATTACTATAATAAATTAGTTTAACTATTTACTTAAAGTTTGAACCGATTACTTTTTTTAATAAGATCTTTGTGTCATTGTAAAATTTATTTAAAAAAGAGTGGCGCTAGTTGCGGTTACTGCTCGCCTTAAGATAACAATGTCTGTGGAAACTGCCCATCCCTCAATTGCTCATCCCATATATTCCCTCTGTCGCCCTTCACGACACCTACGGGGAAGATTCTTGATGGAGAGGTGCTCCAGCACCCCATGGACAAGACAAGCACGAATTATTAATCTTTACTTCATATTATACAGCGGAAGAGTTTGTTTGTTTAAACGCGCTAATCTCAGGAACTACTGGTCCTATTTGAAATATTATTATTTTGTTATATAGTCCGTTTATAGAGGAAGGCTTTAGGCTATATAACATTACGCTGTGACCAATAGGAGCGAAGCGTCAGTGAGAAATGTTGAAAAAACGGGGAAAATTAGTCACATTTGGGGACCTCACTCAAAAACTACGCGAACGAAGTCGCGGGCACAGCTAGTATGAAATAAACAAGATAACACCCTAACCCTTTATAGCCGGCAAAATTTAAAACCAATTGCATTTTCCAGAAAAACTCACCTCAAATGCAATACAGCAGTCAATAAGGTAATCTCGCGATTCCCGGCCGCGAGAGCTGATACCGTATCGCCGCATCGGACACGTCAGCGACACGCCACCCCACGTACCCCACGCGACCCCATACGACCCCACGACCTAACCCCACGGAGATAAGAGAGAGATAAGCTTACCTGTTACTATACCTATATTTAAAGGTAGTACTGCCATTTTATTCTAAAAAGTAGTGTTCCCGTGGGATTATGCATTTATACAGGGTGTAAAAAGAGCAGTCACTATAACTTTGAGATACGATTATACTACCTTTCCTCATTTTGGAAATGTATTTTTTTTTTTGTCAAAAACTAAAAAAAAAATTACATTTCACCATTTCTTATGTTTTTGTCGCAAAATTAACAATAAAGCAAAAAATTTTTTTTTTTTAATTTTTGTAAAAAAAATGAAAAAATAAATACATTTATAGAATGATAAAAGGTACTATAATCATATCCCAAAGTAATAGTGACTGCTCTTTTTACACCCGTTATAGGCGGGAAATACCTACTTATCTATTTTACTATTATAAACCTGAAGATTTGTCAGGAACTATTTGAAAAATCATTCAGAGTACGCTAACCTAATTACTGATGAAGGATTTATTTTTACATTAACCAGCGGTTTCTGAAAGGCTAAAACAAACGCTGGTGAACGTAGTGAGTGAGGGAAGTTGTAGTGAGTTCACCAATGGTTTCCTAACTCAAATGTTAGCTGATAAACAATTTGATCAGCCTTTCATAAACCGAGGTATGTGGTCTAAATCTTGCTTGTTCGCTATATTTATATATTTCCTATATTTATAATTTTTTTGAATGATTTATCCACGGGGACGTTGGAACAACGTTCTACAGCTTACCATAAAAAAATCATTTTATCAACATCTGAACAAGCAAAACTTTATAAAAGCACAATTTTTACTGCAAAGACTATCAGAACTTTAATACCCTCAAAAGTTTAAACTGATTGTGATGTTTGACAAATACCACGTACGTGCTTTAAGCTCTCATCTGAAAAGTTTTTCAATATGTTAACGTAGGGTTAAGAAATAAGAATTTTTTGTGGTTGAAAATATATTTTTTGTTGCAAATTTTATTTATTTTTCATTATTTAATTAAGTATTTATTTATGAATACGCTAGGAAAGTATATACAAGTATTCTGTACTTTTTATACTACGGGTGTAAGTTAGTATTATATTAAGTAATCGAGTATTAAACTACTCTTATAAGCAAGGCTTAAAATGTACGCGTAAATACAGTGTGCCGCAGGAGCACAGTATTTTTTCCGGCATAAAAAGTAGCCTATGTGTTAATCCCAAGCCTGAACTAATACCATACTAAATTTACTTCAAATCCATTTAGTGGTTTTATCGTGAAAAGGTCACAAATATCCGACCTTACAAACTTTACATGTACTGGGAAGTAAGATTTTTGCAAACACGAAAACCTTGAACCTTCTTGAATTACTTTTTAAATTTAACTTTTCACAAAGATCACAAACATCCAAACAACTTTTTCACAACTAATCAGGATCCAGGGCCGTGTTACAAATTACAATACGGAGTGATTTGCCAAGATTTGGCATCACCCGCCCACCCGTCCTTGACTCTTGCCACTGTCAATGTCAAATTTGACAGGTGCGCTCTATAATTGTCTATGAATTGTGACTCAACTTCGACAAAGAATAACACAAAAATATTCAGTGTACGATCATCATCACCATGTATCTCCTCAATATGATGGGTTAATACCTAATACATATTAGTAGTTCACCATGACTACGTATTAGCAGACTATTGCCCATTTTAGAAAGCCTATTAAATTTAGTAGTGTACTAACTAGGTGTTCCATAAGTAGGTAATTCAACGACTACGCTAAATGACTAAATGACGTTCAGTCAAGACGTTGGACAATAAACAACTTGACGAGTTGTCCTTTAGTCTTTCAATTTAATGTCGTCATTCGATAAAAACACTAGTCACTCAATGAAATGACGATTTCGATTAGATGACTGCGACATATATAAAATCATGCCTTCTCTTCCATCAATACGAAGAACAAAGAGATAATGTTAAATCAATTTATACATTGGTGAATCTTCATCAATTACTTAACATGACTTTAAAAGTTAGTATTCTCAAACATGTAGTTTTACTTTCACCTTTCCAAAAAAAGGAGGAGGTTCTCGTATTCGGCGTATTTTTGTATGTACACCGATTACTCTGAGGTTAATGATCCGATTTTCGTGATTCTTTCTTTATTCGACGCAGAATAGCTGTCATTTGGTCCCATAAAAATTTTAAATATTTTGGCCTTGAACATTTTTTTTTATGAACAAATAACACCAAAATTTTTAATGAATCAACACTTGTTTGGTACAGGCCAAAACCGGTTCTGAACCTGCCCAAACGGCAAACTGTCTACCAGGCCACGTCCACTAGTATAATTACAATACAGAAGAATTATAAATACTCATTGATATTAGAATACTCATTGATATTAGAATACCTAAGTCCTGACTACAATAGGTTTTTTAGTTTATTCGTTAACGTTACTTTACGTAACTTTCAAACGTTCCTGCTTCGCCTACTGATACCATAGAACGTTACCCTGTAACACATTAGATCCTGTGGTCAAGGATATAAGGATTCTAATATCTATTTACCTATAGTTAGATTAGTAACCTTTTAACTTTAGATTATAAATAAATAGGCAGATAGAACCATTAAAGCAAATTCAAAATGACAGCCAAATACTATTTCATAATATAACAGATAATCTTTATATATGTTAAGAATATTCATTATTATACAGCATATCTTATGGTTCATATATCAAGCCGAATATAGTGAGAAGAGAATGACATGTGAGCATTTTTGGTTTTGGCACCTTACATAAACTACTCACCATAACGCTACAAATCGTGATTAAAGATTTCCACAAAAGTCACAAATAGATTCACGTCACTTCGCGTCATGTCGCGTCAACGAGCGTGACACTTCGTCCAGTCTGAGTTAAGCCTCAGTCTCTTTCAGGCATCGTAGCTTTTTATTTCAAAATTGTATGCGCTTTTATTTAATGGTTTCACCCAGATGTGCGATGCACTTGTCAGATTTGATTATTAATATGTCAATTTGTAACAAATTTAAATTGTAACTAACTATGAATTTATTATTTTGTGAATAATATAATAAACACAAATAATTATGCCATTCTTAACAAAGTAGTTTTTAAGTCACTTTGACATTTATGTCAGTGTTAATATTATTTCCGGTTCTAGAATTTGATAATTTGAGATGTTTAGTAAAAATGTAATTATTAAGGTTAAATTCTGAAATAATGTGAAAATAATTGAACATTCATTGTAAACATTTTTGTATGTCAATTTCAGTATTTCATATTGTAAATTATTCTACGAACTTCCGCTTTAAAATAATATTGTCATGTGTTATATCTTCCGGTGTAAATGGCGCCAAATTATACTTATAAAAGGATGTGTCAGCTATATTGGCTTCAGTTCTGAACCAGATATTAAGTGAACAAATTTAAGATAAGTACCATATTTTCTGAAAGCCTCTATATTAATGTTGTAGCTAAGTAATATTATTATGTCTCGATTTATTATAGTGTTTTAATTTAATAAGTAAATAATTTATTAATATTTAATACTTGGAAATATATTTTGATGATAAATTATTGGTATATTGTAAAAATAGTCTAATTTGCTAAAGTATCATGTGATTGGTACTTTTAAATAAAAAGTAAATTACCAGGTTGTTAAATACATTTTATTTTATTCCATAGTTTATTAATTTATTGTTTAAATTCTATTCCTAGTAGAGTAAAAATATTACAAAGATGTTTAAGATATTTTGGTTACTTCCATTTACATTTATTTATTGATAAAAGGAAGTGTAGTATATAAAATGGTGTGTTGCTAATTCTCTTAATTTCTTGTAATTAAATTATAAGTAGTGTGATACAATAAAACTTATAAATACATTGGTTTAGCGTTTTACTTTGAATTTTGATTTTAGTAAATCTAGTTACACTTTAATATATTTTTACAGTTAATTTTTGGCCATTCTACTTTATCATATTTTAGCTTTCTTTAATTTTATTATATTTTCATTCCCATTTTGACACACTCTATTGTTTTATAAACTGGGCTTCTACTTAATTTTTGTTAGTGAGAAAGTCTCGTTACTAATGAAATGAACAAGAGAGCGATGTAAATACAACGCAATAGTACTATTTACATTGTACGAAACAAAGTAAACATAATGTACCTACAAAATAACTAAATGTTTACCATCGTTAATTATCGCTATTTTAAACGTACTCCAACTAATATATTTTCGAGTATGAGTAAATAAATGATAAATATACAGGTCACCCTGTGCTTGTTAGCCGACAATAATTTTGAATATAGTTTTTCAGTGAGTACTTTATAACAGTTCTTTTTTCTTAGATAGAGTAAAAAAAAACTATAACTCGTCTTCAAAAAAGGGGTCTAAAAAGCCTGAAGCAAGAATTTGAAATCCAGAAAAGCATATGTACAAAAACAGTCAAGGTAGAGACGGCTCTACCTTGACTGTTTTTGTACATATTATGCATTTCTGGATTTCAAATTCTTGCTTCAGCCTTTTTAGACCCCTTTTTTTTGGCAAAATTGCAACGGCAGACGCATATGCTCTTTCAAGTTGTTTTTTTTTCTACCAGTTGTACACCAGTAGTACACTGATGCTTAATTTTATTAGCGAGTACGAACGCGGCTCTACCTTGACAATTTTTGTACCTATGCATTTCTGGATTTTAAAATAAATTATTTTCTTGTTTCAGCCTTCCTTTACCCTTCCTTTTGGCTTCGCCGCCATTGGGTAAAAAAGGCATGCGGCTGTGTTATGGATATAGCCGTTTGTTGTACGTGAATACGGTCCTTACGCAGAGCACTCAATTCTTTTATTCTTAACCTATGCAAGTTAGTTAGCAGAATAAGTCTAAGCTTAGGAAAGTAGTCCAAGAACGTTTGTGTGCAAAAGCGTAAGTACTATACATCAAATGATTTTATAAATAACAGCACACCTTGGGAATAAACTAGCCCTCTGTAAGGCTATCTTTGTATACTATAAAAATGTACTTTTGTTATTTAGTTTTGACATTAGTAATTTTTTATTTAAAAAGAGCAATTTTCCGTCTTTTTGGTAAATGATGTGAGATTCTTACGCTTGTTCTTCTCGCTGGGTTAGTTTCCGAACCAGTGGTAGGCATCATATAGACACGACGCGGTTCAGAAAACAAATTGTTAATAAAATGTTTCGATATTTTGATTTATGCAGTGCCAGTGGTATAATTTTAAAACTACAACTTTGTAGTAGAGAATAGAGTCAAAATACATGGATTTTGGACCTATACTGTACACAACGCAACCTCATTTAAAACAAAATCCATGTCATAATAAAATCTTAAATTATTAAGTTTTTGGACTCTACTGAATAGTTGTAGTTTTACAAATACGAGTTTGTAAAGGGTAAAAGCGACGATATGTGGCTGCAACACTAAACTGTATTGATTTTGTTATCGTTTTTTGAATTGCATCTCTGTGTAATCAATTATAAAGACGTAAAAATGTTATTTCTCGGGAAAATGTGGGTTCACAGGGAACGCCATCAAGGCTGCATGGTGTCGCAGTGCGCTACGAAAATTTATTTACAATCTATGCCCGACACAAGATGTACGACGGTGTTTTACATCGGTTAAAGATTAACACGTTATATTATTTTATTTATATTCTATATTACGTTTAAATATTAAGTTTGTTGTTTTATCTATTCTCTTTTCGCCTTAAGTCTGCAGAGTGATCAGTGCAAATTAAAAAATGGAATACTTCTTAAATTTGAACACTGGTTATGGTAAATTTTGTAAAGCATTACAAAATTTATTTTAAATTGTTTTAAATGTCATCCAGCATTCTCATAACATAGTTAGCCTAGTCCAGAGGAATGGCTTGTAAATACATCTCGTGCCAGTTATGGGCGGGTTTCCTCACGATGTTCACCGTGATTAAAAAATAATTAACACCCTTAAAAACTTATTCGAGTAAAGGATGGTACGGCCGTGCTCGACTTGGCTTGATAATTAGGTTAGTATATATTTTTTAATTATAGGATATCTGAAACATGTGTTATAAAATAAAAACTAAATAAATAAGTAATACAGTCTATATAATCTGCAGTATATGTTATTGAATGTACCTTCTTTATATAGTAATAATACACTAAATACTTTTTTCCACTTTATTAGTTAACAGGTGTAGGTAGATTTAAATAAAAAGAAATTGTAAACATTCTCACAACAAAATTTAAATCTACCTACACCTGATGATGATTATGTCGAAACCAGTCGTGTATTTTAGGAAATAACTTGTAAAAAAACTAATAAAGTGGAAAAAAGTGCAAGTATTTACTGTATTATTACTATATAATCTGCAGTACTTCATATTAAAAAAAATCGCAATGAACTGAACCTACGTCCACTCTAAGGCGAATCAACAGTCAACACACTAGGCCGATCTTAAGCCATGGAAGAAATCATCCAATCCCTTTATTAAAACACAGCTTAGTTTTATCTCCAAGAGCTTGAAATAAACAAACTTCCTAGTAACACACCACATTGTCAATATCGGAGGCAATGAAAAATTTAATATACCGGAAAACCCGCACGCGGCGTCCAATCAGACTTTAAACATAACAATTAACTGTGCAAATAAAAGCCAAACCAGATGGCACAAGCTCCTATTCTGCCCAGATTGTGTAAAAAGTTGAAATGCAATCAAAAGTCTTTTAATGTAAGGAAATAAACGTTAAACAGCGCGTAACGGCGATGGCTGCCAAGTGCCGCCTGCCAAACGGACCTCACTGTCATCGACCGCGGCACCTGACCTTCGCGTTAAACATAAACTCCCCAAAAAATATTTACAAACTATATAAGCAATGTTTTGTCCTTGTCTGTCAAGTGGCTTTTCTAACGCGACAAGGAGATTATAATGATAATACTGATAAGCGTCACCGCCTGCCAACTTTATGACACATGTAACCATGTCGTATCTGGCAGACGCTATAGTCCATCTTTAGTCCTAGATACCCAGTCCACTAGCACCTCACCTCTATAGCTCAGAATCTTTTCTTATAACCGTTCCTTGCAATAGTCCTACACTAACCGGTGGGTCTCCGTGGGCGCACTCCCATGGTGCGTACAGGGAGAGTCGCCGGCTGGTGTCACATTACATTTAAATTAAAATTGTGTAACGGGGCCTCTGTGTGTTGGCTTTGGCCCCACTCATGCCTTCCAAAGGTTCGGGATTTAATTACCCGTGAGCAAGGAAAGCTATACACAAACATAATAAAAATATCTGTGGACGCTTCACACCACGTCAATCTGGACCTGTGCTAAGTATCAGAAGAACTTGTGTTACAAGTACCAGACAACGGAAATATATCTAATACTTTTATACTATACACATATTTAAGATTTTTACTATAATGTATACACAAATTTAATACACATCTATGACCCAGGAACATTGTAAACTTTTTGTATCTCAGCGGAATTCGAACCCACGACCTCTAGCACAACAATCAACGCGCTCAACCACTACGCTACGGGGGTTGTCAAAAAATTATATAAGATTGTAGCTTATAAAGTCTAATTTAATTTTTTAGTCAAAAAGTGAAAAAAAAGATTTACCATTTATTATTTACTCGCAAAAGTAACAGAAAATAAAAAACGATTGAGACCTGGGGCATGATTCAGATGCCTTTGCTATTACCAGTTACGAAATTCTAAAAAAATGTATGGGATTTGACATAAGACACCTAAGTCACACACATTACATTCGATCATGTAAATACGTCGCTGTTAATTGTTTGTGCTAGCCCCCAAATTTTGGGAGTCAAAAGATAATACACATATCGTCACTTTACCTTCACAACCTCATCTATAAAACTACAACTTTTCAGTAGAGTCAAATAATAATTTTAGATTTTATTATGACATGGACATTTTGTTTTGAATAAGATTCAGTCGTGTACAGCAGGCTTACTCCCGACACAATCGAGAATAGAATCAGTTCGGTCTCAGTGGCTTTTGGTATTTTACTTTGTAGATTACTTTGAAACTAACCGGGATAAAGAAAATCGTTAGATCGTAACTTTTTTCACTCCCGACCATATCAATCGTCTGAGAATCAACATAAACAAACGTGCCGCGTGCCGCGTACTTCCCAATAAATTGTTATTGGGAAGTACGTGGCACGATCTGAATTAAAATCAAATTAGTTTGGATAGTAAGACCTCAGTGTACATCCAATCCATGTCATGATAAAATCTAAAATTATTAGGTTTTTTGACTCTTCTGAAAAGTTATAGTTTTATAGATGATGTTGTGAAGCTAATGCTACGACATGCTACGGCGTAGCTAGGGTTGTGGCATATAGAGAAGGCGCCGACTGGACTAGCAAGTAAAGCTTAAGTTGGGTAAAGCCTGACATGTATACATGTAAAATGTCATTAAATATACTCACAAATAATGAGGTTATAACAACATTGTAATAGTAGTTAATGGAATCAGGCGTTACTTTGCGGAAATCCATAGCATAAAATTTAAATATATTATATCTAACAATGCCAAACGCATGCCTACGCTCACTCATCTGCTTGCAGGTTGTGGTTATAATTGTTTCGCGGGATATTGCTAGATATAATATATTTAAATTTTATTGTAATAGTAATAAAATAAGAATGTATGTGTTGTTTTTTGCATTTCAAAGTTACACATAGCATATTTAATTACATAACTAGCTGACCCGTGCCCATTTCGATCTGCATATAATCCGTTTAAACCTTCCCTGGACTTCCACGAATATTTCAAGACCAAAAATTGACGAATCGGTTCAGCAGTTCTCAAGTTTTAACGAGACTAACGAACAGCAATTTATTTTTATATAAACGAAGATTAACAACCTACATAATAGTTGTTTTGTCAAAATAGAAAATGATATACTGTGGTAAGTATGAATGTAAATGCACAAACTTCAAGTTGTGTGCATGTCTTTGCACATTTTGTAGCAATTTACGATCGATGTAAGGTTACGTATACAATCGAAGTGACTTTTGTATTAAGCGTTTTCACGAGATCCACAGAAATACATCATATAGCCAGCAGTGTCTATAAAAATATTTGTTTAATCTTATTTTTCACTTTATTTAAGCTCTATTTATTTATGTTAAAATATTTATTCAATTGAAATTAATTAAACTATTTGTTTACGCCACTGTATCCATGATTTCATTCAATAGTTGTTGTTGAAAAATTGAATTACTTTTGGTCCCTTCACGGAAAGGTACCGGCAAGCTTGAGGGGTGGTCAAATCGCTAAATTATAAGAAAAAAATACTACTGTTGATTACATGGTATTTCGTGTAAAACATAACTTTTTTACATAAAATCAATTACTTACTATTTAAGATTTCACCTTTATATTTTCCCTTAATACATATTATGATAAAATTGACACCAAGGATACGCTAATCGAAGATGCTGCCTTTGTCTGACACACTAAAACTTTTCAGACATATACCTTATACACTATTTTATACAAATACATTACGCAGTTTTCAATTAGTGGCCGAAAACACAACTTAATTAATTTAGAAAATTAAAATATGATGTAATTGAAAAACCAGTCATACGTTGCATGAAAACACGCGTGTAATGACGCATTATAATACAAATCGTACAGTGTATGAAACCCGTGTATGATTGTATGTAATTTGTATAATCCATACGGGATTATTGGAAAACCGCAGCGTTCCAATCCAATCGACTAATGGACTTTCCTTTGCCTTTGGAATTCGGGAAAATGAAAAAAAAACAGTAAAAAATACGTGCAACATTCTTGCTTAGGGTTCAGTGCATTCAGGAATCATGCACATCAACATTATTCACTATAAATGTCTGAAAAAAGATACATTTCATATACATCTCTATCCACTAAG
This sequence comes from Celastrina argiolus, assembly GCA_905187575.2. Classification (NCBI taxonomy): domain Eukaryota; kingdom Metazoa; phylum Arthropoda; class Insecta; order Lepidoptera; family Lycaenidae; genus Celastrina; species Celastrina argiolus. Next base: position 14,984,583 of record LR994597.1, read on the forward strand.
TGATAATTGTATTATATATTTAGATACATTGTATAAATAATGTACAAAAGGTTTTAAAAGAATTATCTTTTTTCATACAGTAAAAAAAACACTGAAAATTTTAAAAATATATACAGTATGTTGCGTGAAACATTTAAAAAGTGTGCAATTATTTTTCAACGCTTGTAATTCCTACCTCAGTTTTTTTTTGTGAGCAACATTTGTCGCCCAGCCACATGTTTCAAGCAACACACGCTATTAGTATTACAACGTTTATCAACATTAACAGTTAGTGAAAAACATCCAACACCGAAGTGGTAAGAAAAAGTGATAGAAAGAGAAAACAAACAACACGGGGAGGGGGGGTAACATCGAGTATATCTGTAACACCGATGCGCGTACCGCTGGCGTGCCGGCCGGGTATTTTGGGGATGTACCTTCACGGTGTTGCCGACTCCAAAAAATTGGGGGTTCCTGGATTTTATTTATATCATAATCCCAACTTTTCCATTTTCGATTTTTAAATCACGGGGTTTTTTAATTTCTATCTAAGTCCCAACTTTCCATTTTCGAATTTTAAATCACGAGTTTTTTTAATTTATATCTTAGTCACAACTTTTCCATTTTCTTTTTTTATAATTCCGTTTTTTTTATGTACGGGTGTTTGATTTACAAAAAAAATGTCCTCATTAAAAAGTAACGTTTCGTCGTTATATACTTTAGAATTAATTGTGTAATTTTATTTATAGTAACGTAACAGAATAGCTAACGAACATTATTCATTTTATTTTATTACAATGTAAACAAATAAATGCATTGTCAAACTTCTAAACATAAAAACTCTTTGCATATACGTGGCGAATAAAAAAACAAAATTCTCCAAAATTTAAAAACGTTCCTTTCGAAACACAAAAGGTATTCTTAAGTTAGAATTTTAAATGGAGAGCTCAAAATTCTAGTTGTTCTGCACAAGTGATTCTGTTGTGCTGAGCAAGGTAAACCGAGCGAACAGACTTAGCCGAGGCAAAAACATTTTGCAATCATATTATTTTACACGGATATTCCAGTTTGAACGTAGCACTAAGCATTATATTAATTGGATAAAAGATTATATTAACTTAATGTATTAAAATGAAATAACAACATATTGATTCGCGATAAATATATGTATTTACTATTAACTAACCGTTTAATAGAGCTTAAGTTTATTGAATAGTTTACGTCTCGATTCCTTTAAGGTTTCTTGTTCATTTGACAAAATTCATTTTATTAATTGAATACAAACAACAAAAAAAATTTAAGTCAAAACATTTCTAGTGCTACTTTAATAAATAAACATCAACATTTGACTGGCTTAAAAAACTTGGTTTAAAATACATAGGTAATATTTAGTTTAGTAGTAATTAATATTTTACTTTCCGTGGAACGTAGATAGATATATAAAATAATAATGTTATAAGCCACTTAATTAATTATTAACTATTAATAAGATATGAGCAATACGAATATATTAGCTGACCAAATAACATTATATCTACTCTCAATAATACCATTTGGACTCTACATATAAACGCAAAAGCTAGGTCACCTAAATAATCGTTGTAATCGCATTTTATACATCGTAAGTGCCTCTTAGGTTTTTATATTGATTCGTTCGTTCTTAATGTAGAGGACGTAATTATAAGAATGATGTTTTAAATATAAATTTAATAGTTTATCGATCAATAAAAATAACGAAACTCTATCGTTTTCTGTTTGTATTTGCTGCAATGCGCTAAATGAAAATACTGAATTAAAAAAACCAAAATATTAAATATATTTACCTACCGTGTTTTATAGCCGTGTAAAACAATAGGGTTAGTAATTATTTTTAAATAATGAACATTAAAACTATTCTGTTTTTAAAAGTGAAAAGCGTAGACATTCTGTAAATTACTTATGTTTTGTTTTTTTTTTTTATCGCAAGAAACGAGGAAAACATCCAGACTGCGGAACCGACGATGGCGTAGTCCGCCTGCAGTTGGCTTACTCACGTCTTGTTCAAACTATATCGATTTACTATCTTCCCCTTAAAACCTCCCCATTAACTGATAAACTGAAACGGTCGCAGTCAGAGACAATTAATACTTACTTAAGCGGTTTCTAATACATATTTTTACATAAAGTCCATATATTTTCTGTCAAAATCTCTACTAAGTAGGCATCAACTGACTCAGAGCAGCCGTAAAATGCTGAAATTAGTTATTTAGTATTGAGTTTATTCGTAAATCCACGTTCATGGCATAACAAACTTATTATTTTTATTTGCTGGCCGAAAATAGGTCGGAAATAAAAAAGTCACACTCGAATATGGAACGTCATTTACGAGTTCGAAAACAGAACTTCGAACGTCGAATCAATTATGACACATTTTGGAACACGTGGTTGACGAAAGTTACAAATAATTTTAAAGTTTTAACACGTTTAACGATAAATAATAATTTGCACGTAACGGCGCTTTAATTCTGATTTCATTCAGCTTCAATTTGATACGTTATTATTGGATTTTAGCAAAAGAAACGTGAAAGAATGCAATCGACTATTAAAAGCACATTGTTTTTGCTGCACCAACATTTGTCTTGCAGCAGTTTATAGATCTCGCGAGCACACGAAAGTGCAGCGAAGACGAGTATAGTGAATATAGATCGGTCTCTAAAATAGAACAAAATCGTACCGCTACGACGAAAACACAGCGCCACTACCCGTCGCGGAGTCTCTACCCGCTGTGTCATATTGATCTGTTTACAAACTTTGTTTTTGAACCTCTAACGGAGCTCTCCATCTTTTTCTCGGCACGTGCACACCACAGCACCTTCGCGGAAAGCTGAAGATCACGTGCCGAAGTCGGCGTACCCGAAAATACCCGGGCGGCTCAGGTAAGCGAACATTAGCTCACAACATCTGTTAATATGATCATTGTTAATTACATATGGGTTTTGTTGTTAATATATTGTAGCCACCTGTCCCGAGGAGGGCGCTTGGAGGTACGTCGCTACGTCGTCCACCATGCAGGCTCGCGGGAGGTCGGGGAGGAACATAATACGCTAGAGGGCGCGCATGTCGCGTGCGAGCTACGCGGCGCGCCGCGTCGGACTGGCGGGCCGCCTGCCCCGCGCCGCGCGCCCCGCCCCGCCCCGCGCCGCCTCGCCCCGCCCGCGCCGCTTTTCCCCTCCCCGCCCAGCCATTAGGGCTGCGACACAAAAGCTTTTCCGATATGATTAACGTAATTATTTTACATGGCTTAGGCTGCGCACTCAGTGTCGCGATTAAGCAAAACGTAAAAAAGCGTTGTATTCTATACAACGCTTTTAAGATGAAGCTGTATAGGATATTGTTACACGATTACGATCCTCATTTATGATTTATAAAAATATTTACTGTCTTTATATTTATAAATGCGATGTAAAGTAACGCATAAGATAATACATTTTTTACGCATAATAATAATTATTTTTAAGTAATCTTTACAAATAAAGGTAAAACTAGCCTTTTTACATTAAATATAAAAAAAAAACATACATTATTGGAAAGTAACTTATTAAAAATCCTTTACTCAACAAAATTACTCTTTTATATGATATAAGTATTTTAAGTATGCACAAAAATTATATTTGTAGGTAAAAACAATATAATTTTTCAAAGAGTAATTTTCTTGTTAGGCATCCCTAAGACGGCATCGTAATGCATTCGCGGCGATCGCTGCGTCTCGGCGCCGCTCGGGCCCGATCGGTACGCCCTCGGCTCTGCTCGGCCGCGCTCGGGCCCGCTCGGAAAGCTCTTCGCATTCGGAGCACAGACATGACATATCTTTTACGACGCGCCATTTAATTTTTAACCTTATCCCGTCTGTTTAGGACGCAATATGAAAAGAGCAACAAAACATTAGAGTGTTGTATTCGACTTTTGAAATATCCTAATTTATCGAACTTGCAAGTGTGTTGCATGCGTCTTATCGTGATGTGCTAGGAGTTATTTTTGCTTGAGTTTGCTTTTCAGCTGACGCATCTATTAATGTCACAGTGCACATGTGTGCGTGCGTATGTGTGTGTAGTATGAGCGTGTGTGTGTTAAAAACACATCTTGGGCGGATCGGCGTAGCGATTTAGGCGGATTTTTTGTGTAATCTAATATTTTTTTGCCCCTTGACTGCATTATGAAGTAAATATTTAATGTACTGGCCGTATCTTTCGCAGGGTTTTGATGATTAATCTATTATTCTAAGTTTGTTAACTGATATTAGATCATTTTTGCTAGGAACGTCTTGATAACAATTTTGGAAATAGCTTGTAAAAAATATAGGGTGACGCTTTACTATTTAGGGCCAATTTTTCAATCGTCAGATAACTTTTATCCGTCGAATAAACATGTGACTTTGACATTTCTTTCATACAAAAACCTGCCAAAGTCACATATTTATTCCTTAGGTAAAAGTATCTGACGATTGAAAAATCGGTCCTTAGAGAAATTAAGTGACAAGTGATATTTTGAACGATTAGTATACCAATATAGTAGTCTTAAGACTACAATTATATTGGTATGCTTAGGATTACAATGTTGGTATGAAAATTGTAATTAATTATATTAACACTTATTTTTCATTTTCTGCATTTAAAAAAGTTTATTGTAGTAGGTAATTACAATTTGCAAGTCTTATTATAATGAGACTTTGTAGTTATACTTCAGCGGGAAGGCTCTCAAGAGAGCTTTGCAGTTAAGTTGTTCTCAACTCTTTAAAGATAAAATTAACAAAAGTACTTTGATTTTTAAAAGTAAGTTTCTTTACTATGTACTTAAAGCACATTTTTGGACGACATTGTTACTCTGTTACTATATAGTCAAAACTATTTGTTACCCGTTGCTCTTCTTGTCCGTTAACCAACGGAAACCGTACATTTTGCCACAATATAAAGTAGCTCATGTCCTTTCCCGTAGATGTGATATCGGTGTGATATGGGTATAATAGTTAATAGTAGATCATGGATACTAAAGAATAGAGACATGGATTGTCAACTCAAATTATAATTTTTCAAAACGGGTCAATGACGCTCGAGTTGACTGTTATTTTTACACGATTATACAGTGTGTAAAAATAGCAGTCACTATAACTTTCAGATACGATTATACTACCTTTTCACATTTTAGAAATGTATTTTTTTTGTTAAAAACTTAAAAGACTTTTTCCCATTTCTTATTTTATGTCCCAAGAATAAAAAAATACATTTCTGTAGTATCCTCGTTTGAGAAATACTACGGTTTTGGGATTTATGGAAACGCAGTTCACGATTAAATTAGCAATGCGAGTTTATTTTTGTAAAAGTACAAACTAAAGACCAGTTGTCACCGTCACTACAACATCAGGACTTCGACAAGTTGCCTTCATCAAGGCAATATTAAAACTATGATAAGTTGCCTTCTTCAAGGCAACCCAAGGACTAACTCTACACAAAAGCGACACACACTTTATACCTGGGCTTCGCCCCACTCGCTCATGCATCAGCCACTTCGCTTTCTCCAAAATTACAAACAATGCGTAGTTGAAACAATACAATAATTTATGTCCCATACTAAAGCGCACATGTGGTGTGAAATCAATACAACAGCTATCCTTCTTAGAAATACACAATTAAAAGAAACCACGGCTATAAAACAATTTCACTCCAGTCAATATCTTCGGTAATAACTATTGTCTTAAGCGTAACATCTGTTCACAACTTTCTATATTTCAACATTATAAATAACTTAAGAATAGAGCTTCAATACAAAGCGTGTCTATCGCTGGGTTTTACAACCCTTTACCGACTGTTGAGTTCTACGATCCTACATTTCTATATGAGAAAAGGTAGTACAATCATATACAAAAATTATTAGTGACAGTTCTTATTACACCCGTTATATGTACATAAAATAAAAAAAGATCACTATACAAGTGATCGTTTTTTTATTCCTAGGCTATGAAGACCAGTGCGGATGTTTAGTGCCTATGGCTCCGTCAGGGGCGGTGAAGTACCGTCCAGTTGTAGTGGGGGGCTGCGTCCGTTGACCAACTTCCGGAAGCAGCAAGTCCATATTCGCGAAGGGAATCCCCAATTCCATGCGGAATACATAAAACCATCAGCGTTAAAAAAGGTTAAGACCACGTGGTAAGGTGCATTTCTCAGCATTGATAGTTATTACCACGTGGTAAGCCTACTCTGCCTTTTCTGTGTAGGTATATGTGGCGGATTCAATAATTATAGTAAAGTATGTATACCACAATATGAATGAAAATATGATAAGTACTGATTCTCATTATTGCGTGAATTAATCAATAATCAAAGACATAACTCCTCCTCAAAGTATTTCATGGGGGGGGGGGGGGGGTAGTTGCCTCTATTCGCCACGCTTGGCAGGCGGGTTGGCGAGCGCAGTGGAAAAGTGATAATAACAATTTTGGCGAAAACGCTGCTGCCGATTTCCAGCAATATATTCCCTCTTGTCGCCTTTTACGAGAATCTTACTTAACAGGTGTAAAAAGAAGTTACTTTAAGTTTGGGATATGATTATACTACCTTTTCTCGTTTTAAAAATGCTTTTTTTTCATATTTTATACAAAAAATTAATTTTATAGCAAATAAAATTAATTTCGTTATTCTTGCGACAAAAAATAAGAAATGGTATAAAGTATTTTTTTTTTAATAAAAAAAACATTTCCTAAATGAGGAGAAGTAGTTTAATCGTATGTCAAAGTTGTAGTTCCTTTTGTAACACCCTGTATACACGGGAAAGAAGGTTGATAGGGAGGTGGTATTATTTCATCCCAAAAACAGTACCCTTAACTCGTTCTTATAACTGCAGCAATAAGACACCCGCGGTAGGCGTGTGTGCAATAAAAGTTTAATCCGGCGTTAGGTCACAGAGCAATTGCGCCGCGGCTGGAGTCTGGCACTGATAATTTATTTGCCCTGATTAGTATTAGGGGGTTAGGCCGTATTGCAGCGCGGCGCGGGCACAGAACACCTACGTACGGACTCATCGTCTTAATCCTAGTAAACGTTTAAAACTATAACTGTTGAATATTGTTATAAAAGTATTAAAGATATGACATCAAAGAATGATAAGAATAAGTTGGATTGAAAAGAAAAGTAATGAAGAAGTTTTGGAATTAGTTAATGAAAAGAGAGAGATATTACAGACGAGATGTTAGGACACTTGATACGGCAGGAAAATTCAATTAAAGGAATAATTGAAGAAAACGTGGAATGCCGAGAAGAACTTTTATGGACGAGGGGAAGGAGAAAGTGATGGTCGTGTCGTATCAGGAGGTCAAGAGAAGGGCGGAGTGCAGAGAGGAATGGAGAAAACTCCGCCGACAAGAGCGAAGCTCTTAAGTTAGAAGAACAACGTCAAAGACAAATCGACATGTTTTTTTTATCAATTATTCTAAGAAATACTCGTATAACGATGTACAATTTTATATTACACACAAAAAACACGTAACAACAAATGCTAGCTAAAAATTACACCACTTTACAAATTTTATGTGACAATGTGACGATTTTTTATGACATTTTAGTATGCCATGAAGTTATATGTCAACATGGTGTCAGAAGTGGGATGATATTAATGATTCAGCAATTTGAGTTTCTAATGTTTCTGGAATTAAATCTTAAAGTATTACAATACATTACAATTTTTTGAGAAAACCATAAACTAGTCTTAAATAAAACTATTGCAGTTAAAAGTATGTGTAAATGTATACAGATACGGCATGACACAACCTGATAGCAACACCAGATTTTAGTAAATATTAACTTTTACCTATTTCTTTAATCCCCGAAAACAGAGAAGTCTTATAACGAGTCTATGTGTGTCTGTCTGTGGAAAAGTAGATTGCAAATAGGTGAACCGATTTTAATTCGCGAGTGTTCTTAGCTATATCAGTTAGCACTCTGTTTGGTTACTTTTTTTATTTTTGTTTATAGCTCTTATGGGATCTTATAAGGTAGGTTGAACATTTTGTCGATTACAACGCCGCATCTAGGGTATTCGTCTTCTTCTTCTTTAAAATGGCCTCCCTTTAGGAACAGCCAGTATCAGTAAAAGCGAGGTTAAAATTAAAAACTGTCGCCGGTGACGATTTCTTTGCGCAAAGCTATGTGAAAGTACAAGAGACACAAAAGTCTCTAGAGATCGTAATAAAATAAATTTACATTGAATCATATCTCCTTATATATTATTATATGTTAATTAGTTAGTAGAAAAACATACAAGTCTACAATTTAATGTTATTGTGGTTAAGAAAATTACACAGAATATCAACAAAAGGTCCATGGACTGATGATAAAAGGGATTTGAAATCAGGGGACTTCGTCACAGAATAAATAGTGTGTGCGCACCTCTGCGTGCAGGTGGTCTGTAAATAATCACAGAGTAGTAAATCTAATATAACACAAGCGGAGTCACAAGCGGCGCGTATTATATTAGGCCGCGCCTTAAATTATCCGACTGTGTAGTGTGCACTCGGCTTAAGCGTCGCGTCTTTAGTTTTTACTTGGATTACTCTACACTCATCATCATCATCGCGGACAAAATCGAAATTATTTTTATTTTATTGTACTCAGGTCTTAGTACTGTAATAATACAAAAAAACTACTTACAACTGTTTTCCACTTTATTCGTTATTTAATTAAAATACACAACCGGTTTCGACAATGTCATCAGGTGTATCATGAATTTGCACCCAGATATACGTTTCCACCATACATTTAATAACATGTTGTGATTTATTGTATTTTAAGTTTAGAAAGTAGCGAGAAAAGACATTATTTCTTACTTTAATAATACGTATATTATAATGAATATAACACACTCCTTCATATTCATTATTATTATAATATTATATTATAATAGATTTAAAGATAAAACAAAAGATAAATAATATGTAACGTAATACATAGACCCTCAGCGCGTAGCATCGTAGCGGCTCTACGAGAGCGTAGCGCGCTACGAACACATATTTCACATTGAATAGTTTTGTTTTTTTTCAACCGACTTCAAGAAAAGGAGGAGGTTCTCAATTCGACCCGTATGTTTTTTTTTTCTATGTTTGTTACGCGATAACTCCGCCAATTATGAACCGATTTGAACAAATCTGTTTTCGGCGTATAGGTAATACCTCAAGGGTGGTCCCATTTTAATTTAATATTAAAAAAAACAACCCCCAAGGGTGGAATATTGGGGATGAACTTTTTTATACGCAATATCTCCGCCGATTATAAACCAATCTGAACGATTATATTTTTGTTGAATAGGTATTATCAAAAGGGTGGATGCGAATTTGAAGAAAATATTTCACCCCCAAGGGTAGAACTTTAGGGGTGTACCCTTATCTCTGCGATATCTCCGCTGATTATGAACCGATTTGAACAATTCTTTTTGTGTTCACGCATTTGAAGTCGGTTTTTTTTTTAAAGTTAATTTATTATTCATTTTATATTAGTACTTTATAGTTTTTTACACGACTGCCAAGCCAAAAGGAAGGGTCATGATTTTGACTGTCTATTTTTGTATATTAGTTCGTTTCGTTTTTTTGGTCGTTTGTTTGTAGCGGCTAGCGATGATTTTAATAAATGAGGTCAATCAATGCCGCGAGTAACATAGGCTATATAATTTTAATTAGAGATATATCATTATTTTTTTGCGTGTCTTAAATAACTATAATATTGTTTATTTTTTAATTAACAATGATGTAAGATTACTCTCTAGATTTTATATTTATGTTTTGGCCTATCAAGAAAAACATTTTTACTTACATACATAGTACTTTCGTTCATAATAATAATTTCTTTTTATTAAAAAAATATATTTTATAATAAGTTATAGTTAATAATTTAAGTATTTGCATTACAATACAAAAGTAACCTTATAGCTATTTGGTAGAATCAAAAAGATAGTAACATATATATAATGCCTCCAACACCGATTGACCGATTTTATTAAAATCGGTGATATATTTTATAGGGGCCAAGAGTGTGCGCAAAACACAGAAGCTTCTTGCTTCACTCTCGTAGCGTGGGACGGACCGACACGACTTTCTACATGCCCATCGTATGTATAGATTACCTTGCTTATTAGATAATCAGGTGATCAGACTGCATTGTCCTAACCAAACATGATTTTTTTTTAGTTCCAACGCGGGAATCGAACCCACGACCTCCGAGTCGAGAGCCAAGTTTTAAACCACTAGACCATGAAGCGTTACACAATAATAATAATACCTCCCACACCGATTTCAATGACAGTGGCCGGTTTTATTGAAACCAGGTCAGCTACCCAGCTATTTTATAGTGCCCAAGTGTGTGTACAATACACAGAAGTATGGATAGTGGGACGGATAATATTGGATTACATGTTTTAAGCTTACTACATAATAGATCCCCTCACCGATTTCAGTGTCTGTAGCCGATTTCATTTAAACCAGGCCAGCTACGCAGGAGTCCTTTTATAGTGCCCAAGTGTATGCACAATACACAAAGACACTCTCTCTTCCTTTGACTGTCATAACCCAATGGGACGATAAACCGACACGACTGGCGGGAGATCAGGCGCAGGACCGACTTTTTACATGCCCATCCGACACCACGGAGGCGTTACATAAACATAATATACCAGCATTGTGCATGCACATTAACAATACATACACAACCGCAGTTAAAATGTCAATAATTTATGTCAATTTTCAAATAACCATAACCGATAGATAAGGCCCGTGCCAGCTATCGCGCAGCTGCCGCGGGAAATTAAAAAGACTTACTGCCAGCCCCGGGCGCGAGCAATTAGTGGCAGATCGGGGGCATTTTTACAGTTTTTTTTTTATTATTTAATTTTATTTCTTCTTTATGTAGCTGTGGCGTGGGGATCTTATACCATTCCTATTGATGTTGACGTTATCTTTTGACTGAGCTTACTTATCACCTATTATTTACAAGGTGTAAAATAAATGAGTGAAAATAATTTAGGGTGTGTATGTGCCTCCCTTTGTAGAGTATACCGCTGTGTACCATCGCTGAAAGTATACTTTCGACTTTCATGTTTGTATGAGAAATTCCTTTATTTTTACGATTTTAACATACAATAATTTAAAAAGAAGTACCTCTTTCAGCGCTGGTACTTTGAAAGTAAATTCTATATACGGGACTCATACAAACGCAAAAGTATTATCACTCATTAATATTATAGGCTGTAGAGTAAAGTAAAGTTTGGTTAGCACAATGCAGGCTGATCACCCGATTGTCTGACAAGAAAGATGATCCATGCGTCGGATGGGCATGTAAAAAGTCGGTCCTGCACCTGATCTCGCGCCAGTGTCGGTTTACCGTCCCACTGGGTTATGAGAGTAAAAGGAGTAGAGATCGTCTTTGTCTATTGCGCACACACTTGAGCACTATAAAATAACTCCTGCGTAGCTGGCCTGGTTTCTGGGACCTATTATTATTATTATTAGGCGATGTTGGCCTCAAGTGAGGATGTTTGTTACAGTTAATATTCTGTGAGTCCGATCTTATAAGTGTTTGGTGTAAACGGAATCGCCGGCACTGCAGCGCCGCGCCGCCGCGTCGCTACATCAAAAGATAATGTTATGTCGAAGCAGTTAGAACATTTAGACAGGTTTTAATTAAACAAAAATTTAAAAATTAAAAAATATTTTAATAATAATAATAATAGCTCCCATGCTGGGGCTCGCGGGCTCCTAGTCACTCAGAGATATTTAATCACGATTTGTCGCGTTATGGTAAGTAATTTAAATGAGGTGCCAAAACAAAAATTCTCCACGCGTCCTTCTCTGCACAATTTTACAATCCTCTCGTAAAACTGCTGGTATAGTTTTTGCTTCACGTATTAATATTACAAAATATTTCTTATTATTAATCTTCGCTCTCAACCTAGAGGTCGTGGGTTCAAAGAAAAAATGTTGTTTCAAGTTTGGTTATGACAATGCAGGCTGATCACCCGATTGTCTGACAAGAAAGATGATCCATGCGTCGGATGGGCATGTAAAAAGTCGGCCCTGCGCCTGTTCTCTTGCCAGTCGTGTCGGCTCACCGTCCCACTGGGTTATGAGAGTATTTGTGTATTGCGCACACTTGGGCACTGAAAATTAAAAATCTTTTATTTCCAAATAGTTTAGTAACTAACACTTTTAGAATTGTCTTACATGATGACCTACCACCGGTTCGGGGACTAACCCGGCGAGAAGAACACTATAAAAACGACTCCTGCGTAGCTGGCCTGGTTTCAATTAAATCGGCTACCGACACCGATATCAGTGAGGGGAGCTATTATGTAGTAAACTTGAAACATGTAATCCAATTGGTTAAAAAAAACCAGACTTTCTCTTTAAAAATCACCAGTTGTTTAATGATATGATAAACAGCACGCAGGTGGTATTTACAGCGCTATCATATACACGCGACAGTATACAGAATGGTGATCGGATGCATTCTCCACAATGAAAATGACTCATTAACGATAACTATGCCTACAATATCGCTTAAGTTCGTGCTCGACAAGTTTCTTAACAATTTTTGCACTGGGATTCCTTTATTTAACACAAAGTCACCGTCAATCAAACAATCAATTATTTGCTCTAAAAGTGGTATAATAGTTATATAAATTAATGTTTAAATCCAGCAGCATTGCGAATAAGACTGTATACAGTATTGGACAAACCTCAGTGGTTTTTAATGCTGTTTTAATTTAAGTAAATTGTATCTTTTAATTTTGGTAAATAAAGAAAAAAATACAATATATAATAGCATGCCAATACTTATAATTTAACATGGGTAAGTTTATATTCCATTACATATTGTTTTTTCCATTTAGGTACTTAATAACCATGAAAGTAATTCCAAGATTTAACATATTATATGAATAGTAAAATTAGTTAACCCTATCCATTTTAATTTTTACTACGCTTTTATTAGCTTGGGTTGTATCTATGTATGTAATGGAATCTTTAAGCATAAATTTGACCGATTTCCAGAAGTTTGATTAATTTGAAACTTTGCACACGTATCAAGGACCGGACATTGTAATAATTGAATGTTTTTTTTTAAATTACATACCGTATTAATTTACATTTATCGACTGCAAACTGTGCGTGAGTATGTACGTGTGCACGATTCAATGGTGCTTCTAAGTGAATTTGATCTTATGACTGAGCGGCAACTTGTTCCATGGTACACCACAGCATTTAAATTTACACATAGTTTTGATAGTATGTAAATGCGCGGGCTAGGGTTGAACCGGTGGTAGCCTTATTGTTGACTTTCCGAAAATAGCTTGTTAAGTTACATTTGGAAATAAAATATTTTGATTTGATTCCTTATTTTAGCTTAAATTTAAAGAGATATTTGCAGCAACGCATCACTTTGCGTAAGCTACAATATTTATTGTTAAGTAGTCGTTAGATAAATTGTAGTAGTGTTAAACTACCAATTGAAGACATGAATCGATGAAGGTGATATTTTGCATTAATTTTATATAGAAAATTGAGTTTAAACATCCCATTTTGGGATATGTAGTAACGTATTATGTACATTGATTCTAAAGACGGATCTTTTACGACGTATTCTAAAATGTTTAAGTGACAGTTTGAACTCGATTTTCTCTAAATCATTAGCTAACCTTCATCCATTTGTGGCAGTGTGGTACTAGCGCCACAATCCTGCATCGCGCTATGAAGTTTTCTAAGTCCGGCGCTATATATCCGACATCTGAAAACTAGTACAGTGGGCTTCGGCCTGACCGAGCTTACCATCTCCTTCGGTCGGAGATCTCCCTTTGGGGCATCCACTCGTACTCCCACACATTAATTTCATGTCTTCAATTAATGGAACTTTTTTTTTTGCCCGTCATGTCTAAAACTTGAAGATCTGCAGCAGAAAGCTATCCGCGAGGTTACACGTAATATAAATTCCTATCCAATATTCACAAATTCTGCAGCGCATTTTAATGTTCGGCGCAAATTGCAACCTTCTTATGCTACCCGTGTCGCCTCCTTAACTTAAGATGGCTTAAAATGTGGGATACTCTGGAATCTCTTTAATATTTGACATACTTATCGCCTCGAATTTAAGGAGAAGCTTATTACATTGTGCATAACCGTTAAAGGGTAAGTGACGCGGTCGAAAATTAGTTTTACATTGTGGTCTAGAATTAGTTTTACACGAGTAGTAAAGTAGTAAACGACATATTATGTGATTCGATTGGTCATAACTCCAAAATCAGCAGGCCAATCGCGCTATTGTACAACGTTTCATTTGAGGTACAACTTAGTTTCGTTTGTGTTTCAGCTGCGTTTCGTTTCCAATCCAGCTGCACAAACTTTAGTATCGCGCTAACCTTCCAATTGCTACTTAACCTCAGACGAAACGAAACGTAACCTTTTGTCAGACATTAGGGATGCGACCCTAAGATTTTCGAAATTGTCTATTATTTTACCATAATCGTCAATAAATTTACAATTATTTATTTCCTTTACACAATTTAGATTCAAAAACTTAACTTATATACGATCACTTTGTTCCAAACGTTCGAGCTGCGTGCGAGTTACACTAGCTCCGTATGAACTTTTTGTTTGACAGCGTTTGAGTTTCAACTACGGTCCAGCTTCGTCTCACCTAGCTGTCAAAAGGATAGCACGATACCGAATACGTCATAAAGTCGAGTAACGTTCACGTTTCGGTTGCGTTTCAGCTAAAGTTTTTTAGCGCGATTGCCCTGCAGATTAATTTAAAACTAGCTGTCGGCTTCATTCGCGTGCTTGTCGGAAACACTATCTCCATTATCTTTTGATTGCTCACGTCGGTTTTTGTTCTGATCGTGAACTCATAATCATAAATGTAGCAGCATATTGTTATATAGCCTATGTCCTTTTTCGACAAATAATGGTATTGTGAGTAAATCTTATGAGATAGACCTACTGTCACGGACTTGTTTTATTATTGAAAAGGAATAATTCTTTCATACATATTTTTTGAGTAACATAAACCGTTTATGTAGCACACGCAACGAAAGTCCTCAAATGTGAATGATTTTCCCCTTTTTTGCAACATTTCTCACTGACGCTTCGCACCTATTGGTCGCAGCGTAATGTTATATAGCCTAAAGCCTTCCTCTATAAATGGACTATCCAACAAAAAAAATTTTTTTCAAATCAGACCAGTAGTTCCTGATATTAGCGCGTTTAAACAAACAAAAAAACTCTTTCGTTTTATAATGTTAGTATAGATTGAAAGTCTATCTTACAATATACGAATGGTCATACCTCCAAAATCAGATTCATTTATAATTAATTGAAAGTTTATCTTACAATCGCCTGATAAGTGTCGGATTCGGATGTTTGGTCGCTCCTTACTTTATCATAACAAGCGACAGAAATCGGAATACATGCTAATAAGCAATCAGACGTAGATTAATTAGCGGATTGTGAAACAGATCCTAAGTTTAATACGCAAATTGGTGTTTTGGTAGAAAACTCTTAAAATTGGTCGTCCCGCAGACGATCAGTCATCATTAGAGGTACAATTATCAGTTATCTGCGCGGGTTTTTTGCCGGCGCGCGGCAGATTTATACGGGGCTTATCGCCGGGATTTATTCGTCTGCTGCAGCGCCGCCGGTGCCGCCGCCCTGCGCCATCTAGACCTGACTTATGTGCAATTTTTAGAACAAAAATAGCTAAAAAAGGAAAAATAAAAACATTTTTTTTTGACGAATTACATATTTTGACGAATGATCTTTATTAATGGGGTTATTTTATTTGTGTTTTAATATAAGCAGTAGCCACCGGTGCTGCCGCCCTGTTGACCTGACTCGATCACCGGACACATTGTACCAGTGTGAGTCTAAATAAATAACTCACAGTTAGCCCTTATTCTAAAACGCAATGATTAGAGTTAAATATATTATAACACTTTAACCCCGTTTTAACCGAGTTATTTGGCGCAAGTAAGCGTCATGTAGTTATATGTATAGCCTGTGGAAGACGGAAAATTTAAAAGTTAATCGATAATTATATGTTATTATATATAATATTTATATTATGTAAATTTATACTTTTTTTTTAAAGATAAATTTTCCATCTTTTTGGTAAAAGATGGCCCCATGCGAGTTTCTTACGCCGGTTCTTCTTGCTGGGCTAGTTCCCGGACCAGTGGTAGGTATCATATAGAAACGACATTCAGATTTTTTTTTTTTGTAATATTTAAGTACTCTGAATAAAAATATTTGATTTGATTTGATTAATGAGTTTGTATTATTACGCAAGGGTTGCATATAAATTGACTATAATAATATAATAGGTAGTATTATTTTACCCACAACTTTCTAAATATGTACAATGCAAAAAGAAATCCTGCGCGAACCTTATTATACATTTCGTTCTTACAAAAAGCGACCGGGGAAGGAATCCCCGTATTTTACTTAACAGCTACGCTAAATTTCATCAAAACCAGTCAAGTACTTTCAAATCATATTCAATTCAAACAAGCAAATATTTTCTCTTTATTATATTAGTGCGGAATGTAGATGTTGCTTGCCTTACTCTCCAAACTGATTCGATTTTGATTCCAAATAAATTGACGTATGTTTTTTTTTATTCTTAGTCGATTGATATGGTCGGCAGTACAAAAAGTTACGATCTAACGATTTTCTTTATCCTCATTAGTAATCCACCAAATAAAATACCAAAAGCCGTTGATATCTAACTGATACGATTCTCGATTGTGTCAGGAGTAACCCTACGTATTAAAACCTTGCCATCCGTGAATAAATGATTGATTGATATTAAGTACGTGGATAAGCGACATTTTTTTGGTAGTAAGAAACTAAATAACTTCCTTATTTCTTCAGAAATAATACAACTTTAAGATACATGTACAATTATGTTTAACTGCGTCTCTTCCAGTGTCTCTATTCCACTAATCTGTTGTCTAGTGAGTCGCGCCCGGGATGTGCGAATTATAAATAATATGGAGGGTGCTGTGGCGGATCACCGAGCCTAATAAAATACACTCCTTAACTAATATTAGCAGACTGAACCGCAAATTAGCTTCGCTACTGTAATAATTTATATTCTGTGAGCTGCGTAAGTAACTTACGGTGTTCAGTTTATACCTAATAAGTGTACAAGTCATTGACAAATGATCAGACGAAACAAGTTATGAATACTGAAATATTTTACATGTTCTTTACACAATAAATGAAAATAATGTTTTGAAATATTAATCAGGTATTTATTGTACGTCCAAGATAAATTTAACCCAAACGTAAACAAAGCCGTCTTTGACACAACCATAGGCTAGTCAGTGATGCCAATTGGCCAATATTACAATAATACAATGATTATATTTAACTATGAATCCATAGGCTTATATTCTACAATCGGCAGTGTCAAAATGGCGTATTTTTTGGTAAAGATTTTCATTTGTTAATTTAACATACTTATTAATTACTGTTTAATTGTTATAAAATGTATTGGATAATGAAGTGTAATCCTTTAACATTTCGGTGAGTGTTGATAATTAGTGTGCACAATAAGTAAAAATGTGAAAATTTCTGTGTTTTTGGTTTGTTTACATTTAGGTTAAATTTATCTCGGACGTACTATACGTTCATTCGATCACTAGAAAATTAGTAAAAGGAAGGAGCGATTAATAATATTATTATGTTCTATCATATTTTTCCTTCGTATTAATATAAAAGTAATTTAAATTAATATTATATTGATACTCTATATGAGTAAGTAAAAAGCAAAGTAATTTATATGAGGTGCCAAAAATGCTTTACGCGTCATTCTCTTCACACTTTATTTGACTTATTGTATTATGAACTATGAATCACCCTGTGTTAAATAAATATAATATTCCGTAACTGGTATATAACTGAGAATTACAGTTGCAATAATAATTGACATTGACGTAGGTAATGTAGGAAAATACGATAGAAACTTATAGTAAAATCCGTTTAGAGTATTTTTACCTTTAACAGAATATTTATGCCGACACCGTAAAACCCAATCTCAAAGAAACCTCGAGGATAAACAACGTTCGTCTACATATTTAAAGCCCTGATCTCAGACACGCTGCACTAATCCTATTGTCGTTTTGCACAACTTACACTTTAATTTTATTATTTTAATCCCCGCCTCACAGTGGAAACGTCTAAAGTTGCAGCAATTATAGACGAAACCGCCTAATGTTGCAGCAGCGCAATGTGCATTGTGCTCTTGCAGTTATTGCTGGACTTTTTATGCAGGGGCTTTAATATTCTAGCTCAACAAATTAATTGGTTTGACTTAAGTTAAATTATTTCTATAACATTGTATTACAACATAACATTATTATTCTGTAAATAACATTGTAATTATAATCACGAATATGATCCCTAATATAATAATCGTTAGTGTCCGTTTGTTTGTTACGCTTTCATGCGAAAAGTAACCGATTATCTTAGATGAAACAAAAGCCGATTATCATAAAACTTTGTACCTACATAAATTCTTGGAGGTATAAGATACATTTAATTATACGCAGGCGAGCCTGCTCAATCTAGTATATAATATAATTAATATTTCGCAAGTGTAGCCTCTATTTATAACAAAGCTTAAGGTTCACAATCTTATAATAAGTAAGATTCGTTGCTGCTTACATTACATATAATGATCAATAGAGACAACACAAGCGTTTATTATATTGCACATCTGGCACTAAGGGCCGATTTTTCAATCGTCAGATAACTTTTATCTGTTGAAGAAACATGTGACTTTGACATTTGTTCCATACAAAATCTGCCAAAGTCACATATATTTAGATAAAAGTTATCCGACGATGGAAAAATCGGCCCTTAGTATCATAAACTAAAACTATAAAAATTTAATAGCATAGAATAGAAATAGAAATTTATAAGCACAAAATATAATAATTACAGACATAGTTTACTACTACTATTTCATATAAGGTTTAATTGAAAGAAACAATATTATTTACATATTTTTATTTACTAGCAACATTTTTCTTTTTAATTAAACTAGTGGCATCATCATTTAGCTGTTGGAAGAATGCCTTTGATGTTTTCACCGATTTGTCAGTAGATTCTACACCTTTCTTTGTATTTCTGTGGTCTGTTACTTTCTGTACACCACCCTTAAGTTTCTGTAACTTCTTTTTCTTCCTTCTCTCCCTGTTTCTGTCAGTTCTTGTTCTTTCATCTTTGCTCATCATTTCTCCCTTCTGTTTCCTCTTGATTTCTTCTGGAGCCAGTAATGTGGCATCACTTGTGGCCACAGGTGCCACCTCTTCCATGGAAATTGCTGGTGTGTTGCTGACTATCTTCACCTCTGCTGTCGGAGCCTTGGGTGTGTAGTGGTAGTGTGATAGAGCATCTAACTTAGCGAACAACTTGTTCATTGCCTCTCTTATCTCTTTATGGCTTTCAGGTTCCTCTTCATCAACCTCTCCAGACTGAACTTGCTTTTGTTTCAAATATTCCGCTTCATATACTTGTGCCAAACTCATTTTGCTCTTTGATTGGTCTAGCACTGCAGTCTTTTTGAAGTTAAGTTGATCATCAACTGGCTTCTCTTTCCTCACAACATCATCCCAAGCTTTGTCCTTAACTCTCTGTTTTATAAGCCCTTCCAATGTGACGGTTGTTTGTTCCGTTATAATTGGAGGAGGTCTGGTTGTAAGGTCAAAGTCTAATACTTCTTGTAGTAAGGAATTTTCAGGACGCTTTTTAGCATCAACTTCACCCTTTAATTGCCATGGAGCATCTTTTAAAGTTTTCTCTTCTAATCTTGTGATTGTCTGTTGAAGCCTCTGTTGTCGAAGTTCAAATTCAGATTTTTTTTCATCACTTGAACTATTTCCATTTAATTTTGGTTCCTCCTTTTGATTATCATTACTTGCATCAGATTCACTTCCTGAATCAGGTTCTAGAAACCGAACAGTTTTCTTTGATGATTTCTTTTGTAAATTATCATCAGCTTCATCGCTCTGCACATCATCATTTTCCTCATCATCGTCATAATCAACTTCATTATGTCCACCCTGGTCACCTTCATCATTGAAAAAGTCATAGTACTTCATGTCTTTGCCCTCCTCCTCTGAGTCTTCATCATCAACATCTTCAAATAGATCAATAGAATCTTCATCCTCATCATCGTCAGTTTTCTTACTTTTACCCTTTTCCTCAATTTTTTCTTCATTCAGTAAGAACTTTTCCATATCATTTAATTTAAAGAATTTATCATCAACTATGGACGGCTTGAAATTTTTAGATACAGTCTTATTCGACTTTTTCGGAGATTTGGGCTGATCATCAACATCCATTTCGGGATCAGACATTTCGGAATCATTATCATCATTATTTTCTGACATTTTGCCATCGCTATCTTCCTCATCATCAGAATGTATTTCTGGCAATTTGATAGGGAAAGACATGTCATTTTTATCTGATATACAGTTAGCTACATCCCAAGTAATTTGGTCCCAACACTCTGAGTTTTGTAACTCGATTTGCTGCCATATTTGTTCCTCGTCGAACTCCTCGACGATGATTTCAGATAAGGCTTGATTCTTCTTCGATTTACTGCTCTTTTCTTCTGATTTTGTGAAATCGTAAAGTGATTTAACCAACTTCTTAAAATCATCTTCCAAGTCCTTTTGTACTGTCAGAAATTTTACTGGTTTTTCACACAAAACATTAAACTGGTTAATGATTTTATCTATTTGGATATTAGCCATTGCATTTAACTATTTCGTTATGTAATTAATCAACAATAAAATAAGTTTTTTCATTTATTTTAAAAATATTAAACACGTGCGATATAACTTGACATGTTATGGACAAGTGACAAGTGTCAAAAGTCAAAACAAGTCATTTTGACAAATAGATTTTTTAAAATCACACATTGCACCGCATCAGATAAAAGCTGCTCGTGCTTTAAATAATAATAAAAATTCCTTTCTTATATTAAATATTTCAATAAGGTTCATTTTTTTACTGATCATTTAAAATGTAAGGTTTTTACGCATAAAAAATTAATGTAAAGTGGACTACGCCTTGTATAATATGACAGGGTCATTAACATCAATTGAAAAAAAAATGTCTGTGATAGTCATCGTAGTAACTAATTCTTAATCTGTGATCCTATAATTCCTATAATAAAATAATTACTCTAATCTATGATCTGTGATAGTCATGGTGTTTTTGTGAGTGACACGGATTACTGTTTTTATTTTACGTTTTATTTATTATTTCGGGCTTATTACTTTCTAAAGTATTCCATAGTACTATTCCAAACTGTTTACTATCATGTTTATGGTAATTTGTGTTAGAATTTAACTATATAACTTTACAAAGCGATCCCTCATCATTCTAAGGTAAGCTAACTGTACTCTAGGTAATCTCATTATACTGAGCTTCTTTGTATGAGTTCCTCCAAATTTTTACTAAAATAAGCCAGAAATAAGTAATTATAAGACTTAGTTTTAGAGTTTTGGTTATATATCACAAAACTTGGTTCAGAGTGAAAGGGGAGCATTCCATGGTAAGTACTAAGACGCGTATTCTTGACATTTATATAAGTATGTAGGCAAACTGGAATTATTTATGGGGTTACTCTTACTAAACACTTTAAATTGCTCTGTACAAAAGTAGTACTTTGTATTTGCATTGTATTATAATTTTATTTAATTTCAATAGTTAATTAAATGCATAGCATTGTAAAGGTCATAATGTAATTCAGCTGTTTTCCTTATTTTAAATTAAGGTTATTGTCTTCTTTGAAGGTTTACCTGCAGATAGCCAAATGTCGATGAAGTACGGAAATGAAATAGGGGGCCTAGAATTCTGCATTGTGTGCGGAGACAGAGCATCGGGCCGGCACTATGGGGCCATCAGTTGTGAAGGTAAATGTGAATTCTAAAGCTGCTGATTTTTACATGAGACCTGTTATAGTATGTCCAAGATAAATTTAACCCAAAAGTAAACAAACCCTTCTATGACAACCATTGACTAGTCAGTGATGCCAATTAATGCAATGATTATTGTTTGCTATGAATCCATAGGCTATAGGCCTATATTCTACCATCTGCAGTGTCAAAATGGCATATTTTTTCTGTGAAAGATTTTCATTTCATATTTAAACATATTTATTTGTTTAATTGTTATAAAATGTATTGAATAATGAAGTGTAATCCTTTAACATTCCAGTGAAAGTGTTGATAAGTGTGCACAATAAATGAATATGTGAAAATTGGGGTTTTTTTGGTTTGTTTACATTTAGGTTAAATTTATCTCGGACATAATATACAGAGTATATTTTTGTCTTTATAGATGAGATTCTGGCTGACTACAATAATACTTATATAATGTTTACTTATTATATTATGTACCTGCTAGTTTGCCATGGGCAAAACCTATATTAACCATTATTAACCAATATTATAACATTTTGTTACTTATTAAAAAATTACAATGTTTTAACTTGTAGTAACAATTATGCATTTCAGGATGCAAAGGGTTCTTCAAACGTTCTATACGAAAAAAGCTGGGGTACCAGTGCCGTGGCAGTATGAACTGTGAGGTTACAAAGAACCACAGAAATCGGTGCCAGTACTGTCGCCTGCAGAAGTGCCTTGCCAGTGGCATGAGGAGTGATTGTGAGTGTTCTAATATATTAGAGATATTTTGGCAATGAATTGCAACTAATATGCTGTGTATGTAGTTGTAACCTTTTTATTTTGAATATTATTTTAGTGATAGCTTTTTGGCCATCTAACTATTTTGTCAAAGAGACATCATCTCAATTTCTGAAAGCATTTTACAATTTAATATACAAAATAGTTTATAGTAACATAGATTTTACAAAATATGGTCTTTATATTTAATATGACACAATTAATAATGTATCAGTTTTCTATTTATAAAAGAAATCATCATCAAAATATGTTCAGTACATACAGAGATGATCCCCACAACCTCACAGATTTTAACTTTTTATAATACATATTGAGTATAGTTTAATTGTTGTACTCAAATAGTCAGTCCCTGAAAAAATGGCATGTCCCCATCAACCATCATGTAAAAGGCGACAGATGGATTATCCCACATGTCCCATGGTTCATATACCAAGCTGATTATAATGTGAAGAGAATGACAAGTAGCATTTTTGTTTTGGCACCTCATTAATTAATTACAATAACGCGACAAATCGCGATTAAAAATCTCCATAACAGTCTATGCTCACAACTCCATGGGGGGCGGCCATGGAATACTTTGGGAGATCCTTATGTCTAGTAGTGGATGATAGCTGAAATAATAATGATGATATCTCAAATAGTTGATAAATATAAATGGTGTAGATATAATAAATTTACTTTTAGACATTTTAAACAGAGTTGATTGGCAATGTTTTGATTATGAAAAATAGATGAGCGGTAATTCTTGTTGTATGCCGACAGCGGTTCAACACGAGAGGAAGCCGATATTGGACAAGAAGAATGACGCGAGAGGAGCTCAAGACCGGATGAGGAGAGAGGACACTGTGTACTCTAAACTGTTGGAGCATGTAGGTTAACTAATTATAATGTTTTTTAAAACTCAGATTTCCATTAAAAAAATCATAGGATAATCATAATACTGTGGGTTTATAGTATGTCCGAGATATATTTAACTCAAACGTAAACAAAGCTGTCTATGACACAACTATAGATTAGTTAGTGATGCAAATTGGCCAATATTATGTCCGAATTTAGCTTAATCACTGTGCTTAAAAAATATGCTTGTCTTTATTGTAATGTGAATATTAGTACTTAATTCAGCATATTTATTATTTACATATTTTTATAATTTACAAACGTTAATAGAAGTGACATCTATTGCATTTTTTTTGTATTAAATATAGATGGTAGGCCCATAGTATTGTAAA
This sequence comes from Celastrina argiolus, assembly GCA_905187575.2. Lineage (NCBI taxonomy): Eukaryota > Metazoa > Arthropoda > Insecta > Lepidoptera > Lycaenidae > Celastrina > Celastrina argiolus. The sequence continues at coordinate 15,008,573 of LR994597.1, forward strand.
TATGTAATTTGTACAATATTTTGTTACAGATGAATCCAGCGGACGAGTCATCAGATGGATTTGGCACTGTGTCTCCAACGCCTGCCTTCAACATAGCCCTAGCTGCTGTGCTGAATAAAAATAATCCAGGTAACTATAGTCCTAGATAAATTTAACCTAAACGTAAACAAACCAAGAACACCGAAATTTTCACTTATTCACTTATTGTGCACACTCATCAACACATTCATCGGAATTTTAAAGGATTACACTTTACTATCCCATACATTTTATAACAATTAAACAATAATAAATATGTTTAAACATCAAATGTAAATGTTTCACAAAAATATACGCCATTTTGACACTGCCGATTGTAGAATATAAGCCTATTATAGTCTATGGTTGTGTCATAGAAAGGTTTATTTACATTTGGCTTAAATTTATCTCGGACGTAACCACAAAATATCTCACATTAAGATGATGGACTTTTAAAAAAGCAATTCAAAAATGACCTTAATGTACTAAACAAGATAGATGTTTAACTGCAAAAGTTTGACTTCGAAATGCTCTGTGGTGCCGTCATAAAACGTGTATTTTTTATGTTGTAAATAAAGTTCAATTTTTAATAACTTTTCCAAAAATTCAGCGTCTTGTCGCGTTTGATGTGGGGCTCACCTTTATTTAGCTGTTGCCTTACTATACATTGTTTTTTTTCATTTTCATAAATATATGAGAGTATACAATAGTTAATGAGTATAAATAAAAAAAAATCCCGACAGCGCGTAACATTCCTATCACACCTAAGAAACTACCTGATGATCTTGAAGACCTCAACCAATTTCTACCAAACATAGCTAAGAACACTCTCGACAGAGATACCTTTCAAACAAAAAACTGCATTAAATTCGGATCATCCGGAGCTACGTTTCCACAGATAGACACATACACATTTACACAGACACGTAATAACACTTCGTCGTTTTTGCGTGGGGGGTTAAAAACACTGTTATCTGTGAAAGTGATTTCTTTGAATCGTAAAGGTTAACATTTTTAATTATCACTACATAGTATAAAACAAAGTCGCCTTTTCTGTCCCTATATCCCTATGTGCGCTTAAATCTTTAAAACTACTCAACGGATTTTGATGCGGTTTTTTCCAAAAGATAGAGTGATTCAAGAGGAAGGTTTATATGTATAATACATGCATAATATACTAAGGCAACATTGCTAATTTTAGAGGTTTCTAACGTTAACTAACCTATTTTAGCAAAAAGCCTAAACCCCACAACATAGTTTTTCTGTAGTGTATTTAATTTAGTATCAGCATTGCACCCGTGCGAAGCCGGGGCGGGTCGCTAGTACATAATATGTTAGATTTTTATTGAAACTCCTTATTGACCATGTCACCACCACCAATTCCACTTTCCTGTGAGGATACCAGTTCCTCTAACCTAACTCTGTAGTATGTGTTGTGGTCACTTTAATTAAACTAAGACTGAACAACCCATTCTGTCAACAGTGGCACCATACTTGGCAGCGGGCAGCCAGGTGGACGAAGGTCGCAGGCAGCTGATGCTGCAGACACACCTCGCCCTCTTCCCCAACATGGGACAGTTCGGTAAGTAATAAATAATAACGCCTCCCACACCGTTTTCGGTGACAGTGGTCGGATTCATTGAAACCAAGACATCTACGCAGGAGTTATTTTATATTAGCCCAGTGTGTGCGCAATACACAGAAGCGCTCTCTCTTCCTTCACTCTGGTAGCCCAATGGGACGGATAACCGACACGACTGGCGGGAGATCAGGCGCAGGATTGATTTTTTACGTGCCCATTCGACGCATGGATCATTTTTCTTGTCAGACAATAAGGTGATCAACCTACATTGTCGTAACCAAATTTGAAAACAACATTTTTAGTGGTTGCAACGCGGTAATCGAACCCACGACCTCCGAGTCGATAGCTAGGTTCTAAACCACTAGACCACTGAGGCGTTAAATAAAAATACGTTTGGTAAAGTAATACATAAACATTACAATACAGTAGTAGTAGCTAGTTGTGTCCAGCTCGCCCGCGCATTTATTTATACGCGTGTAAGCGAGATAGACTAACAATCGAACCGCCCAGAACAGATGACTGTATATTCTTCTTTGAAATAAACAATGTATTTATTTGTATGCAGGTCAAATCAACAAGTTCCTGCAGACCGCGTATGGTGCGACGCCCGCCGAAGCCTCCCCCATGCCCACTCTTCACCCCTCCGATGCTCAGCCCTCCGAAGGTAATGATGAATTGAAATGGAATATTAATTTAATTTAAAAATAAAAGGTAATTAATTGTTAATCCACCAGACTTGTTCGGTAATATATTTTATTTGGCTCTACGTTTATTTCCCTCTTATTGCAAAAAAAAAATAAGTATCCAACATAAAAAAAGTTGTTCACTTTTTAAAGTGAAGCGAAACATTGTATTATCTGTCAAATAGGTTCTCAAGTAGAGGTTGCAAACGCAACTCTTGAGACCGAGTTTGAGATTGTTTTATTAATACGACTTTAACAACATCATCTGTCTGAACCGGTAGTAACTGATAATTGTAATTTTTTATCAAAATTGGTACCTTAAAAAACCAGCTCTATGTTTTAAATAAAAACTTTTTATTTTATTTATTTTGTATGTGTCTCCGCAGGCGAGGAGGCCGGCATCCTCAGCTCGGCGGAGGCGCTGCAGCTGCCGCTGGCGCTGCCGGCGGGCGCGGGCGGGCCGCTGCGGCTGCACGCGGCGTGCGAGGCGGCCGCGCGGCTGCTCGGCGCCTCCGCGCGGTGGATGCTCGCCGTGCCCGCCGCGGCCGCGCTGCCGTTAGTATATATATTTTTTCAAGGAAAACTTATAGCTAAAATACATATAGAGCTAAACAGTAGTTAAAGAAGGCCAATTAAAAGTTTTCACAGATAGTATACAACTTGTTAGCACGTCATATGATAGAAGTAGTAGTAGGTTCTTTTAGACGGGTCAGGGTTGAACCGGTGGTAGCTTTTTGTCTTGGCATCCCCAGAATAACTTGTTAAGTTTTATTTGGATTTTTTTTTTATTATCAGTTGCTAAAACTTACATAATAGATTTCTAGAAGTAGTAATATATTTATTAGCTTAAGTAAAGACTGCGAAACATTGTGCCATTTCGTTTTTTTTTTTTTGTTTTTTTTTTACACATGTCACAGCGACCTCTTTTATACCTTTATTCAAATCAAAAAATTATATTCAGAATATTTTTTTTCAAAATGTTTTCTGAACGCCGTGTCTATTGATGCCTACCACCGGTTCGGGAACTAGCACATTGAATATTGTTTTGAGTATATACTCATACTCGCTCACTCCCAGGTTCGAGGTGCAGTCGGCGCTGCTGCGCAAGTGCTGGCCGGAGCTGGTGGTGCTGGGGCTGGCGCGGTGGAGCGCGGCGCTGGCGCTGCCGCCGCTGCTGGCGCACATGGCGCACGCGCTGCACCGCGAGCTGCGGGAGCGCGCCGCGCCGCACCGCGTGCGCGCCGAGCCCGACGACACGCACGGAGAGGTAGGCGATATATTGTCTCTTTCTATCTGTACGGGTTGTTGCTAATAATAATAATAATTCTGTATTTCAGACAACTTTGGCCCAGATGTTAGTTACAGTAATCTAAATAAACTATTGGTAGTAATACATTATTTTACATTTACAAAACACATGAAATATAATATACCGTGCGACACGTAGCAGCTGTTCACATATGGACAGTCCAGTCTATTAACTAACCTACACTGCACATGGAAATAATCTTGGCACAGTAAGCATTTTCTGTACAATATGAGGGCCGAGGTATAAAACCAAAATCCGCTATAATGCTTCTGAACCAAATTTGAGTTAGTGGAAACCTCGTAAAAATTGCTTTAAAATGCTTGGCAAGTTTCGTTACCAAAAAACATGTACAGAAATGTGCCCACCAAAAGTAGATTCAAAATCAAAAGCCCAATTAGTGCATACCAGTATCAAAATCCTGTGATATTTTTGAAAAGTTCGTTTTAGTGGGTATTGATACTATACCCCTCACATGTCGCCGTGTGTTATACGCGCGTGTAAATTGTAACATAATTTTCATTTAAAAAAGTAGTTATCATTCAGCATTCAACCGGGACGGTTTTATTTATCATCCCCGATCGTTCTGACTTATGACCTGAGCTGGACCTTAGAACTGGTGTAAAAGGTACCAACACCATCTTCGGATACTTAGTTTGATGCGTCCACAGATATTAATATATGATGTATCGCGCAGATGATCAGCGTGGCGGACTACAGCGACGCGCGCGTGGCGGAGGTGCTGGCGGGGCTGACGCGCCTGCAGCAGTTCGTGGCGGCGGCGGACGCGGCGCGGCTCACCGACCGCGACCACGCGCACCTGCGCGCGCTGTGCCTGTTCTCGCCAGGTACCACTTGTTACTGGCTCAGGACAAATCCACGCGGCGCATTGCGTCACCGTTTTGTCGACGTAGCGCTGTCGCTATGGCTCAGCGCAGACACGTTCTGTCTTCGCAGCGCAGCGGAGAGCATTTTATAACCGCACTGGAAGATAAACTTTAAAATTGTTACAATAAAGTGCATAAATACTTGAACCTGACAAAAAATGCTCGAAGATACGCCCGAAAACTCAAAAGATAAAAGAAAATGCCCGAGACCGCGCGAGTATTATTCATGTTCAAGTATCAATGTTATTTTTAGTTAAAGAATAATATAATTATTGAGCTTTTTTTTAGAAAAAAATTGCAGAACACAAAAAAGTATCACATTTAATTTACTGTTCCTTCCAGACGGTGCGCCGGACTTCATAACACCAAAGCTGCAAGAGTACCAGAACAAGGTGCTCCGGTCTCTCCGCATCACGTGCCAGTCTAACGACGAGAGAGTGGACACCCTGCTGCTGCAGCTGCCCGTGCTGAGGACCTTCACCGGATCCTTCATAGAGGATGTGTTCTTTGTGGGCTTCGTTGGAGACGTCAATGTGGATGAGGTGGTGCCTTATTTACTGAAAACTGAACGCTAGAATACAGCCAAGATGCTTTATATGTTAAAACTTTTTGTCTAAAAAATCTTAGAATGGTTAACGGTCATCAATAAAGAGTTTGTTTCTTCAGGAATCTCAGGAAGTACTGATCAGATTTGAAAAATTATTTCAGTGTTGGACTTATAGCCCGTTCATAAACGTAGGCTATATTATAGTATTGTAGGCTGTACTATATTGTCACGCTAAGACCAAGGAACAAAACACCAATGTAGGTCCAATGTATTTCAGAATCTGAGGTTTTATTTCACACGGACGAAGTCGCGGGCACAGCTTGTTATTTATATCACTTTATTTATAAAAATCTAAAATGGTAAAATTTTAATGACCTTTTTATTTTTGGTTATGACCACTAGGCCAATTTTTATAAACTAAAATCCCGGCCTAGCTTTACTACTTTGATATTGTTACAAAAGTGTTGACAAATAATAACTGATAAGAATATTAATTTTTTCAATTACATACATTGTGAGCAATAAGTTATTTAGCGAGTTGTTCTTGCAATTTTTTTGTATTTATAAGAGGCATTAAAATATTACATAAATCTTGTAATAGCTGACTTCTAAAAACGAGTTTGCCTACACAAGTGTTATATGATGTTTTGAGATAAGTCATAAGTTATTGCTCATTATTAATAACAACAAAAAGCGCAAATTTATTTTTATTATAATATGTAATATTTTATTATTGTTTTGCACAAAAACATTATGGATTGCAGTAGGTAGTGCTGACATACCGGCTGTATAACTTGCACAGACTATTTTGAGGTCTAGGTGAACTACAAAACAAGGTTTTGTTTACAAAATATAGATCAATAGGTAAGTGATATGTATAAGGAAAATTTTATATTGAGGATAAGCGAAGCAGTTTATTACTGTCGAATGCTATACATGTTGTAGGTGTAAGAAAATTTGTGAAAATAGTATTAATATTAATTGTTACGATATACTGTGGTGCATTGGCATCGTGCTTCCTATTTTCCGTCCATTATAAATGCAGGAAAAATAAAAAGTATGCTAAAATGTTAGATTTTTATATTAAATATACAGGGTGTGTTGGGGATAAGTGTAGGCATTTTGCAGATGGATAGGGTCGGTCTATGCGATCATTTTCTAGTATGGAACTATAGTCCGATTTTTTTTTTAAATACACATTGAAATGTATGAAAGTCACTAAGATTTGTTTTTGATTTTTTTTCTTTTCACTACAATTTGATTGTTTTTGCTATCGGAATAGTTGTAAGAATTTTAATTCATCGTGTGTTATGTGTTTAAATCGACAAATAATAGGTGTTTATTTTTTAGCTTGATAACTCAAAAAGTAGAGTATTTAAATTTTTTGCTCTTAACTTAAAAACTAAAGGATATCGGACTATAGTTCCCATACTAGAAAATGATCGCATAGACCGACCCTTTCCATCTGCAAAATGCCTACACTCATCCCCAAAACACCCTGTATAATAAAAGAGTTAGCTGAACACTTGCCTATTGGTGACGGTGAATTTGATATTCATATTATACAAATATTATAAAAATTCCTATAAAAAATCTTTCATAATTATTATCCTATTAAGAAAAAGTGTCTTTGGAAAAATGCAGTCTGCAAAAAAAATTAAGACAATTTTGTATGCAATTAAGAGCTCTGATTTATATTAACTAGGTTCGTAAGTATACAAAGTTTATGATTTAGAAAATTTCAAAACCTGTGTTCGCCCAGTGGAACTATGTTTAAAAGTAAAATAAGAATGTTATTGTTCAAATAACTATGATAATGTAAGTGCCTTAGCAATAAAGTATATCATGTAGATGTATGTTTTTCTTTTATTTTATTATTTCTGTAATTTTTATGTATTAACCAAAACTGTATTTAATGTAATTATTGCTATTGACAAATTAAATTTTATGCATTCAAATGTGACTCAGTTTAGGGCATTATCCTTAGATCACTCGTTTGAATCCCGTTGAGGAACACCGAACAGTAAATTATACTTACTTATGAACAGTAAGTTTTCATTCATCTCAACCAATTTTTTATTACTGTTACTTAATAGTCCATTTCACAGTTCACAGGCTGGATGGTAAGGACGGCCCTTTATGTTTTATATGGTGACTATAAATTATTCAAAGCCAATTTACTCGAAACTTATTGTGTTGAGTTCGATAAATGTTTATAAATCGTTCATAGCTCATATTGATTTTCTATAATGCACCTTTATGTGATTGAGCGCGAAGTGACTGCCCAAGTTGGAGCTCGCAGGTTCAAATCTCGCCATACGATTTTTTTTTTGTACTCTTGGCTTTTAATATTTGTTAACTATTATAATGCAGGATTGACGTGGTGTGCAAGTTAGTTAAGCATTATTTGTTAAATTATCTCTATACTGATGTCATAATCGATTGACCATGGAGGTGTGCTAACAGTCAAAGCTACTAGGTATATAAAAAAAAGTATTAATGTTGCCGTTAGATGAATACCGTGTTCCAGACGCAGCTGTCAGCTGTCAAAAACTGTTCAAAACGCTCAGAATGATCACGTCATTTTGCTTATTTTTACCTCTGAATAAGGAATCTAATGGAACTGCCATACCTACAGAAAAAACGTGTATACCTACGCGGCTAAACATGGCGTTTTAGTGTTGTGTTATCAATAAAGTTATCGATGATTCATTATTTATTAAACACTTGACCGTTAGTTAAAGTTTACAACCTTGAGAGTGGCAACACCTAGTTTCCATCAAATCTTTTGTCCTTTTCTTTCCTTTTTAACCTTTAACTCTATCTATCTCGCTCGCACATTCCCCACCAGTGTCGAGCTGAAAATTAAGCTCTGACACCTGCCTCATTGGCGTTAAATTTTCCATCAACAGCGGTTTACTTTCGATAATAGAGTCATTATCGAAGTGCTGCCGCAGGATACCCGGTGAGTTCTTATAATTATAACTTTATTGAACCTCTGAAACTCATGGAAAGATTCTAAGCTCTAACGGTTTTTACCGTTTGCATACTATTCATAGAATTTTATATTCTTAAATATCCAAGAAATAAGGAATCTTTCTTTGTTTTAGAGAATGTTATACTTATTTTAAGTTGTGTCCTTTGTAGTGTAAGGAGTTCACTTATTGCAAAGTGAATTAATATATTTCTGTGGATAATTTGGTACTTTTGTCGGTATTATGTGGGTACCTACACAATATTTTGTGTCGTAAGAAAACGTGCTAACGTTTGTAATAGATTTGGTAAAGATAAAAATAACTTTTGCGTTGCAAATTTACAATCGTAGTACCCACATTTTATTGATAATTCTTTAAATAAAATTTAAATGCTCACTTTGTCGCACACTATTTCTCCTTCCTTTTAGTTATAATGGATAATAAAAATGCAAAAACGTCCATATCACGTTGAACACACCGGTTCTCGTCCGATCACCGAAGTTAAGCAACGTCGGGCGCGGTTAGTACTTGGATGGGTGACCGCCTGGGAATACCGCGTGATGTTGGCTTTTTGTTGGTTGCCAATCTACGACAGGGCCCTCTGGTTTGCAAATCGATCGTTCGCATCGTACTTCCCTAAAAAGGGGGGGTGGGGCAAACATAATCGCAAATATGACCTGTTATAGAAATTATCGAACGAAGTAACCGAACTTCGCAGACATATTTATGAAGGCGAACCTTCTTGTATAAATCATCAAGGATCTCAGGATTTTTCTACCATTCCTAATGATTTAACTTTTTAAAAATGAGGGTTATGATCAAATTTCTTTATTAAATATTAATGATTATGAGGTTCTAAATACTTGTGAATACTTGTGATCTATCTGACAATAATACTAATAATGAGATTAGTACGAATTTTAATTTTGAATTACAAGTTAAATTAAAGGAACCAACGACACCTAAGGGCCCAGAAAATTATTATTTTGAAATGCTTAAAAAAAAAAACAACATTTCAATAAGAATGAGTAGTTTGATGTCAGTTATGCTGACTTTCAAAATCTTTATAATAATTATTCCCCGGGTTTTACCCAGTTGAAAATTAATGACGAAGTTATGGCTTATGATGGTCAGCGTCGCTTTGCTTACAGTGACAAATGTTTTGGTGCTCTTTCCTTCTGTATTTTAAAACAAAAAGAACTGTTGCAAGATAGCATATATAAACTTATATCCTGGGCGCGAGATAGTTGTAATACTGTAAACGCTAACGAGTTACATAAAAAAGTTGTTGAGCTATTTAAACAACTGACATTAGTCTTAGAGAAAACAGATGGTGTAAGAAAATTTTATACCACTTATTTGCCTCGCAGGCATTAAACAAAAATAATTATCACCCCTCGCAGGGGTTTGATAATAATCATAGAACACACTCTCAAAGTACGTTCCAAAGACAGCCCCCGCAGGGCTCGTCGTATACCCAACCCACGCAGGGTTACTTTTATACCAGACTCACGCAGGGTACATTTGGCACCAATAGGCCTGAAAATAATAGAACACGAGGGTCCTTTCGACCCCGTGAAGTTTCACAAAACAGATACGAGCCTGGTACAGGAATTAGGAGACGTGGTCCCCAGGATTCACAATCGGGGAATAGACGACGCCGATTCTGACCACTTCGAGGCGGGCCAATTAAATTTTTTTGCAAACCGGTTGAGATATCTAGTTGCACCTCGCACACTTTTAAAAGATATCCGAGGGTACCGCATACCCTTTCAAGCGAGACTCCCTCTCTTATTTCTCAAAAATCAAGGACGTTTGACGACTCTAAAGTCAGAACCCATGTCCGACAGTATATCACAAATGATTCGGAAAAGGAGTTCTGGAGGAGGCTCCTCTTTTTTGGAGCTTTATCTCGACTATGTTTTTAGTCTCTAAAGGAGACGGCACAAACCGATCCAGTTTTCAACCTGAAAAATCTAAACTGGTATGTCGAAACTCAGCTATTCAAACTAGTTAATGTTTCGGGTGCCAGGGTTTCTCCAATGAAACGACTGGTTGTGATAAAAATAATTATAATAATAATATATTGTATAACGGAGCCTCTGCGTGTGGCTTCGGCCCCACGCATGCCATCCAAAGGTCCGGGATTTAATTGCCCGTGAGCAAGGAAGCTATAGCTATAGCTTTTTTAATTATTATTATTATTATTATATCTGTATACAAAGACATAATAATTATCACCCTTCGCAGGGGTTTGATAATAATCATAAAATGCACCCCCTTGAGACAAGCTCAAGAACGCTCGTTCCCAACGGCACTGAAGGCACGAGCAGTATAGCACCACCCTTCATAGTCAAGGATCTCTATCACTGTTGATATTTTGCAGATTTACATATTGTAGAGGGACTGGCTTATAACACGATTAATCTTCGTAAGTCCGTGGTAGCCACTTTAACTAACCCTGATAATGCCAGTTATTTGAGTTCAGACGTGTAAGTATGTCATGTCTTAAAAGCTATAGCTTTACAAAACCTGTAAGGAAAAGTATTTGGGATCTTGATATTTTAATTACATACTTGCGCATTATAACTGTGAACGAGGCTAGTATATTTGTTTCTTCTCGACATACAGCAACTCCTATAATACTTTGCTCTGCCCGCAGGGTCCATGAACTTTATTAGCCACAGATACAAAACATTATGTTGAATAAGCCAATTCTTTGGTTTTATGGCCTGTTTTTGTACCTAAAACCGACACTGCCACGTACAGGCAGTCTGGATGGGGTTTTATTGCAATAATGAGAATAAAAAACCTTGATCCAGTATTTTGGGTAAAGCTGGAGCACGCCAAAGGCGGCCTCTCCATACTCTTATCAGTCCACTACTGTCTAAACTAACTGTCCACTAGACTGCATCCTGTCGGGGGGAAACTTGAGGTCAAAAACGACATTTACACGTTTTTACCGTATATCTGATGTTAATAATAGCGGTTTTATACGCTTGTTTAACCCTGCTTAATTATACTGTTATAAAGTTTCAATTTCACAATGACCTTTGCATTAGGTTAGCCATAATTAAGCTACATACCTATTGCCTTCAACTTATGAACTAGGTATATTGAATTACTTTAAAAATTGTAAAAATTGTCTAATCATAAATCTGTATTTTAAAACAAAAAGAACTGTTGCAAGATAGCATATATAAACTTATATCCTGGGCGCGAGATAGTTGTAATACTGTAAACGCTAACGAGTTACATAAAAAAGTTGTTGAGCTATTTAAACAACTGACATTAGTCTTAGAGAAAACAGATGGTGTAAGAAAATTTTATACCACTTATTTGCCTCGCAGGCATTAAACAAAAATAATTATCACCCCTCGCAGGGGTTTGATAATAATCATAGAACACACTCTCAAAGTACGTTCCAAAGACAGCCCCCACAGGGCTCGTCGTATACCCAACCCACGCAGGGTTACTTTTATACCAGACTCACGCAGGGTACATTTGGCACCAATAGGCCTGAAAATAATAGAACACGAGGGTCCTTTCGACCCCGTGAAGTTTCACAAAACAGACACGAGCCTGGTACAGGAATTAGGAGACGTGGTCCCCAGGATTCACAATCGGGGAATAGACGACGCCGATTCTGACCACTTCGAGGCGGGCCAATTAAATTTTTTTGCAAACCGGTTGAGATATCTAGTTGCACCTCGCACACTTTTAAAAGATATCCGAGGGTACCGCATACCCTTTCAAGCGAGACTCCCTCTCTTATTTCTCAAAAATCAAGGACGTTTGACGACTAGAGTCAGAACCCATGTCCGACAGTATATCACAAATGATTCGGAAAAGGAGTTCTGGAGGAGGCTCCTCTTTTTTGGAGCTTTATCTCGACTATGTTTTTAGTCTCTAAAGGAGACGGCACAAACCGATCCAGTTTTCAACCTGAAAAATCTAAACTGGTATGTCGAAACTCAGCTATTCAAACTAGTTAATGTTTCGGGTGCCAGGGTTTCTCCAATGAAACGACTGGTTGTGATAAAAATAATTATAATAATAATATATTGTATAACGGAGCCTCTGCGTGTGGCTTCGGCCCCACGCATGCCATCCAAAGGTCCGGGATTTAATTGCCCGTGAGCAAGGAAGCTATAGCTATAGCTTTTTTAATTATTATTATTATTATTATATCTGTATACAAAGACATAATAATAATAATTATCACCCTTCGCAGGGGTTTGATAATAATCATAAAATGCACTCTTAGAGTACGTTCCCCGTAGAGTACCTACGTTAAAGACAGCCCCCGCAGGGCTCGTCGTATACTCAACCCACGCAGGGTTACTTTTATACCAGACCCACGTAGGGTACCTACATTTGGCACCAATAGCTTGGAAACAATAGCACACAAGGGTCCTTTCGACGCCGTGGACCAATGGACCAATTTTCAACCTGCAAAGTCTTAACTGGTATGTCGCAACTCAGCCATTCAAACTAGTTATTATTTTTTTTTAATGGAAAAAGGGGGCAAACGAGCAGGCAGTTCACCTGATGTTAAGTGAATCCTGACGCCCATAAACATCCGCAACTCCAGAGGAACTACAGGTGCGTTGCCGGCCTTAAAATATTAATGTTTTTAAATTAAAAAGTTAATGTTTCGGGTGCCAGGGTTGAAATATTTATTTGCATATTGACATTTGACAAAATACAAAGTCTACCCTTACGGGTGTACATACAGTGCGTTTAAAACTAAATATAGTATAAAGTTTCTCCAACAAAACGACTGGTTCTGCAAAGTAGACCTTTCGCAAGCACACTTCAATGTGCCCATCTGACACAGTCACAGACGTTTTCTTCGGCTAATGTACAAAGGGAAATTACTGCAAATGGCTTGTCTGCCGTTCGGCCTCAGTACAACTCCGAATATCTTCGCAACACTTTCGAATTGAGTGGCCCAAACTTTAACGGACGAAGGCATCAGAGTCCTAGTATAATTTGGACGATTTTTAGTAGTACACCAAGAGTATTTTATCCTATGTATTTACTCCTTTTGTAGACTCTTTATGTTCATTTGTAGCTTTAAATCGCTTTAATTTTACGTTTTAATTTTTTAAATCGTGTTTTAAAAAGATGTAACGTCACAATGGCAGTTGATCTCGAGAGACGGGAAAGCGACCGGAGTTACGTAATCAGGGGGCTTACCCAACATGCTTTTACGTTTGTCGTTATCGAAGTACGCTATTTAAAAATGTATGGAATTGACTTTTGCGTACGACTAATGACGTCCTTAGTCGTAATCGATATTTGTAGTGCTACCCAACCTGTACATTTTTGTCGGAGACGATAACAGTAAACTTTTACGCTTTCCAATTGACGATAATGTTATATGAAATGGCTACCCAACTTACACATTTTGACATTTTGTCGAACGCTATCTTATACGTTATTGTTTTCAAGATAACGAAGTCTAAAGAGGTGCTTTTAACTCCGATATCGAACAATATGGCGGATATTTATTAATCAGCTGATATTCTTGTTTAGAGTACAATAGAGTTTAGGTGCTTTGCGATTATTGTTGGCCGCACAACACGAATAAACCTAGGAGAGGCGTATATATACAGTAATTGAAGGCAATAGAAGACATTCCCGACATTATTTGTTATCTCCCGATATAAAACATTGATTACTGATTCATATCCTGTTACTGGCTTTGATCCTATCTATACTGTATTGTTAATGTATTACTAATAAGCTGTTGGTTACCCAAACAAAATAATGCCAAAACAATGCCAAAAACTTAGCAGTATTTGGCATAATTAGTGAATTACTTACAAGCAAGTGATCTGTAGGTAGTGCAAACTGCTGTTGAAGACAAGATAATATGAGATTTTGGCAAAATTACTAAGCTTTGGTTGGTAGGTAGGTACTCGGATTTGCAAACATAAAAACCAATGCTAAAGACTGCTAAGTGAAAGAGATGATAATGAAAAAGAAATGCTTACTGTATTAAAAATATTTTAGAACTAGAATTAGGTAAATAGAATAATTCATCAGGAATAAGAAAGCATTCATGAACAAAATGTGGCCAAATGGAACTGTAAAAACAAATCTTAGTATACTAAACTATTTCTCATTATACCTACTGACTAATTAAGTGTAAATAAATACAACAATAATAATTGTTAATAAAACATTTTTTTCCAGTATTTGTAATTCATTTAATTCCTTTAAAGTTAAGTAACTTTACTTGTTAATATCTTAACATATAAAACATTGAAAACTGATTCATAAGCTTCAAATTACTTGTAAAACATTAGAAACTAAATAAGTATTAATATGTTTAATTGTTGTAAATCTTAGCAGTTTTTGGCATAATTAGTTTCAAAGTGAATTACTTATATTAAGCAACATCAAAAGCAAGTGAAAATCTGTAGGTACTGCAAACTGGTAGGTGAAGACAAGATAATATGAGATAAAACGTGGCCAAATGGAACTGTAAAAATTAACAAATCTAAGTATATTAAACTATTTCTCATAATAAATACAACAATAATAATTGTTAATAAAACATTTTTTTCCAGTATTTGTAATTTATTTAATCCCTTTAAAGTTAAATAAATTTACTTGTTAATAACTTAACAACTCACATGATGGTTCCAATCCTACCTAGGATTAGAACCTAGCCTACATGTTCCATAACAAGGTAGGAATTAAAAACCCACCGTATGACGGTGAGTAATAATTATGAAAATGGGATAAAAACACACCAGGCAGTATAAGTAAATATTTATTAATATGAAATGTCAATATTGAAAATTTGAGTGTCCCACGTCATTCTTTGTTTATTTTTCTTTTCAATGCCTTATCGCTGCAGGTCAGCAGGCACTAGATGGTGCAGGTGATGTGTCCTATTAAGGCTGCTGCAGCCGTTGTCTGAAAAAATATATATTATTAGCTTTATCAGGACTTAATATAGATATAGACTTATGTGCTTTCATTCACACAAATATATTAATTATAATTAAACATATCCATTTTGTGATTTCTGAAAACCACTTGTTATTTTATTGTTACCTAGACAGGTGATGATAATATGTTTATATATGGATCAAGTTATATAAATACAAATAAGTTTTATAAATAATGATTAATTAAACAATGACTTTATACAGTAGTTACTTCAATTATACCCAATATTATTATGCCAATCCCTACATAATATTATGCCAATCAATTTCCCATAAGGGTAGGCCGGCACATAATATCTAAATGTAATAAGATCCTAACATCATACTTCATTCACTAACTCACATGGTTATGTTACGGGTGACGATTTTATTGATCAAGGTACACAGTATGAATGGCTACTTTAGCCATTTGATATTCGTGACTGCGTAGTATATACAAAGTCTCCCATTACTCCCATACGAAGTAGATAATATTATACTTATTAATATCGAATATGATGTTATGATAAATGACTGGCTGCCAGGTAGGTACGGAAAGCCTTAAATTGTATACCTACTAAGCACCACTTTTTTGTTCTACCATAATTATTGTTGCCGTTTGCATAAACATTCCATTTAAACACGTTACATAAAAGTTTTATTTACTTACCTGTGTTGTTGTTAACCTCTATTAATGTATGAATTTCTCCGTGATTGTATTACTGATCTATGGCATCGTGCTTTTTTGCACTCTTCATAGTTTGATTACACATCTTCTTCACTAATTACTAATAGCTTCAATACAAGTTCATTGTTAAAAACATATATGTAGCAACTCGTCGGCCATTCGGCAGTGTTACCAACTCTCATAAATATTTATGTCCAAACTTACAACAAAAGTCCCAAAATGGTAACAACTACTTAAAAAAAATCCCTAAATTTTCTTATGGCACTGAAAACTATAAATATAATAAAAATAAATTAATACTGATAAAAATGTGATTATGTCCATTATACGTTAAGATACACTACCAACATTATTTTTTATACAGATTGACTTTTAAAATTTTGGTCGTTATAGGTAAGTAAAAAAATAGAGACCCCAAATATAAACCTAAACAATTTTACACCTAAAAACTGCTTGTAGAAATTTTTTGCCACCGAATTTAGGGGAAAAACTTCTAGGTTGGCAACACTGGCACATGGTAGTTTGTTGTCTTGTAACATGATAGTCTAGTGACGGATTTGACAGTTGACACAGTTGACACTTGACAGCGAAAATTACGTTTTAGGGCGCCGGAACCAGAGACAAAACGTTTTAAAAATGACGCCAAGACGAAGCGCAATCTTAGTGCATGTTGGCTACGAAATCAATGTCGCTATCTCAAAACAGATAACGTATCTACAGAACTTTACGTAACTAAGCGATGGCATCTTGGGTAACTTGGGTAACTTGGGTACTGTATAAAGTCATTGTTTAATTAATCATTATTTATAAAACTTATTTGTATTTATATAACTTGATCCATATATAAACATATTATCATCACCTGTCTAGGTAACAATAAAATAACAAGTGGTTTTCACAAATCACAAAATGGATATGTTTAATTATAATTAATATATTTGTGTGAATGAAAGCACATAAGTCTATATCTATATTAAGTCCTGATAAAGCTAATAATATATATTTTTTCAGACAACGGCTGCAGCAGCCTTAATAGGACACATCACCTGCACCATCTAGTGCCTGCTGACCTGCAGCGATAAGGCATTGAAAAGAAAAATAAACAAAGAATCACGTGGGACACTCAAATTTTCAATATTGACATTTCATATTAATAAATATTTACATATACTGCCTGGTGTGTTTTTATCCCATTTTCATAATTATTACTCACCGTCAGACGGTGGGTGTTTAATTCCTACCTTGTTATGGAACATGTAGGCTAGGTTCTAATCCTAGGTAGGATTGGAACCGTCATGTGAGTCGTTAAGTTATTAACAAGTAAATTTATTTAACTTTAAAGGGATTAAATTAATTACAAATACTGGAAAAAAATGTTTTATTAACAATTATTATTGTTGTATTTATTTTACTCTTAATTAATCAGTATAATGAGAAATAGTTTAGTATACTTAGATTTGTTAATTTTTACAGTTCCATTTGGCCACGTTTTATCTCATATTATCTTGTCTTCACCTACCAGTTTGCAGTACCTACAGATTTTCACTTGCTTTTGATGTTGCTTAATATAAGTAATTCACTTTGAAACTAATTATGCCAAAAACTGCTAAGATTTACAACAATTAAACATATTAATACTTATTTAGTTTCTAATGTTTTACAAGTAATTTGAAGCTTATGAATCAGTTTTCAATGTTTTATATGTTAAGATATTAACAAGTAAAGTTACTTAACTTTAAAGGAATTAAATGAATTACAAATAAGTACTGGAAAAAATGTTTTATTAACAATTATTATTGTTGTATTTATTTACACTTAATTAGTCAGTAGGTATAATGAGAAATAGTTTAGTATACTAAGATTTGTTTTTACAGTTCCATTTGGCCACATTTTGTTCATGAATGCTTTCTTATTCCTGATGAATTATTCTATTTACCTAATTCTAGTTCTAAAATATTTTTAATACAGTAAGCATTTCTTTTTCATTATCATCTCTTTCACTTAGCAGTCTTTAGCATTGGTTTTTATGTTTGCAAATCCGAGTACCTACCTACCAACCAAAGCTTAGTAATTTTGCCAAAATCTCATATTATCTTGTCTTCAACAGCAGTTTGCACTACCTACAGATCACTTGCTTGTAAGTAATTCACTAATTATGCCAAACACTGCTAAGTTTTTGGCATTGTTTTGGCATTATTTTGTTTGGGTAACCAACAGCTTATTAGTAATACATTAACAATACAGTATAGATAGGATCAAAGCCAGTAACAGGATATAAATCAGTTATCAATGTTTTATATCGGGAGACAACAAATAATGTCGGGAATGTCTTCTATTGCCTTCAATTACTGTATATATACGCCTCTCCTAGGTATATTCGTGTTGTGCGGCCAACAATAATCGCAAAGCACCTAAACTCTATTGTACTCTAAACAAGAATATCAGCTGATTAATAAATATCCGCCATATTGTTCGATATCGGAGTTAAAAGCACCTCTTTAGACTTCGTTATCTTGAAAACAATAACGTATAAGATAGCGTTCGACAAAATGTCAAAATGTGTAAGTTGGGTAGCCATTTCATATAACATTATCGTCAATTGGAAAGCGTAAAAGTTTACTGTTATCGTCTACGACAAAAATGTAAAGGTTGGGTAGCACTACAAATATCGATTACGACTAAGGACGTCATTAGTCGTACGCAAAAGTCAATTCCATACATTTTTAAATAGCGTACTTCGATAACGACAAACGTAAAAGCATGTTGGGTAAGCCCCCTGGGCCCTGATTAGGTACGCAACTCCGTGGGCATCAATTCTCCGTGGATATCTACTTCTTCTTCTTCTTACGTTGCCGGCTGTCACAAAACCGGACAAGTGAACTGAAATATGAACTATTGTTGTAGTCACAGATTAGAATAGTACTAATGTGGTTGTAGTTCAATATGCGTCTCGTAATGGTAACTTAATTCTATGCTATTAACCAATTACGATACATAATAAGTACATATTAACAGCATTTTAGCACTATATACTATGTACTTTTAAATACAGATACCAGAATATAAATAGCTATTTACAATAAATAATATACAATAAATAAGTTGTAAAGGACATATGAGATTCCATGATTGGAAATTTTTACAATAATTTACAAACAATAGGTATTTATCATTATTAACTTACTGTTTTGTGTAGTTTCCCTAAAAAGTGTGAGTAAATTGTAACTTATAAATGATTGCCAGTAATTGCCAGTAAATAAGAACCCATAACTCGCAATGCGGAACTTTCAAAGCGGAACCCGAAATGCGGACACTGCAAACGCGAAAATCTTCTCATATTAATCTTCGTCTTCTTAAAACACGATTTAAAAAGTTAAAATATCAAAAAAACCGGACACTTATGTCTAAAAATTGATGTCCGTTTTACCACTCAAAGAAGGAACGAAATGCTTGTAAACAGCATTATTAATCTGAGGTAAACAGTGCATTTTGACATATGAACACAGCTTTGAACTGTCAAATGAAAGCGGCAGATAACGAGCTGCCGGCATAGCCTGTGCATCATGAAGACCTTTTAAAAAAATTTGGATAATTAATAATTATCTAGGAATTTAATAGTTTAAACTACTAAAACTATTTGGATTTACAAAAATATTAATCCAAATAGTTTAAGCTGATTATAATACAGTATTTATAGCATTTCATAATTTTTATTTTTTATTTGTAAACAATATTGTTACCATGACAACTATTAGACGATATAGATGTTAAAGACTGGCCAAGATCGAGCCGAGGCGTTCCAAATCGATAAAAAAATTAAAAAAAAAACGGTATACAGCCAAATGTGATTTGATTTGAAATCCAGAAAAGCCAACAACACGTATAAGAAAACTTACAAAAACTTCGACAGTTACAACAAAAGTAGGAATACGTGTATTACGTATTCCTACTTTTGTTGTAACTGTCAACAAAACAAACATGAACCTTTGAATTATACTCTCCGCCATGGTAATGTTATCGAATGTGAATGAAATAAGCGCTATTACGCTTTTCATGTAATGAGCGGTTTTTATTTTGACAGTTCTACTAGTTTAAGAAAAATGCTGATAGATGGCATTAAACCTAAGTAATATGTCAAATCCTGTGTAAAATGTCAATTTCCGCTTTGTTTTTTGTTTGTTTATCTTACAACTTTCTTTCTTTCACTTGCAATAGTTTATTATTAATTGTGCCCTGAGAACTAAACTAAACATGGCTAGTCCATGCGTAGTACAATTTTGTAAAAATATAGGTAACCACCGCTTTCCCCAAGATGAAACTCGGAGATCAAGATGGATTAAGATTACGCCAGCCTGCAGATTTCATCTCTCCGTCATCACATTTGGCAAGAGGCCCAAGATGGAAAATACATATTTATCTTAGCTTGCAATAAGAAATAATAATAAAGTTTATTGACATTAGACTTAAATTAGTAACATTTTTTTAATTTCTTAACCTAAATATATGTACATATCTTTATGTTTGTTACCTATCTTGGGTATCATAACTTAATGGAAACATAATACAGTAGGTACCTATCTTAGGAGTTTATACCTAAAAACCAAACTTTTGTTTGCAGCTCATCGCCTAAAAATACTTAAAAGAAAAGCTGTTCCTTCTATATTCCCATGGAATGAAGCTTGTCAGCAAGCTAACCAGCTCCAGCAGCAGTCAGAGCCATAGATGAAGAATACATAGATTTGCTACAATACGTCAATATAGTGTGTGAACGAGATCACAACATACAAAAACTTTAAGGAAGGAAAAGGAAGGCGACAATATTGCCTGTCTTTGTCAGAGTTCTTGTTTTTGTTTGCCGCACAACTGATATATATGTGCCCAACAAATCAGTTGACAGTTCGGTCACAGCTCGTATCTTCCAGGATTTTTAGTGAATAATAGTGATCTGAGTGGTGAAAATAAAAAGAGTCTTAAGTGATACATAATACTAACCCTGCTTTACATGGATATATGTTAAATAATCGGCTGTAAAAGCCGTACTGAGCAAAAAACACGAAATATTTCCTATCATGCGTAAGTACCATTTTTAGTAACAAATACCCCTTGCTTTGATAAAATATTGACAGGTTGTGTTCCGTAGCACACTAATAAGCAATTAATACGTTATTGTGAATAGAAATAATGAATTAAAATGTTATTTAAAATTACAATAATAAATGTATTATCCAACCAATGTATGTGACAAGGTTAAATTGTCATCCTCGAAACAAATGTCAGGCAGTCCGCCATTTTAAACTACTTTTTGACTTAGTAATGTTAAAGATTTAATGGGGATACCAGCTAAGGTACTCATAATTTACCCTAAAAGTGGGGTCTTTTTTAACCGATTTTCAAAAAAAGAGGAGGTTTCTCAATTCGACCGTATATATATTTTATTTTTAATTTTATTATTCAATCTTAAGCTGTGCAATAGTGAAACTGTTCACTGTTACAGATTTCCAAAGGACTCTTCAACCCGCCAATTATGGATTCGTGCCACAGGCCGACAAAACTAGCAACCAACCAAATATACTCGAGTATGCTCTAGACAATTTGAACAAAGTTGTTTTAGAAAAACAGCAAATATGACAAAGTTAAACCCGTTATCTATTCCTACGCGTCATGTCATTGAGCAGGTTAGTTACTATTATGGTATTTATTTACGTACTCTAAAAGTGATTATTATAATGTTATAAACATAATATTATATTCAGAGTCTTGTGTAGAGCCTACTGAAATTTACCTACATAAGTTCACTAAAAGTACTATTTTTTTACTGTAAAATAACGATGGAAATGGAAATCTTGTCTACATTTAACGAACGCCTCTACTACTCCTATTTTATATATTATTGCTTTGTTTTAGGAAAGCCGAAGAAATATTTATTGGAAGACGTATAGTGAATATAAGTCGTAAAAGTCACTCCAAAAATTTCCATTCATGAACTCTTGAACTGCGGTGAATAGTCGAATGAGATTATATCTATAAATTGTAGTTGGTATAAGAAATAAATTAATAATATGAATGGCCCCGGAAATGCTGGTAAGGGATCCACACTATAGGAGGCATGAAAAGGAAAATACCACATGCTTAAACGAGGAGGAAGAAATTCGTGCATCTACTTCCAATAGCAAACGGTATAAATACAGTTACGGAAATAATCATTTTGAATAACGACCCATATATGTTGTAATATAGGTACCAATAATTATAAAAAAATGCAAATATTATAATAAAATCATTTAAATAATGACTATATGCACAGATTACCTTTAAACGCCTTATTTTTTTATATACTTTTTTACGTATATACCTACTTTATTAGTTTACATTAATTTAAATATTTTAATAATTTGTTAAAATACACGACCGGTTTCGACGAAGTCATCGTCGGTGTAGGTAGGTATATAATATATATTATAATAAAGTGAAAAAAGTGCAAGTACATAGTTTGTGTTTTATTACTACATAAAAAGAATGTCCGCCAAGAAATTATAGTACATTCGATAACATAAATAGAGTACCGAAATACATAAATTATTATTACGTCCGCGTCTGTGATGAAAATAATTATGATGTAAAGATGTTTTTTTAAAACCTTGGGTTTTGTTGTATGATATGTTTTGGGCATATAAAGTAGCAGCCAATGCTACTTTTTATGCGCAAATGGGAACCGTTGGTACATTTACACGTCATAAACGTAACATATTATTTCCTGCTTTATCCGTTCCAAATTTCATAATTTAATGGAAACAAATATATAGATGAACAAACTTTCTCTCTTTAATAAATTTGTATTTTACTGTTCTGTACTAATCTTTGTTAGTCCCGAGTAGTAAGATTCCTGAATAAATTGGGTATTTTTAAATGGGGTTGGCAACACAGATATTACAGACAGTATATTACATACAGACAGACAGAAAAGTATATACTACTTTTCGTTTGTCCCTGTCGGCTGTGGCAATGTGTCAAATCTATAGGATTCTTTATCTAAGTTAATAATTATTATTTAGGAATTTAATTGTTTAAACTATTAAAACTATTTGGATTTAAAAAAATATTAATCCAAATAGTTTAAGCTGATTTAAAAACAGTATTTATAGCATTTCATAAAATTTATTTTTTATTTGTAAACAATGTTGTTACCATGACAACCATTAGACGTTAAAGACGTTAAAGACTGGCCAAGATCGAGCCGAAGCGTTCCAAATTGATAAAAAAAATTAAAAAAAAACGGAATACAGCCAAATGTGATTAGATTTTGATTTAATTTGAAATCCAGAAAAGCCATCAACGCCTATAAGAAAACTTACAAAAACTTCGACAGTTACAACAAAATTAGGAATACGTAATACTACAGGTCAAACATGAACCTTTGAATTATACTCTCCGCCATGGTAACGTTATCGAATGTGAATGAAATAAGCTTTTCATGTAATTGTTATTATCATTCGTCGACATCCTTTTACGTTACTTTACCTTGCTGTCAAATGTTCCCGGTTGGCCTACATTAAGAGGAATAACTGTAGTAGGTACTCTAGATGCGAGTTCCGCATAACGGTTTTCGCGTTGCGGGTTCCACGTTTAAAGTTCTACATTGTAGGCTTCACGTTGCGGGTTCGGGTTTTTGTTTTTCTTTAAACTGAATTTCATCACAAACTGTTGTATGCTCAACGAAGTGGGCACATGTCAGCTAGTCTAACGTTTTCGTAAAATGCTATGAAGCAATTCAATCACGAAATATAAAAGATCCAAACAACGAAAAGGATCAATTACCTACATATAGTTGTAAGGGTGTGCCCTATTTGTGGTCGTTAAATAAAAGTTACACTTCGGACTTCATAATATATTATCACGTATACATATTATCTACATAGGTACACATAGGTATTGGTACATAGGTGCCGACAGGGCAACATACCCTTACGGATACTAAATTATAACTGAACAATAAAATTAGTCTTAAAGACTAAGCGGGGCACCTCATTACAGGCTACATCACACATGCATACAAATGCGTATGTGCATATCTGCATACGCTGCACGTTACATAGTCAATACTTACTTATTTTCTGAGTAATCAAAATAGGTCTTGGACTTTCCATAGGTCCATTTTTTGCAAGGAAATAACATGAAATAACAATAATATGCCAAATTAATGTCAATTATGCATTTCGTTCGTTCTTTGAGTGGCAAAGTTTGAATAAATTTTTTGACATAGCTGTCCGGTTTTTTTAATGATTATATGATATTAAAACGTATTTTAAAAAGATTTAGCGTCACAATGACGGTTGATATCCACGGCCGTGAAAGCCACGCAAGTTGCGTAATAAGGCCCAAGGCCCCTGATTACGCAACTCCGTGGGCATCAATTCTACGTGGACATCAACTTTGATTGACACGTTGCCGGCTGTCACAAAACCGAACAAGTGAACTGCCCCCTGGGGCCTTATTACGCAACTTCTGTGGCTTTCACGACCGTGGACATCAACTGACATTGTGACGTTAAACCTTTTTAAAACACTTTTAATTTGATAAAATCATTGAAAAAATCATATTATATCGTGTTTTAAAAATATTTAACGTCACAATGACAGTTGAAGCCCACGGTCGTGAAAGCCACGCAAGTTGCGTAATCAGCCCCCTGGCCGCAGATCAACAAAATATTTCAAAACAATACAATGTCATTTTGCAGATGACATTGATATGACATTGTCAATTTGTCAACTGTCACCACTCAACGGCAACCATAGATGAAGAATACCACAAAGAATACTCACGAAAATCAAAACAAGATTCTGAATCGAGAGGGTCGTGGGTTGATCGAGTGCGTGATACAAGCTTCTGAGGTTTTCCTTAATTTTTCCTTTCCTTTCTTGTTTCTTTCCCTTATTAGTTATCCTGTACCTTTATTATGATTTTAATTTTGAGTAATATTTAGTGATATTAGAGTATATACTGTTTTAACAAATAATGGTTATTCAGCAACAATTCCAGCTTACAATATTTTTCGTATGGGCGTAATTCGGGAAGTTCCAGTCGAATGGTCCATGGAGGAACTAGTAGAAAATGTGAGAGTGCCGGATGGTTTCGGGAAAGTTGTTAGGGCACGTAGACTGAGCCGAAAATCAGTCATTGATAATACTCCGTCTTGGATTCCGTCACAGTCAGTTGTATTAACCTTTTCTGGTCAAAAACTACCATCCCGTGTTTTTTGCTTTTATAATTCCCTACGAGTCGAAATTTATAGTCTACCATCAATACAGTGCAATAAGTGCTTTAGATTCGGTCACGTAAAGAGTATATGTCGGTCACAGCCGAGGTGTTTTAAGTGCTCGGGATCTCACGAGGGTGAGACTTGTACTATGCAGTTTCCTTCTTGCTTGTTTTGCTCTGGTCAACATCAGGCCAACTCCAAGGCTTGCCCTGAGCACTCCAGACAAAAATCTATTAAATTGTTGATGTCTGAGGAAAGTATTTCTTATATTGAAGCTTCTGCAAGATTCCCCCAAGTGAGGCGCTCATTCGCCGACGCTTCCAGAACTCATCAATCTTCTCCTGCTTATCTGGCCTCTACTCATACTCCTTCTAACTCCCCACTGGTACAGCGTTCTTATAAAAAAAAACCGTAATTTCTCCTCGTCGGACTCCTCCTCCAATTATCCCTGACTATGACCGTCATGGTCATGACAAAATTATTGAAAATCCCAGTTTGTATTCTCCTAATGGGGACGCATATCCCCTAGAGCCTACTCAATCGAATTCTAATGACAATATGATTGAATTTCTGTTCTGTTTTATTATTAATTTTATCTCCCGTTTCGATAACGGATTACCGAACAATATCGTCAACCACTTGACTAAGCTCTCATCTTTTATCCCTCATAATGGCGCACAAGATAATACAATGGAATTGTCGTAGTGTTAATAACAAAATTCAGGAAATACGATTTTTAATCAGAAAATTCGATCCTCTTGTTCTGGCCATCCAGGAAACATGGTTGAAGCCTGGCTCTCGTTTCAGGATTCCTGGTTTCTCATATTTTAGAGATGACCGGAATGATGGGAAAGCTGGTTCGGCCATTTTAATATGAAATTGTAGTAACTTTGCGTTTATTCCTTCCCCCTCTCATAGCGAAGGTATAAACATTGTCTGTGCCCGCGTATTAAATATTTCATTCCTTTCAGTATACATTACAGTATAAAACTAATCAGCTGTTTACCTTGAAAACCGGGATAAAAAAAGTTTATAATTAAATTAAAAGGTAATTAAGGCCGAACAGATGTTTTTTTTGAACGAACACATGAGATAGTTTCAAAATTTCAATTTTTGAAAATTAAAAAAAAAAAAAATGGGAACAAAAAAAATTTTTGATCAAACATTCAAGAACAGTTAAAGAACAATTGAAATAGCCAAAAAAATTAATAAAAAGAAAAAAAGTTTATAGTTAAATTAAAAGGTAATTAAGGCCGAACAGATGTTTTTTTTGAACGAACACATGAGATAGTTTCAAAGTATTAAAAAAAAAATTGAAAAAATCTATAGTTGGCGCTAACTTGAGATTCAATTTTTGAAAATAAAAAAAAAAAATGCGAACAAAAAAAATTTTTGAACAATTGAAATAGCCAAAAAAATTAATAAAAAGAAAAAAAAATATAATTAAATTAAAAGGTAATTAAGGCCGAACAGATGTTTTTTTTGAACGAACACATAAGTGATAGTTTTAAAGTATTAAAAAAAAAAATTGAAAAAATCTATAGTTGGCGCTAACTTGAGATTAAATTTTTGAAAATTAAAAAAAAAAAAAAATGGGAACAAAAAAAATTTTTGATCAAACATTCAAGAACAGTTAAAGAACAATTGAAATAGCCAAAAAAATTAATAAAAAGAAAAAAAGTTTATAGTTAAATTAAAAGGTAATTAAGGCCGAACAGATGTTTTTTTTGAACGAACACAAGAGATAGTTTCAAAGTATTAAAAAAAAAAATTGAAAAAATCTATAGTTGGCGCTAACTTGAGATTCAATTTTTGAAAATTAAAAAAAAAAAAATGCGAACAAAAAAAATTTTTGATCAAACATTGAAGAACAGTTAAAGAACATTTGAAATAGCCAAAAAAATTAATAAAAAATCAATTTCCCCCCGCCAACTTAAGAGAGCCACGAGTAAGAACAGTTCAAAACGATCATAGACCCCGTGTTCCAGATGCAGCTGTCAGCTGTCAAAAACTGTTCAAAACGCACAGAATGATCACGCCTATTTGCATATTTTTACCCATCTTGTTTTTGACGTTTACTTAGATTTCAGAGATTTCACTGATATCGATGTTATTTTTAAATATGGATCGAGCAAATTTATTCTAGATTCTTTTTTAATGTAGTTATTATTGTTAATTTAAAATATAAATAGAATTTATGGGTTAAAAAGGAAATGTTAAATTTGGACATCTGTCAGTCGTTCCACTAGCATTATGAATGATCTGAGCGTTCAGAGTAAAAAGAGCGCCTAAAGCACAGATTACTAAATAGTCCTAAAGGAACACGCCCAATGATTCTATAGAGTGCTAAAGAAACGCGAATCTGAACGAAAAAAACGTTATTTTCGTTTACTATCAGCTCCTGGAACACAGGGCTAATAATAATCTTTGTACCTGACAAGTGACATTGAAGCGATAACAATAATCTTTATTCTATAAATTTCACAATAACACATATTTAATCTTAGTTCTATCTTCAAAGTCGAACATACATCAAGTTAAAATGAGTACAAAAGTAGCAGTAGTAACAGGAGCGAATAAGGGCATCGGCTTTGCGATTGTTCGCGGTTTATGCAAGCGATTCGCCGGCGTCGTGTATTTAACATCCCGCGACGAAAGCCGCGGAAAACATGCCGTAGAACTACTGGAAAAGGAAGGGCTTAAGCCCAACTTCCACCAACTGGACATCACGGATCCGAAGAGTGTAGAAGTTTTCCGCGATTACTTGCAGCAGAAGTACGGCGGTCTGGATTTATTAGTTAATAACGCAGCTATTGCGTTCAAAGGCAACGCACCCGATCCCGTGTCTGTGCAGGCAGAGCAGACTTTGTTCGTCAATTACTTCTCCCTTCTCTCAACATGTAACATATTGTTTCCAATTCTACGCAACGGGGCCAGAGTTGTAAATATTTCTAGTTCCTGTGGGCATCTAAGTAATATTCCTAGCGAGAATCTGCGTCAGCGCTTCCTAAACCCGGCTTTAACAATAGAGGAACTCTCTACAATGATGAAACAATATGTAGACGCTGCTAAAAATGGAACTCATGCTGTGGAATGGGGCAACTCCTCATATAATGTATCTAAAGTGGGTGTCACAGCTTTGTCTAATATACAGCAGAGGTTGCTTGCTGATAAAGGTAATTCTGCAGTTAGTCTATTCTATATATATTTTATTTATTTATAGTTTTTTTTTGCATGCAGCCAAATAAATTGAGGTAAAAATTATGAATGTTTAATTTCAGATATAAAAGTTAATTCTGTCCATCCTGGGTTTGTGGACACAGACATGACATCTCACAAAGGTCATCTTAGTATAGATGATGGAGCTGCAGCCCCGCTGTTCCTGGCCCTCGATGCACCAGACTCAGTGAAGGGACAATATGTGTGGTACAACAAGGATATTGTCAGCTGGGACGGGGACTATCCATCCATTTAAATATTTATCATATTCATAATAAAGTGTAAGTGATAAATTATTTTAAATTTTTTCACAGTTTCTAATTTTTTATAAATTAAAAAATCTTAAGCACAATAATGGTTAACAACATATTTCTTGTTAGTTTTGTATGTAAATAAAAAATATGTAACATTTATTTTGATTTTTTCGACTTCAGATTTTATTTCTCTAAGTAATTTCTCTAAGTAATTTTTTTTTGTTACTTTTCAAGAAACATTTAACATTAGTCTAAACATTTCCATCATCATAATATAATATTATTGTGTAAGACAAATTGTTACCTCAACTTGAATATTTTTTTTAATAAAAAGTAAGAACATTCATATTTTGAATATTTATTTTTGCCCTTATTCTCACAATAATTTTGTAGAACCATATTCTATATTCTGTGATAGAATTGAAAAATTATTGTACAATATCCTCAAGAGCATAATTATTAGCATGTATAAAAATTGTTACTTTTTAATTCTCATGGCATAGAATCCCAGGGAACAGCCCATTTGGAAACCAATGTGGAGATCGAAAATGGTAAACACTACAAAATGTCATAATAATATGTAAAACCTTGCCACAAAATCTGCCGAAATAAAAAAAGACGATCTCCACTTCATATGTAGGGGGAACTGCAGTGACCCCAAAAAGTTATCAAAGAAGGGCAGACAAAGCGAAACTATAAATTGTGTAGTAGCATGATAATCAATAATTAGGTTCTACTTAGGTACTGACACTGTTTATCATTGTATGATTGTACACATTTTTAAGTAGGCAGAGTACCTACCTACTTCTTTTTTTTTCATGTCGTAAGGGAAATGCCCCCCAGAGGTATGTGGGACTCCTCGCTACGGCCGGTATGCCCACTAAAACCACTTGCGAATTGCCATCAGTTATGTTGGATGGAGTGCCCTGGATCTGTCAAAACACAGGCCACTCCTCCCTCGACCGGCCGGTTCAACTCTATTATAGGGACCGGACTTCCATCAAATTGAGAGAGCGCTCCGGCAAACTGAAGTGCCGAGACTGACAAAGCCGGGGAGGTTACTTATCCCTCTACCCGGAGACCCGTATTAGACGTGAGATGAGAGGGCCGTTATGCGATGACTCCGCGCCCCCATCTTACGCAACGAAATGGATCCATCTCTCTGTCCCGCTCCAAGGCCTCCTTCTGCGAAATGACGTATTTCGCAGAAGGAGGCCTGCCAGGCCTACCAAACCACACTCGCGAGCGAGAGGTCCCGCAGAGTACCTACCTACTACCTAGTCTATGATAGAATAGAAATAGAATAGAAATCATTTATTTGCTTAAATAAGGTAAAATATGGTGTTACAGGTTTGGTAATCGCTTTCTTATTTTGCCTTTGAGTGGCGTGCAAATTTTTATTAAAATACAATTTATTAAAATTTCGGTCATGCATTAGGTGTTATTTTTTGTGAATTGTGTTTTGTTTTTTGTTGGGTTAATGTGTGATATCACACTAATATTATAAAGGCGTAAGTTTGTGATTGAGTGTGTACTGTGTATGTTTGTGTCTTCTTCACGCAAAAACTGCTGAACCGATTTAGAATTAGGTATGGTAGTAGTTTACACGCTGGATTAACACGTAGACTATTTTACCACAGCAAAATGCACGGTGTCGCGAGACTCCATATTACGCGTACGAAGTAACCGCTAAGTGTGATAATTTTTAAAAGTGTTTACTTTATAGGCGATAAATGCAAATATATTTTGTCAAAGTTTAAAGAAGTATTGTGTAATATTAAGAAATAAATATTGTGTACCTAATATTGTACAATGCCATACTGGAGCTCGTTACTTGTAGAATCAATTCACGACTCCGTAGATTATGTAGCCTGTGTTTCGGGGCTGTTATTACGAATCTATTAACACCTCTCATTAAAATTGGATCAGTAGTTTAGGCTTACCGGTAGACCAAACATATACCGCTAAAATCACCCTTTCATTTAGCTTCGCCACCCTTTATTTATAGGTAAAGGTATCTCTGAAGGTAAAGTAAAACAAAATATATTACGTTAACAATTTATTATGGGTAACGATTAATTTGTTTACAAGCCAACATGGCAGTGATGTTTGTGATTTCGAACTCTATTCTCTATGGATGCGTTTAGTTGACGGCGGCCAAGAATTTGTCAAAGTATTTGTCTTCGGGGTCCATATACTTCCTGACCTGGCGGTAGACTTCCGGCAGCTCGTTGGACAGCCGGGTGAAGTAGACCTTGGTGATGGCTTTCTGGGGCTTATTGCAGCGGCTGCAGGCGTCGACCACCACTCCTGGATAGTGTTCTGAAAAAGACAACATAATTATTGTAAAACTGATGTGACTTGATGTTCAGCGTCACTATGTACGTATCCCCCGGGAACCGTACATTTTGCTGCCGTTAAAAGTAGCCTATGTGTAAATCCAGAACGTAAACGACTACTATATAAAATTTCCTCAAAATCCGTTCAGTGGTTGTTGCATAAAAGAGTAACAAAAATACAAACCACATACAAACTTTCGCAATGATAATATTATAGTTGTATGCAAAAAGCAAACCGTGTTATTAGTATTATTATCATCAATCATAGTTCAAAATTAAAAACCACTATTGGGATTGTATATTTCAACAGCAGACGAATCTTATTATTTTAAATTTATATTTTTTCTACCATATTTTTGTGTGAAGTCTAGGTTTGCTAAGTTGGTACGACCACGGCTGTACCTTGACCATTTTTGTACCTATGCATATCTGGATTTCAAATAGAATTATTTTCTTGTTTCAGCCTTTTTAGACCCATTTTTTATAAAGTCGGGTTACAGTTTTTAACTTTTTTATATTTCATATTTTTCTGTTTTCTCATCAAATATATTTTCATTAAACTAACCGTTACATAGTAAGTAACTAAACAACTCCTAATTTTAAACGTTTATTTTGAATTTAACAATAAAATGTAATAATTAATAAAATATTTAAATACATATTTGTGATGTGCTTGCCAATACCTATCTTTTGATACCAAACACGATACAATTATCTTAATTTTTTTTGAGATAGTTTTTGGGGTATAAATTTCATAATCCTAAATTTTTCAAAAAATTATACAGCCTATGTTACTCACGGGACCACTGCAAAGTGCAAATCGATTGACACCTTATTTATTAAAATCGGTCCAGTAGTTTAATCGCTACGAGGGAACATACATACATACATACATACAAACATACATACATACAAACATACATACATACATACATAGATTGCCCTTACTTTTGGCTTCGCCGAAGTCGGGTAATAAACGCATTCATGATTCGTCAAAATTCTACACTCGAGGTGATGACTTTCCATAAAATATGAGTACCTAACTTTAATCAGTACGAGGTATCACCATATACTGATAGTAAAAGATAATAAATATCACCCGTCACCTAGCGGCTAGCCACCAGTAGGCCGTGACTTGCCCATTACTACGTAAGTACTTAAGTAAACAAACACATTGAATTGAACTAACAATAATGATGTAAGCTTAGATTAAAGTACCTAGGTAACAAGTATTACTTATATTTCTTTAGACACCAGGTGATGACGACATTATTCGTATGTCATGTCACTACACAATCTCCCGATTTTGTTATCATTAACTTAACGTCCCTATTACTTAAAGCAAAATTAATAATTATTTTAATCTTTGTGATGGCTTTAATAAAAAAAGAAACAAAATCAAAAACTAACTACGTATTCACGTCAAAATATACGCAAACTTAAGACAAATATCCACTTACTCCTGTAGCTCAGCATCAGGTCATTACAAGGTCCTTGGTACATGAAGCACTTGGCGACCTCGGTCAGCTGCGCGTGGTTTAGCTTGGTGAAGTCGAAGTTATCATCGAGGGTCTCGATGTAGTCGGTGCCGGCTGCGGCCACCGCCAGGATCATGGCAGATACCAGTAGGAACTTCATCTGGAGGAAGCCAAGTTGGATACAGATAACCTTTAGTCCCGATTTCACCAACGCATGTTAGTGTTCACGGCGTGTTAAAATACCACGCCTTCTCAATCATTGATAGGAATTACGAGAGGAACAACATGATATTTAACTAAGGATTAACTTTAACATTGCTTGGTGAAACCCGCTCTTAGCCTTGTTTCAATGGAGATGGTGCCCGGTTTCATTAATACCAGGTCAACTACGCAGCAGGCTTACTTCCGACACAATCGAGAATCGAATCAGTTCGATCTCAACGGCTTTTGGTATTTTATTTGGTGGTTTGCTTTGAAACTAACCAGGATAAAGAGAATCGTTAGATCGTTACTTTTTGTGTTCCCGACCATATCAATCGACTGAGAATCAAAATAGTTATAATTTAGATTAATTTTTAACATTGTAAACATATTATGTATACACTTTTTAAAAAGAACAATTTTCCATCCTTTTGCTAAAATATGGCCCCGTCCGAGTTTCTTAAGCCGGTTCTTCACGGCGGGCTAGGGTTGAACCGGTGGTAGCCTTTTTGTTGACTTTCCGAAAATAGCTTATTAAGTTTTATTTGGAAATAAAATATTTTGAATTTGAATATAAACAAACGTCAATTTATTAGGATCGAACCTGAATCAAAATCGAATCAGTTTAGAGAGTAAGGCCCCTGGAGTTGTTTTCTAAAGTGCCCAAGTATGTGCACAATACACAGAAGCACTTTATTTTCCTTTTTTCTTCTTTCACTCTCGTAAGCCAGTGGGACGGTTACCCGACACGACAGGCGAGAGAACAGGCACGACTTTTTACATGCCCATCGGACACGTGGATCATCTTTTTTGTCAGACAATGAGGTGATCAACCAGTCCTGTCAGTCCTGACCAAACTTAAAAACAACATTTTTTTGTTGCTCCTACGCGGGAATGTAAGTCACGACCTCGGGCCGAAAGACAAGATCGAACTACTACACAACCGAAGCGTTAAACAAAACTAAAATACGCTACGGAGTCGTCATATAATCCTCTATGACGACTCCGTAGCAGCGGCTCAGCGCGTCGGTGCTCGATCGAGAGGTTGCGGGTTCGAATCCCGCCGAGGGAGCAAAAAGTTTTCAATATTTCTGGGTCATGGATGTGTATTAAATTTGTGTATAATATTATAAAAATCTTAAATATGTGTAGGTACAATATAAAAGTATTAAATATATTTCCGTTGTCTGGTACCTGTAACACAAGTTCTTCGGATACTTAGGACGGGGGTAGATTGTGAAGTGGCGTGGTGTGAAGTTTCCATAGATATTAAAAGTAAGTCTTACAGCGCAGGTACCTACTTTCACAGTAAACTCTACATAGGAGGCACATACACAATACACATCCTATCACTAATTTATTTTACACCTTGTTTAAATAGCTAATAAAAAAAATTACAAACGATTTGGACACAACCCGTCTGTAAGAAGCGGCTGGTAGCTGTCGAAAAAGAATATCATTGGAATGTTCGTTCATATACCTAGTACCTACATATAGGACTTTAGTTGCTTGAGCACCAACGCTCTCAACAACTGCGCCACTGAGGTCGTCAATTTTCGACTTTCATGTTTGTATGAGAAATGTCCCAACATCATAAATTTTCCCATACAATAATTAAAAAAAGGTCCTCTTTCAGCGCTGGTACTTTCACAGTAAACTCTATACACGGGAAAAAGTGATAATACTTTAGGGTGTGTATGGGTACCCTAAAGTATTATCACTTTTTTTACAGCCTACTTAGATTACCTACAGTAACTAAATAAATAAATAACGAAGACTAGGTTATGGCAGACTTCTGTTAACTGTGGCTAAAGTTTTAAAGATATCAATAAAAGCTAATAAGTAATAACTATTAAAAAAGTATTTAGATAAGTACTTACATTGAAGATGAACTTTTTGGAAGTGTACGAACTTAGAACACTGATTGTTGTTTGGTATCTGTTAAAAAGATCGTGTATTTATATGTGAGAAACTGCAATTTATAATTCGGTGGTTTGTCAAAAAAATTGAAGACAATAAATAATGAACATGAAGTCACTAGGTACTCTTCAAGATTCAAAACAGAGGAAGCATCTAGAAATACTAACATTTATTTTCTTAGCTATGTTTATTATTCGAATTTTGAATTTGCATAGCTCAAATTAAACTACTTACTTAGGTAAGAACGAGGCCCCATCAGTGCGTTGCGTCGTTGTAATACGCTGCGTTTTTACATGTCAAAAAAAAATGGAAAACAAGACATCGGCAACGACGCCACGCAGCGCAACGCAGTAACGGGCCTCGCCCTACGGTACTAAAGTACGCCTAGGAAGTGGCAAAACCAATTAATTCTGTCTAATACCTTGCGACTATAATTATTCATTACATTAGGTTTGATTCAATGTTCATTTTAACGGTCGGCAATAGAAATATTTTGAATAACTAACGTCAAAAGAATTTTGTCGTGGGAGAGAAATGCGTCGTCGAGAATTATGCGAGGTGAAGAACTGTCCGAAGGCTATCCCAGTTTAATGAAGAGAGAGTGTCCTAGTGTTTAATCTTCTTTTAATGCCAATCATCTGTGATGCTAATAAAAAGATTTCATATTTGATGTTTTTATGTCAAGTTTTTGTCTTTTTTTAATTTGAATATTTAGTTCTGTACAGTGTTGCCAGTACGATTTCCTAAAAAAGTACGCCTGTCTCTCTGAAAAGGTACGGACTTTAACTCAAAAGTACGGTTTTGCCAAAACATTAAACTGCTATAGTCTACCCATAGTAACCCTTGTATAGTATGAATTAAAACATGAATTAGTTACCAGTATATTTATTAAGGTACGACAAAGGTACGGTGCACACTGAGGTACGGTAGGGTACGGTTGTATGACAAAATGTAGGTACGGAAAACCGTACTATTTGGTACGTTTTGGCAACACTGGTTCTATATCAATTTCAGCTTGTTTGTATTAATGCAAAGATTAGTTTTAAGTTTTTGAATTGGAAATTGGATATTCAGCAATAGATACACATCTAGTGAAGCTGTGGTTTTATTAGTAGATATTTTGGGGGATTCTGTTCATCTAGTATATTACGCACACACTTGGGCACTATACATTGACTCCAGAGGTATGCATAGCTGGCCTGGTGTGAACGAAACCTCCGATTCCGAACATGGCGTGGTATTTTAAACGGGTGGGAATGTGAGGTGGGCCAATGCCGGATGCATTGGCCCACCTCACATTCCCACCACTGCAACTCCTGTAAGCCAGGATCAACAGCGGTAACCAACCACGACAAACCCTTTGATATGATCTCAGGGGAGCCCGAGGGACAAGCTAAATCTGTCTTGGGACCCACAACGAAATTAATCGGAAGAAAAAAGGAGGAGTAGGAAGTATTCCAGTTTCCCTCCCCAAGCAAAGTGGGAGACAGTACAAAATTGTAATGACACAAACGGCCAAAAAATTCAGGGAAAGCACCACGGGAATATATATTATTACGTCTTTGTAATCTATTTATGAGTTTATGTAATTTATGGGGGTTAATTATGATGTTGATGAATGTTTCCAATAATAATTATGGCAGAAACGCTTGAAAGCACGGAAATTCTTAGCGCTGTCCACGAGGTCACCGTAATATGCGACTCCAGATTTACAAATTAGGCTGTTAAGCATTGTAGTTCTTTCATCTCGCCAGAGATCACACTCCCATAGAATATGATGCGCCGTTTGTTCGAAAATGTTGCCTTCGGTCGAACACTCGCATAGAGGTGATTCCACCAATTTGAATCCGTATAGTTTCGCTTTAAAATTATCATGACCGGTCAGGAATTGTGAAACGCAGTGATCAATATTTAGCCAGTGCATGGAGAGCCGTTCGCGTACACATGGGAAAAAGTTGTACAGGTGGCGCCATTTTGTGGAGTTTTCCCATCGCGTCTGCCATTCGGAGATTAGGTATATCTATTGGTTCGAATAATCTTAATATTTTGTTTCTGTCGCGTGCGTTTAAGAAATACGGGCCAGTTAAACTTTTATTACGATAATACATGGCTGCCAGACGCTGTATTTCAAGGTCGACGGGTAAGACCCCAGCGAGTACTGGCAGAGCTTCCGTGCTGACGGTACGGTAGGCCTTGCATAGAAAGATTAACGCGAGACGTTGGCTTTGTAATAGCTTGCGTCTGGCAGCACCGATAGTTGCCCTGTCGGCCCACAGGAGCTCCGTAGCATATACTACCTAGATATGTAGCCGAATAAATTAATACTAGGGTTTTATATGAAAGACCCCATGTCGACGTCGATATTCTTGTAAAGGAATAGAAATTTCGCTTTGCTTTTTCACCTGTCTGAATAATGTGTTCTAAGAAGGTAAATTTATTTTCCAAAAAGAATCCGAGATAACACAGTGACTGTTTACGTTTAATATTAAGAGGAAACACCACGGTTGAGAGAAATACAAAATAGGTATTTATAAAATCTATTTCTGTCTCGCAGTGCCTTAGCTAGCCAGCACTAGCGCGATAGAGACAACTGCAACTTGGACTGAAACTACCTATTAAAAGTACCAGAAATCGACGTTTAGGGGATTCCTGTTTCCTCCTCCAAAACTTAACCGATTTAAATATTTTTTTCTGTATTAACTAAAAAAAGAATTGAGCTAGGTTCCTATTTTTTGATTTTGTTGTTTATTGTAGCCAAATCTGTTTCATAGATATTTAAAAATAGCGGACAGTCTGGCCATTTTTTTTTTGTTTTTAAACGTCCATATCTCTTTAAATAATTAATTTATTAAAAAAAGGAAAAAATAGGGACGTACAAACAATATTCATAAATATTCAGGAAAAAAATAGTTACTCTAGAGGTATTATCCAGGGAGGAAATAGAAATCCCCTAGACCTCTATTTTTGTATGGAAAAAAATTCGTGATGTTTCCTCTTAATATTGTTTAGTTTAATGCACGGAGTCGACTGTAGGGTTCCTTTTAGAAGTAAGTATTTGATAAGTTTTATGCGCGGCAAACTCTAAACGATTTCTATGGCCCCAGCTTGATAAAATCGGCGTGGTAGCTTGTTATTAGATATATTATAAACAGACAAACACGAAAATATGAAATTATTATGTAGTAAATAGATAAGTAGGTACCTGAGTACCTACAATTTTTTAAGCAAAAACAAGTAAGAATGTGTAGGCACGACATATTATTCTGTTTGTGGTAGATGATCTAAGTTCGTCCTCGGTGTTGTAAAGATTTCTCACAAAGGCAAAAAATGTTTGCAAAAAATCACTGTGTAAGTATCTAAATAGATCTGTGACTTTTACAAAAGTTTTACAAACAATTCAAATTAAATAGGTATAATATAAGAATAATAATACTAATAATTTATTTATGTATTTAATAATATTTAATAATTTTATTTTATTCATAATTTAATAAATTTATAAATATATATATTTTTAATAATAGATAACTTTTTTTCAGAAAATTGCCTTATTAATAAATCATTTATATGGGTCAATTTCTCAAATGGCTTTTTTTTTGTCTTCGTTGAAATTACTATTAAAAAAAGGGAACATTTTTGTAAATTATTTGTTTTAGTATTCAATAGGTAGCTATAGGATTGTGGCAAAAATATAATATGCCTAGGACTATTACAAAGGTAGAAAAAAAAAACTTAAAGCTCTATTTTTATCAAATCGGTGCTGTCTCTCTACTTTTTTTACAAACAAATATGCTCGTATACCATCAAATATGAAGAAGTTAGGGATATAACTTATATTATTTCATAGAATATAAGTTTATCTATTATTCTACACCATATTTTATTACATAATTAACGATTATAGTGACTTAGAGGCATAAATGGGTCAATTTCAACAAATGCCCATATTTTTATCATATCGGTGAACTTTTTTATTTATATATATTTTATATACTTTTCAGGTTTTATGTATTCCTTAGGACACAAAATGTCCCAAAATTTAATATCATTAATGTATCATTTAAGGCTATGGAGAAAATTCAGTTTGAATTCTGGTTTCCACCGAAATGATAAACC
Source organism: Celastrina argiolus (assembly GCA_905187575.2). NCBI lineage: Eukaryota > Metazoa > Arthropoda > Insecta > Lepidoptera > Lycaenidae > Celastrina > Celastrina argiolus. The sequence goes on from LR994597.1 coordinate 15,046,989, forward strand.
GGCACCGATTTTTATTTCTGTGCACCGATGTGATAAGTTTAACCACCGAAATGACATACTAATCCAGCGATATGATAATAATATTATCTTCAAAATATTATATTTAAGTATGTATTTATATTGATCAAGAACAGATTTCTTAAAATTACATTAAAATATATTTTAAATGTGATACAATATTTTATGTAAAGACTAAAAAAAATGTATCATCTTTGTCTTCATTAAAATAAACTAGACGTGAAAAAAATCTCATATAGGTAAAAACTTAAAATTGCCGAATACAGACCAAACATCCAGCTTATTGTTAAGACATATAAACAATATTTAGCCGTTTCTACACTTTAAACATACATCCTTCTAATTTATTATAAGATAGGAACATTTATCAGCCTTTAAAGTTAAACGTATTTAATTTAAAAAAAAACTGTTATGTACCAAATGTAACTGATTGAATGTACTGTTGGTTCTTGATGGTAATTCAATATTCAATAATAACATACCTACAACTTTTTTACACTTTTCCAATTTTTATTAAATAAGGTTTTTACAACAACACGACCGGTTTCGATTAAATCATTATCAGGTGTATTTAATCGTAACCGGTGTTTTAGTAAAACCTTATTAAAACGTAATAAAAAGTTGAAAAGTGTAAAAAAGTTGTGTGTTTTTTGCAAGAAATAAAAGGCTTTTTTATTTTATTTTATTTATTTTAAAGTTTAACATTAATCACAGCAGAACTTCAATATAATCACAAACTTAATAATTAGTTTTTCTTTTTTGAGCAACATTTTCTTTAGCTTTTTTCCTCTGATAATATTTTTTTTTTCGTGCAATGCGTCGTGCATGTGCCGTCATTTTTTTATTTTTTTTTATTTTTAACACAGGGTCGCTTTTAATTTTTGCTTTTCTTATTCTTTCCAGCAAACATTTTCTCTTTTTTCTCCTCCTCATTTTTTTTGCCTTCTAAAACGAAATAAAGTTATTAAATTCACCGATATGATAAAATTAACAACCGATATGATAAAGCAATCCACCGATGTGACAAAACTATGCATTGGTCATGATTCGAAACACCGATATTAGATTTAAGACACCGATCTTATAATTTCGGTGTAAATTATCATATCGGTGGTTAAAATGACCACCGATTACACCGATATGAGAGCAGCGACGTGAGAAAAGTCACACTTTTTAGGAAATTAGAAGAAATGCATTATACCTAAGATAAATTTGAAAGCAGATAATGAAGCTAAATCACTTACCACATTCATTCTATATCACACCAATTTTAAACCTATTCATAACATTAAAAAAATTCAACCACCGATAGTATAAAATTATTGTCCGAGAGCATATTTAATGGCGTACTTACGTTGTTTGTGGTAATATGCAGCTCTTTGACACACCTCCGTCTTGACTGCGTGGAAGTACATACTAAGAAGTAAATTAAAATTGGGGTGGGGAGACTGTCCGACTTGTCGATGAAAAGTAAGGCTTAAATTACTTTTATCCAGCGATATGACAAAAATTCTCAGGACAAGTACATTTATGCCTCTAAGTCACTATAATCGTTAATTATGTAATAAAATATGGTGTAGAATAACAGATAAACTAATATTCTATGAAATAATATAAGTTATATCCCTAACTTCTTCATATTTGATGGTATACGAGCATATTTGTTTGTAAAAAAAGTAGAGAGACAGCACCGATTTGATAAAAATAGAGCTTTAAGTTTTTTTTTTCTACCTTTGTAATAGTCCTAGGCATATTATATTTTTGCCACAATCCTATAGCTACCTATTGAATACTAAAACAAATAATTTTCAAAAATGTTCCCTTTTTTTAATAGTAATTTCAACGAAGACAAAAAAAAAAAGCCATTTGAGAAATTGACCCTTAATGTTCTTTTGGAGTCGGTGTCAGGTAAAAGAACAACATCCTAAAGTTGCTGACTTGACATTCACCTTTGCTAACATCGACTTTTTTAAAAGCTTTTATTTAACTTGCAATGTGTTGCAATGCATGTATGTAAGGATGTTCGGGTGGAATCTTGCGACCCGATACCTACTCTCAACCGATTAAGCTGAAATTTTGTATGCACGTTTAGATTGGATGACAATACACGGTTTGTTGTGTGACGTCATTCTAATTTCAAAATGGCGGACCATCCAAGATGGCGGAACAGTTGTTTTTAATGCATTTCTACATTAAGGGTATCAAATGAAAGGGCTAAAAGCTTTCTTAAAAAGGTTTTTTGTTTAATTTATTTACTAAGCTTTTTTTTTACTTACTGTATAGACAAATTTATGATGTTGTGGCATTACACATACAAACATGAAAGTCAAAAGTAAGTCTTTCAGCGCAGGTACTTTTACAGTATACTCTACATAGAAGGCACATACACACCCTAAAGTATTATCACCCATTTATTTTACACCTTGTATACAGTACATCGTCATAAGGCTGCTAAGGAATCATCAAGCATCAAATGGCAACATAACCGCTTTATCGTCGTTATCAAACTCGACGGAGCAACTATTATTATATTACATGCAAAAATAAATAAGTTATATTTCTGCTGTGTAACCATCGATAAAGATAAGCGTTATGTTAGAAATCAAATGCGTATGCTTACTTCATTTTATCTCTCCTACAATACAATTTACAAATTTTCATTTTATCGTTATCGTTTATTTTACATATCAAACTCGAAACATGTATTTGTGTATTATTATTTTTTTTTAAATAGGAAAAACGGAACCCTATTATAGGACTTGGTTGTCCGCCCGCCCTTCGACGGTTAGGCAAGACTGGCAAGAGTCAAGTTTTTTCGTTCGAGTTTTTTAAGCATGCGTGGAGGGAACGGCTTTAATTTTAAGGGAGCTGAAACTAAACCCGTACTTAGACGTAAAAAACCCTCAGTAGCGTAGTGGTTCAGCGCGCCGATGCTTAAGCTGGAGGTCACGGATTCGAATCCCGCCGTAGGAAAATAAAATTGCATTTCCGTTATCTGATACCTAACAGTTTTTCGGTAATTAACTTATCACGGGGCTAGATTGACGTATATTGTTATTATTAAAGGTACGGCCGGCCGTCTTTGCCGCAATTTCGACACTCAAGATCGGACAATTCAATCTAGAATATTGGATACCTACTTAGATATTATTAGATATTAACCATACAAATTTTCAATACTTACCTACCTATTACTCGTGCTTGAAAATTTTTATGTACCTTTTTTGTAATTTTTATGAAAACTTTATCCTACTTAACTACAGTAAGTACTTACAGGACAATATATGAAAACTGCAATTTTGTAATATGTGACGTCATTTTCCAACGCCTAACTACTAACGGGCCTCGATTTTGACAAAAATTCATCCAACATCTGTAAATTTATTAATTAATTATATTATATTTTGGTACACTTTAATGAAATAAAAACCAGTATACCTATTCGTAAAGAATATAGTAGGCTGTAAAATTAATGAGTGATAATAATATAGGGTGTGTATGGGTCTCGTGTATTATTGTAACATTATGTGACATTGCATTAAATGAAAAAATAAAAGTATGTAATAAGATTATTGTGTAATGTACTAATGATTAGGATGTAAAATATTAAATATTTGACTAGAGTTGACTAACCATTGTTAACTTACCGACAACATTCGCACGTCGAGAAAATTTCGACAAAAATATGTGAGATGATGTTAAACTGTATCAGCTTATTGTACCATATTTTAGAAAATAATCCTCCAAACCTAATGGGAAGAACGGCTTGGACCCATGAGGTGTCGGAGATGTTGTGAGAGAAGGTTGGGAAAACTCCATAGGGGACAGCATCTAAAGACGTTAATCTGAGCACAAAGAGACAGAACCGACTGATACACACATTTAAAAAAATTTTAAAGTACAAATACAAAAGTTTACATTTTAAAACTACAATAAGTGGGTAAGGATAATTCAGTTATGGCATACTCGTATAAATAAAACAGTCTCAAACCCAACCTCACTTGAGAACATATGTATAGAATGAAGAACTTTACCTATGTTACATACCTACTTTAATTTCTTTTTTAAAACGTAAAAATAAACATTATTAAAATGTAGATTATATTTATTTTAATGTTTTTCTGTAATCTATAATTCTAAATCTATCTATAATAATAATAAGAAACCTATAATCTATAATAAGAAACTGCAAACTGGCCGTGTTTTTGCACTGTACATTTTCTTGCTGTGTGCCAGTCAACTATTTTCTATTCTATTGTATTGTACATAGACTCAAAATCTTTTGCATATTTGTAAAACTGCCGACTGCCCGTGACTTGCAATTTTCGAAAATTATTCAATTTTGATCTTTGACAAAATGCATAAGCAATAAATAATTTTTCCAAAACTTACATAACAGTTCAATGAAAAACTATTCAATTTTTGTATATAACGGGACCCACGAAACCGTATGGGCACAGTATCTTCAACAGTGATTGAGAATCACCAGCTATTCCAAAGTTCTTCAGCAATATCTACTTAAATTACAAGGTAAGTTGAAATCAAGTAATTAATAAGTCACTAGGACCTGACTCTTACATAACGCCACCTGGTGGCAGAAAGTGTAAAAAAATCTAATTAACAGTTTGAAACTCAGTTTCACCACCAGGTGGCGCTTAGTCTAGTAGCATCAGAAAAACCCTTACTAAATTTGAATTTTTTAACAGAGTGTAATTGAGCAATTCCAATTATCAGAGAGCGGAACTCTGTCACTCCCATCCATCAGACCCCTGAAGCATGGGGGATAGGCGTTGTTCCCCGCACGTTATATTAGCGCAACCGTATAGCAACCGTACATTCAGCTCGAGCATCACTGCACAACATCTACTAGGGTGATGTATAAGGCGCTCTAACCTCTACTTTATCTTCGTCTCTAAATCAAAACGACTAGCTAAATGAACAGTCCTCCAACGATTACCATAAGCCCTTTCCAAGCAAAGCACCGTGCGGTTGGTCATTGGCTAAAACAAAATTTTACAGATGAAGACCATAATCGTGTCTGCGATGCTCCTCGCCGTGGCGGCCGCCGCCCCCAAGCAGTACGAGACCCTGGACGACAACTTCGACTTTACCAAGCTCACCACGGAGCAGATCGGCGGCGTGGCCTTGTGCTTCCTGGACCGGGCGCCCTGCAACGACCTGCTCAACAGCTACAAGAGTAAGTGGCCACAGCAGTGCGGTAGGTGTGAAACGTGACAGGCGAGCCATGCCAAATGGCCTAAACCAAGCAGGAATAATTATCAATTGGGTAGTTGTCACGTTATCTAATGTAAAATAATGAGCGGTATCACACATTTCATACAATTCATATTTGATATCGTTATGAACACGTACGTGTACGTTAATGATTCCTGCTAATCCTTCTGGTGTTTTAATTTGTTACATTAATGTTCACTGTTACACTATAGTATTTTTGTTTATTAAATTGTTTGAAACATTTTGATCTGGCTCGAAGGACCATAAATGTTTAACGATTATATATTTATGGCAAATAACTGAAGTTAATGTTTTTACTGATAAAAACAACAGTTCTTCGATATGAACCATCTTTATACCCTCATACGAAAATTCTAATTTAATTGTTAACATTAAAATTCTATAAATTATCGCATTCATACTTATAGAATCAAGTTCAAATTTCAAAGTTAGGTTAGACACAGCGTCCGATGAACTTTCAATCGCAGTAAATTTCAGATCTAATCGCCAATCCTTTCAGACTTATAGGCATGAGGAATTAATCATTTAATCAACGCCTAATAAAGTTTATGTTTATATTGTTCTTTTACACCACACAGTTTTATAATTAGGTACACTATAATATATCGAGACTAAAGACTGGGTCTCAATTATTATGTCTCGTAGTCCGTTCGATTCGGTCCTTTCAGAATAAAGCTGTATGTGTATTTTGCCGAGCTACCGTGCGGAAAATATTTAACTCAATCTTCTTCTCCTTCTAGAGAACTACGCCATCGCCATCAGGGAAGCCTGCGAGTACTGCAACCAGTCTCAGAAGCAGATCGCCGGCGTCTACTTCGGCCGTCTCGCCGCCGAGCTGCCGGAGGTGTTCGCGGAGCTGAGGAACAGGTTCGACCCCGAACACAAATACCTTGACAACTTCCTCGTCGCTATCAAGAATTAAACGAAGCTCCTGAAATGTGCTCGCTATCCAGATATAAAATACGTCAAGGTTAAGAAATGGCCATTCTTAATAATGTTCAATTAAAATAAAAAACTCACATTGAAATTTAAGTTTTATTTTGTTTAATTGCGACCCATCTACTTTATCTACTTATTTGACCGGCACTCAGATACTTGTAACGTATTAAAATAACAAAGTAAAGTATCCAAAAAAATATCGAGAAGACCATCGCTTCTCAGGACACCAAAGTATTTCTTTAAACTTTTCTCGGGTATCCAAAAGATTCAGTCTACACTGGTCTTCCTTGTTAATTAATTTGTACTGGCCTTATAATAAACAAGTTAAAAAAATTCAGTTTATTTGCATTTGCAAATTATTAACACAAAAAAAGTAAACTCTGCTATCTACACAAAGGTATGAGAAAAAGAAAATAGGTCTAAAATAGATGCCCGGGGGACACCTATTTCTATTTTGAAAAAAATTAACAAACCATCCTAATTATCAACAACACATCCTTATCTTGTGATCGACGTGATCAAAGGAATCCAGAAGTCTAGCTGAACATACCAGGGCCTTGCCTCTAAGTCAACCGCACTCTCCCCCCTCCCTCCCTGAATGTTAACTAAATGTTGATTTCCGGATAAATATACATTTCACAACACCCACAGGATAGATGGTCACCTAGCAAAAATTATGTCAAATCCTATACATTTTGTTTTCGAACTTCTACCTGACTGCGAAAGGTACCAGTCTGTTTGTAATTTTTATACATGTATGTTACACTGTAGTGTTTAAACTAAACCTATCTACCTAAACATTGATGAGCGAAGATCTTGCGAGTGATGTTAACCAAAGAGCGTTCAGAATTTTGTTAACTCAAAAGTAAGCTGAAAAACGATTAGATCAGCCTCTCAGAAACCGGGGATAGATTCGTAATGATAGCCTGGATAATATAATCAAAATATTAATTGTGGCAATTATATTTTGTTTTGCATTGATAAGATATTTAGTATATACAAGTATATGGAAGATCTCATTAACAATTATGGTCTTTTTATAATTACATCTTATTTAGGTATAACTTCAATAACCTACAGGATAACATTACATTAATCTGGTGAAAAACAATGCAATTATCGAGTTCATGATTATTATAAAGCCATTTATAATATTTAAAATAAGCGAATTTTTTACAAGAAAAATATTTTTCGAACAAAAAGTCTTGTCGCTCATATTATATATAAAGGTACAGAATATAGCATGTATACATTATACAGCGTTACCGAGCCCAAGAATCAACAGTTTTCAATTCTTCCCGCATTCCTTCTAAGGTATGTTTATAGTTTTGTTATGTCACATTTTTGCATATTATTATATGTAGGTACAGTAATTTTATTACACTTTTGGTTAAAATATAGTCGTTGTAATAATGTAACTTACTGTAATTATAATTTAACATTCAAAAATTCTCGTAAAGAACATATTTTGTGTTTGTCTGATAATTTCAACTATTTCCAAATACTTCTACCCGCTATGGCAAAGCCAAAAGAAGAAGTACCTATATTGATTCTATCATTATAATAATTGTGCATAGACCGCCAAGGTCAGTAGTTTAAGTGCTAGAATAGAACAAAAGAACAAACATAATATTTTGTCCACAATTTAATGAAAGTTGTCAATAGATTCGTAATAATAAAAATTGTGGGTAAATAAGCTGTTTAATAGCCTATGTAGGGAGTTAAAGAGTTTTTTATTTGGTGATTAGACATAATACTCGTATTATGTAAATAAATAAATCAGGCATTGTTATGCGTGTTGCAAGTGTCAATACAATAGAATTAACAAGACAATAGTGATGCAAGTAATTAAATTAAAAAATCTACCAGTTACAACAATCTAAAGAGGATCCTATAAGTATTATAAACAAACAGGCACACATGACTCAAGCCTCATTTCATTCTGCTAAGTAGAGCGACTTGCGTGTCATTTAAATTTTCAATAATCCGAACATAAACCAAAAGTTACCGACTCAAGTTTCTAGAGTCACTCCAGATTCTAGAGTCTAGAAAGTATCAAGTATCCAGCGGTTTTTCTCACTAGTCCCAAAAATTTCAGATGAAGATCTTACTACTCTCAGTGGCTCTGCTGGCTGTCTGCTCTGCGGCTCCAGAGGATTACCACGAGACCCTGGACGACCAGTTCGACTTCTCCAAACTGAGCACTGACCAGATTAGAGACATCGCGTTCTGTTTGAACGACGAGGGACCCTGCACGGATTTGATTGCTAGCTACAAACGTAAGTGTTTGCGGAGGCGAGTTATGTTAAGGTGCGATTCCACCATGTAGGATCATAGAACTCACCAGTAGGTAAAGAGTTATAAAACCCAGTGGTAGGTATGCTTAGTATTAAAGCTCTATTCTTAAGTTGTTTAGAATGTTTAAATATAGGAAGTTGTGAACAGATGTTAGTCTTAAGACAAGGGTTATTATTGAGGATATTTACTGGAGTGTATTTGTATAACAAATAGCAGATATTGAATGGAGTGTAAGTGATTCCACCGGTGTTCTGAACTGTTGCGAAAATTGTGCGTAACAGATGTTTGTTCCGGTGGACTCGCTAATGCCAATTCCAATTTGTTAATGTTAACAAATTGGAACACATACAAATTGGCACAGCTGGAATTTTAAAAAAAATGTTGGCTAACAAATGTTCTCAACACTATTTTAATGGAATCGTACCTTTATAATTACCTACATGCCAGCTTACAAAGCATTGATAGCAGCTGCTTGGCAGAAGTTCAGTCAAATGGCTCCATAGGATGGTAGTATTTTCTGTGGTTTAACCGACTTCCAAAAAAGGAGGAGGTTTCTCAATTCGACCGTATATATGTGTTTTACAATCATGTAATACGAAATCATAAATGTATAATTTTTCATATACTTTTAAGCATCCCTAAAACAGGGCTCCCTATATCACTTACCAATTGTTATTTCAAATTCTATGTTTCAAATTTCATGTAACATTAGAATTCTAGGTATTTGTTTTAGAAACATCGCAATGACAATTTGGATATTATGCTCCAATGTGTCAAGTATGAATTTCCTACTGTGTAGGTACTTTATTTATGTTCATACTAATTATAAGATTGTAGCTTAATAAGATTGCAGTCAATAAAAAGTAGGGGTACCTACAACGGATTGGATGAGTTTAAAATTTTTTTTTTGCTCCAGATAAACAAAGAAAAACATCATCTGCATAAGAATCGAAGAAATAAAGTTTATTTAGGATTCAACCACTTCCATATTTCTGTATCAGCCTTGCGGTACCCACATAAACACAAATAAAGTATACCTCTCAGTTGCGGGTATAGGTACAATAATATTTTGTCCGTATTAAAGCCTCCACCACCCGCCCATATCTATAAGACCTAACGATATCCGAAAATGATTAAGCACTTGCTATTCAAACGTTATTTTTCTCTAGAGCACTACCCAGCGGCCATTGATGAGAACTGCGCGCGCTGCAACAAAGACCAGATGAACATTGCTCTGGTGTACTTCAATCGCCTGAAGAACGAGTGGCCCCAGGACTTCGAGAAGTTCTTGAACAAGTACGCCCCCGTGCGCAAGGACTGGGACAGGTTCTACCAAACCCTGAACAATGCTAGGGCTTGATCCTGTTAGATGTAATGGTAATAGCCGCGTATCCACTAGACATTAATTGACGCGCAACATGTTTGGCAATATTGCAAAACAACATCAATACTATTTATTTTTATTTGTGTCTGTTGAAATCAGTAGATGCTGAGGTATATTATGTTCTCGTTGTTAAACAAAAGTTGCGCAACATGCCGCGCGCCATATGTTGCCAAGTGGATACGCGAGGCTTTTGTTCGCAAATTACAGCGTTTTTATGAATAATTACTTAGATTGTAAACTGTATTTATAAAAAATAAACTTTTATTTAAGCTAATCTTTGTTAATTTCTGTACAATAGCAAGTTGTGGTCTTGCGGAACCTTTTAACCCGAATGTTCATATTGTGTCCTAAGTCATTATTTCGTGTAACCATGGACCAATTATTATACATGTAATTGGTCTATGGTGTAACTAACTTCAAAGAATAACTTATCTAAAGGAACAAATATACTCAGCACCGGTTGATTATCATTACTGGATGGTTTTAGGGTATTACTGTTTGGGTTACCAAACAGTATATTGGAACCCCATTACTGAAACTTCGCTGTCTAAAACAAAATATACAATAAATTATTATTTACAATAAAATTTAATGTGAATGTAATATCTAAAGATTGTGTATAAAATATTCATAACGATTAATAACATTATCTTCTACGGACAAAAAATGTTTAATAATATATTAGAGTATAAAAAATTACGGATTACGTAATGGAAATATTAAACTTCTTATGTACATATAAGGTCATGGTCTCCATTCTCCAGTCACGAGCACCGGATGACCACTAGGGATGTTAGGGAGCTCCGTAACCGCAACCGAAACTATCGGATATCCGATATAAAAAAATATCCGTAACCGTATCCGAAATGAAAGTTTTGTTACTGTAAAAAGGAAACCAAAATGTAATATCCGTAACCAAAATTATCCGAAACAAACGGATAATCCGAAACAATTTAATATCCATATCCGTATCCGAAATTGCATATCCACTTCATCCCTGATGACCATTAAATAATTGGTTTCTTTCCACGGAAGTTTGTAGCGCTAGTGACGTGAATACCTTTTTAAAACTGCTTAAGTAAACGCAATTCAAGAAAACGATTGATAAGAAAATCGCAACCGTTTTGTATTTCAGCTACATAATATGTATAATTGTAGATATTATCTCTCATCCTCCTCAAAATTTCAATTAGACCATTGGATAGCTAAAGAATTAAGGAATTTCAGGGATGAAATGGATATTAAATTTCAGATACGGACGGATATGGATATTTAATTATTTCGGATTATCCGTTTGTTTGGGATAATTTCGGTTACGGATATTTAATTTTGGATACCTTTGACAGTAGCAAAACTTTTATTTCGGATTCGGTTACGTTTACGGACGGAATTTTTTATACCGGTTATCCGATAGTTTCGGTTACGGTTACGGAGCTCATTAACATCCCTGGAATTTACGACCTAAGGACAACAAGTATTCACGGCCGTTTCCATAACACAGCCGCTCCTTTTTTCCACTTGTGGTAAAAAGTTTATCGTCACAGGTATGTCATCGATGCAATGATGACAAAATAGCTAATTCAATGCCATACAATTTGTAGTTAACTTTTAAACATTTTCACGTGGATCATTTAGAAAAACTTGTACTTAACATACAGGAGCCTGAAAACAGCAGATGTTAGTTGATGACGACTTGTCGCCGCTCGGCGGTCGCGCGGAAAAGATTTCTATGGGTATGGTCTCATATAATTTGAAAATATTTGGGGCCGAAAACAAAACCTCTTATTTATCGCTTGTACTTGCTTGTATGTCTCACACTTGCAGCATAGTCTGCTAACACGAGTAGCGTACTCTGCTCACAATAGCAGCATAGTTTGATGCCACAATCCGCGTACTCTGCTCACGCTAGCAGCACAGTTTGATCACACTAGCAACATAGTTTGAACACACTAGCAGCATAGTTTGATGTCACTAGTAGCATACTCTGGTGACGCTAGAAGCTCAGTTTGATCACACTAGCAGCATAGTTTGATCACACTAGCAGCATAATTTGATCACACTAGCAGCGTAGGTACTCTGCGCACACTAGCAGCGTAGGTACTCTGCTCACACTAGCAGCATAGTCTGCTGACACGAGTAGGGTACTCTTCCCACAGTAGGTTAATCACACTAGCAGCCTACCTAGCGACCCAGCTGCTACGCTGCTAGCTACAGTTTTACAGGTTATGTCAGAATTCGGAGATCCTGAGAAATTAAGTAGTCAAATTTGATATTGGTATTTGATTCGACGTTAGATTTTCAGCTTTACTTTACTAGCCCAGGCCTCTATTTTAATGCTCTGAAGACGCCATACAATAACAAGATCTTTAGCGTAAGGAATTGTACTTACTTAAGAGGAAACACCACGGTTGAGAGAAATACAAAATAGGTATTTATAAAATCTATTTCTGTCTCGCAGTGCCTTAGCTAGCCAGCACTAGCGCGATAGAGACAACTGCAACTTGGACTGAAACTACCTATTAAAAGTACCAGAAATCGACGTTTAGGGGATTCCTGTTTCCTCCTCCAAAACTTAACCGATTTAAATATTTTTTTCTGTATTAACTAAAAAAAGAATTGAGCTAGGTTCCTATTTTTTGATTTTGTTGTTTATTGTAGCCAAATCTGTTTCATAGATATTTAAAAATAGCGGACAGTCTGGCCATTTTTTTTTTTGTTTTTAAACGTCCATATCTCTTTAAATAATTAATTTATTAAAAAAAGGAAAAAATAGGGACGTACAAACAATATTCATAAATATTCAGGAAAAAAATAGTTACTCTAGAGGTATTATCCAGGGAGGAAATAGAAATCCCCTAGACCTCTATTTTTGTATGGAAAAAAATTCGTGATGTTTCCTCTTAAGTTTTGACAATTCGGTTGTTAGGACACCCGCTAAGTACCTATTTATAAAGTACATTTTCATTATGCAGAATGTAAATTCTTTGTATTGTGAATGTCATAAATCACTTCAATAATTTAAACATTTTATATGTACCTAATATATGTGGTGGAGATCGTTATTATAATTCCTACCTCAGTAATTAACGTGTATAAAATATAAATGTTTATTATATAAGTAATTATAATTTTTAAGTGAAATGACCATTTCTACTCCTGGAATCGGGTAAGAAAGATTAGCCTTTAAATAATATTTTATTTTAACAAAAGACAGGTAGAGTGGTTAATTAAATCAGCCGTTACTTAGCGATAATCCATAGAATATTTTTTTTTATATATAAATAGGCAATTTTATATCTAAGTATTAAAAAGCAATAGCTAATGATCTCTAGGTATATTATTGTTAGGCGCGAGAAAACTTTTACTGGGATATTGCTAGATGTACATTATACTCATACAATATAATACAATTTTAGACAGATAGAAGTAAAGCCACTTAATCAGATGCAAAATCAAAATAGAATACAGTGAAGCTAACGTTCGTTAAACTTACGTAGAAATTTTATATATTTCTAAGCATTATTTACAAGATACATTAGAAACCAGAGATCTTCGGCCTTACTCTCCAAGCTGATACGATTTTGATTCAGATTCGATTGTTCCGCGTACTCCCGAATAAATTGACGTTTGTTTATTTTGATTCTCAGTCGATTGATATGGTCGGGTGTAAAAAAGTTACGATCTAACGATTTTCTTTATCCTGGTTAGTTTCAAAGCAATCCACCAAATAAAATAGCAAAAGCCGTTGAGATCGAACTGATTCGATTCTCGATTGTGTCGGGAGTAAGCCTGCTACACTATACTTAAGCTATAAGTGAGTCAAATATTAAAATCCTATGTTTGCAGAATTCTCGTACCTACCTAGAGTTATTGAGTCATGTATTAATATAGGTATAGATAAGTGACCAGACGTCCCGTTTTGAACGGGACTATCCCTTTTTACAATTACGAGTCCCGGTGTCCCCGAATTTAACTGTGGGACGCAAAATTGTCCCATTTTTAGCAACCGCGAATAAATTTATAGACGACCGGCCAAATTAATTGCACGCTGTAGCCTTATTTTAAGGTGTACATAATTACTTCACTAATAATTATAGTGAAAATAAAATAAATATTTAGGAGGGACAGCAAACGTGATTTTTGTCGTTCCATTCCACCTCCTCCCTCCTCCTCTGGAACCCTTCGAGTCCGACTCGCACTTGGCCGGTTTTTTGACTACCCATTATTGAAATAAACCAATGTCCCGTTTTGAGTCCAAGAATAAATAGTCACGTTATATATAGATGAACTATGAAGCTGCTCCTCCTCATGTTCGTGGCTGCGGTGTCCTCGCAGAAGGTCTACCAGACTGAGGACGACAAGTTCGACTCCTTGTCCCTCAGTGTGGACGCATTGAGGGCGGTCGTCCAGTGCATAAACGACCGGGGACCATGCAACAGCGTCACGGCTAGTTTCAGGCGTAAGTTTTTGGTATACCGGTATACTGACAGATGGTAAACCTTGATGGAAAACCCCTTTACTTAAATATTAAACGAGTAAGTACTCCTTACCCCTTACTTATCAGTGTGAGCTATAAAATGTTTTCTCTGCTAAAAGAGTCGTTTGACAGACAAATGCAAAACAAAACTTATACAGTGTGTTATTTTTTATAGTGCCCAAGTGTGGTCCTAAAAACTCTTGGTAAGTTTTCCCTGAGTAAGGGGACAAATGTACCAAGGGTTTTTAGGACGAGTTATCAATAAAAATTGCAATTTGTCTGTATAAGACAATGATTTATTGTGTCAGTATTTCTTGACTCATGACTATGTATTGACATTACAAGATATTCTATTAATTGTTGCCAAAAATAGTCAAGTATGTAATCATGTAATTGCTTCTCGACACATTTGTAATTGTCTAGTAACTAATTTATTCAAATCATCAACATACCTACTAACCTTGGTTTTTTAATACTTGTACAAAATACAGGTAAGTACATAGGTGGACTTAGCGCTATAATAATAATATAGCATATTCTCATATAGATATTAAAAAAAAACATCTTTTTTATCTTAGGCCCCTAGGGAGTTTCTTACACTGGTTTCTGAAGAGTTGAATCGGTGAAAACTGGTAGCCTATTCTTGTTGACTTTTCGAAAAGCTTTCATTTGGTCATACAATATTTGAGATCTTTTTATTTTGATTCTACCAGTAAATTTTTACGCGTACACAAGCTTAATAGTCTAGGTGATAATTATTTAAAAGTATTTTTAATCCTTACCAGTTGCATTTACAACATAAATAATTACTCTAATCTATGGTGTAGTGACTAGTGACCACAGATTAGGTATTAGGTAGTGACTAGTGGTAGCAGATTTAAATTTCGCCATAAAAAATAGATGGACTTTGGTTCTTCTTCTTCTTCTTTTGTTTATGGCGGCCTCAGTGAGTTGCCAATGTCAGAGTGGCTTTTAATAGACTTTGCCATAGAGTATAATAATATAAATAGGACTTTGCTTTGGACTTTGCTCTACAATTGCTGGTGCGGTGAAGTAACAAGGGTTTCATTACATCTATACTAATATTATAAAGAGGTAACGTTTGATTGTTTGTTTGTTTGTTTGTTTGTTTGTTTGAATGGAATAGGCTCTGAAACCACTGAACCAATATGAAAAATTCTTTCACCGTTGGAAAGCTACATTCCTAGCGCTGAACATAGGCTATACTATTTGTTTAAAAAAAGTAGGGTTCCTTACTAAAACCCCAAAAATGTAGCCCAAAGTGTAAAAAAACGACCTCCAAAATTTGTTACGTCGTGTGCGCTTCGACAACGGCTTGACCAATTTCACAATTTTTTTTTACGGTATGTTCGTTATTGTTACGAAAAGGTTATTATGAAAGAAAATGTTGAAAAAAATAAGCAGAAAATTAGAAAAAAGAAGAAAATACGTGATGGTCACGCGGGGTTTGAACCTGGGCTCAATCGATTCACGTCGTTGCCAGTTTATATGACACGGGTGTCATGGTAACGACATTGTTTACAAATGGAAAATAAAAATTATGAAATGCTATAAATAACGTATTAACATAAACTTAAACTGTTTGGATTCATTAAACTTTTTGTCCACCACTAATAAATAGTCGGGTCATTTTAATAGGTAACATTTGACAGTTTATCAAAAATGAGCGACGTAACGTTGTAACGACGACATATGCCAATGTCAGAGTGGCTTTTAATAGACTTTGCCATAGAGTATAATAATATAAATAGGACTTTGCTTTGGACTTTGCTCTACAATTGCTGGTGCGGTGAAGTAACAAGGGTTTCATTACATCTATACTAATATTATAAAGAGGTAACGTTTGATTGTTTGTTTGTTTGTTTGTTTGTTTGAATGGAATAGGCTCTGAAACCACTGAACCAATATGAAAAATTCTTTCACCGTTGGAAAGCTACATTCCTAGCGCTGAACATAGGCTATACTATTTGTTTAAAAAAAGTAGGGTTCCTTACTAAAACCCCAAAAATGTAGCCCAAAGTGTAAAAAAACGACCTCCAAAATTTGTTACGTCGTGTGCGCTTCGACAACGGCTTGACCAATTTCACAATTTTTTTTTACGGTATGTTCGTTATTGTTACGAAAAGGTTATTATGAAAGAAAATGTTGAAAAAAATAAGCAGAAAATTAGAAAAAAGAAGAAAATACGTGATGGTCACGCGGGGTTTGAACCTGGGCTCAATCGATTCACGTCGTTGCCAGTTTATATGACACGGGTGTCATGGTAACGACATTGTTTACAAATGGAAAATAAAAATTATGAAATGCTATAAATAACGTATTAACATAAACTTAAACTGTTTGGATTCATTAAACTTTTTGTCCACCACTAATAAATAGTCGGGTCATTTTAATAGGTAACATTTGACAGTTTATCAAAAATGAGCGACGTAACGTTGTAACGACGACATAATAAAATAAATATTTTCTTTTTGTTAAAACTGCAGAATTTACTAAACTTTATTTAATAATTATTAGATATTTATTGTAAACATAACCAATATGAGTTTTTTTACGATTTGCTTTCACTGATAAATAATATACAAATTATGATTTAATGAAATAAACGTCGTGATAATGTTACGTCAGTTAACACTTTTTCTTATTAAACACTAGAGACTTACTCAAAAAATCGATTAATCTTTTAACAACTATAAATATACCTATTTAAAAAAAGTACTTAACTTATAAGAATATATTATAAATGTTAATATAAAAATCAGATCGAAGGAGTTAGATCCATGGTCATATTCACGAACAATAAAAAAAAAAATCGAAAACGTCATGATAAGACGCCACTATGTCTTTTGTCGTCATTTGTCTTTGTGCGAAGTTAACGTCTGTCTGTTCTGTCTTTTTTTTTCTTGCTACTGAAAACGAAAATGCAATTAAAAAAATGTCTGTCTATCTGTTAGCGTGTCTCTTTGCTCCGGCTAATCTCTGGAACGGCTGGACCGATTTTAACGAGACTTTCACTGGTAGATAGCTAAAGTTATAAGGATTAATTTAGGCTTCTTTTCATCATCATCATCGTTATCTAACTAATGATCACCAAAATTTAGGCTTCTTTTCATCATCATCATCGTTATCTAACTAATGATCACCAAATCGGCTGGACCGACTGTGACGGGAGCATTCACCGGGCGTTAGCTTATGTTAGTTCCATCTATACATCAGCTATTTGTATTAAAGTAAGTCGTGTTAGTTAAATTATTTATAACTCAAGAACGGCTTTATCGATATGGTTGAAAATTGGTGAGGAAGTAACTTAGAGCCAGTAGACGGACATAGGATACTATTTATTCCATTTGACAGCGCAGAACCAGCAACGTTCACGGAAGGGTTTGGCGTTGTGGGTTCCGCGTTGCGGGTTCCGGGTTCCCGTGTTGCGGGTTCAGGGTTCCCGTGTTGCAAGTTCCGGGTTCCACGTTGCGGGTTTCGGGTTCCCATGCTGCGGGTTCCGCGTTGCGGGTTCTCGCGTTGCGGGTTCCGGGTCCCCGCGTTGTGGGTTCCGGGTTCCCGCGTAGTGGGTTCCGCGTTGCGGGTTCCGCGTTGCGGGTTCCGCGTTGCGGGTTCCGCGTTGCGGGTTCCGCGTTGCGGGTTCCGCGTTGCGGGTTCCGCGTTCTCGCGTTGCGGGATCCGGGTTCCCGCGTTGCGGGTTCCGGGTTCCCGCGTTGCGGGTTCCGGGTCCCCGCGTTGTGGGTTCCGGGTTCCCGCGTAGCGGGTTGCGGGTTCAGCGTTGCGGGTTCCGCGTTGCGGGTTCCGCGTTGCGGGTTCAGCGTTGCGGGTTCCGCGTTGCGGGTTCCGGGTTCCCGCGTTGCGGGTTTCGGGTTCCCATGCTGCGGGTTCCGCGTTCCCGCCTTGCGGGTTGCGGGTTTCAGGTTCCCATGCCGCGGGTTCCGCGTTCCCGAGTTAGGGGTTGTTTTTTTTAGTTGAATTTTATCACAAACTGTTTTTATGCTCAACGAAGTGGGCAAGGGTCAGCTAGTATATATATAATTTACTTAAATAATTTACAAAACTGATGAGTGATCTAAAACAAACACTTGTTAGTATAAAGACATCAAAAAATTTTAATGTTAGTATTTTCACTAAACTAACGTTAAATTAACACATAGAAAGTAACTAAACAACTCCTAGATACTATTTGTACGACCGCATTTTAAACGTTTGTTTTGAATTTAACAATAAAATATAATAATTAATGAAAAAAATAAATACATATTTGTAATGTGCTTGTCAAGACCTATCTTTTGATACCAAACACGATACAATTATCTTAATTAAATTTTTTTTGGAGATAGTTTTTGAGGTATAATTTTCAAAATCCAAAAGTTTTCGAATAATTATATAGCCTATGTTACTCGCGGGACCACTACGAATCGATTGACACCTTATTTATTAAAATTGGACCAGTAGTTTAACCGCTACGAGGGAACATACATACATACATACAAACATACATACATACATACATACAATATACATACATAGACTGCCAAAATCATTACCCTTCCTTTTGGCTTCGCCGAAGTCGGGTAAAAATATGGTCTCAGGTACCCTCGTCTAGGCCACTTTTAGGACTTTGGTTGTGAGTCTCAACAATAATTGGGTACCGACTTGACCGTCATTTTCAGGGGCCTTACTATTTATTAATTCAGATACGATCTTGCCGCGTACTCGAACGAATAAATTGACGTTTGTTTATTTTGATTCTCAGTCGATTGATATGGTCGAGAGTACAAAAAGTACATTGAAACTAATATGTATAGTAAATAGTAATCGTGTAATCCACCTGATTCGATCCTTGATTGTGTCGGGAGTAAGCCTGCTTCGCTATACCACAAAGTAGATAATGTAACTATACTTAAGCTATATGTGAGTCAAATTTTACAATTCTCTGTAGATAATCGAAAAATATAACTTATCCCTACAACAACAAACGTTATTTGACCGTTACGGACCACTATCCATTTATTTAATAACTATGGACGAATTATTCGTTTCCTATTTTAATTCTTTTTTGTATCAATACTGACCTACCCTTAGATACTTATATATTTTATTCTGTGCTTAACCTCAAAAAAATATTTATTCTTTTCAGAATACTATCCGGGCATAGTCCAGGAGGTATGCAAGAGGTGCAGCAAGGACCACAAGATAGCTCTGTGCCAGTTCTACAAGCGGTTGGCGAAGGATCTGCCTGATGAACTGGAGAAGACCAAACAACGTCACGACCCAGAGGGGAAATACTGGGACAGCTTTATGGCGTCGCTTTTTAATGAATGTTAATGAAAATTAAAAGTCTTTTATTTCCAAATCCGAAACTAAAACTTTTAGAATGGTCCAACATGATGAGTGATGACCTACCTGATTTGGAGACCCGGGGCACAAAGTAGATATATAACAGAGACACGACCTAGTACTATAAAATGGTATCACCCTAATACTGGCAATGCGACTGGGAAAAATTTCTAAGGTGAAGTCCTTAGAAATTCCGGAAACCGCCATCCAGCGCCACTTTTGGAAAATACTAATAACTAATTTCGTTTCGTATCTTCCTCTTAATTAAGAAGTTGAATTTAGCTTAATGTGGTGTTATGCTTAAAAATATGCTTATCTTTATTTTAATGTCAATATTTGTACTCAATTCGGCATACTTACATTTTATAATTTACAAACGTTAATAGTAGTGACATCTATTGCATTTTTTTTGTATTAAAGATAGATGACGGTAGGCCATGCCTGGGGAGAAGAACCGGCGCCGCGCGCCGTGGCGTAAGAAATTGAAATTGTTCTTTGTAACAGATTTTCAAGATAAGGAGGAGGTTCTCAATTAGGCCTGTTTTTCAAAAATATATACAAAATTTTTATAACTTACCATTTATTCGAATTAGTTACAATATTTTGGCACTAGGGGGCTGTTTCGATGCCATACAAATTGTAGTTAACTTCCTCACCGTGACCAGTGACAAAAAATCGCACCAGGCTCGCAGGTATTGGCTGATTGGCGTAGGTATAAACGGTTTCATAGTTTGTCTCTGGGCTTCGTTCAGGAATTGAAGGACACAGATGATACCAAAAAGCTCTTTTTCTTGGCGAGATTCCGGACATACTTCATTCTGATATTTCGTTGCTTTACCTTCACTACCTCGTGTCTATAAAACTACAACTTTAAAACTACACTTTTAGATTTCATTATGACATGAATTTTGTTTAAAATAAGGTTCAGTTATGTGCAGTACCTATACATCCAAAATCCTTGTCATAAGTAATAAAATGTAAAATTGTTATCTTTTTTGCCTCTACTGAAAAGTTGTAGTTTTTTAGATACGAGGTTTAGGACGACGATTTGCCTCGGCTTGCCTTATAACTGTCAGATTGTATGCAGACATTAACGTCAATTATTGTGAGCAGTTTATTCTACATTGGAAGGAAGGTCATGGCTATGGATGTGGTAGGATATAAGGGTCGAGGGAGACCAAAAAAGGTTTGGATGGACTGTGTGAAGAAAGATATGCGTGATAAGGATGTGTGTGCTGAGATGACGAATAATAGAGATGAATGGAAGCGAAAAACATGTTGTGCCGACCCCATCTAGAGTGGGATAAGGGCAGGATAAAGAAAGAAGTTTATTCAATTATTGTAATTTACTATGCAGTTAATTATTAAGTATCATTATTATAATTAACATCTAGACACTATCGTTTGTTTTCATTAGCTTGCTAACCCCCTATTTTTGAAATGCTGATGAAATCGATTCGCTAACATTTGAGTTAACAAGCGATTCTGAACGCTCATTGGTGAACATCACTCGCTACAACTTCGCTCACTTGCTACGTTCACCAATGAGCGTTCAGAATGGCTCGATAAGTCAAATGTAAGCTGATCAGCAGATCAGATTTGATCTACCTTTCCGAAACCGTGGGTATAAAGGCTTTGTCTAAACTTCTAAAAAATAAACATTACCACAAAGTAGATATATAACAGAGACACGACCTAGTACTAGAAAATGGTATCACTCTAATACTGGCAATGCGGCTGGCAAATGGTGAAATCTAGGCACATTCCGGAAACCGCCATCTAGCGCCACTTTTGGAAAATACTAATTACTCATTTCGTTTCGTATCTTCCTCTTAATTAAGAAGTTGAATTTAGCTTAATGTGATGTTATGCTTAAAAAATATGCATATATTTATTTTAATGTCAATATTTGTACTTAATTCGGCATATGTTCATTTTATATATTTTTACAATCGTTAATAGTAGTGACATCTATTGCATTTCGTTTTGTATTAAAGATAGATTGTATGGGATGTTAGGCCATGACATTACTAAATATTTGTTACAATAGTAAATAGATAAGTTATCTCAAATTTACAGTTTATGGAGTTACGTTTAAATAAAAGCCAGCACTAGACAAAACATTCACTTTATTTACAAGAGATCAATACATCATTGGTTTGTACAATGTACAGCGTACACACAGCAACCTGGTGACTAATACCGAACTATATCTAGTATCTACATTACATACTTAAAGCGGACTTAAATATATTGTTCACAAATCTTGTAGGTAAACCTTTATCCACAGAAATAAATCACGCTTGACCACTTTGACGACCTCCGTAGCGCAGTTGGTTGAGCGCGTTGGTGCTCGAACGAAAGGTCGCGGGTTCGAATCCCGCCGAGGGAACAAAAATTTATCAATGTTCCTGGGTCATGGATGTGTATTAAATTTGTGTATAATACAATAAAAATCTTAAATATGTGTATAGTATAAAAGTATTAAATATATTTCCGTTGTCTGGTACCTGTAACACAAGTTCTTCGCATACTTAGCACAGGGCCAGATTGTTTTTTTAATTCTATTATTTAGAAAATTATGATCAATGTGCAGGCCAAGAAATAGGGAATAAAACCTTTACGGAGTTATAAAAGGCTGCTTGGGTCTACCGGACAATCAGGAGATATCTTAGACCGATCAGGCGAAAATCATCGTCACGCCTTTTTAGCTTCATTTCAATCTATTTTTACCCGACTGTGTCGGAAGGAGGGTTACGTTTTTCGAAAGTATGTACGTTTGTATAGCGCAAGCACCTGTAAGGCTACTAGTTGTCTTGTCAATATTTTTGCTATTGTAAGTGAAAAATCAGTGGGGTATCTTGTTTTTTAAATTACTGTTTTTTGTTATTATTTAGGGCTAAGGCCCGACTGCGTATCGAATATCGATAGATATAAGCTGTAACTATCGATACACTATAACAAGAGTTCATCTTGGATACAATATTAATCTCTAGTGAATCACCTGTATATTATATCTGTAACTAGAGTTTGAAAATCAGCAGTTAGATAGGTAATTGAAACTGACCATTAATGAACAATAACAATACAGTTATAGCTATAAGTACTACGTGTACTGTGTTACTAACCGACTTCCTAAAAAGGAGGGCGTTATATATTCAGCTGTGTATTTTTTTAATTAAGTAATTATCTACAGTACACTTACAGGGGAAGCCACTGTGCCCTTGACGTAACTAAAAATATCAGACAATCAGTGAAGCAAAAATATAAAAAAACAATAATAAATTAAGTGCTTAGTGCTTATGATGCATATTAATATGATGTGTTATTTATTGCTTGGCTCGACTCGGGAGGTCGATTTGCGTATTTAAATAACAAAAAGGCTGATTACTTGATGGTCAGACAAGAATGATGATACATGCGTCGGAACAACATGTAAAAAGGCTGTAAGGCTGTGCCTATACACCAGGGAGGAAAAGGATATGAAATTTCGGATACGGATATTAAATTATTTCGGATTATCCGTTTGTTTCGGATAATTTCGGTTACGGATATAAAATTTTGGATATTTATACGGATATTTTTTATGTCGTATAGTTTCAGTTACGTATATTCTATTTTGGATATTTAAGTAGTCTGGCCATAAATACTGTTACAATTAAAAATAAATAAAATATTCGATTTGAATTTGGAATCTGTCATTTTTACATGATATTCATTGTGTTTTCTCATGTTGGCGCCATTACATTGTTTATTATTTTGCGATATTGAAATGGAGTGGGGTGATAGAGAAAACAGAATCGCTGTGATTGCGTTACACAAAGTAGGTGCCTATGGAGCCTAATGCAATTTTTAAAACTCTCCATACGCTTGGTATAAGCAAAATGTTTGTGTTCCGGGCTATTAATACAACGCATACATGCAACGTGGGCACTATCCGACGTCAGTGATGGTTTGGTGGGGTATTAGCTATGAAGGAGTGACTGAGCCATACTTTTATGAAAAAGGTATCAAAACGTCAGCACAAGTGTATCGAGATACCATTCTTGAGAAGGTAGTGAAACCCCTTAACAAAACTATGTTCGATAACCAAGAATGGTCCTTCCAACAAGACTCGGCACCAGCTCATAAAGCTCGCTCTACGCAGTCTTGGTTGGAAACGAACGTTTCGGACTTCATAAGAGCTGAAGATTGACCATCGTCTAGTCCCGATCTTAGTCCGCTGGATTACGATTTATGGTCAGTTTTAGAGAGTATGTCTTGCTCTAAACGCCTTGACAATTTGGAGTCCCTGAAGCAATCCATACGATTGGCAGTGAGGAATTTTCCCATGGAAAGAGTGCGTGCTTCTATTGATATCAACCTTTAAAGGACTGTATTGCAGCCAGCGGCGGCTACTTTGAATATTTTTTTTATATTTTAAATACCTTTTTATTTATGAATAAAACTAACACTCTGTAAAAGAATTAAATTTTATTTGCAATAGAAAAAAATATTTTTTTCTTTGTATCTGTATTTATGGCCGGACTAGGTATATGGATAATTTTTGGAATTTGGAATTTAGAGATTATGGAATTCGCCACAAGCTTCGCGCTTCTTCGCTTAGTGTCATAAGACTTCGCGTGTCACTTAGCGAAGCTTAACTTCTCATACATTTTGTTTTCGAACTTCGTAGGTAAGCGATGTCATCTTGAATTAGTGCCCAATTGCGCAGAAACTATATTTGATTTCATACTTTAATTGTAACATAGGTATCGTTTTTTTATTTCGTAATGGAGCAAGAGAAAAATTAAGTTTCTCTTCCAGTGACCTTTTTTTTTATAGCTAGAGACATGATTTTGAAAAAGAAAAAAAATTAAAGTACTACGTAAAATTTAAAAATTTGTTCACTTTTAAAAGTGAAACGAAACGTTGTTTTATCTGTCAAATAGGTTCTCAAGTGAGGTTGGGTTTGAGATTGTTTTATTTATACGACTTAAAGTCATTACTCTTATTAACTAGTATTAATGAAGATTTCATGTAAAGCAATAGTGCAAATTCCTATGTTGTTCCTGATAATAAATAATGAACAACCCGCACATAAAACTAAAACGGCCGTTTTATGAAAGACTATTTAAATATATGATCAAGTAACATGGCATTCAAATTAAGAACCCATATTGAACGCTGATTGGTGAAACATTTATCAGAGAGAAAGGGAGGGACAGATAATATATAGTTACATCACACTCGCACTGGAGGTATTTTGAGGGCTAAAGATTATATCCAATAAACACCGATTAGTTGACATACGATTTGAATCATCTTTATCTATGTAATTTTAACTGTGGTTATGTGGAACTGGCGGGCGCGCCGCGCGCATCAGTACTCAGTGTCAGTACGCAGTGCGCAGTGCAGCGCGCGCACGCACGCTCATGTTTATGCCTCTAGTCTCTCACACACACACGCATACACTACTACACACCTGAATAAATATATCGTAAATGTTAAGTTAAATAATATGTAGTTGCGAAATGTGAAGCGTCAACTGAACGGCGTATGGTAAAACTTTTGTAAGTTTATATTACGTCGAAATGTATTAAGTTATCTTGTATTTTTTATGATAACTATATGATAATAATAAATAAATAAATAAATAAAACCAGCCTTGCGCTTGGAAACTGCGAGGGTGATGTAATTATATAACACCCTATCTTTCTCTCTGATGAATGTTTCACCAATAAGCGTTCAATGAGTTGTTAACTTGAGTGACATGTCGGTTGATCATACATTTGAATAGCCTTTCATAAACCGGTCCTTAGTGCGATACATTTCATTGGGCACAGTGACTTTCATTTAAAGGTTAATATGTTACACCTACGACGTACATTGTAAACTAGAATAATGTGGCAGTAGTAATCACTGTCAATATAGCTACTGACTTTTCGGCTGCATAATATGACTACACCTGGGGCCTTACAGCGAGGTCTTATAGCAGTATTACTTGAACATTTCATTATATTTATATCTTTTTGCTTGCCATGGGTGTAAAAAGAGCAGACAATATAATATTGGGATATGATTATATTAATTATTTTTAGTCGCAACTGCTGTATAAATAATTTAAATATTGTGATCATAATTGTTTACACGAAATTCCAAAGTAATATAAAATAATAATAATAATCGCTCCTCTTACTGACTTCGGTGTCGGTTTTATTTTATAGTGCCCAAGTGTGTGCGCAATACACAAAGACACTCTCTCTTCCTTTGACTCTCATAACTCAGGGGGACGGTAAACCGACTGGCGAGAGAACAGGCACAGGACTGACTTTTTACATGACCATGCGACGCTATGTTCTTTCTTGTCGGACAATCAGGTGATCAGCCTGCATTGTCCTAACCAAACTTAAAATCAACTTTCTTTGTTGTTCCAACGCAGAAATCGAACCCATGACCTCCGGATCAAGAGCGAAGCTCAGAACCACTAGACCACGGAGGCGTTAATATAAAAATAATACTGCTATAAAACATCATTGGCCCCGGGTCAATATTGTCTTAGTAGGACATTCGAGGTATTTCATGGTATTCCTAAATAAAGAGCAATTATTGTATTATACAAATAAATATTTACTCTACCGTACACGTTGGCAAGAATTATCACACAAACACAGCTACTAGTATAATCGACCACACCCTGTCGAAGTACAGTCGATATCGTCAGTCTCTGAGCCACGAAACGAAAAAAAAATACAGGCGTTACATTCATTCATTCGTGATAATTAAAAGGTGCAACCAATAACCACAATTGAAACCCGCTAACTATCTGCGTTAACAAGTCATTCTAAACGCTCATTGGTGAACATCACTCGCAACAACTTCACTCACTGACTATATTCACCAATGAGCCTTTAGTATGAATGTTAGCTGAACGGCGATTTGATAAGTCTTTTAGAAACCTGAACGTAGCGAGTGAGCGAAGTTCTTGCGAGTGTTCACCAATGGGCGTTACAAAGGCTTGTTAACTCAGATGTTAGCTGATCGGCGATTTGATAAGCTTTTCAGAAACCGTTATGTTGCAAATCAAAGGTATTTTCATTTGTCAGATGCTAAATTATAATACGACTAAGGGCCGATTTTTCAATCGATATATAACTTTTATCTGTTGAATAAACATGTGACTTTGACATTTTTTCCATACAAAATCTGTTCAAGTCACATATTTATTCCTTAGATAAAAGTTATCTGACGATTGAAAAATCGGCCCTAAGTAATATTATAGTTTCAAATGATACAAGTCAATATGGATTGTAATGAACTCAGGGTTATTTTATGTGCAAAATTAATTTCGTTTCATGTCCCAGATCAAATAATCCGTTTAGGGTGATTCACAATGAGTGAACTTCCCGACGCGGCCAATAAACGCTTGTCCGAATCGAACAGAAATTGTGAATAACCTCCACATCCAATTTAACCGAAACGTAAACAAAGAGAATAAACATTTACCATTCAAAAATAAATACGACGATAATGTGGTACAAATTCGACCATAACTCAAGTTTTAAATTTTAAGTTATTCATGTACTTTTGCCATTACGCATAAAAAATAGATATTGTCTATGGAATCTAAAAGAAAGATTGACAATGGTGTCAACTGTCAAACATAATACAACGCATGGTAACGCGATGTGTACTTTTAAACATAAAAAAATTTATATTAGCATTCTACATTAATTTTCTTTATAAATTATAAGAGCTAGCGCGCACAGTTAGACAAACAGTCGCCTGTGCGCGCTTGGACTAAGTGTGTAAAATTTTACAATCTATTAGCACAATTAGTCTTTTGAATGTTATTTAAAATTTATGTTATTGTAGCCCCTGGTACAAATAATGTTAAACTAAAATTCAAGTGCCATTAAAATAATATAGAAGACTATAATGTGCGAACAAGAAGGGAACAATCCATGACATCACGTTGTTAACCATTCCTAAACATTACACCAACCTGTGTACAGATATCGTTTTGCGAGAAAGAGATAGTTTATTTAATATATTTCATTAATTAAATTTATCCATATAATTTTTTTTAATTTTGCGTATAGTACGTCCCTTATATATTTAACGTAAACAAACCCAATTTCTATCTATAATCACATAATATATTTACTTATTGTACACACTTATCAACAATTTCACCGGAATATTAAAAAACCATACTTCATTATCCAATTTATAACAATTAAACAATAATTAGTATACCTATTAAAAACATCAAATAAAAAACTTTTACAGTAAGAAAACGCCATTTTGACACTGCCGACTGTAGATAGTCTATAGTCTATGGATAGTCACAAACAATAATCATTGCATTGTATACGAATAAGTATAGTTCGTCCCTGCTAAATTTAACCTAAAGGTAAACAAACCGAAAACATCGAAATTTTCCCTTATTCACTTGTGCACACTTATCAATACTTTCACAGATAAGTTAAAGGATTACACTTCATTATCCAATACATTTTATAACAATTAAACAATAATTAATATGTTTAAACATCAAATGAAAATCTATCAAAGAAAAAATACGCCATTTTGACACTGCCGATTGTAGAATATAAGCCTATAGTCTATGGATTCATAGGAAACAAAAATCATTGTATTATTATTGGCCAATTAGCATGACTGACTAGTCTTTGGTTGTGTCATAGACGGGTTTGATTGGATTTAGATAGAAATAAAACGGGACTATACCTTCGTCTTTGAAGATTAAGGTCGTATTGTATATCTTTGTTTACGTTCCAATTAACCGCAGTAGGTGTACCGCTAATATGAAGTTACCGCTGTATATCTATGAAGGTTTCGAACTTGGGCACTTCGATATCGCAGACCTCCTGCTTCACGTCGGCGAAGTAGAGGGGGTCGGGCTGGTGGGGAGGGCTGGGCGGCGGCGCCCCGACGTCTTCGGGCTGGTCCTCCACCATGAGGAGCTTCCTCTTACTCTCCGCCTTAACCTGGGAAGACAACATCATTATTATTTTGCTTCTTTAAATTTGCTATTCTCCCTTGCAAGGGGGAGGTGGGGGATGTACTGCAGTTGCGGGTTTAAGACCAAACGACTTTAATGAGTACAGTAATACTGGGGTAACAGGGGTCCTTAATTCACTGTTAATTGCCTATAAATTCCCTACTAGTGAAAAGAATTTGAAGTTATATGCGTTCTTAGTGGCATCCAAGGTTGCTTTGTTAATAAATATATATAGGATTCAGTCAATTTAAAAAAAAATAACGAAAAAACCGCCTAAGTATCAAGGGCCAAAGTTACATGGATAGTGGGGTAACTTTGGCTCTTGTTAAAACTATAGAAGAAAATGTGCACTTTTTCAACAATTTAAGGCTAAATCTAACATAGGCTTCATTTTTTTACATTTTACATCTGTCAGATTACTGAATGTCATTACTAACAAGTCAGTCGAATTAGCCAATCATCTCTATTTTGGGGTTGTTATATAAGTATAGTCTAATAACTCTAAAACCACTTTTTAAATACACTTATTTTAGCGCAAATTTCAAACGTCAAAAGAAAATACTGACAGCTATAGCTTAGACTAACAACTCAGAATATGTTCAAAAACTTTAAAAAAAAAACAAACGATGTCTAATTTAGTTAGATTGCATGCATTCAGAAACTTAAAAAAATATATTATTCAATAATGAAGTTGAGAGCCAAAGTTATATTGAAAGACAAAGTTACCCGGTCCGACTGGAATCGTTTTTTTTTATTATAATTATCTGCGATCAATCCATGGATTATAAGCAGATGTGATGTATGTTGGTGGACGACGGTAGTAGCCTTATTGTTGACCTTCCGAAAATACCTTGTTAAGTTTTATTTGGAAATAAAATATTTTGAATTTGAATTGATAAGAGGTTCCTATCCATTAACTGAATCTGTTGTCCCAATCAACAAAGGGGCAATTTTCTTTCCTTAAGGTGAAGGTTTCATCGGCACCTAAAATACCACCAGTGAGTTGTAACTATATAATATCTGTCACTCTCTTTCTTTCTGATGTTTCACCAATCAATATGGTTTGATAACTCGAATAAAATTAAATTCATCATAGATAATCTAATCGTTCTAAACTAAGGCTTATGAAAGCCTTTCAAACCGGCCCAGGGACAGGAAATTGTATATTTATTGTGTGTCAATATTTTAATTTGTACTTGGGCACAAAAACATATATAAAAGACCCAGTATTAGAAAATGGTATCACCCTAATACAGGCAATTCGACTGGCTATTTTTGTTTTCTTCCGCTCAGAATCCGCTATACGGGGTGTAAAAAGAGCAGTCACTATTACTTTGAGATACGATTATACAACCTTTCCCTATTTTGGAAATGTATTTTTTTAATATTTTTGTTGTCAAAAACTTTTAAAAAAATTTTACTTTTCACCATTTCTAATTTTTTTGTCGCAAAAATAACAATAAAGCAAAAAAAAAATTTTTCTTGAAATTTTTGAAAAAAATATGAAAAAAAAAAATACTATTTCTAGAATGAGAAAAGGTAGTATAATCATATCCCAAAGTTATAGTGACTGCTCTTTTTACACCGATTATAGCGCCTATTGGAAAATAGTAATTACTAATTTCGTTTCGTATCTTGATAATATAATTATAATAAAAGCTAAATTCAACTCCTTAATTAAAAAGAAGATACGTATATATATATTTTATTTTAATTTACAAACCTTAATAATAGTGACATATATTGCAATTTTTTTGTATTAAACATAGATTGTATGGGTTGGTAGGCCATGACTTGGGTGAGATTGTGTACCTGTGCCCGCGTCATGTTGAGGTGCTTGATCTTGTAGTGCACCTTGACGTAGGACTGCGTCTTGAACGTCTGCCCGCACTCGTGGCACGGGTACGTCAAGCCGCTGTGCCCGCGGATGTGGCGCGTCAGCACCTGCTGGTTCTGCGGGAGAAGAGGATGTCATCTAATCAATCATTCATTCAGTGAACTAGATGTTTCCCGCTACTTCGTACACGCTAAATGAAATCCGTTGGGTACCGTACATTATGTTACCGTACTTCTTACGGCTATGTTGAAATCTAACATGTAAACTACTATCATAACGAATTTTATCAAAATTTCGCGAAAGAATAACAAACATACATACAAAGTTTCGCATTTATTATACTAGTAAGAAGTAGGATGTAGTTAGTACACAGTGTTACATATGCGAATTCTGCACACACTTGGACACAAGGCAAACCCTGCGTCTTTGCGTCGCGACTCTCGTGCGCCCGCACGGCGTGCGTGTGTGTACACTCACCGCGAAGGACTTGCCGCACACAGGGCAGTGCTTGTCGCGCGGCTGCGGCAGGCGCAGGTGGTGCGCGCGCGTGTGGTGCCGCAGGCGCGCGAGCGAGCGGAACACGCGCCCGCAGTCGCACGCGTGCCCGCCGCGCCGCCGCACGCGTGCCCGCCGCGCCGCCGCTCGTGCGCCCGCACGGCGTGCGTGTGTGTACACTCACCGCGAAGGACTTGCCGCACATGGGGCAGTGCTTGTCGCGCGGCTGCGGCAGGCGCAGGTGGTGCGCGCGCGTGTGGTGCCGCAGGCGCGCGGGCGAGCGGAACACGCGCCCGCAGTCGCACGCGTGCCCGCCGCGCCGCCGCACGTGCGCCCGCCGCGCCGACGCTCGTGCGCCCGCTCGGCGAGCGTGTGTGTACACTCACCGCGAAGGACTTGCCGCACACGGGGCAGTGCTTGTCGCGCGGCTGCGGCAGGCGCAGGTGGTGCGCGCGCGTGTGGTGTCGCAGGCGCGCGGGCGAGCGGAACACGCGCCCGCAGTCGCACGCGTGCCCGCCGCGCCGCCGCATGTGCGACCACATGATGTGGGACCGCACCTCGCCCTTCGTCAGGTAGTGGCGGTGGCAATGTTCGCACTCGAACCTGTAAATCGTGTAACCATCAGCATGAGCACCGCTATAATGAGTTTTGTCTAATAATGTATATTTAAATTCAATACGTATACGTTTACCTCTTGGTGCGGTCGGCGTGCATGCGTCGCAGGTGGCGGTGCAGCATGCTGGTGGTGGCGCACGCGCGCCCGCAGTGCACGCACACAGTATCCACGTCACTGCAAATTGTTTACAATTTCTTCATTATCCAATACATTTTATAACAATTAAACAATAATTAATGGAATTAAACATGAAATGAAAATCATTCACAGTAAAAATACGCCATTTTGACACTGCCGATTGTAGAATATGAGCCTATAGTTTATGGATTCATAGCATACAATAATCTTTGTATTAATATTGTCCAATTGGCATCACTGACTAGTCTATGGTTGTGTCATAGACGGGTTTGTTTACGTTTGAATTAAAAGTATCTCGGACGTACTATACGTCTATCGCTGAGGAAGTTACTCACCCGACCAGCTCGGGATGCAGCTTGATGCAGTGCACGCGCAGCAGCTCGGGGTTGGGGCAGGTGACGTCACAGTGCTGGCACACCACCGGCTCGTGCACGTGCGTCAGCAGGTGGCGCTTCAGGTTCGACCGCTGCCGGAACACGCGCCCGCATTGTTCACACGGCAGCGGCTGCGACGCGCTCATCTGCACCTCCTCGTTGTGAGATCTGAGAGTAAAAAATAGTTTTTTATCATTTAAAATATTTTATTTCCAAGAGAAACTTAACAGACTTTTTTTGGAAATTCAACAAAAAGTCAACCACCGGTTCAAAATACTGAGAGGAAACAGTTAGAACGCTACATTGCAGTTAAAACGTGATACTTGACCGTTTTGCTACCGTTACGAACATTTTATACGAATTCATTAATCGTGTGCGAAATAAAACGGCCAAGCATCACGTTTTAACTGCAATGTAGCGTAAGTGAAGTTAAGCCTGGTGAAGTAAGGGCGCATAGATCAAGAATTTTGGTTCTACATGAGATCTGACCACTTTTTGATAGATTTTGATTAAGGTGTAGTGTAGAGCTTGGCTTTATACGATATCTGATAACTTTTCCAGAGGGTAAGCTATGTAGGCTCGTCTTGGCAACATTTTTGCATGAAAATGTTTTTGGTGGAATTGCATGTTTCTGCATCACAAATAATGTGGTAATGTCGGCTAAATTTCCCCATAAAAAGATGTAAAACTGTGGAAATAACAAAAATAGACTAATTGTGCCGTATCTTCATCAGAAATTTCTTAAATTTTTCTGACTGCTTGCTGCAGAACTGAACTTATCTGCCATTATATACTATATTCCAAGTCTATGGACTCACCTGACGTGGCAGCGGAACCAGCCGCGCTCGTAGAAGATACGAGCACACACGGGGCACTTGTACTCGTTGGCGCGCGTGTGCATCTGTTCGATGTGCCTCTTCAGGTACTGCGGTCGTCTGCGGATCATAACAAATGGTTATGGCATCTAGTAAGTCTTAATCGAAGGTGGTCGTCAGGGCCTGATGTCACTGGGCATCGACATACGGGTCGAGAGCGAAGCTCAGAACCACTAGGAGGCGCTTATAGGGAATATTAGAAATTTAAACCCTAACGATCGCTAATGATGTGTTTTTTGCGCGCAGGCACAGGCCAAATGAAGTGGGCAGTGGCTCCCCTATTGGGCCCGAGATTGGGGGAAGCTACGTGTGAACTAACTTGAACCCCTTGCCGCAGTGCTCGCAGGGGAAGGAGGTGCCGTGGTGGTCGCTCATGATGTGCGCGGCCGCCGTGTCCTTGTCGCGCAGGCGCAGGCCGCACACCACGCAGCGGTAGCGGCGGTAGTGCCGCAGCCGGTGGCGGTACAGCACGTCGGCGTTCCGTACCCGCATGTGGCAGAGCTCGCACTCGTGGGAACCGTTCTCCTGTAGGACACAATAGAGTACTTTTAATATATTATCATCATCATTTCAGCTATGACGTCCACTTCTGGAAATTAGTCTCTCCCAAGTGTAGTAGGTAGTTAGCTTATACAGCAGGCTTACTCCCGAAACAATCGAGAATCGAATCAGGGTTTGATTTTGATTCAGATACGATCATGCCGCGTACTTCCTAATAAATTGACATTTGTTTATTTTGATTCTCAGTCGATCCATATGGTCAGGAGTACAAAAAGGTACGATCTAATAATTTTCTTAATCCTGATTAGTTTCAAAGTAATTCACCAAATAAAGTACGAAAAACCACTGATATCGAACGGATTCGGTTCTCGATTGTGTCGGGAGTAAGCCCCCCAGATCAATCTTTTGGTATTTTATTTCGTGGATTACTTTGAAACTAACTAGGATAAAGAAAATCGTTAGATCGTAACTTTTTGTACTCCTGAGTCCTGACCATATCAATCGACTGTGAATCAAAATAAACAATCGTCAATTTATTCGGGAGTACGCGGCGGGATCAAATCTGAATGAATATCGAATCAGTTTGGAGAGTAAGGCCTCTGCCCAGGCTTGGCGAGTTGGAGAGCGCAGTTTTGAGACAATAACAATGGCCCCGGAAACGATACTGCCCATTTCCGGATATATGTACTTTCTGTCGCCTTTTAAGATGGTTGATGGTGACAATAGAAGGTGCTATTCTTACTCCAGTACACCATGGATAAAGTTATTTTTTTATCTACGATCGACTTTGTCTCTATGAAATTAATAGAAATATTACAAATATTTTTTTTTGCCTTTCCATGTGGACTTTGTATGTACAATATTATAGGTACATATTTAGTTAATTTACAATATTTTTACAATGGTTATGACTAGTTATTAGTTTGGAATGGATCCACATATTTAATACCATAAAGAAAAGTATAACAGCTATTAAAAATTAAGTGGTTGATACTGGTACATCTCGTTGCGGTGATTCCGAATATACTAATAATAATAAAACATTTATTTGATTCGTAAACAACATTACACTACACATTATACAAAGGATTACAAAACACAATAACATGTTAACATAAAATGTGAGAAATTATACAATAAACAAACACAGAAAAAAAAGAAAAAATAAAAGACAAAACAAACTTGACATAATGAGGCCAAGGATCGTAGGGCGTAATGCATAACCGTCAAAAAGGAGTCCACTCAGGCATAACACTGCAGTGTGTACCACAGTGCCTAGTATTATGTGGCTCCATACTATTAACTCATTTTCGCCAAAAATTATGATTTCGTTGTTTATGATAAGGGTAGCAGTATTAGTGTTTGTATATAACAAAAAAGGCTTGTATATAAATAAAACATTTATTACCTCCGAATGTAACTTCAGGTGGACCTGATAGGCATCCTCAACCACAAAACCAATGGCACACCATTCACACAGAAACCGCATGTGTCTCCGTGTCCTCAGCACCTCCTGGTGTTCCACCTGCCTCTCCTCCTCCGTAATTGTCTCAATCTCTATTTGACTGATTATCTCGTCTTTGTATATCATGTCAGGTTTCCCTATAAATAACAATTTCATCAGATTTTATGGCTTGTAAATGATTTATTCTGGGCTGGCAACATTGCATGCTATAGTATGAGATAGACAATAGAGACCAACAAATGGACCTTCAGCCCTGGAGGCAAAAGAAAAGTTGATAGACCAAAGCAGTCCATGATATAAGGCAAGTGGCTGGGAACAACTAGTTTGATAAAGCCAAGGACTTGTAGGATTGGAAAAATTTGGAGGAGCCCATAACCGCAAGGGCATGAGCCTATACACGCAAATTAGATAATGATAGAAATAAAATTATAAAGTAACATTAGATTAATAAACAGTAAATGTTCATAAAAATAAGTATAATTGTAACCAAAGTAAAGTGAATGAACTTTTTTTTTAAATTACTGCATCACATTCAATGCACAAGCATTTTCAGGCAACGAGTTGGGTCATCTAATGCTTAATGCTCCATGCAGTACTTACTTCTAGATCTTCCTTTTACACTCGGCTTTACATTGCCACCTTCAACTTTCTTTTTCTAAAATTCAATATATATAGTATTAGTGATAAAAATTATTATTATGTTATTATTTTATCAATATAAATGCATATTTACAAAATATTCAATTTAAATACTCCGTTTCAATTCAATGTAATTGTAAAACAAGTAAACAAAAATGATAAGTGACTAAATAAATACATTAATTTTATTGTAGAGTGAATAAGCGAAATTAAAATTATAAGCATTATAACCACTGATATTGAGATTTAATTACATTGAAACAAAACAATGCATAATGAACATAAAAAAAAATATTACATTTGCTTTTTTCTTGTAGCTGGCCAATGTAAAATCCTCGTCAGATGATTCCTTACGTTTCCTAGATTTTGGTTTATTTGAGCCACTCACTAATTTTTCGTCATCTTCGTCTGTGTCTACAAAACGTATCTTTTTAGCTTAATAATTAATAATTATTTTATTTAGCACAAAAAGTCATTTGTTTATCATGTACATATAAAAAAATTGTTTATAAACATTATTTATCAAGGGTATGAGTAATATTTACAATTTTCACTTACCATTCTCACTGTAAGGTTCAACTTTAACCTGAGTAGCAGAAGAAAATGAATCTTCACTGTGTTGTGTGTTTTCTAAGTCACTTGGCTCTGATTTAATGTCAACATCAACTGGCTCAACTTTTATGCTAACAAAATTATCAAGAACGCTCGGCCCTGAGCTGCTTAAATCTGGCTTAGGCTGGTCATCTTCTGAGTCGTCCCGTGGTTCTATTTTAATTTGTACTTCTGCCATCATAATAGCTGGGTTGGAGATCAAAGTAGTTTATTTACAATATAACTAACCAGGAGCCTAGTTTTGATTGAGTACACTAAAACCTTCGTGTATCTAAAGCTTTTAATAAACTAAATTCGCCATTGCTTAGGTCGCCACTATATTTTATTGATCGATTGTAGGTATGGCATTGAAATAACTACGAAACATGACAGGTGGTGGAGACCGAGTCCCAAAATTTAGACACCTTTACTACTTGAAACGTGTTTAATCATAGAATTGCTGGATTCAAAACTATTTATTAATCATCCTATTTGTTGCACGCGTACACTTAAGTTCGATAAACTTTGAAATTTAATAATTTCTTGAAAAGGAAAAGAAAAGCCTACAAAAAAACGATACAAAACCGCACCATAGACAATTTTTTTTATTTTTTTTTTATTTTTATAACGACACGACGCAATGAGATAGGCTCTGATAAGCTACGAAATAATAAAAAAATATTATATGTACTGTTATAACAAAATATGTTGTAGTATTGTTTTTATTTAAAGAGTTTATTTTAAGTTTATTTTCCTTTTTTTATTCTTTAAATACATACTTCTTTCTTCTTCTTCTATACTTATGTAAACTGTAGAGAGCTGTACAAAATTTGTACGTTGAATAAACTTTTCAAAATTAATATTAATGGAGTATGATCGATACTGATGCCAAAAATGCAATCAGTAAAATTTTGTGTCTGTCTGTATGTGAACGCATGGGTCAAAAACTACTGAAGTACCAAACTTGGTACGAATGTAGCCCATACTCCTGGGCAGAATAAAGCATAATGCTACAATACATAGGACGCAAGCCGAACCGAGCAGTGACGATAAATTTGAAGCAAGTCAGATGAATTTCGACGCGCACAAACTGCGGGATGCGGACGACCGGCGACCACTTTACATTATTATTAAACAGTCCTCATTCATCACAAGTCTTTTATTTCACATCTGTGAGTCTACATATTTGTCGATATTTCAGGCAAACTGTATTTGTATATGGTATTTAAATGAAACTTGGTACAAAAGTTGGTTAGATCATTAAAATAACTAACAGAATATATTTTTCTTGGAAGACAAGACTAGTGTTTCCACAGAATCATAATATAAAATAATGTTCTAGCCACGTTGCACCTGCTCCCGGTTTGGGTATCTACAGTAAAAATTATGGTTCATGAACCATAATTTTTACTGTAAATTTGTATGAATACAAATTTTCTAGCAACACCTTAATATGGGTAGCAAACATAATAATATTATGTGTTGTGTTAAAATAAAACAAATAACCATGCTTCTTCCTAAAATTTATTACTTAAAAATGTTACAATTTTACTTAATATATTATAATATAAAATGATGCATTTCTCACAACTTAGATTTACAATACATAAGAATTTAATCTCAAAATATTTTTAATATACAATGTAAACATTTGGTATTTACTAACTTCATGTAGGGTCAGATGGGGCTTTTGCAATAACGGGGCAAATGCGATATCGTAGTCTAAAAGTTGTTTTACTTAATGAACCGGTGCTGCCATCTCTGATTTACCATACGTACTTCTTGAACTCTAAGCTAACCACTTGTTGACAAAGTTTCACTGACGGATGTAGGAGTGACGTGTCATTGCGTGTCGGACATCGTAAAAGCGTGGAGGTCAAATTCATAACCTAACTTTGCATCGAGATTCATCCAAGGATTTAACGTAAGTTTTTAATTTATTTTGTGATAGTATG
Organism: Celastrina argiolus; assembly: GCA_905187575.2. Classification (NCBI taxonomy): domain Eukaryota; kingdom Metazoa; phylum Arthropoda; class Insecta; order Lepidoptera; family Lycaenidae; genus Celastrina; species Celastrina argiolus. Next base: position 15,085,215 of record LR994597.1, read on the forward strand.
ATAACTTATGCTTTAGGAAGTTGTTTTAAACGTGTATTTTTTAAATATCTGGTACCGTCTACATCTTAGGTTCGTTATTACATTTGCCCCGGAATTTTGTGTTATTGGGGCAAATGTGATATATGATTATTACATTTACCCCAAGACAATTTCATGTTCCAGATGGTGCGAAATTACGTTAAGAAAAAGGAGACGGGACCCAAATATTCCGAAGACAGATTAAACCGAGCTATTGAAGAAGTAAAAGCCGGTAGATTAACAACACATAAGGCGTCAACATTGTACGGAATTCCATTTTCAACACTGTATTGTCGACTTAAAGGTACGCGAGGAGTTATCAAAAAATCAAAGGGGAGGAGAAAAGCACTCGCCGAAAATATAGAGAACGTGTTAGCAACTTCCGTAAAAACACTAGCAAAGTGGGGCTTTGGCCTCAGCAGGAAAGAAATTCTGGAATTGGTGGGTCAGTTTGTTACTAAGAATGATATTAAAACACCTTTCAAATATGGGATTCCAGGGGAGGACTGGTTTCTTAATTTTAAAAAGCGGCATAATCTGTCCATTCGAAAACCAGAGCCGTTAGAATATGCTAGAAAGAAAGCTGCCACAGACCCATTTAATATTTACGGATATTTTAATCTTTTAAAAAAGGTCTTGGTTGAACTGGATATAGAGGACAAGCCTGATCGTATCTGGAATTTGGATGAAAGCAGCCTAAGTATGGATCCATCCAAATCCAAAGTAGTCGGAGAAAAAGGCAAAAGCTCATCCCGAGTTACAAGCACTTCGGGTAAAGAAAACACTACTTTTGTTTTGGCTTGTAATGCTATGGGTCAACGAGTGCCTCCTTTAATAATATTCAAAGGAAAAAATATCTGGGATTCATGGAAGGCGCCACCAGACAAAGAATTTCCTGGCACAGCTTACGCGGCGACACCCAATGGTTGGATGGAGACTGAAGTCTTCAAAAATTACTTCAAAAAAACCCTCGTACCGGCTTTGGGTGATGAAAGACCTGTCTTGGTTATATACGACGGACACTCCACTCATGTTTCGCTTGACTTAGTAGAATATGCTTTGGAACAAGGAGTAACAATTTTAAAACTCCCTGCCCACACTAGTGATATTTTACAACCATTAGACGTCTCGGTTTTCAAATCTTACAAACAAAAATGGGACCAAACTATTGCAACTTGGCAGCGACAACATATTGGGCAAAAACTACCCAAATGCCTATTTTCTCAATTTCTGGGAGAAACATGGACCAAAGTCAGCGAAGATGTCATCAAGAATGGTTTTAGGAAAGCAGGCATTTTTCCATTTGATGGTGATGTTGTCCCAAAAGAGAATTTCGCTCAAGAAGCTTTAGAGCGTTGGGAGAAACACCAACAACAAATTGAAAGGGGTGTGCAAGATAATACTATGGAGCTTGTGAATACCGAGCACATTGATATTGCAAGGTGCGAATCGCCATCGCTTTTAACTTTGTCGATTTCTGAGAATGTCAATGAAGCCTCTAGTTTACAGTCACTGAATGTCGTCAACTCTCCACAAAGATCCGATATTGAAACCCCACGTTCTCAAGAAAAGGCAGTTCATAATTCTGAAATCCCGCAAACCGCATCTATGGAGCAATTAATTTTGTCAGTTATTCACCAAAAACAAATGCCAATCAAACAAACGAGACGAAAAGTCGCCTCGGGTGCTGAAGTTATAACATCCGCTGAAATTGTTGAAGTATTAAGGAACAAAGAACAAATTCAATCAGCTAAACGCGTAAGAACTACAAAGAAATCGAAAACAACAAGGAAAAAGGCAAAGAAGACTGAGAATTCAGACAGTGACATAACGGACGTAGAATCTGTAAAGGACGGTAGTGACATAAACAAAGTTAAAAAAATAAATAAAAGGAAACAAGGAGCGAAATTAAACCGAAAGAAAAAGTTAGACGATACAGAGAGTGATACAGAAAGTTCTGAAGGTAAAGTGTATTATGCAGAATCAGATGCTAGTGAATGGATGGAAGAGGAAGACGAACAACGAGAAGAAGATGAACAATATAATTCTGATAAAGAAAATAACGAAAACAGAAAAACACCAGTGATGAAAAATAAAACTGGAAGAGTAGGAACGGAAAACGTAAAGGAAGTAGCTAAGGAACAAGAAAAAGAAGAGATAAGAATTGAAAGGGACGGATCACCCGAAACAGCAACCCAAGAGCAAGAACTAGAGCATATAGAAACTGAGAAGACACGAACGGAGGAAAAAACAGAAAAAAGAATTCAAGAAAACAATTGGGTTGTAGTAAAATATGCACTAAAAAAAGGACTGAAGTACTATGTGGGTGTTGTAAAAAAACAGATGGGCCCTCGTTGGGAGGTGAAATTCTTAAGACGTAAGGGAAGTATGTTTGTATGGCCAATAACGGAGGATATTGATGAAATCACGGCTGACTCCATCGTTAAAATACTCCCTAATCCCGAAATAACCAAACGTGGTTTGATAACATTTGATTATAAGTTCAGAAATATGGTTATTTCTTAATTGACACTCTTAATAATTAGCTTATGTAAAATATAACTTTTGGAAAAAGTTTATAACTTTTGATATAATTATCCGATTTCGTTGAAATAAAAACTGAAATATTTCTTTATTTCTTTTTTTTTTTGCTTTTACCCCAGAATTCATTCTTTAGACAGACTTAATAAATTAGATATGACTATTACATTTGCCCCTTTACAAGGGGTAAATGTAATATTGAAACACTGTATTTCATTTGGGTCTCATTTTATGAAATACATATTTTTTCATTACTTAAAATACATAAAATAACAGCTAAATATATGATAAATAACAGCTGTAAATGTCAATTCTCCTAACTAATTAGTGAGTAAGCAGTATAAAATTGAACTTATAAGTTTAGTTATGACCCTCGCATATGCCCCACTTCACCCTACAATTAAAAGATGTTAATAAAATATTTAGTAGAAGTCTAGTAGATGCTAATTGCACGTAAAACATTACCAATAGGTACATCATGGTAAACTGTACTGTAATTAAATGTTACTGGCAACACCTTATACTGTTACAAAAAAACAGGAATTTATAATAAAAAAACAGGTTTTTAAGAAATACTTTGAAATAATCAGAAACATTTTTGTATTCATAAAAAAGTATTATACACACCCATGCTTATTTAGTATTTTTATCAAAATCTAAGCAAGTGTAAACCAGATATTTCATATTCACTACTCAAATTTCTTAACATGCAGGTTAGCGCAGTTTAAGGTTAGGCTAGAGAAACAAATGTAGACTTCTTTTGTTTTAAACCAGTTTTAAAAGTAGATATATGTGTAATAACGTAAGTACAAAAACAAACTAATTACGGCGGCGTAGTAACTTAATCTTTATCACCGGATATGAAAAGACCTGTATGTATAATAAGGACCTGTTTCACAAGCTTATTTGCATGTTTTGTCGCTCAATATAAAGAAACCAGAAACAAAGCTATAACTGATTGAACATAATGTTGGTACTTGATGGTTCATGTTCACAAAAATAACACACAACTGTTTTATTATACTTTAATAAAGAAAAAAGTGTAAATAAAAAGTTGTGGTTTATTATTGTGAGAAACTTAACTTCCAATTATAAAAGCAATACAGCTTAGGACCCTTAGACAAAACCGCGATGCGTTGCATCTCTGATTTTCATAGTGTAAAAATAAGATCGGCATCGCATAGCATAGTTTTGTGTGGAATCCCTTAACATAGATACGAGCGGCTTTCTGTACCCTATCAGATAATTAAAGACATGAATCGATGAAGGTGATAGGTCGCAAAAAAAAAATACCCAGAAAATTTATTTTAAACAGTCACTTAAACATTTTAGGACATGTAGTAACGTATTAAGTGCATTGATTCTAGAGATGGATCTTTATATTAATGTACTTAATACTTTACGACGTATTCTAAAATGTTTAAGTGACAGTTTGAACTCAATTTTCTCAAAATCTTAATTTTGCTACATATCACCTTCATCCATTCATGTCTTCAATTGTGAGACAGGGCCCCGATTTAAGATGCCATCGCTATTATCACTTACGAAGTTCAAAAAAAAATATGGGATATAAATATTTTATTACTTAGCTAAGCGACATACGAATTCGCTTGTCATTTAGAGATGGCATCTTGAATGTCCCTGGCCTGCAATTCAAATTAAGAATTAAGTTCTCCAATAAAACCCATAATGGGTCGTGTTTGTTGGCGTTTTTTTTGGCGCATGCGCCCTAGAGAATCATAGTATTGTTACGTTACGCGCATGTCAAACAATGTCAAGTTGTCTACAATTTTTTAATAAATTGACAGGTAATAGAAAATAAAGGTTTTTGATTGGTGTTTTACAAGCGCATGCGTCAAAAAAAAAGGCCAACGAACACGGCCTAGGATTATATGTAAGTGTGTGGTCTCCGCCTACCCCTATGGGATATCAGCGTGAGCATATAATATGTAAAATATTATTAATATTGTGCATTAATATAGTGCACATATGGGGCACAGCTTTAGAGTGCCAAACACTTAGAATAATATTTACACAATTTCGTTTTGGTTAATACATATTAACTTTAGCTATATGCAGTTCAACAGGCATAAAATTCCTCAAAACAAATAGCTCCTTTGGCCTAGTAGAACGACATTTTTGGTGCTTACATAATTAAATAAATCTTGTTTTTATCTATATCTTTTACAATGTAATGTAAACAATTGTCTTTATTTGCGGGTATAATGCTTTAAATTTTAATTGTCACTTATTCACCAAGCTATGAAGAAATACAATGATACATAAAATTGTGTCGAATTTAATTTTTGTTTACATTTTGATCACAATAAGTCGGAATAGAGTATATGTCCATTGTTCCTACGTAATATTTTGTATGTCCTAAACAAGCGATTTGAACATACAGTATACGTAGGAGCCATCAATGTGTAAAGTAACATTCACAAAAGTTAGTTGGTAAACATAATATAGAAAATAGACTTGTTGATGTATATTAAAAAAAATATTATTTACAAAAAATATAATATTAAAAATGTCGTTATACTTGTCACTTAATCTATATCTTATACTAAATGCATATTTTGCATTAGCAATAATTATAAAAATATTGACTATATTATTTTGGAAGAATAACAACATGCTTTTGTAAAGCCGCCGTTCATAATATATTTAACATGGTTGCATTGTTAAAGGCATCGATACTGCTACATATTACAAGTAACAATTCCTTTTAGGCTCACTAATATATTTTACTGTGACCGGATGTGACTTAGCGCACCCTACTGTGGAAGTGCCACTAGGAAACTCCATAAAGACATTCATTTGCGCCAAGTCCTATAGTTTTCTACAATAACACTATGTAAAATAAAAGTTTACATATTATAATATAGGTATTACCGTATTATGTAACTATGAATTTTGTTACATGATTGAACACTACAGCAATGTTAGAAAAACATCATTAAATTTCATAAATCGATACTTATTGTATCAACTGTCTATAAAAATGCATTAGACACCTAAATTAAATAAATAATAATGACATGATATGAGAAATGATATTTAAATGCAACTTTTTACAGTCCTGAATTTATATTACATTTAACTAATATAATGTCACATTGTTAAGCTAGTCAAGTATACCCTTACCAGTAAAAATATTTACAATTACCTAAACAATTTTTTGTCATGGTCAGTCATGTGACTTTTCGAATATATTAGATCAGGACAAACCATAGGATAGCTTATACAGTACGTACATATTTATACTAGTAAAGGGGTTCATGATTCAAAGAATTAAACTCAATAAAGTAATTTTAAATTCATATTTCAAATATAATATCGACGTAAGAAAACGAAAATGCTGTAAGTACTGTAAGTACAGCATTGTCGTTTTCAGCGATATGTACTACAAGCGGAGCGTGACCTATATATAAAATGGTTTTATTTTCCAAAGAATAGAAAAAAAATTGTGATCATTTCTTTTACTTTGAAGACCTAAACCATTTATAATGTGGTTGTGCTATAAGACCAGTGTATTTTTTTTATTGCATTATACTATACTATGCATATAAAAAATATGCAGGTCTATATATTAAATAATTGTTTATTTAATATATAGACCTGCATGAATTAACACTTAGTGCCATTTACATTTTCGACGTATTTCAAATCTAATCGCATTATACATGGTGTTTGAGGCGTAGAGATTTGAAAAACAGATTTAAAATTTATCTACCAAGTATCCCCCTATATTTCACCTAATCCTTTTTCTTACCACCTAGAACTAATCATAGCCTAAGTGCAAAAATCATATAAAACGTCTTACAATTCGATGTTCTATCAATTCCTATTAAGGAACATTAAGGCGTGTCAAGCAATTTGTTATTGACTAACTAGAGTAATCTATCTACAAAGTTCTTATATGAGATGATTTAGTTAACCGACTACGGCGCAGTCAAAAGGAAGAGTATTCGGTAGTCTTTATGTATTTTGTTCCACCGTAGCGCCTTAATACTACTTATCCGATTCTATAGTACGTCTGAGATAAATTTAACCCAAATGTAAACAAAGCCGTCTATAACACAACCATAGATTAGCCAGTGATACCAATTGGCCAATATTAATGCAATGATTATTGTTGGCTACATGAATCCATAGACTATAGACTATATTCTACAATCGGCAGTGTCAAAATAGCGTATTTTTACTGTGAAGGTTTGTCGTTTATGTTTAAATAAGTTAAATAATGTTTAATTGTTATAAAATGTATTGGATAATGAACTATGTTCCTTTAATATACCTGTGAAAGTGATTAACACTTTCACAGGTATATTAAAGTGTGCACAGTAAGTGAATACGTGAAAATAGGCTTAATTCACACAGTTGTGTTTTAGTTTTCACAAAAAATTCTAGATACATCAATCTACATGGGATAAAATCCTAATGGTAAGCACCGCTTATGGACATCCATGATAACAGTTACAAGTGCATATATTAAGCCCACATTATCATGGAAGATATAAATGTACTCCAAACAACAAATAGCATAATAATCTGCATTTTTCATAATGCAACTGCTTAATTTAAGTATAATCAAACCACCTTTAAAACTATTGAAGTAATGTGGTTTAGGATTAATTAAACTCATTTTAAATACTTATATAAAAGTATAAATAATAAAATACAATGTCTACTTCTTCCTATAAATTGTATAAATGTTTTGTAAAATTCATAAACAATTGTGCATCAACATTTGTGCATAGTATAAATATGTAAAAATTGTTGGGCTGTTTATATTGCAATACTATTTAGTTGCCACAAAGTATTAAGTCGGTCTCCAGCATGTGAAATCTGACTAATTGGATTGTTCATATATCCCACTGGGTTATATTAGTCTGCAGGTTTACTCCTGATACAATCGAGAACCTAATCAGTTAGATTTCAACTGCTTTTGGTATTTTATTTGGTGGATTACTTTGAAACTAACCAGGATGAAGAAAATCTTTAGATCGTAATTTTTTGTATTCCCGACCATATCAATCGACTAAAAATCAAAATAAACAAACGTCAATTTATTCGGGAGTTCGCGGCACGATCGAATCTGAATCAAAATTGAATAAGTTTGAAGAGTTCTGAGACAGAAAGCGGTTGGGATCTCGTATTTTCACTTTCAGTTCATGTATATCAATTCATTAATCATAGATAAGGTATTAGGTTATTCCCATGTTTACTACTCTTATGAATGCAATAGACATTAGAATTGCATTTGAAATTTCGTCACTAGCGCCAAATTGGTTTAAAATTGAGTGGCGTTTTTTATAAAACTATTCCTGATTGAATGAATGATTGAATGATTTTGAAACTTTTCCTATCGATTTCGAGAGTAGCACATGTCTTCGAGACTTGAGGCTGATAATAAGATATATATCAAATACAGTTCAGAGAATTGAGCTTCAATAGGCCAAGCAGGAACAATTGAAAGCTCTGTAAAGAAATTAAGTTAACAAATAATAATTATGTGAAAAGTATGACAATACAATTGACAATCAATTACTTTACGGAACTTTCAAATGTTGACTTGAAGTTGAAGTTGAAAACTCTGCTTGGTTTACTCATGTTTTGTCACTTTTCACTTAAAATGCAATTAAACAAACCATTTTTGTCATCTTCAATATATTGTGTAGTACTGTACTTGTACACAAGGCATTCTATGTCATCTTAGTAAGCTAGCCACTAGTTGGACATTAGCAAAATTAATCCAAGTTTTCTGTTGTGCTAACTCATACATTTAGTCGCGATCCAGTTTGAGTCACTAACATTATGTCACTGCTTTTAAACGGGGACACTACATTGCACTTTTAACTGGGTATATTCAAGGTGGTACTGTGGTCACCACTGTTATATTAGTCACTAACTGGGTATATCCATTATGTGGTATAGTCACTGCTGTTACATGAGACTCACTTCACTGCATGATTAGTATATCTAGCATCTACTATGGTCATTGCTAGAATCACTACTGAGCTGAGTACATCAATGGTGTGGTATGACTGTTACATGATAGTAATTACACTGCATGTTTTGCTGGTTATTCCATATTTAGCTGAATACATCCAGGGTGTGCTATGGTCATTATTATCATATGTTGGTCACTACACAGCACATTTAGCAGGGTATGGATATACCCACTATTACATGGTCATAGCTGTTAGAGTCACTACATTGCCTGGATTCATCCACACTACATGAGAGTTACTACACTGCCTGCGGTAGGTATAGTACACCACTGTAAACAGAGAGTCACTACACTGCATTTCAGCTGGGTACATCCACGGTACTACGGTCACCGCTGCACATGAAAGTCACTACACTGTTTAGCTGGGTATATCGTCCAGGAACTCGACGTAGGTGAACGGGAAATGGCCCACTTTGCCGTTCAGCTCACCTTCCCATTGCCCGTTTATGTTCATCTTTGTCACCTGAAAACAAATATTAAGTATTAAGTCTATTGTACACACATGTTTTTTGGTTACTCATTGTAAAGTTTATAAAACGTCTTGTATATATATAGGCCATGTTAAGTGGCTTATTTTTTTACGCATGCGCTTGTAAAGCAAAGCACCAATCAATAAACTTTATTTTCTATTTACCTGTCAATTAAAAAAAAAAATAGACAACTTGACATTGTTCGACATGCGCGTAACATGTAACAATACGTACGCTCTACTACTACCGACGCCAGGTAGTAGTAGCGCGTGCGCAGTGCCATTAACAAAAAAACCTTATGAATATCAAAGACTACGCGGCAACACTACGTGTCTACATCCTCCTTCAAGAGAAAGACACACTCTTGGCACCCTTCCCACTTTTTACGACCGAGTCTGCACCTGCACGAACGAATGAATGATACAACAATATAGAATACCTTAACGACGTCCCCCTCCTGCAGCTTGAGCGCTGTCTTGTCGTACGCGTTGGGCACCCGCGACTGGCGCACGCGAGCCAGCGCCGGCAGCGTCCTCTGCAATTAACGGTTTAGTGTTGTTACAGGACATCCCTTAACACCTCCGTAGTCTAGTGGTTTAGAGCCTAGCTCTCGACTCGAAGGTCGTGGGTTCGTTTCAGGCATTGGAACAACAAAAAATTTTGTATTCAAGTTAAGTTAGGACAATGCAGGCTCATCACCTGATTGTCTGACAAGAAAGATGGTCCATGCGTCGGATGGGCATGTAAAGAGTCGGTCCTGCGCTTGATCTCCCGCCAGTCGTGTCGGTCAAATTTAGTCTAAGTAGGTACGAAGTCCGCTGGGACTACGAGTTAATAATTGAAGACATGAATGGATGAAGGTGATATTATTTCCCAAAAAATGTTAACTAGAAAATTGACTTTAAACTGTCACTAAGCATTTTAGGATATGTAGTAACGTATTGAGTACATCGATTCTAGAGACGGTTCTTTAGATTAATACGACGTATTCTTAAATGTTTAATGACATTTTGAACTCTTTTTTCTCAAAATCATAATTTTGCTACATATCACCATCATCCATTCATCATCAATTGTAAGTAACAACATACAAGTACAGGTTACTTTTATTATCCCCATAAAGGTAAGGCTGATATCAGTAAAGTCAGTTGACAGACAAATACAGCAACAGGAAACGCTGCCATTTCCTAATGTATATTTCCTCTGTCGCCTTTTACAACACCCAGATGAAAGATGGTGATGGTGAGGTGGTATTCTTGCACTGGCATCCACACCCTGATGACAGGTATACTTAGGGCTGCCATCCGTCCGGGTTTCCCCGGATTTGTCCTAGTTTGAAAGCCGTCCGGGGAGCGTCCGGGCGGGGTTTAAGCTGTAGTTCGGAAAACCCGGGAAAACCCGGCCAACAACTTGTCCGTGTCCCCAAAGTTTTAATCAAGATGTAAGTTAATGAATAAAGTATTGAAATGTCCGGGGTGAAAGCTCCAAAATCCGGGGAAATTACGCTTCCGGTCCTGGGAGGCAGGTCTTAGAGATGGTAGCCCTAGGTATACTCGATGCACCAACCTGCATGTTGGAGCCCTTCTGCTGCTTGTTGCCGGGCGGACTGGGCGGGTCGCCGAGCTGCGACAGCGCCTCGTTGGGCGGATACGGCACGCCGGACGGGTCCAGTACCTGAAGTTTCACAGCGACCATTTAACACATGAAGCAAATAAGTGCACAGGGGCCTTACTCTCCAAACTGACTTGATTTTGATTTAGATACGATCATGCCGCGTACTTCCTAATAAATCGACATTTGTTTATTTTGATTCTCAGGCGATTGATATAATCGGGAGTCCAAAAAGTTACGATCTAACAATTTTCTTTATCCTGATTAGTTTCAATGTAATTCACCAAATAAAATACGAAAAACCACTGATATCGAACGGATTCGGTTCTCGATTGTTCGGGAGTAGGCCCGCAGGTTGAAAGCGGACAAATTGATAGATTTCATCATTTAGTATTTACCAATAAGGAGACCCCTACACGACACTTTATCTAGCTAAGGATATGCCAAGACAAAAACTAAATTGTTACATGATTAGATGTTCTTTACTCGATTAAATTAATTTCTGAATACAGCTCAGGATAAAAGTCTACATCCAATCATTTTATAAGAAAATTATATTTGTAAAATATATTTTTACAAGTAAATTTTTATCTTGAGGTACTTAATATAATATTCTACTAATTTATGAAATCCTATTTGGTGTATTTAATAAATATATGGATAAAAAATAGATGGTTACTTGTAATGCTTATATTGTTGTGCAGCATATTAGGACCAGCCTTATTCTGCTTACACCCTCGCTAACACAGTTTTTTGGAGTCAAAACCTTCTTAACGGATAGAGAATTGTGAAATTCAAGAGTGGCCTGCAGGCTTACTGCCGACACAAATCGAATCAGTTCGATCTCAACGGCTTTTGGTGTTTTATTTGGTGGATTACTTTGAAACTAACTAAAGTCAAAGTATGGATTACATTGACTTTAGGTAGTTTATAAAAAAATAGCAAAAGCCGTTGAGATGGAACTGATTCGATCCTCGATTGCGTCGGGAGTAAGCCTTTATCTCGGTGTCCCCTCGCCCCTAGTCACTCACCCTCTGCACGTAGGGCACGGGGATGGAGCCGGTGCGGCCCTGCGCGTTGCGCGCCGTCCACCACTGCTCCTCGTCGCGGTTGATGACCATCAGCCGCTCGCCGCGCCGGAACGGCAGGTCGTCGGCGTCCTGAGGGAGAGATTTCAACGTGTTAAGTCCCGATTTCACCAACGCTTGTTTCTGTTAACGGCTTGTTAAAATACCATGCCTTATCATTCACTGATAGGAATTACCTCTCGTAATCGAACACCATTTTATTTAACGAAGGATTAACTTGAACATTGTTTGGTGAAACACGTCCCAAGCCGCCTATACATATTGGCCGAACGTTGCCGAGCGGCAAACGCCGACGTGTAGACAATCTATTTGCCTTTTCTTGTCATCGCTCGCCTAGCTGGCCGAGTGAAGGCGAGCGTCAACGTGTGGACGACTCATTTTCCGACACTTGCCTACGCTTGCCGTCGCTCGTGACCACTCGCGACCACTCGCCTCACTTCGGATCGGTGTCGGTGTTTTTGTTTATGCACAAATCAAAGGCGCTCGCCTGCGCTCGGCCAATAGCGTCCTCACGTTTGTATCGCCGCCATTATATAGGCTACTTGTGTGCACTTGCCGAATGCGTGGAGGATAGCACTCGCCTTGCACCTATTTGCCGACGCTCGCGTTGGCCTACGCTCGGCCAATATGTATAGCCGACTTTGTGTGTTATTGCGTATTTTTAATAAAGTACTATTTGCCACGTGTTCATGTGAAGGATGATGATTGGAACGCTTATGTTTTTTAATATTCTTATGACGTCCACAGCTCGCCGTTCAAATTGGCGAGATAGTATTGTTATAATATATATTACCTTGAACAGGAGTGTAATGAAATGCGTGCCTTCCATCTGCCCGAAGAACGGACCAGACTTTCCAAACTGATACGTTAAGTCCGTCAGCAACAACTCGTATGCTTGTTGTAGGATCGTCATCAAAAGCTTGAAGGATTCTCTCATCAACTTCAACATTATGTTGCCTCACATTCACTCGGGGCTCCCGAAAGTTTAAGTTTCCGGTCTCCCTCAGACGTCGATAGGTAGTTGAGAAGGTCTCGTGGTGAGGTAACCGTCGATCAGTGTAGCGTTCTTGATAAATTCTTCGCGCTTCATGCGAATTGCAATCAGCTTTACCATACGCCAACATCATGTCAGCATACTCCTCGTTACTGAAGTTCGCCATTGTAACGAATACGCAAAGATAAACACAACAAAAACGTAACAGTTCAACAACAGATTTAACAAAAAAACAATAACAAGACTTTCATTTGATTACGATAGAACAACGGGAAAAGTACGGGCACTTCGAATCGCAGAGTAATCTCGACTGATTCCCGGCAAGTGACCTTCACTCACTTTCAACTCGATAGACAAAGACAACAATAACTGTACTACTAGTAAGAAAGGGACTAACTTTTTACCTGCTGCTTGATAATCCGCGTTGACTGGTTACATTGTTCAAACCAGTTACATTGTTAGAGTGCGTGTTCAGGCAAACGAAGCTTAATTTGACCACTTTAAGAATGGTTTCTTATATCATGTAGCATATCGTTAGAAAGGGTAATAAGTAAAGAACTTTTTTAAAAAAAGCTAAATTCAAAATGAACTTTAGTTTTTTTTAAATGAATTGATAAGTTGTCACTTTTCATAACATTTACACCGATTTACCACTTTGAAAGCTCAGAAGTTTTTTTGTGGATATCAATTGTAACATGTAATGATTTATTTAGAATTAGAAAACATTGTAAAATACAAGCATACTTTGTTTTGTGGTATTATAACCACAAACAAAAAAGTTAGGACGATTTAAAGGCAAGATTTCGGGTAGATTTCAAAAAAATTTAAAAAAAACATATCTAGACTACCGTGAGACTTAGGATATTGGGTCTCACGGGGGAAAATAGCACATGACCCCCCCCACCCCCCAAAAAATCATGTCGGTCCATGTGCAAAACACCCTGTATATGTGTAATATTAGACGAATAAATGATTTTAAAAAAGCTAGACATAAGCCTCTCCTAATAGTATTTGGCGATCGAAACGGTAAAATAGTAACAGTGTCCTACTTTCCTATTCCTGTCCTAATTTCTGAAATTATATTCTCTCTGTATCCTTTACGTATTCGGAGCCCTGATTGCTATTATCACTTACGAAGTTCGAAAACAAAATGTGGTATGACATAAGGTTCGCTAAATGACGAGCGAATTCGTGTGTCTTCAACTTCACAAGTGATAATAGCGACGGCATCCTAAATCAGTCCGGTTTTAAGTTTTTACAAAAAATGTGTTTGTACTGAGGAGGTCTATGAATCAGGGATGCAATGGATATGAAATTTCGGATTCGGATATGGATATTAAATTATTTCGGATTATCCGTTTATTTCGGATTATCCGTTTCTTTCGGATAATTTCGGTTACGGATATTAAATTTGGTTTCCTTTTTAGAGACAAACTTTTGTTTCGGTTACGGATAACTTTTTATATCGGATCGGATAGTTTCGGTTACGGAGCTCGCTAACATCCTTGCTATGAATCTTTCACGCGAAATCGCGGGGAAAAGCTAGATTATTATATCGGTTATCGTGGTGCCGTCCGGTTTATTTATAGTAGACATTTCGCTACTTCCGGCTGCGGCCTGGACGCCGCGCGCGCACCTCCAGCGCGTGGCCCAATTCCGTAACGTGTCGGATTATACCGCTCGGACGAAAAAATCCGGAAGTGATATAAAAAAAATAAATGAATGTTTCCCTCTATTTCATGCTGTTATAACCCTAGACTATTAGCAAGAATGCTTAGGCCGTGTTTCACCAAGCAATGTTTAAGTTAACGCCGTGTTAAAATACCATGCCACCTCTTTCATTGACAGGAAATACGAGAGGGATAACATGATATTTAACATGGCGTTAACTTTAACATGCAAATACAATGAATACTTTAGGAGATATAGCAAAATTAAGATTGTTACGCCGTGATTCGACCGGGCGCCGCGTTTAGGTCATCCACAAACCACGCGAACGAAGTCGCGGGCACGGCAAGTCTATAATAAACACATATTTACTAATATATAGGGAGGGACTACACAGGCTAAGGGCGTCTTTCACCAAACGATGTTAAAGTTAACGTCACGTTAAAATACCATGCCTTCTCATTCATTAACATGAAATACGAGAGGGATAACATGATATTTAACGAAGGATTAACTTTAACATGGTTTGGTGAAACACCTTAGGCTATCCTCTGAAGGAGGAGCAACTGGTATACAACACTCACATTGCCATCAAAGTTGAACTTGGCCTCCACCACCTCCAGCACGTGGTATTGCTGCTGGGGCGCCGTGGTGGTGGCCGCCTGCGACAGCGGCCGCACCAGCGGCGTGGTGTCCAGGTAGTGGAGCCGGTAGAACGCCAGCAGCGCCGGCATGTCCGTGAACACTTGGTTGCCAATGCGAAACCTGGTGGCGCCCTCCGGGGAGAGGATGCGGTTGATGATGTAGTGGGACACGCGGTCGTCCTCCCTGGTAGGAAAAACGAGATTAGAATATTATATTCTGAACAGATCGACCTTCGTAGCGCAGTGGTTGAGCGCGTTGGCGCTCGCTCGGGAGGTCGCAGGTTCGAATCCTGCCGAAGGAACAAAAAGTATTCTGTGTTCCTGGGTCATAGATGTCCTTTAAATTTGTGTATTAATATAATAAAAATCTTAAATATATTTATAGTATGAAAGTATTAAATATATTGCCGTTGTCTGGTACTTGTAACACAAGTTCTTCGGATACTTAGCATGGGGCTAGATTGACGTGTGTGTAGCGTTCATAAATAATATTATTTTATTATAGGTTTTACAAATAAGCCCACGCCCGATTTTGGTGGCCAGTTTAATTGAAATCACAAGTGTCATGTTCACAGTGCTGCGCAAAACACAAGGACACTGTCTTTTTGTTTTATGTCCAGAAGTCAAATCTCGAAGACATTGACATATTTAAGGTGATAATTACCTTAATCTTTATATTAGGGAATAATAACCATTTCATCGGGAATCCTACTGGAAATAATGCCATAAGAAGTAGCCCATATTCTTCTACATGTTTTACTCTTTATCTGTGTCAAATTTCATTGAAATCAGTACAGTAGTTACAAAGGATTAGTCTTACCGCACACACAGCACATAATCTCCAACAATGGTTTTAGAATCTCGGACTAGGAATACTCCACTCTCCGACTCATTGAGCAGGAGTTTAGTGGCCACCGCTCGGGACATGCCCCCAAAGTACCAACTGTAAAGACAAATATTACATTTAAAGAGCTTAATGGGCTACAGTTTAGTTACTATGGTAACATCAATCAATATAATAGAAGACTTTGTAGCATAACACTTAAAGATTATGTTTTAACTTAACTTTTTGAACTTAAATATAATTCATTAAACTTTTAACCTACAAAATTATTATAATTAATTATTAATAGAAACATGAAACCTCCCCATGTAAATAAACTAGAACCAAGGGCCAAATACAGTATTATTAATTTTAATTAGGAAGCACTGTTTTATTATTATTTACAACCAGTCACTGTCAATGCTTGGCGGAATAACAAGGACAGTGTGATATTTGCGAGTCACTCGATTTATCCATTGTTTCAGTATTCATAAATCTGTCTTTAATAAGATTGATTTGTTTGTTTTAACTAAATTAGAAAAAGTGTTACCACCTAATCATAAAATCTAAACTAATCTATACTAATATTATAAAGCGGAAGAGTTTGTTTGTTTGTTTTGAACGCGCTAATCTCAGGAACTACTGGTCCGATTTGAAAAATTTTTTTTTGTTGGATAGTCCATTTATAGAGGAAGGCTTTAGGCTAAATAACATTACGCTGTGACCAATAGGAGCGAAGCGTCAGTGAGAAATGTTGCAAAAACGGGGAAAATTAATTACATTTGGGGACTTTCATTGTGTGCGCTGCATAAACAGCTTAAGTCACTCAAAAACCACGCGAACAAAGTCGCGGGAACAGCTAGTACACATATAAAATGCCAATAAGTAAGTTATAAAAATATTGTTTCAAGACTAGAGGTTTAGTATGCAGTTAACCCAAATAAAATCATGGCAGTAATTAAACTAGTCTGTTAACTTTGTAAGTCTATATTTAACTGTGTTAAATAGGGCATATTATTAATTGTCTTAATAAACAAAATTGATGATTAACTTTGTCAAGAATTCTTGGTTCTCTTATGACTCTCGATTCATAATGTGTTCCAATATACGTAACCAAGGTTCAAATTTAATAATAAACAAAAATTTAAGTAATATAAGAATTTAGTATGTTCTGATACAATTTAATTTTATTGTAAACAAGTGCTACCAATTTATGTTTATGCCACTTATTTGCAACTTTTTCCATCCCATTCTCATTTGTTAAGAAATACATTTTTTTAACACATTAATTTAGTCTGTTTGTTTACAAATAGATTAATTTGAAATCCATTAGTCGATTAAAAACCTTTAAGAGCTAAAACCTTGAATTCTTCTTTTATTTATTGTTTGTTTATGTTGTGTTTACCCCTGTTATGTCATGATGAGATTCAATATTATAGCTATTTTCTATTGAGCAGGAGATGGCAACGAAAGGTTAGATTTCCTAGGCGGTGGGAGAACCGCTCATATTACCTGGACATGTCATTTTGGTCAAAAGAGACCGCGATCGTAGGATTGGCCATCCCGGTACCAGTCTTCACACGACTATTACACTGTTCAGCGATCCCTCATTACGACCGGAAGTCCAACAGACACTGCACTGTCGCTATCTCGAATCCTTGAATCACAGCACCCAACCGGCACTACCTGCGAGACTTGTTACACTCTCCGCAACAAACTAAACAACACTTTAGCAATAAAAATCTAAAATAATTATAATTTGTTGACATTTATTCACTGTTGGTGTCATCAACTAATATTCACATCGAAACACATGTTTTTGCACTCGACAGACGCACACAAAGCCCGAGCTCACAGTAGCGTGTTTTCTGCGCGAACTTTGGGATGCAAAAGTATGATAATTCTATAATTAGAACGAGTAATTTTTAATATTTTACGAGTCACACACGCGAAGTTTCAGTGGAAAACGGGCGTAGCGTAGACAATTGTATTTTTTATTTGACGCATTTTCCTCTACATTCTCTCTGGTGCAAAGGAAAAGACATTTTATAATTTTCTTGTTTTAAAATATTCTAAATTTTTAAAATCTTATCTACAATTTTGCCCAAATTATTTAATCGCTAACGAAAAATTAAATAACTTTTTGGATGATGTAAATAATGACTATTTTAAACAGTTTTTGTAATAACTGCTTTTTACAATTTTGAAAAAGAAACAACACAAGACAATGTTTTCATAGAAAAAATCCTTATTAATTTAGAAGTAACAATAGTTTTAATGTGTTGCTGAACAAAAAGTTATCGAATTATTAAATTAACTTTTATTTTGTCGTTACATTTTGCCATATTGCAACAATTTTTCATTACACATCATCTTCGAAAGTCTATGGTCCGTGTCCATTGTTTTTCTCCAATGTTATTTTTCTGATTGCTGCTAGTGGACGACAAATTTTTATCATTGAGTTGAGTGAGTGTTTGTACTGGTGTTCGATACAGTGATTTATTCGAAATAGATCACGAAGATGTCGTCACCGAGCGCTGGGAAACGCCGTATGGACACGGACGTCATAAAACTGTATCCTTTGTTATCTCCCATACAAAGAACCTATTGCGTTGGGCCTCCATGTAAATATGTAGGTAGTTGAAGGGCCATCAGCTGATTGTCACGATACAACACAAAAATCGATAGAGCTCGTTTATGTGCCTGATTTATTTGCCCTATCATACGATTATCCCTTTATATCTATTATTTGATGGAAGGGAATATAATGCGCTATATAAGGGCTGTGTATTCTTTGTATCCGTAGCTCTATATATCTATTTAAAACGCTTAGATAAACTCACAAATCGAGATACGAGCGAACGGTGTTCTCTTCCTTGATTGTGATATTTCGTAATCCCTATGTAGGCCACGGTCTCAATTGCGTATTTTTTTATTACGTAGAATCCACGACTTTTCGTATTATGGTCGCTATTAGAAATTCTGAATTAAAATAGAATTGAAAGTTATTTATGTAATTACCTACTCATTTTATATTCATAATAATCGCTGGCCTTGTAGAATTGTGGGTGTAATTATTGCAAATTCTAAACAAAGGACATACCTACATGACATAGAAAACTAAACAACACATTAAAATTTTTTTAAAAGTAATAGTTTGAGATGATACTGTTGGTATTCTGCCAAATAGTAGATTCAAATATAATATTGTTTATCAACTGTAAATAAATAACTGATTTAAGCAGTTTGTAGATAAACAACTATTAATAATAATGGAAATAAAATTATAAATATTAATTTATTTGCATGCCTACTCCTAAGTTATTTTTTATATTATGGATTTGTTACTATATTAATATTATCAAGTACTTACCTTATTTAAATATTCTATTATGTTATCAATATAAAAAAAGAACAATAACTTCTAAATATTCTTTTGTTATCTTTGCAACAATGTATTTGTTGC
The DNA here is from genome assembly GCA_905187575.2 of Celastrina argiolus. NCBI lineage: Eukaryota > Metazoa > Arthropoda > Insecta > Lepidoptera > Lycaenidae > Celastrina > Celastrina argiolus. The sequence goes on from LR994597.1 coordinate 15,104,554, forward strand.
AAAGATAACAAAAGTATACTAATGTAGTCAGCTAAACTCATGTCTTTGTCTTTCATGTAAAAAAAATTTGACTCAGTAACATTGCTTTGTAACATTGTTTGATTTCCTAAGCAGGTATGTGGATTTATTATTATTTGTGGAATAATCAATAATGTTTATTACTAACTGTGGTCCTAATGAGTCGTGGTTTACTACTTAGCAAATGATTCCAATTCAAATTATAGTTTAACTTTACTCTTCAATAATTTACCTTACCCAACGAGCTTTGTTGTTAATTAGTATTGTTAATTAAATTTGATATTAATCTGCTTCTAAGTTCAATGTGGTCTTAGCACAGAAGTAGATTTTAATTATTATTGATCCTTAATATCTATTGATGAAAATACCATTAGTAAAAAAAACATTGCTGGTCTCAAAATGTTGAAAAGGAAAATTCCCCGAGTTTCTAAAAAGGTTGTCAAGTTCTGTACAGAATTTAAATTTGACAAGAGATTTGAACACTGATTAATTGATTAGAGAGTTGATTTGCCTTTCAGATAAAGGGGGTACATCTATCATCTTAAGTGTTGTGAGTATAGGCAACTTCTTATTCGTACTTAAGAGTTTTGCTCTTGTCCTTGAAGCTTTCTCCATACCTCTCTGCACTCCGCCACTCTCTTGACCTCCTGATACAACACAACCATCACTTTCTCCTTTACCTGGTCCATAAAAGTTCTTCTCTGCCTTCCACGTTTTCTTCTACCTTCTATCTTTCCTACAATTATTCCTCTAATAAAGTTGTTGTGCCCTATCAAGTGTCCTAACATCTTTCCACTTCTTTTCTCGATTGTACCGACTACCCTCCATGAAATAGAAGGAGGCTTATGACCAGTGGTTGTCGTAACTGAAACCGTGATAGTTAATAATAAACATGTAACATAATATACTTTTGTTATCTAATGCTTCCCACTATTGTTACAGCTAACACTGATTGTAATCTTATCAGTGTCATGTTTAGGTAGAACACTGTTTAAAAACTTTAATTGTTGTTGTTTAGCATGACATGTCTAAAAACAAGTTTTATTTTAATTATATTATAGGTATAAAAGTATTTTTTTAATTTTATTAAGATGTTTTCTATACTGTTTTGTTTAGGCAGCAATTTTTCAATTTTATCAAAAATATCCATAATATATATATTCTATATTTTTATCAATAGGTTTTAGGGTTGTATGGGTAATGGGTATTGTGTATGTTGTAGGTTTCAGTTGATGAGTAGGATATACCTAGTTATAGTTTGTTGATGTAGATTGATAACTTGTAAAACTAATGAAATGCCCAACAAAGTGGTACCAGGTATAGGTATTTCTATAAAAATATGTATTAAAGTGGTAACACAATACTATTTACCTTAACACACTCGCAGTATTGAGAGTAAACACGAGGTAACAATACTTGGCGGTCTGAACGAGTTCTGTGTGAAATTCTTCGGCCCACCTGGCAGTAAGTACTTTACCAACCTTACTTTTATACACCTGCTCCATCCCTTTAAAAAGCTTGCTCTTCGCCTTTCCTAAATTACTTTTATTACTAACAAAACACCTGCTTTTTAAAGGTATTAAAAAGCTATTAACTAGTATCTACACCTTCAAAGGCCACACCATATAAACAGCATATAAATTAAAATTTTGAGTCTTTTACTTCAAAAACATGCGAACTTTACACAAACTTCCGACCCCATTTCACCCCCTTAGGGATTTAGATTCGTAATTTTTTTAGCAGATGTCACACCCTTTATGGTACCAGCCAAATTTAGAGAAGTCTAGAAAGCCAGTTGTACTTTTTTGGGAAATCATACTGGCATCTCCAGGACGTTATAACTTATAAGTTATAACCTTTCGCTTTTATATTCATAGAAAATACATAAAATTCGCATTCCTATTATAATATACATTGTAAATTTGCAACATATAAAGTAGGCAATGACGATAATTAATTATTATTATTTATTAAGTTTTAATTGGAACTAAAATATTATGAATTTTTTTGAATTAAATAATACTAATAATACAAAATTTTATAATTGTATTTAAATATTATAAAAAATATAGATACAATTGTCTTTGGTACGCACGGAGTCGCAGACAATATTTAGTATGTATAATGTGTTCACAAATTCACATTTCAAATGTGTATCTACTATCTTTATCTTATGTTTACCTATGTCGGTATTTGAACCTGCGACCGTCGGGTGCTATGACCCCGGAGTCAGACAGACTAGATAGATCGATTGGGGTTATTGGCAGACCCTAAAGTCCCAAGGTCAAAATGAGCACCGCAAATGAGGGGTTAAATGTGGAAGCCTTTAGGGTAGCAAGGATCCCTTTTATATTAATCATATAGTAAAACAAAATATTCCGGTTTATATGAATTCAATTAAAAGCATTGCAATTCTTAATTAACTCTAATCGAGTCGTTAATAATTCAAACCTGCGATAATTCGAATATCTGTATCATTCAAAGTTTTCGCGAGTTTCTTACAAAATCTCTTTACATTTCGAACTAAATCAATATATTATGCATCAAAACGACCCGTTAAGAGCGCGCAATCAAATTTCATGAAGTCGAAATCGCCGCGAGAGACGATATCGACTCACACAGACGCATAACAACACGCATGTGTGGGTTAACGCTAGGTCGAGCGTACGTAGCGCGCGCGAGTAATATTGGTAGTTTGATCCAAATGAATTTTAATATTACCTACCATTTCAATACTTCTATAAAATTAAATGGTATTTAAGTTATAAAATACAAATTATACATACTCGACATGCTAGTAATCGCCCGCGGCTCAGTCCGCGTTACTGTCTAACCGTCGGGAATAACTTTCGCGATGATTGTGTGAAAAGAGTTTCATGGTGGTTGGTCAGTAGATGAGACGTGAAGAAAGTAACAAACAAACACACGAACAAACAAACAAACTTTCACATTTATAATTTAGGATAAGTAAGTAATGAGAATAAAAAATTCAACAACCTAATTTTAATAAAAATATACCAAGTTATTTATTTTTCATCTTTGATGTCCAGAAATGTTTGTCCCTAAATATTTTACTGACCCACTTCCGACTACCCACTAAAATGTACTAAAATACCAATTTTTAGTGGGTAGTCGGGATGGACATGCTTTTTTCAGTGACAAAAATGCTGTCACTATACTAACTAGCATTTTGCAACCGTCTGATTATTGAATGAAAATGAAATAAAATTAAAGATTATTTGGATAAAATGTACATTATGGTCGGTTGAGTTGGCGGCTGCAATTTTGTGAGGAGTAAATATGTAAGGAGTCATTAACCAAAATTTAAACTTGCAGAAACTCGTAGTTTTTTAGTTATTGAAAAAATAAAATTCGTATTTTTGTATGAATATTCGACTACTTTTGACGTAATTCTGCCCGATTATCTAGATAAGAAAAATAGGTGATTGAACTAGAATAAAAATGGCTTTTGGCGCTATATAAAAAAAACTGTCAAAATTACGTCAAAAGTAGTCGAATATTCATACAAAAATACGAATTTTATTTTTTCAAAAACTAAAAAACTAGGAGTTGCCGCAACTTTTAATTTTGGTTAGTGACTCCTTACATATAGCTCTATTCGCCATAAAATTTGCAGCCGCCAACACGACCGACCGTAATGTACATTTTTTCCGGCATAACATGTATCTCACAAGTTTTTACTGTAGAAGAACTAAGTAGCGAGACTTGGCAATTTTTACAAGATATGTTTTTGATGGGATCTCAGTTCTTTTTGTAGAAGATTTACTAAACGCGTGTTTTTGTCAAAAGGGCAAATACAGCTTTGTAATCCTATACATTTAAATGACATTACAAAGTTAATTATGCAGTTAGTCTAGATAATTCTACAGAAATATTTTTTTAGGTTTTTCCCTTATTTATACACTAAACACTACTTGTATTCCAAATGTGAAGCTTCTATGTCTGCTAGAAGTGCCTAATACTTTTGATGATCGGTCAGTGAGTGATTGAGTCAGTGACAAAAGTAAGGAGTTTGACAAGTTATAATTATGTAACTTCTGTTTCAAATTGAATTACATTTGAAATATACTGTGTTTGTACAATGCTTTCCTAGTAACTAAAAATGAAGGCTTCTTTTAATCCACAATAAAGTTATAGGGAGTTGAAAATGGCCTAAACTGCTACGAGAAATTGATGGTACGGCCGTGCTCAAGTTGACAGAAGCACTGCCGTGCCCCCAGATACTCGGTTAAATTGATGACAGTTACATTAAAGCAGACATACACTCAGGGGCTGATGATGATTAGTATAATTTTTAAATAATATATGAACCACACCATCTTTTAACTAAAAAAAACCGCATCAAAATTTGTCAATCATTTAGGAACTGCGATATAACAAACAGACATACAGGGGCTGATGATGATTAGTATTATTTTTCAATATATAAACCACATCAGCTTTCAACAAAAGAAATTGACATCAAAATCTTTTGATTAATTTAGGGGCTGTGATATTACAGACTGACACACAGGGGCTGATGATGATTAGTATAATTTTTAAATATATAAACCACACCAGCTTTCTGCTTAAGAAAACCGCATCAAAATCTGTGATGCATTTAGGAGCTACGATATGAGAAACAGACACACAGGGGCTGATGATGATTATTATATAAATTTTAAATTTTATAAATAAACTCTGAACAAATTACACACCTTTTTTGTGGTAACCTCTTAATATTTTTTTTCTATATAAATATTATGAACTTTGTAATCGACATAATATAATCTCTGTAAATTTCCCCCATTTCTCATAAAAATATTAATGCTCGTCAAAGCGTCAATTCTGCGTAGTCGCACTATAAGTCCATGAGCGGACCAGGTCGGTGAACCTTTATACTTTGATGGTCCCGCGCAGAGCGACACAACCTCCCCTCACGAATTCTCAGCGGGTACTAAATAGATCGCGATTTACACGACGCGTGCGCTTGGTTGAAAACAAGTAATTTTTAAAAAATTGAATAATGGGATAAACATCGTTTTTTAATTAAATAAAAAATAGTGTCAACTTACCAATAGTATGATTATCAATTATAAAAATAATATCATCGAAGAAATTTAGTTTTTCCAGTAGAAATACAGCACTGAAAAACGTAAATTATGTCATTTTTAAAAGATTTTTTATGCAGTTAACAATACATATATTTTTAATTTTTTATCAATATTTCATTGAAGGACTTTATAATCTTTTTTATAAAAATAGAAATTAAACTATATTAACACGATTTAATTGTTATTTTCTTTATCAAAGTGAGCTAAAATCGGCATTTTTGCGATTCGGCGTTCCGAAATCTTTAAATTTACTCAAATGTTCTACTTAAAACTTTAATTTTATAAAATGATGTCCAAAATAAAGAGTTTATCTTCATATATTTCTAATTGTTTTATTTAATTTAGTTATTTTATGCGTGTGAGGGGCAGTCAAAAACACCGAAAAACTGAAACTTCGTCGTAAATTGAATGCACGCTCTTAAGTCGTATTCATTGGCTTCCAACATTCGACAATTCAAAGTTATAGAGAGAAAGAGGCGGAAAGATTGTAAGTACATTTTACTTTAGTGGGTAAGAAGGAGACCTCATTACTGAGACTCCGCTGCCTGTCTGTCACCGGCTGTATCGAATGAACCGTGATAGCTGGGCAAATTAAATTTTCACAGATGACGTATGTCTGTTGCCGCTTTAACAAGAAGTAAAATAAGTATTAAACAATAGGGCTTGTGATTTTTTTTTTGTTTTATGCGGGGAACCCTCGAGTCTGACTCTCACTTGTCTTTATTTTAATAGCCACTATGGGTAGAATCACCGGCTTTACTTAAAAAGGCTGGCTTGTTTCTTGTCGTATTTCATGAAATAGAGCAAAGCTTCAGTTACAGTAGAAATGCCTACAATGTCAATTGAATTTGATTTTTTTTTACATTTAGGTATATCACATTGAATCGTAACGGAGTGTAGAAACATAAATATTTTTTCTTAGCAACATCATGAAGAAATACAAGGCAATTTAATTTGGTGCTATTGAAATTATTTGCTTACATCTTATCTTATATATAAAAATGTATTGCTTTTCGTTAGTCTCGCTAAAACTCGAAAACGGCTGTATCGATTCGGTTATTTTTAGTCTTGAAATATTCGTAGAAGGTGTAACGGTTCATCACAAACTGTTTCTAAGCTCAACGAAGTGGGCACGGGCCAGCTAGTTAATTATATAGAGGAGTACCCATAGCTTTTGAACATAATAATATGAACTCTGCTAACGAGATATATATTTCCAGCGCCGTACGAGGGCGGCGTGTGGCGCGTGCGCGTGCATCTGCCGGACCACTACCCCTTCAAGTCGCCGTCCATCGGGTTCATGAACAAGGTCTTCCACCCCAACATCGACGAGGTCTCCGGGACCGTCTGCCTCGACGTCATCAACCAGGCGTGGACGGCGCTGTACGGTGAGTGATCCACTACACTAGACGCAGGTCTTTGGGACCATGTGACGTCATCAACCAGGCGTGGACGGCGCTGTACGGTGAGCGAGCCACTACACTAGACGCAGGTCTTTGGGACTGTGTGACGTCATCAACCGTGAATGGACATTGTTAAGCAATATACTTATTGACGCTAACTATCTTTGTTATTGTTTCACGCCCAGACTACTGGATTAGTTTTGATAAAATTTGCTATTCATCAAGCCACCCTGGATAAAGCATTAGTTATTAAATAATAGTGTTGTTGCATTAAAACGTCACTATCATAATATTTATGAAAATAATAATGATGTTGCTATACTCAATTCCTATAAAATGTGTTGTGTAAACAAAAAGTGAAATTAGACCAATTTATGTATTTTTTCATTGCATATATAACATTGAAATTGGTATCATTGTAGCGGCGCATACTGAGCTTACATTACTGTTGGATTACATTTGAATCTAAACGGAGTATAGTAATAGTGACGTTGCTAACAAATAATAATAGTGTTGCTAATAAACAACAACCATGTCGCTTGCAGACCTGTCGAACATCTTCGAGTCTTTCCTGCCGCAGCTGCTGACGTACCCCAACCCCATCGACCCGCTCAACGGCGACGCCGCCGCCATGTACCTCCACAAGCCCGAGGAGTACAAGAAGAAAGTCTCAGGTGAAATTTCATTGTGTTGACAACAAATTTTTTAACAAAAAAACGTCATTTAATTTCTACTCCGGGAGGTTGAGTCAGTCTCGAACAATGCAAATTAAATGTTACAAACAGCGTCAAACGCGTTTTAATTTTACGAACTAGGACCGTGGTTGAGCGCGTTGGTGCTCGATCGAGAGGTCGCGGGTTCGAATCCCGCCGAGGGAACAAAAAATTTTCAATGTTCATGTGTATTAAATGAATATAATAAAAATCTTAAATTTGTGTATAGTATAAAAGTATTAAACACAAGTTCTTCGGATACTTAGCACCGGGGGCCAGATTGATTGAGTGAAGCGTCCATAAATATTATTATTATTAATAACATTAGGTCTCGATTATTCCAGACTACGTCCGTCGGTTCGCCACAGAGGAGGCCCTCCTCGAAAAGGACGCGATAACCGGCGCGGGCACCACCGCCGCCGGCAGCGACACCGAGTCCTCCATGTCCGACTTCAGCGACGACGAGGCGCACGATATGGAGTTATAACGCATGCGGGTGTTGCCCGTCGCGTGTTAGTGTTGCCAGCTGGGAAAATGTTTTTTTTATATATAATTTTTTATCGATATGACCATGGATTTTTAAGTTCAAAAACAGGTAATGTGATTAGATTGTCGATTCTAGGTTGGCCAGAAAGGGCGAATTCCAAAGCTACGGCTTGTTCGGCCTTTCTGGACACAGTGAAAATTTTAATTCTACCCATATGGTAGGTTTTTCATACCGATTTCATGTTTCGTAATTATAACTTTTTATGATGGTAACTGGCAGCGGTTATGTTATAATCATGTTTTTGGCGTGTAATTATAAAAAGCTTTAAAATATTTAAATTGTAGGTGTCTTTTGTCGTATGACAACACCATTCATTATAAATGTATGAATTGTCTATGGTATTTTCAAAAATTCGATGTCATTTTCAACCTTCCTTGTCACAGGTTGTGATACTATCTTCTCCTCTACTTTGACTGGTCAAGTTAAGTAGTAAGTATATTAATAATAACGAAATTAATTATAATTAATTTTTAAAGAAACTTGTGGCAAGGATGGGTTTTGTCGAGATTGAATAGAATGTTGTGTATATTGTCCACTGTTCAAAACCATGGCGTAACCAGAGACAATAATGTTTTTTTATAAGATTTGTCACTGTCACTTTGAGCACTGTATTTTGCCATTCTTTGAATGTACGCCATGGGCAAATATCTTCGGACCATGATATGCCAATTTTAGATTTAGTCTCGAAACTGCTCACTAACAGTGGACAAAACAACTAATTTAAATATCTCGATTGTAAATTATTGTATTTTAAACGATATTGGTGTGTCGTAAAAGTTCATAACATGTGTCTATGGCTTGTCTATGGTCGTTTAACGCTTAGTAGCAATATAATAATGGTGTTCACTCGAAGTTATGGATTGGTATGGCGAAGGTTTAGAATAGAGAGTTGCTGGGAACCTTAAATATAAAAATCGTAGACAACAAAATTTTTAATAACCTGCCACTCATAAAATATGTTTTATTATAAAAAAACTAGTGCTGTTTCAATTTAATACCAGTCACTTTTGAATGGTACTGTACTCAAAATTGTTCTAAAAACCTAGCAACTCTAAACGTAGGCTAACGTATGTAATGAGTTTAATCAAGATTTAAGGAATAAAGGATTTAGGTACACCATAACAAGTCTCACGCTAGAAACCACAATAACCTGGCAACACAGCGCGGAGTTGGCATTTTGTAAATATATTTTAAATCTGTCCCCATAGCATAAATTGAACTTAGCCCGATCGGGGCCGGCAGTCATCACTTATCTCATAGGTATTTAATTTTTTAATAGTGTTAATTTTTAAAAACGAATGTGTCATGTTTATGTCCCGGAAACTACCATATCGTAGAACTTTATATGGCAACACTTGTCCAATTGTTTTCGTCTCCAACTGTGATTTTCCTCTAGGAGGGATACATGTCAGAAGAGAAATTCTAGTACTTAGAAGACATATTTTATTTTAGCACAATTGTCTATGGTTAATTAGTTTAGCATGGCAACACTGGTCTTGTTATTAAACTAAACAAAATCAACTGTATGCCCGTTTAGAAATTGTTAGTGTGTTTCATACAAAAGGTCTTAAGCCGTATTTTGAATGTTTTCTCTTTATGTATATTAATTTGGAACACACATGTCATGATGGGGTTTTTGGTTGCAAATTTATCTTTGACAACCATAATTTTAAAGAACGAGAGGGATAACTAAAATATCTTTGATTCGCCATTGGGAAATAGCCCATCCCTATACGCAATATATCCGGCATCTCGCCAGAAAGGGGTGGTCCATATTTTTGTTTTTTTTTCGTCTTCTGCCAATCGTAAATTCGATCGAATACTCTATTGTGTATGTGTTTCCACACGTTGTAATAACTTGTCAAGTATTACCTCCGTAACTGTCTCTTAACCAAATAAAGGCATTTCTGTCGATGCGACGAGTGTGAGAAATTCGCTGCGCCATTTTATATTATAGTGATGTTCTTTTTGGTATCGATAACGATTTTTTTAAATTTTCTTTGATTACATTGTTCGGCGCTAGCTAATATTATAATTAATGCTATAGATAACTCGAATAACATGATACAATCTAATTTCGTTGCAGTAGCTTTGTTTTCTATTTACAAATTGCATATTGTTTTTCGTGATATTTTGAAATACTCAACATCAATGCCAAATGCTGTTTAGAAACGAAGATATCAATCCGAACATTACAAATCAGATCTCTAAAATGACATGTTGCGATCCTATAATTGTTGCAATCATCGTAATGTTAAGGCTAGGTTAATTAGAATATAACACGAGAAATATATTAATATAGATATATGTATCTTGAAACACTCAAGCCATAATAATATATTTTGGTATAAGGATTATAACAAATTAAATTCTTAGCGATTTGAAATTTTCAACTTTTTTTTCGAGTCGGTAGATTTTTAGTAGTTCGGAGCTTACACCCCGCTTGTTTGGGGTCGCCACACGGTTGTCAGTGTTATCGATGTTTAGACGTTATTGTTAAACGGTTTTCAAATGAAACTTGTCGTATTATTTTTAAGATAGCTTGGAATATGACGTTTTTAATATGTAACAAATAATACGTTGTTGTTACGGGTACAGTATTGAAACGAATTGTTCCAAGCTACATTTTATCTTTTAGACAATAGACACAAGTAATTCTATATTGATAAACTAAAAGTAAACTGTTATCGTAGATAGCAAGCGCGCGACGCGGCTGACCTTAAATTACTTGTGTCTATTAATATATTGTATATTTTATAAAGTAACATTTGAAAATTATTTAAATAAACAATAGTGATGTGAGATTATATTGTGGCATTGTGTTCGAATTTGCCATAATTATTATAACATGAAGATCAGTTAGTAATTTTGAAGCCAGCTTGGTATTATTGTGGATAATTATACTTTACATTTTATATGTAACTAAATAAAGCACTTTTGTAACATCTAACATAACTACTTTTGTCTCTTTAACTCTACATTAAGTTAAAGATGCTTCATAAATATATTTTATGATATTTATCGAGTATCGACTAATAAAAGTATCGATATAAATGCACCGCTAAGTCACATCACTATTGTAGTAAGCTACTGTAAGGTTGTTCGGGTAGGAGCCCACTAACTAATAAATCAGTTATTTCTGTGACAAAAGTTTATAGTATATTTTTATTTCATTACATGTAATAAACTTATGTTATTTTTAAATTATTCTATCTTTTTCTTACCCTACTATTTTCCTATATACATATATGCCTGATATAAGAAAAATTTAAGTTACATCAAGATATTGAAAATTTAAAGTGATCTACAGTACAGATATACTGTAATATTAAAATAAGTTGGCCTTTGCATCCGTTATTGGATTTATATACAAGTACTACTAGGTGTGCCCGCGACTTTATGCAGCGCACGCAGCGATAATCCCTAAGACTATCGCTGCGTGCGCATTTAAATAATTTTCCTCGCTTTTGCAACATTTCTCACTGACGCTTCGCTCCTATTGGTCGCAGCGTAATGTTATATAGCCTAAAGCCTTTCTCTATAAATGGACTATCAAACAAAAAAAGATTTTTTTTAATCGGACCATTAGTTTCTGAGATTAGCGCGTTTAAACAAACAAACTCTTCCGCTTTATAATATTAAGTATAGATTCTCCGAGCGAAGTAACCACTCTTACGTATAACTGTAGTGCCTGGGCCGGCGATTTTAATTATTATACTACTAAACTACTATTATAATAACAAACATTATACTAATAAAATATTTAAACCATTGATTATAGTATTTTTGGTTTACTGTACTTGAAGTTAAACAAGATTTGGCGTCTACATAAGTGACGTGGTCCGTCAACATGTGATCATAAGCACAATATACATATATTGTAGGCGCCAACTCTTAGGCCTCGGCCTCGAATTTTGCGGGCAGCGAGGCGGGAGCGGCGGCGGCGCGGGTGCGGTACTCGTTACCCGCTCCCGCGCCGCTGTTTTCGAGGACCAGTCCATTTGATTTTAAGCAAAAGATCCTGCCGCTCCCGCGCCGCCGCCGCTTCCGCCCCGCTGCCCGCAAAATTCGAGGCTGAAGCTTTATAACCTATCTTGCATAATTTTACTTGCACCGTTATAATTTAAGCAATAAACAAACTTTATCGCTTGAACTCCGACACTGTTTGTCAGTTTGATGATACGGTCACAGTTAACTGTGAATACGTATATAATAATGATACAGAAGTGAATTATTCGTCCAGTGAATACAGTAACGGTAAGTACTATCCATTTATTTAGTGGAATTTAATAAAAAGCGTCCGTGGATTGGCTGATGGTTGGTTAGCATTCGAAAGGGTGCAAGTTCGATTCCCAGGTTGTGGCGCCAACGAGACTTTTCAGATGTCAAGTATCATTATAAGGTTCCTCAGGGATCCACCTACCTGTCTGCATGACTGAATTTTTTACTTTAAATAGTATTTTCGTCTGATACCCTTTTGATTCAAATTCGATCGTGCCGCGTACTCCAGACTAAATTGACGTTTGTTTATTTTGATTCCCAGTCGATTGATATGGTCGGGAGTACAAAAAACGATCTAACGACTTTCTTATCCATGTTAGTTTTAAAGTAATCTGCCAAATAAAATACCAAAAGCGGTTGAGATCGAACTGATTCGATCCTCGATTGTGTCGAGAGGAAGCGTTGAAACGAAACGTTGAATATCTGTCAAATAGGCTCTCAAGTGAGGTTGGGTTTGAGATTGTTTTATTTATACGGGCCTATATCACCTAAAGGTTGACTGGTAGAAAATGCCTTGAGGCATTAAGTCCGCCTATGTACAAAATGTGCATGATGTATAAATAAATAAATTCCATTAGCTTCCAGCCATGAAGTGCCTGATATTCCTCGCCTTGCTGTCCACCTCGCTGGCGGCCCCGGAGAGGTACCACGTCAAGATATACAAGAACTACGCCACCATGCCGCTGCCGGAGGTCGAGGGGATTGTGGACTGTGTGGTGCACGAGCTCGGCTGCACGCCCGTGAGGGACGCCTACCGCGGTGAGTGTGCGACCAGGGCCCTGGGGGCTGATTCAAGATGCCATCGCTAATTATCGCTTACAAAAATCGATACCAAAATGTATGGGATTTGACATATTTGCGATCATTTAGCGTACCTTATGTCGCATCCCATACGTTTTGTTATTGAACTTTGTAAGCGATAATTAGCGATGGCATCTTGAATCAGCCCCCGATTGTCGCGGCTCGAACTTAGTTTAGTTTACTTAGGTACAGCCGTTCGCCTCTATGTTACTGTTATTATGTTCTATTCTATTTGTCATTTCAGCGGCCTACCCCGAGGTGATGCAGAACGCGTGCCAGTACTGCACGGAGGAGCAGAAACAAGCAGCATACCACTTCTACAACCGCATCACGAAGGACTTGCCGCAGAAGTACCGAGAGCTGAGAAAGAAGTACGACCCAGAAGATAAGTATTACGACAACTTCTACAGAGCTCTAGAACAGAGCGCGCAGAACGAGAAAGTTTTATTAAATTAAATTAAATACCATTTATTTCAGGCTCCGTAGGCCCATATTATAAATACCTTAAAGACTATGCATAATATTTAAAATACTAAAAAAATACAAGTGTTGTCGGCGACGTGTAGCGCGCTTCATTCCGGAGTCTCCCCAGGAACCTCCGGTAGACCACACCCGTCGGCCAGAACTCCTCCGCCTCGAAGGTCGATAGAAGATGCGTCGGTACTCTCACCACAAAGGAACTGAAGTTGACCTTGTGGCGAGACTCCAGACGCTCAACCCTCAAGGGGAGGGACGTCTTCTTCCGGATCTTAAGGACGTCGTGGACTACCCACGACCTCCTTAAGAAACGTTAATAAATGTTTGTAAATTGCACTAGCTTTATTTACCCTGATCGGTATCCCTGTAAGTGGGCTGAACAAGCTTCTATTTAGTTTCACCTGTTTGTGTGGGCAAATCTTGCGAGTGAAATTTGACCCATTTCCTACTTTTCTTCGATTGAGTTGAAACTTTGTATAGCTAAAAATTCAAAATGCAGAGAATATTGTATAACTATCTCAGTGATGAAAACCTAGCGCACAGTTATTGATAATTACGAAATTTAGAAACGTTAAATTATTAAGTATATTCGGGTTTGAATCCCGCCGATGGAACAAAATGGTTTCTATGTTCCGGGGACCATGGATGTGTATTAAATTTGTGTATAGTATAGTAAAAATCTAATCTAGTAATAAAAGTTTTTCGAGTATTGTTTTTTAATCCTTGGCCTTTACGTTTATATTATTTATCGCGTGAAGCTAGTTTGATGCGGAGGCTTTACATTATGTGGTCTTTTGGCATACAGCGTTATCTATGATGATAGTATAATACTAATAGTTTTAAAACGGTTTGATAGATGTCGTTACCTATCTCGAAAGTAAAATATAATATTTAAAAGAGTAATATTATAGGTTGGTGAAAAAGGCTATTTTTCGGGTGTCCCACGACCTTGAGCAGTTATAAAAAACTATAGAAACTTATTTTCAAGGAACAAAAAAAAATTAAGATAATATACTGTGTTTATAAAGCTCTTACTTGATATTTATTTAGCTGAGGTAAATCATAACTTTATATTTTATTTTAATTAAAAACGAGTTAAAGGCAGGTAAAAAAACGACGTCCCACTGCTAGTGCGCCATTTTCACTATGGTTTATTTCAAGTTTTTTTGTTTGGAGGGCTATGAAACTTTAATTCTTTCTAACAGATAACGTTAGCTTAGTAACGCGATTTTATCCTACACTTCGCGTTAAAGATGGGAAAAGTTTATGTTAAATAGAAACCTTAGTACCATGCTTATTAGTTGAAACAATTAAAGCTCGAAGCCACAGGAAGCTGGAAAAAGTCGCGCGTATTGCCACCTCCCAAATTTTATAATCTCCCAAAAGCATAATCAGTAACATTTTAAACATTTTAATGATTTAAGTTATAATATTTGAGTATTCGAATAAAGTTTAGATAAAGAACTAGATTCGTCACGTCCTGATCGGAACGTTTCTATAGTTTGGACATAAAAGTAGCGAAGCAGACATCTAAAGCTGTAGTACTGATTGTAACTGTAGTAACATGTAGTACTGATTTTAAAATACACTCCTTTTTCTGCAATCGGGTAAAAATAATAATAATTTGTTATAACCGTTTGTTGTTTTGTTATTTGTTTGTTTGTAATAGTGAAATTGAATTGTAATTTCTAAAAAAGGGTGTTAGCATTTAAATCAACTACTTATTAAACATTTTATAAGTTTTGAAGGTATTTTTGACTATATTTAGTATAGACGATTGATACAAAATAATATAATAGTAAAAGTCACCCTGTAAAACAGTATCTATGTGATCATCAATTTTATCACTATCAATTTTACGTCTCGCATTCGTTCCTCTGAAAACGAGATCCTCAGCGTGTGTGTCGGGTGTCCGGAAAACTCGATGGTAACATATTGGCTGGCGGGTACATCGCGACAAAAATAAAAAAGGCTGACCTATTTTATTTTATGGATTTATGTCTGACTAGGTTTTAAGAATTGTATTTTGTTTTATACCGGTTTTTATATATACATAACTTTAATAATGTTTTAATTTGTTTATTTATATAACTGCATTGTGGTTTTTTGCCTGAAATAAATGCGATTTGATTTGATTTTGATTTAATCACTCGTTGTAATACTTATAATTATTTTATATATAAAATGAATTTACTCTCCCTAATTTATTATAAAATTTTACGTAACAGCGCGAAACATAAATGTATTTAGTCGTACGTAGTTAAATAGTAGGCCTTTGCATTCGATAATGGATAATTTATACAGAAGAAGTAGCGACTCTTTATATACTGTAGTGCCTGTTACGGGCGGTTTTTTTATATCGCATGGTTGCCCAGCACATACATTCTCACAACATAGTAAGCCTAGTCAAGAGGAATGTCTGGTCAATACGTCTGGGGCCAACCATGTGCGGGTTTCCTCACGATGTTTTCCTTACTGTTAGAGCGTCCGTAAAATCTACTTGAGATCTGAAAAAGTCTCATTGATACATACCACAACCTGGTAATCGAACCTGCACCCTTTCAAGAGCTAATCAACGGTTTAACCACGGACGCTGGTACGTAGTGAAAGTAATTTATAAATAGGTTAAATATATATTCGGTAATCGCTCAGGCAATACGTTACCATACCACAAAAATAACTGAGAATTGAACTTATAAACTTATTAATATCAACACGTGGTTATTTTAATATGACGTCTGTGACGTGACCGTTTATATATAGCGTGACGCGTGCGGCGTTCGCGTGACAAACATAATTACTTAAAGAATGTAACGTATATATGTATCCGTTGGCAGTCAACGCATTTCCATGTCTATTTTTTAGTAATTTATTTATTACTTGTTATACTAGGTTTTCCTCTTTACTACGCACATTACTTTTTATACTTATGGGTATATAATGTTTTGTATGTTTTATAACTATAATATCTGTCGCGCCTTAGATTTAAGTTTCTTACAGCTTAGCAGCGTCACCTACCAGGTCCGATCAATACACGAAACCTTCTCCGAAAACCACTCTATCCATTGGCGAAAACAACATAAAGATCGGTGCAGTAGTCTTTGAGTTTATCGCAAACATACAAACAGACGCGGCGAAGGACTTTGTTTATAATATCGTAAACATCTGCACGGTAACTGTAAATTGTAATTAATTAATAGATCGATGTTGCTTTACAGTTTACTTTTACAAGCTTTTATTTAGTTTCACATGCCCCGATGTTTGTTTATTTGTAATTTGTATATAATCAAATCTTGCGAGATAAATTTAAGACTCAATTCTTGACATGGAGATCTGACGATGTGGAGGAAAGATGGCCATAGGAACTCTGTAATAAAACGACTCAACCCTATCGAGCTTGGGCTCGTTTCATTCGTCTCCATGAGTACTTTCGTGATATATGGTAACCAGGATCTGATGATGAAGGGTGAAGAAGGCGACAGGAATTCGATCATGGTTTGGGACCCATCGAGTTTGGGGTCGTTTAATTCGTCTAGACGATCAAGATGAGTACTTTAATAAAAATAATAGCTCCCCTCATCGATTTCGGTGTCGGTAGCCTATTTCATTGAAATCAGGCCAAGTTACGCAGGAGTTATTTTATAGTACCCAAGTGTGTGCGCAATACAGAAACTCACTTCCTTTTACTCTCATAACCCAGTGGGACGGTAAACCGACACAACTGGCGAGAGAACATGCGCAGGACTTTTTACATGTCCATCCGACGCATGGATCACCTTTCTTGTCAGACAATCAGGTGATCTGCCAGTATTGTCGTAACCAAACATGAAAACAACATTATTTGTTGTTTCAACGCGGGAATCAAACCCACGACCTTCGGGTCGAGAGCGAAGCTCTGAACCACTAGACCATACTATGATGCTATATCGTAACCAGGGTCTGATGATGTAGATGGTTGTGGATGGTGGTTAAAAAAACTTTTTTGTTATATTTATTATTGTGAACTAGATATTTTCCGGGAGTAATAATCAAGCACGTCATCTCACTCGCTCACTCATCGGCAGTTAGAATTGTTGGAATTCCTGTTTTTCTCGGAAACAGTTTATTATGATTTTTCTTGGCAAATTTTCGGGATGATATAGCGGTGAATCCTCGATGATTCAGAACAGAAATACCATTGTGGAACTGATTCGTCAGTTCACATTGGTTCTCTGCGGAGAGATGTGGTCAATGAAACAGTTATTATAAAAGTGTTGTTTTTGCAAAATATTGAGGTAGGTGTAAGCTTGAACCCGCCGGCGGTGTGTGCTCACGCGATCCCGTGGCCCGCAAGGCTGGTACAAAGAGTGCCGCCGAGTTTTTAGTGAGTAGGGGCTGCGTCCATTCTTAGGGAGCAGCAGAGACTCACATACCCACAGATAGGATCCCCATCCCCTGTAGAAAGCTCAAAAGCAGTTTTTCGGCGAAAAAAGAAGGTGTGAGCTTGAAATACAGAAGAAAGTGATAGAAAGAAAAATTTAGTTTTTTTACTCTCGACGAAAACACGGCGTGTTATAAATTGATGTATTTGTTGGTATGTGCTATCGTAGCTTTCAAATAGGTTTGCGATTTTGAAAGTTATTTGTTTGAAAGCTGACGTGATGACAAAAGTTTATCTTAGACGACGAAAAATAGAGAAGGTGGTTTCTGGAATAAGAAGAGATCTTTTTCGATTTTATACAGAAGTATATAAAATCGAAAAAGAGAGAACGGCTCACGAATATTAAAAAATTTATAAGAATGAAAAAAAAAGAAGCAAAGAAATATAAAAAGGGAAAAAAATACATTCAGAATGAGAAAAAGTTTAATCATATCCCAAAGTTACAGTGAATTTTTACTTAGTAATTATGTATTAACGGAAAAACTATAGTTATATGTACCGGTGTATCTTGTGGTACTGTCAGTCCCTACTCAACCTTATCTTGATTTAAGTATTGGTTGCTGTAATGTTGTCATAAAAGATAGATAGAGTTTGCATAAGGAATTTAATTTTATCATCATTTAAATATTAAGAAAAAATATTTCTACGAATTTTTGTAGACTGCTGCTGGGTCTACGCATAAAACTTATTAATATTATTTTTATTTCCGAGTAAAGTTTATAAAGTTATTTAAGGGACGACAAAGCTGTTTCCCAACCCGCCCAGAAGTACCGGCGAAACTCACTAGGGCGCTATCATTTTGTAAAAGAATACAAAATTCTAGGGTAAAATAATTCAAAAAGTACTTAGTATATTAACATTGTATCGGAATTCTAACACGCCGGGAACAATTCGGCGATGGAAATTTTCTTTGAAATTGAAAAAATTTGACCACTCTACGTTATTAGATGCTGGGCAACGCTCTTGCAAGTCCTTTGGTGTTGTGAGTAATCGTGGGACGATACATTTGCTTTTATTACGTCCTCTATTCTAAAAAATGAATACTTATGTAGGTGCTCTACGGCGATGATCACTTGCGTAGAGGCTCTACGGCTACGAACACTTGCGTAGAGCTTCTACGAGCCTCTACGCGAGCTCCAGAACAACGAATACAAATTATTTTTTTTTTACTTTAAAGCCATGCAACTTGCAAGATTTAGGCCTTTATTTTAACATTTTTAAGTATATTTTTAATTAGCCTTTATTGTATTTCTCAAAGAATTAAAAATGATAGAAAAAATAGTTAAATAAATTATAACTTTATGTAATTAAATAATTTCCCCTAACTTTTTCATTGAATAACTCATTCCATAAAAAAGTGTATATATTATTCATTCGTCAATATGTAACCCGGTCCCCTCGACCTACTTGTTAAGCACATACTTATGTAGGAACTTAACATAATATATTATGATAACCGACTAAATATTATAATTTGCCTAAATATTATGTTTGGGGTGAAGACACGATGTTATTGAACTAAATATTCCCTGCGACTTCGTTCGTGCTAAAGACCGAAGTAACCGTACATTTTTCCAGGAAAAGTTGCAGAGCCAAAACTATTAACTCCAAAACAAAAATCTTAATAAAAATCTCGAAGGATTTGCATAATAGAGCTATGAACATCATTTTGGTAAAAGATGTTTGCTTGCCCATCCTACTATTTTGAGACCTACACTTCTTTTCATTTAATGTGTGAATGTGCATAGAACAAGCAGCTCAATTACATAACACTGATGAATGTTCTTAATTGCAATAGTTTTTCGACTTTCAGATTTCCTTTTTCTTATGTTATAGGAAGTAGATAATTTAAGGAGCTATTCGTAGTAAAAGAAATGATTTGATTACAAATGGCATACAATGTCCGAAAGATAACAATGACGTAACGGAATCGTCACACATCCCGCAAATTATCAAACAGCCATTAAATGATAATCGCAACATAATACACCGCGTGCACCGAGTGCGTTGCCATTTCCAAAATAATTTATGGACGAAACGAGGTCAGGCCGGCGGCGCGAAGCTCGCGCGGGTGACGGCCCGCGCAGCGGCGTGAAGTTGCCCGCGCAGCGCCGGCAGCCGCCCAGTCGCAGGCCGTCGCCACTCGAACAACAATAAAAAAAATAAGGCGTGTTCGATATTTAATATAAAATAATGGCGCGTGGCCCCCGTTTCGCGCGTCCGCGACCTCAGTGACGACAATATGCTCGTCCAAACGCTGGATTTGACTTAAGCGTGCATAGTGATAGTATATAAGTGCAGTGTAGTGTCATTTTTGTTCCAAGTTTCCTGAACCCCGTGTGAGTATCCGGAGCAAAAGTCCGAAAAATGTATTTTCTTGTTTCTCAATTTATTACGTCAAATTGCTCGATTGTGCCCCGAATAAATCATTAAAGTTAATAATGAGTTTATTTTAGTGTTTGACGTACAATATTTGAAAAGCATCCAACGTAGATTGAACAATATAGGGCGCACTGATGACTTGTCTAATGATTCATTTCATTATTTTTATAGCGCTTCACTGTATGCAATCATTATAAATTTTAATCGTTAATTACTCAATAATGACGTATGTGATCTTGTAATGATTGGAAACTGGTAAAGCTTTTTGATGAAGCGAGATCATAAAGTATGTGTGTATTGTACATAAAAGACGCAATATTGTCTAGCCTAATATTTTTTATTTTTTCTGTGTACCCTACATATTTATACATAGCAAAACAAACATTGGATATAACATTATTCTTGTATTTTAGTTCATAGTTTCATACCTTATGTTGTAATCTAAATTAATTAAGAAATCAAGGAATTCTTAAAAAATCCGCAAACGAAAGCAATACACTTAGGCAGAAAGTTTTCCTAATTGGCGTAACATATTTCATAACTTTCGTAGTTATATTAATTAGTGTTACGACATTTATAACTGTGTTAATTGCGTGACTTCAAATATACACACTTAGTACCTAAACAATACATTATTACCAAATGCTCACTTTTTAGTGTTTTGTGAGCAAAGGATAGGCCGACCCTCTTAGATTCTAATGGCGTATTTCTCTTCGTTCGTGTTTAAATCATAAACCGCGATGGGTATTTCAAAGATGCCCTTTTTTTTATTCAGGCTTCATTTTATTTATTTTTATGGTGGTAAATTTTTTATTCACAAAGAAAACAAAAACAAATAGAACAATAATTACTATAATATGACTAGCCACGAGCTAAAATTAAAACAAACAAAAAATATATAATAAAATATCTTTATGCGTATTTCTGTCTTTATAACATGTTCTTCAAATTTATCCAAATGGTTGAATAAATTTTTAATATTTTTTGTTTATATAATTTAGATATGTACATGTACTATATTCATCCTGGAAGTATGAACGGTTTCTTTTGAAATACAAAGCTGTTTATGGGATAATTTAAAGGTTAAAATATTGCAAACACGATAACACGTAATATCCTGTGGGTGTGGATGGGTCGGATGGGATCGCGTGCGGATGACAGGATACAACTGGACGACAGGTTCGCAGGGTCCCTCTTTCATCGCTCCACTAAAAAATAAGGCCTTGGCGTCCGTTATTGGATGATTTCTACAGTATTCTCCGAGCAAAGTAAATACTGTAGTGCCTGGGACGGGTAGTTTTAAATGTCTCATGGTTGCGCCAGCACATACGGCATTCTCACAACATATTTTGCATAGTCCAGAGGAATGAACAATACATCTGGGGCCAACTATGTGCGGGTTTCCTCACGATGTTTTCGTTCACCGTTAGAGCGTCCGTATAATGTATTTGAGATCTGTAAAATTCTGTCTCATTGCTACATGCCGCAACTTGGGAATCGAACCTGACCCTTTTGAGTGATAATCAACGGTCTACATACTAGGCCACGGACGTGCTATATCCTTTCCTTACGACGTCGGATGTACAGGTTGATGTGAAAACTTATCATTAACTTCCAAATGTCTGTCTGTGGTATCTAAGCAGCCAAACCGATTTGGCTCCAGTTTTTTTTAAAGCTGACGGGTTCGAGATGTTTTTAGCTATAGTTCACCGTGACCAGTTCGCTCATTGCTCAAAAAAATATCTTAAATATAGGGTTCATTCAACATTTTAATTTCGTTGAGATCTGTCAAAATGATTGGTGGTTTATACGGTAGAATTAAAGCTAAACATGGTATAGTGAACTTTATATTTCAATGAGTGATGGAGGGTCAACAATGTGGGAACTGGGTTAAAGCCCAACGGGAGATCTCCCACCAAGCGATGTGGTATGCTCGGTCAGGCCTAAACCTATTGTAGTAGGTTTCAGATGTATGTTTGTTAGAGTGAAATTACTTTAGGGTGTGTAATGTGTATGTGCCTCCTATGTAGAGTTTTATGTAGTTTACTATAAAAGCACCAGCGCTGAAAGACGTTCTTTTGACTATCATAAATTTTTCCATACAATAATTAAAAAAAAAAGTAACTATCAGTGCTGGTATTTTTACAGTAAACTCACATCACTTATTAATTTTACAGCCTGTATCGCGCCGAACTTGGAAAACTTTGATAGCGCGATGCAAGACTGTAGCGCTAGTTGTACACATAAGAAATAAATAATGAAACAAAATAAAATAATGGCCATTTTAACGACCTCTTATAATAACGGAACGTAGAACAATACGGCCAATGAGTAGATCTCATTAAGCCAAAGTCCAAGTGCTGTCGACTGCGAGACGAGTGCACGTGGAGTTGTTTTACAGAGCTGTGTAAAGTTTACGCGTCGACAATACTATACATACATAATAACAAATGATATCTATGGATGCACACCACGTCAATCTGCCCCCGTGCTAAACATCAGAAGTACATGAAGTTACGATCTAACAATTTTCTTTATCCTGATTAGTTTCAAAGTAATCCACGAAATAAAATACAAAAAACCATTGAGATCGCACTGATTCCATTCTCGATTGTGTCGGGAGTAAGCCTGCTGAATTAAAACAAAACCAAACTTTTTCTTGCGTATAATGTACGGTTGTAGCCGGATTTTTGCACGTACCAAGTCCCGGGAAGCATCCAGTTATAGATACATCCACGTCGCCGATTTCCATACGTAGGTAGAGACAAAACTCCATTTAATGCGATCATAGTATTCTCTCGCTTTATCCACATTAATAACTGTATGTGTGTACTTCTATTACTGTTTGTCTTACTTTTTAGTTAGTTTTAGCATGTTATAGCTATATCTATATCTTCTTCTACTCTTATATTATCTTATATATAAAAATGAATTGCTGTTCCTTAGTCTCGCTAAAACTCGAGAACGGCTGAACCGATTCGGCTATTTTTGGTCTTGAAATGTTCGTGGAAGTCCAGGGAATGTTTAAACGGTTTTTTCTTATGCTCAACGAAGTGGGCACGGGTCAGCTAGTATAGGTATAAAAATAAATTGCTGTTCCTTAGTCTCGCTAAAACTCGAGAACGGCTGAACACGTTCGGCTATTTTTGGTCTTGAAATGTTCGTGGAAGTCCAGGGAAGGTTTAAACGTTTTGTATGCTCAACGAAGTGGGCACGGGGAAGCTAGTTTTATAATAAAAATTAATTGCTGTTCGTAAGTCTCGCTAAAACTCGAGAACGGCTGAACTGATTCGGCTGTTTTTAGTCTTGAAATGTTCGTGGAAGTCCAGGGAAGGTTTAAACGAAACTCAATTCGCAAGAGGGTGCGTCCTACGTCATACTTTTTGTTGGATCGTTAAACGCTCGTTAAAACTTTTTAATCGGATTATGCTACAGGGTTGATCTTAAGATAAAAGTAAATATATCATTTCCTCCAAATTCTTCACGATGACCTACTTTTTGTAGGACTGGTAATTCAGAATTTTCTCCAAATTATTTCAGACCGACTGTTTGTACTATTGAAAACAGTGGAAAGACAGCAAAGAATAGAAGATAAAAAACAATCGTCTAGTGATATGATAGATGAAGCGGTTAGTTGGAAGAAGAAAGATGTAGTGTCTGTCCACGAGCGATAATCGGTGACCGACTTAAAAAAAAAAGAACATCCTGATTGCATTTAGTGTAACGCACACGTCATACAAGCAGTCGGAATGAAATAATTTGGAAAAAAAACTTCCGATTATTAGTCCTACAAAAAGTAGGAAGTAAAACCCTGGAAGATTTGGAGAAAATAGAAGATTTACTTGTGAACGATCAGCACTGTAGTATAATCCGATTAAAAAAGTTTTAAGAGCGTTTACGTAAAAAAAACATAGAAATTCGGCTATTTTCAGTCAGAAAGTATGCTACCCTGCTAAACACAAAATTTAACAAAGCCCTACTTTTTGTAGCACGGTGAATAGGGCTTGTTTTTTTCCATATATATATAATATAATAGCTTCCCTCACCGATTTCGGTGTCGGTAGCCGATTTCATTGAAACCAGGCCAGCTACGCAGGAGTTATTTTATAGTGCCCAAGTGTGTGCGCAATATACAGAAGCACTCTCTCTTCCTTTTACTCTCATAACCCAGTGGGACGTTAAACCGACACGACTGGCGAGAGAACAGCCGCAGGACCGACTTTTTACATTCCCATCCGACGCATGGATCATCTTTCTTGTCAGACAATCAGGTGATCAGCCTGAATTGTCCTAACCAAACTTGAAAACAACATTTTTGTTGTTCCAACGTGGGAATCGAACCCACGACCTCCGGGTCGAGAGCGAAGCTTTTTGTATGATGAGTGCGTTGCACTATGCAATATTCAGCAATCAGTATATTCTATTTTACGTTACGTTTTTATTTATATACGAAAAGTATGGCGCGGATGGCCCCATCATCGATTTGTTTTATGCGCTGTGATGTCATTATTGGTTTTATAACTTTGTTGACTCTTTTTAAAACCTTTTTAACCGACTTCAAAAAAAGGAGGAGGTTCTTAATTCGTCTGTATTTTTTTTTTATGTTAGTTACCTCAGAACTTTCGCCGGGGTGAACCGATTTGGATGTTTTTTTTTATTTGCTGGGTAGCACCAGCAAATAAAATTTTGGTCCCATAGCAATTTGGTCCAGTTCTGACAATGGCATCCAGAAAATAAGTGTGAAATTTACATTAAGTATGTGCTCAACAAAATATGGACAATTAATCTCTCAATCTCACGCCAATCGATTTCGATGATTCTTTTTACAGTAAAACACTAAGGCCTACTTACACGCCTGATAATCGGACAGACTTTTCTCCAAATTAATTCAGACCGACTTTTCGTCTGACATGTACGTTGCACTAATAGTATGTCCTTTTTTACAAAATGTCGGTCACTGATTATCCGCTCGTGGACAGACATTACTTCTTTCTTCTTCCAGCTAGCCGCTTCATCTATCATAGCCACTGATGCTTGTCTTTCATCTTCTATTCTTTAATGTTTTCCCACTGTTTATACATAATTTGCTTCCACACCGATTGTTTGAATCAGCTACATAGTTATTTTACAGTGCCCAAGTGTGTGCGCAAGATACAGAAGCACTCTCTCTTCCTTCATTCTTTTAGCCCAGTGGGACGGCTACCTGGTCGAGAGCCAAGTTCTACCTCCTGAAATTTTAGTGGCCTTCTTTCGATGAACATCGAGTCCATTTCCAGAAATAGGAGAGCCACCGAAGTTCCATAATCAGGGGGCTAAACCTCCAGACAACGGTGGCGTTAAATGTTATACATATCTCCCTTGTCAATCCTTATTCCTGTCCTTCCGAAGCCCACTCAGTCAGTTTGCATAAAAAGTGCAATAAAGAGCGCCATTCACGCGACACGAAACCGGGTCATGTAAACACACGGGCTATTTACAGTGCGCGGACCGCTGCGTGACTAATGCATTCGCAAAAACTTTGACGTTTGTTTACTTTGAGATTTATTGGAATAAAAGAATAGGGTTTCATAATGTTTTAATGTTGAAATGATTCAGTCAGTAAACGCGTTTAAGCGATATTAGAATTTGGCTAGAAAAAATCTTCTCTAAAGTAACGACGACTCAACTCAATCATACTAGGGCAAATATGTTAAATTTAACGTGGAAGATTTGGACACACGGTATCTGCATGAAAGTTAAATGTCTCATTCAGATAAAAAGATAATTCTGCATGCAATAGTGCAATTTTACAATTCTTCCTTACATAACCTACAAAATAAATACATTAGCATCTAGGGAATGTGTCAAAAAAGCCTTGGGAACTAATACTTTTGAAACATTATTATGTACGTCATTACGAAAGTAATAAATTATTTTTTTACAAGTTCCTAACCCCTGTACAAATAATCTCAACGAATGGCCCCTTAGTGTACAAAGAATATTATAACATACTAGCTGACCCGTGCCCACATACAAACCGTTTAAGCCTTCCCTGGACTTCCACGAACATTTCAAGACTAAAAATAGAGACTAACGAACAGCTATTCATTTCTATATATATAAGACTATAACAATAATATAACACAATCGTTGTCAATGCGTTTACGTTGCGAATTCCACTCCGTATGTCCCAAACAACAGTTAAACTCAGCGTCATCGGTGTCGTACTCTGATATACATCTAGCACCTACAGTCTACACTACACACTACTGTAGAACTATTTCCCCCGCGATATTGCACGTCACATCTATGTATCCTTCTGTAGATACTTCTAGATGTACTCAGTTATCTGAATGAGAATAAAGAGAAGAATAATGCTACCAATTTATATGACACTTCATCATTTCAGCTATAATAATCCATCCTCTAAAGCGGTCTACACACCAAAGCCGCTGACCCGGCGGCACAGCCCGGCGGATTAGTGCCGGCGGGTTAACCCGGCGGCTTCAGAATGTCCAAGCCGAACGACTTTGCCGGCGGCACGACAGCCGCGGCATGTCGTGTTCTAATAATTGCCAAATAGTCGTAGAGATTGGACGTGTGTATTTCTAATAATTCAGAAGTAGTATTTTCAGTACCTAATTGACATGGAGGAGGACGATAACAGTGATTTAATAATAGCAGTTTGTGGAGTTATTATCCGGCCGGCAACTGACTGAGTGGAGAGGGATGCCGTCAGCATCGGCATGCTGCCCCGCCGGCTTGCCCGCGCGGGCGCAAGCCGGCGGCATGATTGTACAAAATAAGGCCGGCGGGTTGGGCCGGCGATCCGTGCTGCCGGGTCAGCGGCTTTGGTGTGTAGACCGCTTTACATTCATCGCTTTGCAAAATCGATGAATGTAAGAGGCGCATCGCCTCCGTGGTCTAGTAGTTCAGAGCTTCGCTCTCGACGCGGAGGTCGTGGGTTCGATTCCCGCGTTGGAGCAACAAAATATATTGTTTTCAAGTTTGGTTAGGACAATGCAGGCTGATCACCTGATTGTCTGACAAGAAAGATGATCCATGCGTCGGATGGGCATGTAAAAAGTCGGCCCTGCGCCTGTTCTCTCGCCAGTCCTGTCGGTTTACCGTCCCACTGGGTTATGAGAGTAAAAGGAAGAGAGAGTGCTTCTGTGTATTGCGCACACACTTGGGTACTATAAAATAACTTCTGCGTAGCTGGCCTGGTTTCAATGAAATCGGCTACCAACACCGAAATCGGCGAGGGGAGCTATTATTATTATTTGAAAAAAGCAGTAATTCTCAATTCATGCCGCATTGTCAGAAAATTCCTTTCGATTCATTAATATTGTAGTATATCTGAAGTTGTTTGGCCACAAGCCCGCAACTTCAGTAGACCCCGCAAGGGAGAAAAGAAAAATATAAGTAAAAATAAAACTATTTAAACTATACTACAGCGAGGTAATACTGCCAGCCTGTTGGGTACATTACCAGCGGCCGCCGATTTAGATATAGTTTTTTACATATAGCATATATAATTTACCTAAAATAGTTTTAATTTATAATTATATGTTATTTTTAAGGAGTCTTTTGTGTTATTGATAATAAATTAATGTTTTAGTAAAAATAATAATAATAATATCTAGGGGCGCTTCACACCACGTCAATCTGGCCCCGTGCTAAGTATCCGAAGAACTTGTGTTACAGGTACCAGACAACGGAAATATATTTATTACTTTTATACTATGCACATATTTAAGATTTTAATTATATTACACTCAAATTGAATACACCATCCATGACCCAGGAACATTGAAAACTTTTTGTTCTCTTGGGATTCGACCCGCGACCTCTCGTTAGAGCACCAACGCGTCCAACCACTGCGCTACGGAGGTCGTCAAAATAAGCGTACAAGCTGTACGCTTATTTTAACTCAAATGTTAGCTGATAGAGGAATTAATCAGCTTTTAATAAACCGGGGATATTTTTTATCGTCTCGTACCAAACCCACTACATATTATATTCAGTAATAGTACCCACTGCTATCCGTGGGCGTATACCGGAGTAAAGTATGCGACGTTAATGGTGGACCATTACTGTAATCACGATTTTACGATTCATATAAAGCGAAGGTACTGCCTACATGGCCTTTCATTTTGCGATATCGCTTAACAGACATGACCATAAAGTTATATCATACAAAAGTGTAGCTAAATAAGGCCCAAGGCTGAATGTATAAACGAATTTTAATTTACGTAATTGTCAAGTAGTGAGCAAACTGGTGATGATGAATTATAAATAAGGCTTCTCTCGATCACTTCTGATTTCAAACATCAAACCAGCCAAATATGTGTATAGTATAAAAGTATTAAATACTAGTACCTACATTACAACGGGTCTTATACCTGTAACACAAGTTCTTCGGATACTTAGCAGTCTTAGCACAGGGCCAGATTGACGTGGTGTGAATCGTCCATAGATATTATTATTGGTGAACATCACTCGCTACAACTTCGCTCACTCGCTATGTGCACCAATGAGCGTTGAATGGCTCTTTTTTTTTAAATTTGGGTGAATCAAATGTTAGCTAATCGACAATTTGATCAGCTGTTCAGAAACCCTGTGTAATCTATGGACCATATCCACACCATGCACTCTGTTATACTAACGGCCGGTTTTTGGGACGATATTCATATCAACTAACATGACATTCAAGTTAGCAACCCATATTGAACGCTGATTGGTGGAACATTTCTTAGAGAGAAAAGGAGAGACGGATAATAATTACATAACGCTCGCGCTCGTTATTTAAAAGATCAGAGATAAGGTTGATTCAAATAATAGTCAACTAATCGGTGGCTTTGTTTAATTACCATGGAAATTAACTTACCTATCTTCTCCTTCTCCTCTCTTATATATAAAAATGAAATGCTGTTCGTTAGTCTCGCTAAAACTCAAGAACAGCTAAACCGATTCGGCTATTTTTAGGCTTGAAATATTAGTGGAAGTCCCGGAAAGGTTTAAACGGCTCATCACAAACTGTAACTATGCTCAACAAAGTGGGCACGGGTCAGCTAGTTTGACATATAAATCAACGTTTCGTTTCACTTTTAAAAATGAATAACTTTATTTATAATCAAGAACATAAAAGACTCCTTAAAAATGACATATATAAATATAAAACTATTTTAGGTAAATTAATATTATCTATACATATAATAAATCTGTAGAGGGGTCATGTCTGTACATTAAGAATATTTAAGTGAAAATTAAAAAAAGGGGGTCTATATAAGCCACAGAACCTAAAAATAACATTTTTGAAAAAAATGTCTGTCTGTCTGTCTGTCTGTCTGTCTGTCTGTCTGTCTGTCTGTCTGTCCATATGGGAATGTTTGTCGTCGCATCACGCTAAAACCACTGTATGGAATGAAATGAAATTTGGCAGGCAGGTAGCTTACGACCTGAAGAGCATTATAGGAAATTATTATCCCGAAAAACGAAAGGGTTCCCGTGGGATCTTCAAAAAATTGTAGCTACCTATTTGACGGTATTTCAGCCAAACTACTCAACGTATTTAAATGAAATTTGGCAGGCAGGTAGCTTATGATCTGAAGAGCATTATTAGAAATTGTTATCCCGAAAAACGAAAGGGTTCCCGTAGGATCTTCAAAAAATTGTAGCTACCTATTTGACGGTATTTCAGCCATACTACTCAACGCATTTAAATGCAATTTGGCAGGCAGGTAGCTTATAATCTGAAGAGCATTATTAGAAATTGTTATCCCGAAAAACGAAAGGGTTCCCGTGGGATCTTCAAAAAATTGTAGCTACCTATTTGACGGTATTTCAGCCAAACTACTCAACGTATTTAAATGAAATTCGGCAGGCAGGTAGCTTATGACTTGAAGAGCATTATTGAAAATTGTTATCCCGAAAAACGAAAGCGTTCCCGTAGGATCTTCAAAAAATTGTAGCTACCTATTTGACGATATTTCAGCCAAACTACTCAACGTATTTAAATGAAATTCGGCAAGCAGGTAGCTTATAATCTGAAGAGCATTATTGGAAATTGTTATCCCGAAAAACGTAAGGGTTCCCGTGGGATCTTCAAAAAATTGTAGCGACCTATTTAACGGTATTTCAGCCAAACTACTCAACGTATTTAAATGAAACTTGGCACAAAGGTAGATTGTAACATGAAATAACCAACATAATATTTTTAACCGACTTACAAAAAAGGAGGAGGTTTCTCAATTCTTAAATATATGTTTGTTTTTTATGTTTCTTCGCGGATATCTTCATCGTTTCTGAAACGATTTTTTTTTATGTTGTGTAGGGTATAATTTAAATTTGGTCCCATTGTCACTAAAATGGTGACCTGATGATGGGATCCGTGGGGAATCGAAGGAAATCCTCAAAATTTATGTGGAATAATATATTGATTTTGATTTTTTCTGAAGTAGTCTAAGCATATGTTACCAAACAGTAAGGTTTTGCACCATATCCTGGATCTATAATATTAAAAAATTTCGCGTTATATATATATATATATTTAAAAAAAATGCGCCGCTCTGGCTTACGCCAGGCTAGGCTAGGTAGACTTTTTCTCTTTCTACTATTTTTTTTTATCTAATCGTTTTTGTTCTTCATCTTCCGTCCTCAAATAATCGTCGTCTGATCATTCGAGAATTATCCCTACTCAGTCTATACCCATCACAAAAAATCTGAAAATTAAATAATTTTAAACAAAAAAAAACGACTTCAAAAGGTAAACTAAAAGGAACAATTAAATTTACTTCGCACAAAGTAATACTTATTTTCCAGTACAAGTGAAAATAATCATTACTTTGTGCGAAGTAATTTATTATTATACTTAGGTTTTGCAAATACGATTAATAAAGTATAGGCGTAGGATAGTTTGTTTTCAAGATATGAATGAGATGTCATAGGTACAGTTAAATTAGAAAAGTTATGTCAATGTAAGTAAGATTTATGTTTTTTATGATATTTTTATTTATTAGTTTTCATGCTAGGTACGGCTTGGGTTTTTTCTTTCTTTTGGACTTTTGGTATTTTGTCGTCTAAAGGAAGTTAGTACTTTAACCGTAAAGTCCCATAGTAGGCTACATGTTTGTTAGCGTAGGTAATTAATAAATAAAAAACCGGGCAAGTCCGAGTTGGAATTACGCACCGAGAGTAGACTTTTAAAAATAAAAGCGCAGCGTTGGTGTAAAAACGATCATCGTCTGCAGTCGCTGCGGCGTAAAGTCCATACAAATCTCAGTACAGAGATCTTCGTCGCGTATATGAGCGTACTATCAAGTAGTCCCGTTCGCATAAAAGAAAAAAAATATTATACATACAGACGAATTGAGAACCTCCTCCTTTTTTTGAAGTCGGTTAATAATACACGGTCATTTTTCGAGCTGGTAGTAGGAATTGTTAGCATTTTCATAGAAAAAATACCTCAAAACATTTACGACAAAAACGGCCATTATTTGACAGTAAACTATTATTATTACTCCATACTACTTCTTTTGCCTATGCACGTCTAATACCGTGTATAAAGAAGCATTACTATAAATTAGTGATTTTAAATATCCAAACGACAGTGTTCATAAACTAAAAAATAAAAATGGATTTGAACTGCTGCCCTAAATCACTTTTCCACGCGTACGAAGTCGCGGGCACAGCTAGTCTAAACTATAAACTAAACAAGTAATAAAAAAGGCTATATGTAAAAAACTATATCTAAATCGGCGGCCGCTGGTAATATACCCAAAAGACTGGCAGTATTACCTCGCTGTATCGCCAAACTGATACGTTGGCCGAGGTAAGCGCCAGCCCTTGGGCCGTTTGTCTTTTCCGTGAGTCTTTTAGATAGGTCTTTCAAAAGGCGTTTAGCACTGGGACCCCATGGACCCAAAGTTTCGACACCAAAAGGCAGAAAAATGTATCCATCGCCGATGGATTCATATTTTCGGCTTTTTCCATTATAACTTTATTTATGTTACATATTTACATTTTTTTAAAGTAAAAATTGGGAATTCTAGATAGAGCAAGATAGTAGCTATAATACTTCTGCTAGTAAGCTAGCCCTTACTACTACACTGGGTACAACAAACCTCTCGCCGGGGTTAAAGTCGGGTGGTGGAGGGTACTCACCGCGTCCTCGCCGCCGAGCCCCATTTGCTTTGTAAACTAGCTAACGTCACTAGCACTTGTCCGGCTTTGTTTCGCTTATTTTGTCCATAAGCGAAAACAGCACTTCGCTTATTTTGTCCATAAGCAAAAGTAGCTCTTCGCTTATTAACTAGCTTTTGTCCGACTCCGCTGCGTGTTTCGTTCGTGGAAAACTTTTGCATATTTGCTATTACAGTTTTTTTATTTATCCACTACTGGGCGTAAGCCTCGCACAGAGTATTTCATGAAGGCAGATAAAACAATGTTCAGATAGTAACAATGTCCTCGGAAAAGTTACTGCCCGTTTCAGTTATATATTCCCTTCTGCCGCCTTTTACGAAATGTTCATGTAACTCAAAAGATATTCTTTTTTTTTAGGAAGGTTTATTCGTTGTAAGTTTTTTTGGTTCATGCTAATTAATAACCCTATAGGGCTGACAATAATAATAGTTCCCCTCACCGATTTTGGTGTCGGTAGCCGATTTCATTAAAACCAGGCCAGCTACGCAGGAGTTATTTTATAATGCCCAGGTGTGTGCTGTGTGTGCCGACACGACTGGCGAGAGAACAGGCGCAGAACCGACTTTTTATATGCCCATCCGACGCATGGATCATCTTTCTTGTCAGACAATCAGGTGATCAGCCTGCATTGTCCTAACCAAACTTGAAAACAACATTTTTTGTTGTTCCAACGCGGGAATTGAACCCACGACCTCCGGGTCGAGATCGAAGCTCTGAACCACTAGACCACGGAGGAGACTATAGTCCAACCACTAAACGGTTTATTTTTATTATTTATCATTGCGACATCTTAAATATAATTATGATAGATAGGTTATTAAAACGGGTCGTTAGTCCTAAGGAAAAGTTTCGCTTATTGATGCGATGGTATTTATATAGATATTGATGCGAGCGAAGCGCTTAAAAATAAATATAATATACTCACTAACGCTCAAACCGTTTCACTAATACACTTGTGTGACCGTAATTTTAATTTTATCGGCTGTAAACCGACCGTTAACATGTGACACGTATTGTCGCCGGGGACCTTCAGAACTGTGACTGAGCGATGACACAGCATCGATATAGATACGTGCCAAATTGTCATGGAAATGTATACTGCATAGGTAATCGTACAGCTTCAAGCCACGTTTATAATTTGATTTGGCTGTTTTTCGCTACGTTTCGTGTCCAAAGCCAAGATCTACGAAAACAATTGACACAAACAGAGTACTTATTTATTTACTTTTCACCCAAAAGCGTATAAAAAGAGCTAGCGATAAACTATTATGACGTAGATTGCTTTGCTTGTTTAAGAATAGACGAAAATATCGATTAAAAAGTATAAAACTTTTACCACAGCAACAGTATCGAATGATATTATGTTATGTTTTCGCTTATTATTATAGTTCCTTATCAGCGTATAGATGAACACTGTTAGAATGGAATAGAACATAATATAATAGAATAGAAGAAGGATCTAAAAAGAGGGCATGGTAGGCAACATCCTAATAGCGCCTACCATGCCCTTTTTTAATATGTTCTTTTCATTCTATCCCCTGTATATCATCCCGCTAAGACCAGCAGAACTTAGGCCTGCCCGCAAATTCGAGGCTGAGGCCTAACGACGATGTCGCGGGTACAGCTAATATGTATTAATATTGTCAAGTGTTTGGACATGTATTGG
Organism: Celastrina argiolus; assembly: GCA_905187575.2. Lineage (NCBI taxonomy): Eukaryota > Metazoa > Arthropoda > Insecta > Lepidoptera > Lycaenidae > Celastrina > Celastrina argiolus. Next base: position 15,138,559 of record LR994597.1, read on the forward strand.
AATATAGTTTTTAATCTCGGTCTGGACACTTAGCAATAAAAGCGACAAATTTATGCCTTAAATGCGATCCGTCCAGTCTAATGTCTAGACGGCTGACGGCTCCAAAATAATCTGTAACTAATGTTTATAAAAATATATCTATTAAGATTCATAATGTAGAGTAGAAAAATGAATACTCATAAATAAAAAATTGCTTTACTTTTTATATAACGGGTGTAAAAAGAACAGTCACTATAACTTTGGGATATGCTTATACTACCTTTTGTTATTCTAGAAATGTATTTTGTTACAAAAATAATAATAACTTTTTTTTGCTTTTTTCGTTATTTTTGCGATAAATAAACAAGAAATGGTAAAAAGAAAAAAAAACTTTTTCTATAAATAAAAATAAATCAATAAATAAATACATTTCCAAAATGAGGAAAGGTTTCCTCATTTTGGAAATGTAATTGTATCTCAAAAGTAAAGTGACAGCAGCACACTTTTCCTTCACTCTCGTAGTCTCCCAGTGGGACGGATAACCGACACGACTGGCGGGAGATCAGGCGCAGGACTAACTATTTACATGTCCATGCGACACATGGATCATCTTTCTTGTCTGACATGTCTTGGTAATCAGCCTGGACAATCCTAACAAAACTTGAAAGCATATATGGTGTTACGAACGCGGGATTCGAACCAATACCTGCGAGTCAAGAGCTAGGCCCTAAACCGCTAGACCTCGGAGGCGCCACACTTAAAATATTGTACACCTAACACCAGTGTCCTCGTAGAGAGTCTATGGTATGCTCAACTTTCATAGACTCTCGTAGTTCGCTCATATTCGTAGAGGGTCATCGGCAAATTGTATTCTCGTAGAGGGTCTACGGTAAGCTCTACGGGTATCTACGACACATACAACCACGTTAGTATTGCAATCTGTTCTCTCTCTGCAATCTGTTGAGTGATGTGGCGGTACTACTAGCGCCACAATCCTGCATCGCGCTATCGAAGTTTTCTAAGTCCGGCGCTATATATACGACATCTGAAAACTAGTACAGTGGGCTTCGGCCTGACCGAGCATGCCATCTCACCCGGTCGGAGATCTCCCTTTGGGGCTTCCACTAGTATTCCCACAAAACTATATTGCAATAGTTTGAGGTTTCCGCGACGAAAACGCGTCCTATAAATAGCCATTATTTCTGCAATCGTATGCACGGCACGGATGTCCACAGCATTCTTCTCGTGACCGACTTTTTGAAGATGTTTTTTTTTACAAAATCGCTCCTATTTGTATAGTGGAAATATTTGCGGAAAATCAGCAAATAGTAGACCGACTACGCTAAAAAGCAGTTTAAAGTTTTAAAATTGCAGAAAAATTTATTCGGCGTCATTGTTGGTAAGACGTAACATTTACTTAGTAGTTCCTATAATTGCCACTAAATTGTTTTCAGCGCCAGTGTCATATAAGCATCGCGCGATTTTTGCTAATCGATATTTTTACGTTATCAGCCGGCGGGATAGATTCAATGTGTTTATGCATAGACTTTAACTAAACGCAGTGGCATCACAACAATCTCAAGATTCAGGGGGCAGGTTTGCCGTTTTCACTAGAAATCGCGGGGCACAGCTAGCAAGGCGTATAAATAGTGCAAGCTGCATTGTTGATCTAAAATTAATAGTTGCTATACGTCGGTGCATCGCGCCAACTCACTAATACATTTAGAACGGCGACCGCCTCCAATACTCGGGTTGTAATTACGTCGCTATACCTTCTCAAACTCGTATCTATAAGGCCCGTATAAACAAAACAATCTCAAACCCAACCTCAACTTGAGAACCTATTTGACAGATAAAACAACGTTTCGTTTCCCTTTTAAAAGTGAACATCATTATTAATGTTATGTAGTACTTTAATTTATTTTCTTTTTATACCGTTATATTCATATTTTAGATTACAGGAAAAAATTAAATAAGTATAATTTTTATTTTTACGTTCTAAGAAAGAAAAAAATTAAAGTATTTAAAATTATTCTTAATTTTTAAAAGTGAAACGAAACTTTTTTTATCTGTCAAACAGGTTCTCAAGGTGAGGTTGGGTTTGAGATTATTTTATTTATACGGGCCTAAAAAACTACAACTTTTAAGTATAGCACAAAGTAGATACATAAAAGAGACACGACCTAGTACTAGAAAATGGTATCACCCTAATACTGGCAATGCGACTGGCTATTTTTGTTTTCTTCGATTTCCAATAGACCGCCATCTAGCGCCACTATTGGAAAATGCTAATTACTAATTTCGTTTCGTATATTCTTCTTAATTATGGAGTTGAATTTAGCTTAATGTCATGTTATGCTTAATGTTATGATTTAACTTAAAAATATGCTTATCTTTATTTTATTGTCAATATTTGTACTTAATTCGGCATATTTACATTTTATAATTTACAAACGTTAATATACTATTAATCATCAAAAAAGTGACATCTATTGCAAATTTTTTTAATTATACATACATTCCTCATAAAAAATATATTGTATGGGATGGTAGGCCATGAGTATAGTAAAAAAACTTAATAATTTTAGACTCTATTTTTATATTGATTTTGTATTGCATAACTGAACCTCATTTGAAACAAAATCATGTCTTTGAAATGTAAAATTATTAAGGTTTTTGACTCTACCGAAAAGTTGTAGTTTTATAGATACAAGGTTGAGAAGGTTAAGCGACAATTTACATTTTACATCATCATTAGCATCATCATTATTGTAACAACGCCTCCGTGGCCCAGTCGCTTAGAGTTTGCCTCTCGGTCGTGGGGTCGATTCCCGTGTTGGGAGAACATGTTGGTCCTGCACCTGATCTCCCGCCAGACGTGTCGGGTATCCGTCCCACTGGGCTACGAGGTTGAAGGAAGAGAGAGTGCTTTTGTGAGTAAAGGCGTACGGCGAACAAGTGTTACACTTGGAAACTATAACATAACTCCTGCGTAGCTGGTTTGGTTCAATGAAACCGGCCATCGTCACTCAAAATAAAATCCATCCATCCAATCCGGAACCTTTAGCTAAACCTTGATCGCACTTGACCGGTTGTTCGTTCTCCTTCTGTCTTTCAGATTCCATAAACAGCATTTCATACGCGATATTCCTACTTGTTTTGGCGAACAGTCACTTGTATTAATTTGCATGAATTAAATGAACAAAAGATAATACATCTTTTGTTCGTTTAATTCATGTATAATGTGGATGTGTAAAAGATTTGTAAGAATTATGTTATGCGGTAACTGTTTGACTGACGATCAGTCAGAATGACTTTCTAGTCGATTTTTATTTTTAATTCGGTCAGTCGCAAACAATCAAACGTACCTAATTGACGGACGCTTAACTAACCGTTTAATAGACGCCTTACAGATCCAATCGGCTGCTGTTTAGCAATATTCTAATATCTAAGATAATGAAACTTAATAACATAGATATTTAACTACAACATCGTAAATATATATATTTTTCACAAACATGTTTTATAAATTACAATGACTAAAAAACTTACAGTCTATAGCAAGTTATGCCCAATAGGCTGTATGATGTATATTGTAACATAAATTAAAAAGTGGAGCAACACGTTCCGATATATTGTAATTAATTAGTTTTTCCCGAAAGACAATTATTCTTTCCACGCTGTCGTTGAAAAATTAGTTTAGGAACGATCTGAAACATTTTGGTGACAGGTTTACGCGTTCACAGAATACAGATAGACGCATAACTAAATGAAATATATTTATTGCAAGAATGTAGACAGGCACCTGTACATAACAAGATCTTAAATAACCAAGACGGTACTCATATTCTATAATCTTATTCGAATTTTTAACGTGTCCATGATGGCGAAAAAGATGGAAATGCGATGAAAATGTAACACTAATCAATAAACAAACGACTACTTATGAAAAAAGAATTCCATGTTATTAAAATAAAATGAATTTGAAATTAGAATTCTTAGCCAAACATACAATTTTTTGATTTGAAATGGCCAGTACTACAGAATTGCATTTCATTGGTAAATACCTATAATTATGTATATTGATTTTAGGATATTTTATTAACAAAAGTCTGTGTTGTTCCAGGGGACCAACTCACACTATCGCCACCGGAGCCTGTCTGCATGTCTGTGTGTGCGGGCTGCGGTGTACACGCGTATGGAATTGACCCTTAGCGAGGAATTGAAGATGTGAGTACATAGTGTCTTTAACCAACGCAATTTTAAAGTTAATCCTTCATTAAATATCATGTTATCCCTCTCGTATTAATAATGAGAAGGCATGCTATTTGAAGCCGTTAACACTAAGCATTGGTGCAATCGGGATTTAGTTTGCTCCATGAATGCTCCGAGCGAGATAGATAGAGTTTTGTTAGAATCAATTTTGCGTTAAAATGATCATGAAGCAAAAAAGGAGATGACTACAGCCATGGCGTTGTTTATTATTATATTCGGAGTATTCGATTATTTATCTAACTTCTATCTATATATATTTTATATGAATTGTTGTTCGATAGTCTTGCGAGAACAGCTGAACCGATTCGACTATTTTTAGTCTTGAAATATTCGTGGAAGTCCCGGGATGGTTTAAACGGTGAGAAAATACTGTTTGTATTCTCAACGAAGTGGGCACGGGTTAGCTAGTACTAAATATTATGTAACTAGTTTATTAACTATATTTTTTTATATAAATTTATAATTTTTTTTATTCCGAAAAGTACAGTATTCCCATATACATAATAGAGTTTGTACGCGGGCAAAGCTGGTACATTATAAATCGAAGTTTTGAAATCACGGAGGTTTAGTAGCAATAGTAGCTATACAATATGTACATCGCTGGCCGGTGACCCGGTCAGAGGCTCGTGGCACTCAATCGACGCGCAGTGGACCGCGAAAAGGTCATCTCCGGACGAATCGTCTTCTACGATTTGCTAAATAGTAAATACAATATAGGTATTTTGCCGGTGAATTGTTAAGAGTTACGTAAATCATTAAACGTATGTTAGTATTTAATCTATTGCGTATTAATTTTTTTGTAATCTGAGAAAAATGCTAATAATTACATTATAATCGACGACATCTATAGCACAATGGTTGAGCGCGTTGGACAAAAATGTTTGGTCACAAAAATTTAATGGTCACAAATCATCACAAAAATACACATCCATGACTCAGGAACACAAAACACTTTTTGCTTCTTCGGCGGGATTCAAACCCGCGACCGCCAGCTTGAGCAGCTCGATCGTCTGCAGCGGTCGTCTGAAAAATGTAACATAATTCATTATGTTGTACTGCATGCTAACATTGCATACCTTCAAGGTGTTCTGGTAAGGCTTCTTCTTCTTTCCTAACAAAGTGGGACCGACACGGCTGGTGACATATCACTGCAGGATTCATCACCGGCTTGGCGGAGCGCTCTCTTAATTTGATGGAAGTCTGGTTCCTATAGAGGTGAACCAGCCGGTCGAGGGAGGAGTGGCCTGTGTATTGGGCAGATCCAGTGCACTCCACTTAACATAACAGCTGATGGCAATCCGCAAGTGGTTTTAGTGGGTCAGCCGGGGCCCACATACCCCTAGGGGACTCTACCTGGGGTATTTTTTGCTTTTTTTAATAGGCGCTATCAAGCTTTTCGTACAATTGTCATTTGATGACTTTAGTAGTATAGTTTAGTTCAAATGTTCCTGTTCCTGCTTGACCATGATCCGTACATCATATTTTATATTTATTATATTATATTCACACTCAGATTATAAAACTATTATATATAGCGCACCGAACATCTGGATGAAACCACTAAAACTAAACTAATAGAAAATCAAATGCGAATACAAAAATAAGTATTCCCTAAAGAAATCATGCACGTAACTTTACTATTCTATTTTGAATGTTCTTAATGTCTTCTGGGATTTTTCCAGAAACTTTTTATCCCGAATACAGTGTTCCCGTGGGATGCAGTGTTGACGCGGCCGGAGGGGGGGGGGGGAATGCTATTAGATTAATTAAAAAACTTAATAGAATTGTTCTACATGACCCTCTTCAACTAGTCCGGTTAGAAAAACCGACGTAAGAATAAGTGCGGGTTCTTTCACCAGACTACAGTGAAGTCTAAAAGAAGGGAATATTGCCTATCAAAAACTTGATGAAAAAACTTTTTTTGACGGCCTCGTAGCGCAGTGGATGGGCGCTTGTGCACGAGCGGGGAAGAGTTCGAATCCCGCCGGAGGGGCAAAAAAGTTTTCTGTGTTACTGGGTCATGGATGTGCAATTTGTGTATTAATAATATATAATTCTTAAATTCTTAAATGTGTAAAGTAAAAAATTATTAAATATATTTACTTCGGTTATCCTTACTTTTACCTTTTTAAATTTTATATCTAGTAATTGAAAAAGGGTAAAAGTTTTCGTAAAAATTGTGGTTATCATACTTAGATTAAATACTAAATGATCTAAGTTATCATATTACTATTGGACTTTTTAATGTATCGTAGGCCCGTATTATTAAAGAAGTCTCAAACTCAACCTCAATTGAGAACCTATTTGATAAATAACCCGACTTCGCAAAAAAGGGGTCTAAAAATGCTGAAACAAGAAAATAATTCAATTTTAAATCCAGAAATGCATAGGTACAAAAATGGTCAAGGTAGAGCTGAGGTCGGACCCGTTCAATAAATCAAAAATCATAATATTCGTCTGCTGTTGCAATATCCAATCCCAATAGCGGGTACGACCACGGCTCTACCTTGACCATTTTTGTACCTATGCATTTCTGGATTTCAAATTGAATTATTTTCTTGTTTTGGCCTTTTAAGACTCCTTTTTTGCGAAGTCGGGTTATAGTTTTTCTTTCTTTTTTAAAACTTAAAAATACATAGGCCTATTACTTATTTTAATGTCTTTCTGTAATCTATAATGTGCATATTACGGTATAAAAAGAAAAAAAATGAAAGTTCTATGTAACATTAATACAGTTGACTTTTAAAAGTGAAACGAAACATTATTTTAACTGTCAAATAGGTTCTCAAGTGAGGTTGGGTTTGAGACTTCTTTATTAATACGGGCCTGAGTGTACCGTTGGCAGCCATTGTCCCTCACGCGCACGTCACGTGATATAGCAATTATTGATTAATATTTCACGTTATGGCTCATAACTGAACTGTGTTATTAAACGGTTTATCTCTGCAATGATAATAAATTGATTTCCTTTATCCAAATTACATATATTACAGAAAGCGAAGCTATTATGAAAAACTAATTGCAGATAACTTTGATTCTTAGTGTACGAATTTACAACAACCACAATGTCTATTAATTCTTGAACCAGATTATGTGAATCTTAATAGGGTTTTTCCTCTATAAAAGTATCAAATCTAGGGGTTGAATATGGGATTACGTGAAGTAACCTATGATCTTAATAGGGTTTTTCCTCTATAAAAGTATCAAATCTAGGGGTTAAATATGGACATGGAATTATGCAATTAATAATATATTATTTATTTACTTAACACTATAGGCAGAAAATAAAATAGAAGATCAAAATCTAAAATAAGAATTTGGATAGTATTTAAGTTTTAAGAAAATAGTTAGGTTTATCTCTTATCTAAATAATCTAACCTGAAAATGAAAAATGCAAACTGTTATGTTAGAAACTATCCCCAATGAAATAATTTGGCGGAGGCTGATGTCCAGGCCCCCGATACTTGTGCCTCAAACTTCGATCTTCAGGCCTGGGGCCTTACTCTCCAAACTGATTCAATTTTGATTCAGATTCGATCGTGCCGCGTACTCCAGAATAAATTGACGTTTGTTTATTTGTATTCTCAGTCGATTGATATAGTCGGGACTACAAAAAGTTACGATCTAAGGATTTTCTTTATCCTGGTTAGTTTCAAAGCAATCCACCAAATAAAATACCAAAAGCCGTTGAGATCGAGCTGATTCGATTCTCGATTGTGTCGGGAGTGAGCCTGCAGCTTGCACGTGTGCCAAATCATAACTGCACAATAAAGAGACTGAAATCGAAACGAAGTTCGAGGCACGCGAATCGGGGCCCTGGACATGAGCCTCTTCCAAAGTATCGGGGTAATCGTGGCCCTGTAGTAGCTGTCGTAGTTGAATAGATGATGATGATCGCGGATACAAGACTAATTGCTCCTGCACGAGCACATAAACACGGGCGAAACGGAAATGGTAAATAGACGCGCGGCGTACTGACGCAGCGGGCGCGGAAGTGGCGTGACCTTGACTCTGAGACTGTCTTATCTATCATCATCATTCCAGCTACGACCACCCTCCCCCAATGTCATGTACATGTCACCCCCATAGTATTTCATCGGGGGTATTTGCTCACGCTCACCACGCTTGTGCAGTCATTATTTTATAACTTTTGAGAACAATTTTGTGTTGTTTGATTTTACAAAAAAAAATACATTAAAGAAAAGTCAATCATGTAACAGCGCAGTTCTTCTTTTTTTGGCAATTCCGGGAGACAATTTTTGTGTTATTATATAGATAGATTTTACAATGCAACAAAAACTTTCGAAATATTGAATGAAAATGAAAATTCCATCCGACACCGCCGGCTATCGCGCCCATTGATCTGTGGGTCAAGCCGCGCCAGATAACCCTTCACCCTTCAGCGGAGCTCTACGCCCTACTCCCTAGCACATTTTATGACGTACGAAAAACCACTAATTCCAATTTATATTGCGAAAATTGTGTGGATGTTCGTATCTCTTTTACCCAAAAACCGAGGGACTTGATTGTATGTCAGTTTAATTTATAAAAACGCTAGCGATGGATTTTTCTATGGTATTTCTGTTTTTCTCTTTACGCATTTATTAGAGTTATTTATTTCGGTAGGTATTTTGTTTTTTATATGTTTTTCCTGTATATTATAATATAATAGTTGTACCATGTTTAGATTATTATAAGACTTTTTAATCCATAAGTTATATGTCCATAGATTACCAACTAACGATAAGCAGTCAGGATGCAGGGACCTCCACCGACAACACAGCGACCGTGTCTTTAGGAAATTTGTTGCAATGTGACCACTGTCCTCAAGCACGTTTTTTCAAAAGCCAGAGGGGCTTAAATATCCATATAGGCAGATGCCATAAGCAGTTTTCCGCCACTTGTCCCCCAACAACCCATGGAGATGTTGTTTCAAACCCTACCTGTCAACAAGTTTTCTGGCAACAAATATCCAAATTTAAATGTTTCACCCCTGTGCTCAAGCGGATTCCTAGGGGTGCAAGAGTAACCGTGGCTCAGAAGCTTACAGAGACTGTACGCCACACAGTACATGAGAACTCGAAGCAAGCTTGGGAAAAACTTCTCACCTTTCCCTATCGTATTCTGCATGTCACTAGGGATCCGCTTAATAATGCCTCCCTCACTGCACGAGTAAAAAAGAACTGTTTTTTAGATTCAGACACGAACCCAGATTTTTCAATACACTCATCGACCAAATATAATGTTATGAAAAATGTGGAAAATAAAATAAGTGAGGGAGACATTAAGGGTGCAGCGCGACTTCTGTTTTCCAATGACACGATTGCCCCCGACTGCCCAGAAACCTTTATCGCCTTACAAAATAAACACCCCTCACAGTTAACTCCTAATCATTTCACAGATATTGCCAATACAACATCACCCTTACAAACGTCGACAGACAAAGTGCGCGGGGCCATTATGTCCTTTCTTCCGGGTTCCGCCGGAGGTCTCGACGGTCTCACCCCACAACATCTCAAGGATCTCACCAGCGGCTGTTGTGGGGAAGCCGGCGAGAAGCTCCTGCACGAGCTCACGAATCTATGCAACCTGATGCTACGCGGAGAGGTTGCATCAGATATCGTGGACATCTTGTACGGAGCTAACCTCTGCGCCTTGAAGAAGAGAGATGGTGGCATTCGTCCAATTGCTGTTGGCTGTACATACCGGCGCCTTACGGCCAAACTGGCCTGCAAGTCAGTCACTTCCCTTGCTTCATATTTCCAGCCCATACAACTCGGTTTCGCCTGCAGGGGGGGCTGTGAGGCCGCTGTTCACTCATTCAGGACAGCTGTTCAAAACCAAGACGATAATGTGTTTTTGAAGGTAGACGTCAAAAATGCATTCAATTCAGTTGACCGAGCAACCATGTTGGCTAGAATAAAATCCAAAGCACCTGCCATTTTGCCTTTCATGCTCCAGTGCTATAATGACCCCACTAAACTCATTTACAAAAATCATCTCATCCAATCTGAAGTTGGCTGCCAACAGGGCGACCCACTAGGTCCAGCAATTTTTAGCCTCACAATACACCCGGTCATCGAGCAACTCAATTCAAAATTTAATATTTGGTATCTGGACGATGGGACACTTGGAAGCGATGCTACCACAGTTCTGTCCGACTTCAACACCCTGATACGTGAGTTCAAAAATATTGGTCTAGAGCTGAACCTGGGCAAGTGTGAACTATTTGTGCCAGATAGTTGTGGGAATAGAAACGATATTATATCCAGCTTCCAAAAAATTGCTCCCCAAATATCTGTCATAGACAAGGACTCACTCTTCCTCTTGGGCTCCCCTATTCTGAATGAGTCCCTTCCGGTATTTGTCAAAAATAAATTACAAAATTTTAGTGAATCTTTAGATCGCCTTCTCCAAATCAATTGTCACATGGCCTTCACTTTAATCCGTTACTGTCTTTTTGTACCTAAATTTACGTATGTCTTGCGGTGTTGCCAGTTATGGAAATTCCCTGAACTTCTTAAACAGTTGGATGACACCGTAAGACATACACTATCCACTATTTTAAATATAAATTTTAATGACCGCTCATGGACCCAGGCAACTCTTCCAGTTAGGTTCGGTGGCCTGGGTGTTCGAAAACCATCAAATATATCACTTCCCGCCTTCTTGTCATCGATCCATGCCAACCGTAACCTTATATACCAAATCCTCCAAAACACATCTTTGTCCAATAGAGTTCCGTTCTTGGATGAGGCCAAGGACGCTTGGCTCGCGTCTAGTGCTTGTAGCGAATTGCCCGTCAATACCTCATCACAGAAGCTCTGGGACGAGCCTCTCTGCAGACTGACACGGAACAATCTTCTGAATACGTCGTCCAGTCCTGCGGATCAGGCTCGCCTCTTAGCCGCTGAAAAATGGGAGTCGGGGCTTTGGCTACAGGTACTACCGTCACCAAATACCGGAACTTTATTGGACAAAACAACTTTCCGGTTAGCCACTTCCCTGCGTCTTGGCATCCCCCATGTCGTCCCCCACAGCTGCGTTTGTGGTGCCCATGTAGACAGCCTCGGACACCACGGCCTCTCCTGCCGACGAAGCGCCGGTCGCATCTCTCGCCATCACTCCTTGAACGACCTCATCCGACGGGCTCTTGCAACCGCCGGAGTACCGGCTGTGTTGGAGCCCGCGGGTTTGGCGCGTGATGATGGCAAGAGACCAGACGGAATGACCTTGGTCCCTTGGAGAGTGGGACGGGCTCTTGTATGGGACGCTACTTGCGTCGATACACTCGCTCCGTCCCACGTCCAGGGTACCTCGAGCGTTGCGGGTGCGGCCGCAAACCAGGCGGAGAACCTCAAGCGGCGCAAATATGAGAACCTTAGTGGGGATCTCATATTTGAACCGTTTGGGGTTGAAACTCTAGGCCCATGGGGTCCGGGTGCTCATAAATTATTTGGTCAAATTTAAAAAAATCTAGTAGAAGCCACCCGAGACCCCAGAGCAGGAACCTACCTGGCTCAAAGAGTAAGCATCGCTATCCAGCGGGGAAACTCTTTGAGCCTTCTGGGTACTCTGCCTGAGGGGGACGATCTTGGGGTTATTTTTTATTTGTAGTTTTAGAAATAATTTTATAGTAGATATAGTTTTTTTATTATTTTTGTTTGTTTTAGTTTTAGTTTTAATTAAAGTGTTTTTAATACATTTATAAAACATGCAAAGCAAAATTGTCAACATATTTACAGCTAGAATCTGCATACTATAGGCTGGGTTTATAGCATAAAATTATTTTATGTTTTTGATTTATTTTATACACTTTAACTAATAAAATATATTTACGCAACGAATTGGCTATTAATTGTTTCTGTCTTTGTCTGATACGATGGAAAAATCTCTTCACATAATATGTTGATCCGATTTTAACGAGTTTGAGTTTCGAACTAAGATTCCATCCAAAACTCTCATTCTCAGAATTTAATTTTTCTATGAGAAATGCCCCAACACCATACCAGCGCTGAAAGAGGTACTTCTTTTTAACTTATTGTATAGGCACTGGTACTTTCACAATGTACTCTACATAGGAGGCGCAAACACACCCTAAAGTATTATCACTTATTTATTTTACACCTTGTACATTGTCGAGTGCCCTATTCTGAAATTGCGGATATTTTAGTCTCGATATGGGCCTAAAATATTAACAAAAGAAAAGGAAAGAAAAGAATTCATTGGGTAAATATCACAAAGTAAATAATATAAAAATAAACAAAAACATAAAAAAACAACAAAATTTAGCAAATATTTGTTCACAGCGCTGATTTTTAGTGATAAATAAAGAGAGAATTAAACTATCAATCACCTACCTAATCTCTAATTTAACTATCACTAAAACCCCACTATTTTAAGTGGTTAGTCGTTTCCTCATAACCATGAAGGCCCCGACTCTGTTTATGAGCCGAGCTTTAACTGTTCGTACAATCGATAATTACGTGGCTTCAGAGTATGACTGGGCTGTTAATAGGTTGTCTTAGGATAGTACAACTGTACTCTGTTGCTGTCCAATTTTTACCCTACTACTGGAAACCCAAAAGAGTTATGGCGGTTTATGAACGTATGAAAGAAAAGAAAGAAAGGAAGCACATTGATTTGGTAAAAAATAACAACGAAAACATACAGAATTAAACAATAAATGGAAAACAGAGTGATTCATGGTTCATATGTTAACTGGAATATGTGAAGAGAATGACGTCTACGTCATTCTCTTCACACTATATTTTTTGTTTTGCCACCTTATATAAATTACTTAATATAACTAAAAAAAATCAAAGTCCTAAAATTACCACAAGTAGTGAATCTAACTAGGCTGGGGCACAGTCTCTCCTATTCTATACACATGAACGCACTGTTGACCAAAGACCGGACCAGGATTAAAACTTACCTGTTTTGTGACTTTTATGGAGATCTTTAATCGTGATTTGTCGCATCATGGTAAGTAATTTATATGAGGTAGCAAAACAATAAAAATGCTTTACGCGTCATTCTCTTCACAATATATTCGGCTTAATATATTAACCATGAATCACTCTGTATAAGCTCACTCACCATGATGTTGGTAACTCAACAGTTCACAAAGCTCTTTGCTGATGCAATGAAAAGTGTAAATTACTGGTCCCAGTTAATAAACGAGTTGTTAATATATTTGTAATAGCTAAAGTAACACAGACTATTAAAAAGTTTGAAATGCTACAAATTTAAATATCACTTAAATACAGGTTGTAAAAAGAGCAGTCACTATAACTTTGAGATACGATTATACTACCTTTCCTCATTTTGGAAATGTATTTTTTAAATATATTTTTTTGTGAAAACTGAAAAATTTTTTTTTTACTTTTCACCATTTCTTATTTTTTTGTCGCAAAAATAACAATAAAGCAAAAAAAAATTTTTTTTTGTAAAAAAACCAAAAAAAAACATTTCTAGAATGAGAAAAGGTAGTATAATCGTATCCCAAAGTTATAGTGACTGCTCTTTTTACACCCGTTATATTGTGCTATAAATAAGGACTGACAAATTAATTACGTCGAATTTCATATCTTCGTTTACGTTTAGATTGAATTGGAGCTACACTACATGGTTTAAACGCCGCTAACTACTAAAAGAAGCCATTAATTTAGATTAATAAAGCCAGAAATCTTTTCATTTTAGCATTTAAACTTTTCCTTTCACCATCGTTTATATTCAAGCGATGTTTTTCAGTTTGTTAATAGAATTCGGTACGCAGCGGACTGTCTGTTCGTTAATTAACGAATTGGTGCCTCATTAGTCGGCATTATGAGGTCCGGTCTCCCGACGGTCGCGGAATATTAAATAATCTACTCATCATTTCTGTGACGTCTACTACAGCCTACAGGATATAAGCCCCCAATGTATTTCATGAGGGCAGAATATGCCTTTACTCGCCACGCTTGGATTTCGTCGCTTTACGGTTGTGAAGACAACCTCGTATCTATAAAACTACAACTTTTCAGTAGAGTAAAAAAACTTAATAACGTTAGATTTTATTTTGATATGGATTTTTATTTAAATCAGGTTCAGTTAAGTAATAATAAAAGTTAAGTATTAATAGTTAAGTAGTAATAATATATTATATAACTAGCTTGTATTGACCTAAAGTATATAAAAATTAATATATAATATCTATGGACGCTTCACACCACGTCAATCTGGCCCTGTGCTAAGTATCCAAAGAACTTGTGTTACAGGTACTAGACAACGGAAACTAAATTTAATTATTTTATACCATACACACATTTAAGATTATCATTACATTATACACAAATTTAATACACATTCATGACCCAGGAACATTGAAAACATTAAAGGGGATACGTCTCAAAAAATTTTACTCAATTTACTTTCACTTAAAGATTTCAGGATATGTACGTATTAAGTACATCGATTCTGGAGACGGATCTTTAGATAACGAACTTAATACGTTACGACGTATTCTAAACTGTTTAATTGACAATTTGAACAAAATTTTTTTGAAATAAGATTTTGCTACATATTACCTTCATCCATTCATGTCTGCAATTATTATTTGAATCAATACTATTTATTACTAGTTCGCCATCTTGTTATGTCCTCATTTTAGTAAAGCCCTTTGGGCTATATCAGACGGACGTTAAAGAGAGCTGTGTGTTATCACAAACAACGGCAATATACATAGAATTCGTCACACGCCTCATTTATATTTCTTTGAAGAACGTATGTATAATCTGGATCACTTGTCTTTGTAAATCTATTGAATTGGAATGAACTTTTACGCCCAAAGAAAATGTTTAAGTAAACATTAGTTGATTATTATAAGTATACATTTGCGCCAAATAGCTCTGGGTAAAAACCCTAAGTAAACTGACGATTTTGTTATAATTTTTTAACGAATTTGAACTAAAATATTTATAACAATACCACTTAAAACTATTTTATAGTTGTACCAAATTGTAATAACTCAATCATAAATGAAATAAAAAAGTCATCGTAGCATATTAAATGAAACAATTTATTTATTAGCATAATATCTAGGATCTAAACAAATTTTCAGCTTCGTTCAACAAGATCATGATAAGCAACGGTTTTTACACGTGAAAATATAAAATACACAATATTCGAAATGAGGTCTTAACACGCAGGTTATATATATGTCGCAGTCATCTGATTGAATCCGCTATTTAATTGAATGACTAGCGCTTTCATTGAATCCTGTTTTTACCAACAAATTTTAGAAACCGAGATCAGGACAGCCATTTAATATTTTAGTTTTAAACTTCGAAATTTCCGAATGAGTACTAATAAAACGAACATTAAAGTAAATTAATCAAAAAATATATCAACACATTGCTATCTGTACGAGCTATTTGACGCCATTATATAACCGCCTAGTGATTCAATTAAATAACCAGATTCAATAAGATGACTGCGACATATACATATATAATATTGTCTTGTAGCAAACTAAGTCGTGGAAATATAGCCTATGAAATCACCGCTAGGGGCGCTTGTGTAGCGTGAGGTCTCTTTAATGTCACTGTTTGGCTTCATGGACTTACATGTAGTACTTAGTCGGTTAATATAAAGGGATAAGTTTAATTAATTATGGCAAATATAGTAAGTTATGTATCTATGCATGTGACTGAGAGACGTTTTGAAAAAGTTTAATATTTCGGAAACTAAACGGATCTTCACAATATTGTGGCATGGCCAATATACATTACTCTACGATTCTGTTGTATTAAATATGATGTAAAAAAAGTTGTGTGTTATTATTGTAAACATGAATTTCCATTAAGAACCAACAGTACATTCAATCAGTTATAATAACATTTACAGCCATACTATAGGACCTCACTCTATAGTGCGCCACCTGGTGAGACAAAACGATACTCCCCATGAGCATGACACGGAATTTTGATGTATCAAGAATGAAAAATTTCAGTACCTAACTGTTGAACGGATTGTAATAAAATTTTGGTATATTAGTTTAGACTCTGGTTCAATGCATGAAACCTGAAACAGCAGCACGGTTTCGTGAAGCAGAGGTCTACCACAACTAACTTACTTGTTTTCTCTACTTATTTATTTGATAACTTAGATAATCGCGAACAAGTAGATACAGTATATACTGATTTCCAAAAAGCTTTTGACAAAGTGGACCATGAACTGCTGCTGGATCGGATTGCATATAATGGGATTCGTGGAGATTTGCTAAGATGGTTCCAATCTTATATAACTAACCGCGTTCAAAAGGTTGTAATTAACGGTTATTACTCTGAGGCCACTCAAGTAACTTCTGGTGTCCCACAGGGCTCTATTCTTGGTCCTTTACTGTTTATTTTATTTATTAATGATATATCTAAGTGTTTTCAAAATTCGAATTTCTTACTATACGCAGATGATCTAAAAGTTTACAGAAAAATTAGGAGCACTCATGACTGTCAACTCCTCCAAGAGGATTTGGATAGACTATCGGCTTATTGTCGGACTAGTAAACTGAAACTAAGCATTAATAAGTGCAATTACATAAACTTCACCAAAAATAAAAATTTTATTAGGTTTTCCTATTCACTCTGCAATGAGTTGTTAAGGAATGTTGACATGGTTAGGGACCTTGGTGTTATGCTCGATGCGAAGCTCTGTCTGAACGTCCACGTTGACAGAATTGTGAATAAGGCCTATCAGATGTATGGGTTTATAATGAGATCCACTCATGACTTCAAACGAACTACGTCATACATGTGCTTATATAAAACCTTAGTGCGTTCGCAGTTGGAGTACGCGATACCTATTTGGAATCCACATTATAACAAGTATATTGACTTGGTTGAAGGTGTTCAACGTAGGTTTCTACGAGCCATGCATTACAGATGTCACAAATCCTATCTATCTTATGACCAACTGCTCAATAAATACGGACTCTTGACACTATTTTCAAGGCGTAAACAGCTCGAAGCCATAATTCTTTATAACATCATACATAACAAATTTGATTGCATAGATCTAAATAATGTATTGTGTTATGCGGTCCCCAGAACTGTCCATAGGCGACAGGTGCGTGCAGGCAAATTGTTTGCTGTGAGTACCTGTCGCACTAACAGTGGTGAACGCTCACCAATTCGACGAATGGTTGTAACGTACAACACCAACTTTGAAAATATTGATATTTTTGCAAATTCTGTATCACAATTTCGATATAATTTATTTAGAGCACTTAATGCATGATTAAAATAGTAATTTCTAGTACTGAATAATTTTATTTTTTACACTTAATTGTTACGCATGAATTGTTTACCCCCTAGCTTTTATTTTGTATGATTTCTGGTAATCTGTGGACAGTGCTGTGGGCTTCACTATTATTTTATTTTATAAGTTTAAATTGTATTATTTATATACATAGTGTAGTTGTTTGCTGTTCCTTTTTGAATAAAAATAAAATAAAAATAAAAAATAAAAATAAAATGCATAGGTGTTTTTATCACAACGTTAACGCGTATTCTCGGGTAGCTTCTAGAATCTAGTGGGTAATAAATCGATTGCCTTAGGAGTTAAGCTCTCGCCCACTAGGACAGCGCGCTGGCGCCAGCGGCTTTTATAGCCGGCATCAAGTGGCTAACCTAATATGATTTACAATCTCAAGGCTGGCACGCACCTGTAGTGCACCTGGTGTAATAATAATAATGCCTCCCACACCGATTTCGGTGACGGTGGTCGGTTTCATTGAAACCAGGCCAGCATCACCAGGAGTTATTTTATAGTGCCCAAGTGTGCGCAATAAACACAAGCACTCTTTCTTCCTTCACTCTCGTAGCTTGTGGGACGGATAACCGACACGACTGACTGAGTCCTTATTACACAACTTTACATGCCCATCCGACGCATGGATAATCTTTCTTGTCAGACAATCAGCCATTTACAATCAGTCAGCATTGTCCTAACCAAATTTGAAAACAACATTTTTTGTTGTTCCAATCCGCGGTAATCGAACCACGACCTCGGAGTCGAGAGCTAAGCTCTAAGCCCTAGACCACGGAGGGGTTGTAGACACCTGGGGGCTTCTCAAGATGCCATCGCTAATTATCGCTTACAAAGTTCGATAACAAAATGTATGGTATTTGACATAAGCTACGCTTTTATTTTAGCCACCTACTGATACCCTTATGGTGCCCATCAAGCATACTTTTTGTGGGACGGATAAATCGCAGTTTTTTTTTTTCGATATTTCTTCTGACCGACTATTTGTATGACGTGTGTACTGCACTATTGCAATTAGTATATTGTTCTATGTTTCACTTACTAAAAACCGGTAACCGGTTATCGCTTGTGGGTAGGCACCCTTATTCTTAAACCTACCTTTTCTAAAAAAAACACCTAAAACTTAACAAATTACTCTCGGAATGTCAACACAAATCCAGGGTACCAGTACCAGTACCAGGGTAGAAAGCAAGTGAAGCGTATTATATTCAAAGTATGTGTTTTTGTAATACACAATGATATTTATTTGGCGAGAAATTCCGCCAATATTATAGTTATTGAATAAATTTTTCACATACCGGAATGTGCTGGCATGATTCATTTGTCTTACACACAATTTGCTCCGAGTCATAAGCGGTAACGATTAAATTTTTATATCGTTTATCCGGGGTGATTCATGAATAATATAATGTGAAGAGAGGTACGCGTAGAGCTTTTTTGTTTTGGCACCTCATATAAATTACTTATCATAACGCGACAAATCACGATTAAAAATCTCCATAAAAGTCACAAAACAGTGAGTTTAAATCTTGGTCAGGTCTTAGGTCAACAACCAGTGCGTTCGTGTGTATAGACTTGGAGCCAGCGAGCCCCAGCATAGAAAGATTCACTCCTTGTGGTCATTTTAGAACACTGATTTTTTAAAGGTTTAACAGCAAATGTGGCATTTAAATTAAACTAAATTAAAGGAAAATAATAGATTCTTCTGATTCGTCTTCTGATTTCGCCATCGTCCCTAGTTGATGTAGAACTTGCTGTGCTAGTACTGACGCAAGACACATCGGCATTCTCCGAAACTAACTAACTCCTAAAATAGGGTGAGCACTGGTTACTATTCTACCAACGTTCCCTTGCGTGAACATTGTTTGTTTTTCTGAAATGTATTCTTATTTCGATTTGGCTTGAATAAATAACTTGTCTCTGAACTCGCCTTTTACATTTTTGTCGCCTTTTTTTGTAAAAAAAAAAAATCTAGAATAAGAAATGGTAGTATTATCAGATCCAAAGTTATAGTGACTGTTATTTATATAACCTTTATATTAAATTGTTTTAGGAAATTATGTTGATTTAATATTCCGTCGCGTCTAGGTGATTTTTTTCATGTAAGGAACACATGTCAGCAGCGACATAACATTACCATCATTATATTCGCGGTCGGTTAGTGACGCATTTGATACTCGTGAGTAGATCATAAAAGATTTCACGGCTTTGTTTGGTTAAAACATTGTTAAGAGTTAAGTTTGTTAGATCATCTCACTTAACCTATATTCGTAGTAGACGGGCATTAAAACGAGTTTTATTTACACGAGTCACATTGAAATAAGTATCCCAGACCGCTTTATAATGAAAACCGATGATGATATTTAGGCCCGTAATAATAAAGAAGTCTCAAACCCACCCACCCAACATCACTTGAGAACCTGTTTGAAAAAAACGTTTCGTTTCACTTTTAAAAATGAAGAACTTTACTTATGTTACATTACATACCATTTTTTAACGTAACAATAAAGATTTAAAAAAAATATAGATTATACCTACTTATTTTAATGTTTTTCTATAATCTAGATATAATATTATTATACGGTACGGTAAAAAAGAGAAGAAATTAAAGTACTATAAAACATTAATAAAATTATTCACTTTTAAAAGTGAAACGAAACGTTGTTTTATCTGTCAAATAGGTTCTCAAGTGAGGTTGGGTTTGAGACTTCTTTGTTAATACGGGCCTTAGACAGTTGAATTTTTAAAGATACATTTCTGTTGCCGCCATTTATGGAAAAAGTACCAAAAACATTAAGAAAGTTTTTTTTGTAACCCCCTAATTATAGCTAAGAACTGGCCATGACGTTAGCTTTAAAAAAAATCACACACACGATACGTCAAACTTAAAACTGGGGGTGTTTTTGTCGGGGATTAAAAAGTAATCCAATAGGATAAAATTAGTATTTCATATCCAACAAACGCTTTGCCCTAACACTTGAACCGCGCAATGAATCACTCGGAGTATTCAAGGAATCATGGAAATAAATCGGAATAAGGAAGTTAACACATGGCGATGTATCGCGTAACGACGACTCGTTAAATCTGTGTACCGCCTAAAAGGGTTTTTACGAGGTCAAGCTCTCGATATACTTGTACTTAGGGAACGTGCATATACTAAGTGACGAGTTATAGACCCACCTGTGACCCAAACCCCATACTACGTATTTTATCCTTTACTAGCTGACCCGTGCCCACTTCGTTGAGCATAGAAACAGTTTGTGATGAACCGTTTAAACCTTTCCGGGACTTCCACTCATATTTCAAGACCAAAAACCGAGACAAACGAACAGCAATTAATTTCTAAATATAAAGAAGAAGAAGAATAAAAAAGAAATCCAAGGGAATGTTAAAAAATGGTAACATAGTATGCTTCTTGGCCATTTTTACCCGCCTTTTTAGCCCCCCTGTAGCCAATACCCATACTTCGTGATCCGGTACATGATATACTTATAATATTTTTTTTAATAAATAATTTAACCTAAAAAATAAAAAATGAAAAATGTAACCCTTTCCCTCTCCGTGACTATCTGTAGTATATCCCGTAACCACACTAACGTAGTAACGTAGTACTTCATAACTAGAGAAATATTTACCTAATAGGTGCATAAAATATACGTTTGGGCCCACAGAATATCCACTCTGGATAATGACCAAAGAGAATATAATCACTACGTTTTAATAATGACTGTGGAGTATCCAGTCATTATCCGGAGTGGATACCATTTCCGATAATATAGACAACTATCCCCCATGAAATACTTTGGGGAGGCTTATGTCCCTCAGTGGACGTTATCTGAAAGCTAAGAGCTGAAATGATGATGATGAATCCTCGTCTAAACAGGTCTCGTAGCATGGGCATGTTCCCTAACTATTTACTAATATACTCGCTAGAATCACTCAAATCAACCATATCATGAGTTGCGTTTACTGTTGAATCTAAGAGCCTATTATACTGCTAACTGTCAGATACCTTCGAGATCATGCTCGAACTACGTAACAAGTTTAATGGGTAGGGGTAGAACTAGGCTTTACCGTAGTAGAAAGGATTTTTGCTCTTAAACTTAATCGTCGGTAAAAGGCCATTTATGCTAGAAAAACCAAAGTAAACAGGAGAGCAGTTTAAAGTTTTAAAATTCAGAAAAATGAATTTGGCGTCCGTAAAATTAGTTCCTATGAATGTCTATGATTGCTATTTCCTATAACCGATTAATAGTTTTTCCTAATGCAATTATTTTTGGCACTAGTCTCATACCAAAAATAAATAAAATGTAAATTCAAACACAACAACGAGCGATTAGCATTTTTTTGACGTTCAGCAATCGTTCGCGCGAGAGTTTTGGTTACTTATAGCTATTTTTATGTAATATGCCGGCAGTTCGGTTCGGTTCCGTTTTGTCATGTAGTTTACATCTTCTAGCGAATACTTTCGCTTCTGTAATTAAAATTTTCAGTAAGCCAAATATATTTCCCCTTTCGGTATAATATACTAAGCTGGTGCCATGTCGAGTGAAGGGATAAAAAAATGGTTAGGTACATAGTTTTGGTACGTTACCTACGTTATATTTTTATTTCATTACTGACACCACAACAGTTGGTTTTATTATTAAAAACTTAAATTTTAAATCTGTTTTGTTCGTATTATGTGAAGTGTCAGGCGCTCTGCGGACACCCTGGCTTACGGCATCAAAGGACGCATACCTCGCTGACCCAGAAACATTTTTAGAATATGATTCACAGCGCCCAGCTTTGAACATAAACATTTTTGACTGAACTCCAGAGGGTTCAGTGACTCAAGACGTTGGTCGTAGCTTCAAATCCGCCGAAGTACAAACATTTTATAATGTTCCTGGGTCCTATGACCCATCACACGTCTATATAATATGTACTAGATTACTCCCACGACTGCATCATCAGAACAAAAGAATATCCCGCGTATCGTACATTTTGTCACAATATAAAAAAAAAAACACGACCGGATTCGATTGATTGTTATCTTTATTTATTATGATAAATGATTTATCATCAGGTGTCTTTTTTTTCTTTCACTTAATTTCATTTCATCGAAACCGGTCGTGTTTTTGTAAAAACTTATAGTTTAGTAGCGTAGCGTAATAAAAAGTCGAAAAGTGTAAAAAAGTTGTGTGTTATTATTGTGAACATGAATTTCCATAAAAACCAACAGTACATTCAATCAGTAAATTAATAAAGGTGTTGTATATTGACAGATCGAGATGAGCGCGGCGGAGGGCGGCGAGGGCGGCGCGGGCGACGAGGCCCCGCCCACCGCCGCCACGCCGGGCACCCCCCCGGGCGACCCCCCGGGCCCCCCCGGCGCGCTCGTGCCCGCGCCCGCGGCCCCCCGCAAGCCGCCGCGCAGGGGGGCCAAGACGCAGCAGGAGCGGCCCAAGCGGGCCATCTTCTGTTTGACCCTCAAGAACCCCCTGCGGAAACTCTGCATAGACATCGTCGAGTGGAAGTATCCTTGATAAATATATAAAACAAATGATTGATTTATTGATTGATTGATTGAAAGTCAGGTTTTAGTATAATTATAACTCGAACGGCTTTCATTGTTTCGGGTTGTAGGTAGTAAGTGTAGGTTTTAGAACTAGGTTCTGGGCCGCTGCTGTTATCGCCAAAGGTGGGTCGGGGGGCTCAGCAACAAGCAGATGATAAGGCATCGGTGGGTGTTAGTGCGGTAACCCCTGGTGCGCTCCTCACTGCGTCACCAGATATCCCTGTGGCCGGTCCCACAACGTCATGGGGAATTCATAAAATTTCCCATCATAGGTTGAAAAACCTACACTTAAAAAATATAAGTGATATTTGGATGAAGGTTTAAGTGACAGTTTGAACTCAATTTTCTCGAAATATTTTCTATTATCTTCATTTATTATCTACTTTATGGCGATAGGCCGAACACTGGCCGATTGCCGAATATCTTTTTTCGAGCCATATCCAATGTGCTTTCTTTACGGTCGGGAACTGACAAAGACCCTATAGCACCAGTAGGCGTTAAATAATAATAAACCCAGAGTTAGTCCCTGATTTAAGGGGACAATGATAAGCTAATCCTTAATGATTTTTAATACTTCGACGAAAACAACATTATAAGTTGGTTACTGTCAGTCTGTGTGAGGCACACATACTGACGGAACCGACTTAACGGAGGAACCGATTTTGGTGGAGTTTTATTTTGTTCAAAAAATTGTGTACTCTCTCATCAACGCACTTACTGCTTGGAAAGGGAACGAGGACTAAATTTTATTCTGAGCTGGTTATAGGCAACCTTAATGGCATTGCACTTCCGGTATTCTTGACACCTCAAAAATTCATTAGAATAAATTCAAAGAAAGTTTACAATTTCAATAGATAGAATAAAATATGTTGTTTGTATATTCCCCAGTAAATTTTAGCTTGTCGTGTGTATCCGGGAAGTGACACCAACGTAGTGATTTCGAAAAAACATAGAAAAATAACATTCTCTGTAGTCAAATAATCTTTTGATGTTTGTTGACATGTCAAAATAATATATATTTTATATTTCAAAAGAACTTATCGAACATATCTTTTAAATTATTAGACTAGTGGCCGCCTTGTGGGCTTAACACAAAATATTAAATCTTTAAATAGAGCTCTTTTGCCTCTAAACTACTTAAATGTTGTTTATGGAATCTGAAAGAAGAAGAAGGACCAAAAAAAATTACAAATACGACGCCGTTTATCTCCCGATCTCAGTTTATCTCATCAGTCGGATTATACGGTAAATACTCAATTATTTAAATTGGTATTACCTATAGTTGTATTAGTCTCTATGTTTACGTTTAAATCTATGCTAATATTATAAAGCGGAACAGTTTGTTTGATTAAACGTGCTTATCTTAGGAACTACTGGTCTGATTTGAAAAATTACTTTTTAGTTGGATAGTCCATATATAGAGGAAGGATTTAGGCTACGCTGCGACCAATAGGAGCGAAGAGTCAGTGAGAAATGTTGCAAAACGGGGAAAATCTATACTAATACTATAAAGCGGAAGAGTTTGTTTGTTTGTTTAAACGCGCTAATCTCAGGAAGTACTGGTCCGATTTGAAAAAAACTTTTTTTGTTCGATAGTCCATTTATAGAGGAAGGTTTTAGGCTGTATAACATTACGTTGTGACCAATAAGAGCAAAGCGTCAGTAAGAAATGTTGCAAAAACGGGCAAAATTATTCACATTTGGGGACTTTCGTTGCGTGCGCTGCATAAACGATTTAAGTCACTCAAAAACCACGCGAAGTCGCGGGCACAGCTAGTTATTCATATTTGGCGACTTTCGGTTTAAGTCACTCAAAAAACCACGCGGACGAAGTCGCGGGCACAGCTAGTGAATGTATAAACAAAATGTAGTAAAGGTTTACATAAAAATATAAATTCCTGTATCAGCGAAAATTTTAAATCGGAAAATCTGGAATGTTCAAAACTCATTGGAGTGATAGTAAAAATCGATGAAACGGTCATGATAGTCCTGGCGCTCTGCCAGACAGGTGCTCATATATCGCCGTAACAATTATTACTAAGGGTAAATGCACACCGAGACGCAGTGATACAAAAAGGAAATTGTGGGCGGTGACGGGATATCTTCTTCTTTTCCTTCTTCTTATATATAAAAACGAATCGCTGTTCGTTAGTCTCGCTAAAACTCGAGAACGGCTGAACCGATTCGGCTTTTTTAGTCTTGAAATATTCGTGGGAGTCCCGGGAATGTTTAAACTGTTTGTATGCTCAACGAAGTGGGTACGGGTCAGCTAGTAATTCATATTATTATCGTCCAGTCACGTGCAAACTAACTGTAAAATAATTATAATATTACCAGCTGACCCGTGCCCACTTTGTTGAGCATAGAAACCGTTTAATCCTTTCCGAAATTTCCACGAAAATTTCAAGACCAAAAATAGCCGAATCGGTTCAGCCGTTCTCGAGTTTTAGCGAGACTAAAGAACAGCAATTCATTTTTATATATAAGATTAATAAAAGATAATTTTAAATTTTGATAATAAATTACAATTACCAGTTACTACCGGTTCGGAACCCTAACCCGGCGAGAAGAACCGGCGTAAGAATATACCAGAGTATTGCAGATGTCATGAATAACTGATGTCATGTTTACCATCAGTCAATTCGTCTACCCGTTCTCAGTAGCAATTGCAGTTATACCGCGTAACATTTGAACCCGGTTACGACTAGATTAAAAATAACTTTAGTAGTCCGCTGCAATCTGCTCTACTATGTGAATTGCCCATCACAACTAATGACCTAATTTAATACGCGTTACATATCCAACATAGATTAATTATGTACGGTTACAAAAACGTTTAACAGTTTGATGGAAATGACCATGGGCAAAAATGTATGGGCCGTCAACACCTACCAACAAACATAAAACCACAAAGTAGATATATAACAGAGACACGACCTAGTACTAGAATGGTATCGCCCTAATACTGGCAATGCGACTGGCAAAGGTTGAGGTCCTTAGAAATTCCGGAAACCGCCATCTAGCGCCACTATTGGAAAACACTAATTACTAATTTCGTTTCGTATCTTCTTCTTAATTAAGGAGTTGAATTTAGCTTAATGTAGGTAATGTTATGCTTAAAAAATATGTTTCTCTTTATTTTAATGTCAATATTTGTACTTAATTCGGCATATTTACATTTATAATTTACAAACGTTAATAGTAGTGACATCTATTGCATTTTTTTTTGTATTAAAGATAGATTGTATGGGATGGTAGGCCATGATAAAACTGACACCTAAAGTGCCCCCTATTTAATTAAAAACCTTTGTTTTAGGCTCGAATTAGATACGGTCGCGCGACCGAGCGGCCCGGCCGCTACATCACAAAATCGCAAGCAATTGTGTGCAACGATTTAATTAACAGCGGCCCAGCCGCATCTCTGAGTTGCATATATTTCAGGGATGTTAGGGAGCTCCGTAATCGTAATCGAAACTATCGGATATCCGAAAAAATATCCGTAACCGTAACCGAATCCGAAATTAAAGTTATTCTACTATCAAAGGTTGCCAAAATTTAATATCCGTAACCGAAATTATCCGAAACAAACGGATAATCCGAAATAATTTGATATCACATCCATTTCATCACTGATATAGTTCATCGCAATTTCACATTGCGGCCGGGCCGCTCGGTCGCGCGCATGCATATAATTCGAGCCTTAGATAAACTGATGTATTTGATTTCTGTTGGTGGGTGGGGACGAATCCGACCATGGTCCAAATTTGTTCGTAGTATAGGTTCAATTGTTTTCAAAAGTGAAACGAATCGTTGTTTTGTCTGTCAAATAGGTTCTTAAGAGGAAACAACACGGTTGAGTGAAATACAAAATAGGTATTTATAAAATCTATTGCTGTCTCGCAGTGCCTTAGCTAGCCAGCACTAGCGCGATAGAGGCAACTGCGACTTGGACTGAAATTTCCTATTAAAAGTACCAGAAATCGACGTTTAGGGGATTCCTGTTTCCTCCTCCAAAACTTAACCGATTTAAATATTTATTTCTGTATTAGCTAAAAAAAGAATTGAGCTAGGTTCCTATTTTTTGATTTTGTTGTTTATTGTATTCAAATCTGTTTCCTAGATGTTTAAACATAGCGGAGAGTCTGGCCATTTTTTTAGGTTTTTGAACGTCCATATATCTTTAAATAAGTAATAAATTTATTAAAAAAAGGAAAAAATAGGGACGTACAAACAATATCCATAAATATTCAGGAAAAAAATTGTTACTCTAGCAGCATTATCCAGGGAGGAAACAGGAATCCCGTAGACCCCTATTTATGTATGGAAAAATTTCGTAGTGTTTCCTCCTAAGTAGCGATCGCGAGTCAGCCGAGTTTGATATTGTTTTTTTAATACGGGCCATTTGTGATGTTAACATGTGCCAGGTGTCTCGCGCTTGCAATACTTTTTCCGTTTTGAATTCCACTTAACAAAAAGATTGCTGTTATTACAACCGGTGGCTCGATTCCCATCTGCGAGAATAGATCAAACGCACATGTGTGCCGCGGAGTATGACAGGCTAATGGAATTGTCCTCTCATCATCATCAGTCGCGACGTCCGTGGAGACATGCCAACATGTTAAATGTCATGTTAATTATGTTTTAATGTTAAAAGTCAATTCTTGGTATATGCAAATGTTTTTAACCTCCGACGAAAAGTAGTAATTGAAGTATCTGTTATTGAGTGTGGTTGTGTCTATCTATGATATTATAGTTCAAAAACGGATCAATCAATTTTGATGTGGTTTGTAAGCCTAGTGCGAGCTTTTGCCACTGCTCTCGGTGACGAAGTTAACAACAATTTGTATGGCATCGAAACAGCGCCGCTAGTGCCAAAATATAGTAACTTTAAGGCCAAACAAATTGCAGTTAACTTTCTCACCGTGAGCAGTGACAAAAACTCGCACTAGGCCCATAGAAGTGTTCTTAGCTATTCATCATCATCAATTCGCTTAATGGTTCACAATTAGGGGGTGATTTCGTTCGACAATGAGCTATCTTAAAGGACGCCAGGCTATTCGGTAACGTAACTGTTTTGCTCAGACCACCAATCCGCGTATTTAACTAAACGTTCAATGAATTCTAAATTAATCGTCTCGATCTCATAAACGACTGCAAATCGTTTAACCAAAACACGTTTGCGGTTTATGAGTTTATATCTGTTTTAATATATCGACACTGTATCTAGATTATTATAAGATTTGATTAGCATATCTCCACTACGCCAACCGACGTCAATTCGTAGCTTGACATAAGAAAGTGACTTTTATTACGATATTAATTAGGATTAAAATTGCAAGTACCCTACTTCGCTAAAACCACTGCAGGCTTGCTCCCGACACAATTGAGAATCGAATCAGCCGGATCTGATGGCTTATGGTATTTTATTTATTGGATTAGTGAATCTAACCAGGATAAACAAAATCGTTAGATCGTAACTTTTTACACCCGACCATATCAATCGACTGAGAATCAAAATAAACAAACGTCAATTTTGTGGATACGCGGCATGATCGAATCTGAATCAAAATCGAATTAGTTTGGAGACTAAGGCCTCTGGGGACTGGTCCGTGAACAACAAGTTAAGGGCTGCGAATTATTTACGGCGTGTATTAAAGTGAAAGCCGAGTTCTGCCAACACACAGTGAGTCTAGTCA
Source organism: Celastrina argiolus (assembly GCA_905187575.2). Lineage (NCBI taxonomy): Eukaryota > Metazoa > Arthropoda > Insecta > Lepidoptera > Lycaenidae > Celastrina > Celastrina argiolus. The sequence continues at coordinate 15,167,374 of LR994597.1, forward strand.
AAACTACGCCTTGACGTATGTATAGTTATCAGTGTCACGCACACATACGTAAGAAAACGGTGTGGGAGTGTGAGAGTACGAGTGGAAGCCCCAAAGGGAGATCTCCGACCGAGCGAGATGGTATGCTCGGTCAGGCCGAAGCCCTCTGTACTAGTTTTCAGATGTCGTATATATAGCGCCGGACTTAGAAAACTTCCATAGCGCGATGCAGGATTGTGGCACTAGTAGTACCGCCACATAATATGCCATAATTTATGCTTTATTTTTACCATATGGCGAGCTGTCGCGGTGTGTGGTTTTTAAGTGGGTATGTAGACTCTGAGTTACGGTACAGCCTCAGTTTTTGTTTGACATAGTTCTGTCTTCACTTTTTTATTTGGTAAACGTATGTGGAAGTCAAGAGTGGAAACACTCAAAGCAATCCGTTACAGAAAAATACTTTTCGTATTTGAATGAACAAGAGCCGGTTTCTGAAAGGCTAATCAAATATATTATGATCAACTAACATGGCATTCAAGTTAACATGCCATAGTATAGATGCTGCAACGCTGATTGGTGAAATACTTATCAGAAAGAAAGAGAGAGACAGATATTATAGAATTACATTTTGACCACCTCCGTAGCGCAGTGGTTGAGCGCGTTGGTGCTCGAACGAATCCCGCCGGCCGAGGGAACAAAAAGTTTTCAATGTCCCTGGTATGTGTATTAAATTTGTGTATAATATAATTAAAATCTTAAATATGTGTATAATATAAAAGTATTAAATATATTTCCGTTGTCTGGTACCTGTAACACAAGTTCTTCGGATACTTAGCACAGGGCCAGATTGACGTGGTGTGAAGCGTCCATAGATATAAAAAAAAAACATCACGCTCGAACGTAGTGTTAGTCCGAATTTCACCAAAGCGTGTTGTTAATTGTTTTCTTGCATAACTTCTCTTTCATCAATACCAATAACGAGACGACAGTATCTGCAAAGCAAAACAATGGCAAAAATAACTAATCAGTATTCAAACCTCTTGTTAGTTGTCAAATTAAGAGCCAATTTCACCAACACATTTTTATTCTTGTACTCGTATTTCCTGTCAATTAATGAGAAGGCATGGTATTTTTAATAAGATCCGTCCGCGTTGGTGAAATCAGGACTTACTACTGAATTTAAACTTGACAAAATATTTGAACACTGATGATTTGAGCTTGACTTGCCTCTCAGAAACGGGGGTGTAGTATGTAATCAATGATTAGGTTTACAGGCGTTGATGAAAATAGGCCTAGACATCTCAATAGCAAGTTATAATGATCTGTTTCTTGTATCTCCCGAGCATCACTCATGCGCGTTCAAAATATTTTAACTTTTCACCTGGCCCCCGTGTTTACCATCTGTTGTATCGTACGTTATATTTAAATCGCTTGTTACGATATACGTTTGAGTTATTGAGAGTTTACAATGGTTGTTTAAGAGAAGCTGTTAATTTATCAGCACACATGACCGACGGTGGTGGTAGTAGAGAATGTAGATATTTAGAAATGCGAATATTGGGGGTTATTATACAGAATGTCTCATGGTTCATATATTAATCCGAATATAGGGTGAAGAGATGGACGCGTAGAGCATTTTTTTGTTTTGGCACGTCATATAAATTACTTAACATAACGCGATTAAAAAAAATGTCTAAAATGACCGCAAGGAGTGAATCTTACTATGCTGGAGCGGGCTCCTAGTCTATAGTCTATACACACGAACCCACTGGTCGTTGACCTTACACCAGACCAGGGTTGAAACTCATCTGATTTGTGACTTTTACGGAGATCTTTTGAGATTTGGTAAGTAAGTAGCGTTATGATAAGTAATTTATATGAGGTGCCAAAACAAAAAATGCTCTACGCGTCATTCTCTTCACACTATATTCGTATTGATATATTATGCATATTGAGACACCCAGTATATTTGAAATAAGTGCAAGTAAATCCCGAACATATCAATCGAATGAGAATCAACAAACGTTAATTTAATGGGAAGGCACTCTCCAAACCTTTTTTTTCTTATTTCGCCAAACCTCATGCTACCTAGAACCATGTACTTGAAGGCCAATTAAAAGATTGTAAATGGACACAAACTTCCATTGTTTGGGACAATTTCGTTTGGCGCGATTACAAATATATTGTGTTCATGAATGACACAATACAAAATGTATTAAAACAGTGGTGTTTCCTCACGAACCCGTAATTCTGTCGCCCATTCACAGTCTCCATTGGCACGCCGCCATCTTACTTTGTTTTCAAGGTTCGCAACTTTTGTTATTAACTAAATCGTAACACTTATATTAATGTAATCGGAATCGCTTGTGAGTTATGTATTGATTAGTAAAGGAAACTTTAGATGCAGTACGTACCTATCTGTATTCTGCCTGTAGATTTGATACCAGATAAGGATTTTAGTAGCCCATTAGCTACTTTTTAACCCACGACGAATGTGTCTTTATATGTGTGTGTGCCTAGGTGTGACATCGTAGCTCCCAAACGGATGAACCGATTTTGATCTAATTTTTGTTGTTTAAAAGCTGACTTGATCGCGAGTGTTCTTAGTTATCATCATCAGTTCTAAAAAATTGTTTAATTTTGTTTGTAGTTATTATTTTACGTGCTATTTACGCGGACAAAGGCTAGTGCACTTATAACTTGAACCTATACAAATATGGTCCTGAGAGTAAATTAGAAACCCACACGCGTGACGAGTGATCGAAATAATGTTAGCGCCAAAAAATCACTCAAAATAGCCAGTAACCGCCGGCCAAGTCGTAAATTTCTCAAGTGTCTATCCAATACATTCAATTTGCCCGGCCAATAAAACGCACAGTCAATGTCCTACATCGACTATAACTATGTACTGCGAGTTACGACTACATACATACTCACTATCCGTTTTCAAATTTACAAGCTGTAATATTAATGCGTGATAATACTTTCGGCTGTGAATGGTTCCCGTATATAGAGTTTACTTATAAAGCACCAGTGCTATAGCAGTTACTTTTTTTTTTAATTATTGATAAAATCAAATCTAAACATTTTTTTTAGAATAAATTTTTACAAAATGTTTTATGAACGTCGTGTCTATGTGATGCCTACCACCGGTATTTTTGTATTGTATGGGAAAATGTATGATCAAATCAGCTAATCTAAACGCTGATTCGTGAACATCACTTCGCTGTCACTGTTTTCACCAATGAGCGTTCGGATTAGCTGATTTGATCAATTGATCAATTTGATCAGCCTTTGAGAAACCGTCAGGGCTTTAGTGAATAAAATGATGATTATGATGAAATTTTTGATCATATTATCGTGCATATGATCTTATGTATAAAATGTTTTTTTTATACAGTGCGCATGAATAGCATAAGTCGCTGAGTGCGAATCGTCGTACATAATGAATCGAGATATTTAAAGAAACTTAATCATGTTAATTACATAGTAAATAAAGAAAAATATTATTGTCATTGCTTACGATAATGTGTGTTAGTTGAAATATACCTTGGAAAAAATACAATATGTATAATTCGCAATATAGATCCTAGTAGGTATGGTAATGCTTAAATACCTAATAAGTCAGACCAACAAAGTTTTATTAACTTTATTTTATAGAGCAACTTGACAAGGGACGATTGACAGGATTAATTAGTTATTAGCATCAAAAACCCTTACTCACCCTTGTAGTGACAGGTGCACCAGGCAATAGGTACCTATGGTCTATTTCAGTTTGAACTAGACAATAACCGTATAAAATATGTCAATCCGTGTTCTTACGCCACTTCTCACTAATACAATTAGGCGTGTGTACGATAATGGCATACTGGCTCCACTAAGTATTAATTCAGTGGTACAATCATCACCCATAATTAGGTTATATGAGATTTCCTTAGCAGACACCAGGCCGTTCGAGTGGATGATCCTGACGACGATATTCGCGAACTGCATCGCGCTGGCCGTGTACACCCCCTATCCCGCCAGTGACTCCAACTACACCAACTGGGTCCTAGTGAGTATATTCTACTACTAAGGCCTAGTGAGTATATTCTACTACTAAGGCTACCTTATCATACTAGCGGTTTGGGAGTGGTTACGGAGTGGAGCGGACACGCAGCGAATGCTTTGCGGACGCGTAACGCATTTGCCGCGCATGCACAGCGAATTTGTGGACGCACAACGTAACCGCTGCGAACGTGGACGCCATTTTGTACAGTCTTGTTCAAACGTCAGTCCGTTACGAGACACTGATAATCTCAAATGTGTGTCTTCATGCCTTAAGTCAGATTCTACCAGATGCAACAACTCATAAAATGTAGGTCTTGACATTCGCAGGTAGGTACGAAACTTTTTTTGATTATTTTTTATTCGTTTGCAAAACAACACATAGAAGTCGCTCGCTTGCATTCGATTAATTGATTTGTAAGCTTCGCTAAATGATATTATATTATTTAGCGAAGATTTAGATACGAAAGTAAAGGCCGCTTAATAAACGTGAGCGTTAGCTCACACCGAAATACTGTAGGTACAAATAGAAGAGCTTGAAAAAATCATAATATTCGTCTGCTGTTGCAATATTCAATTCCAATAGCGGGTGCAGCCGCGACCTTGACCATTTTTGTACCGATGCATATCTGGATTGCAAATTCAATTATTTTCTTGTTTCAGCCTTTTTAGACCCCTTTTTTGCGAAGTCGGGTTATAGTCTTCTTGACCTCATGCTTTTTGTATTCCAGGAAAAGATCGAGTACATATTCCTGGTGATCTTCACGGGGGAGTGCGTGATGAAGATCATCGCGTACGGCTTCGTGATGCACCCCGGCTCCTACCTCCGCAACGGGTGGAATTTACTCGATTTTACCATCGTCGTCATTGGGTGAGAGTACTTCTTTGTCAGTTATAATAATCCTGCCAGGCGACGATTAAGACGAGAGTGATAAAGATAAATTTAACTTGACTGCAAGATAGCCCAGATTCAATAAAAGAAGAAAATTAGCAATCATACAATTAACATGCGGTTAAGTCCGTCTTCTGATTTCTTACTTTTAAAAAAGTACTGCGACAAAGCATTGTATTATGTCGCAGTCATCTGATTTAATCAGCTATTTGATTAAATGTCTAGCTCGCTTATTGAATGATGACATTTAATTGATAGACTAGGCCGAACGTAGATTGAAGAAGCGTCACTCAACGTGCAACTAGTTAGCGGACTGTAACAAAGCCTTTCTGAGCGGACGTAAAAACAGTCTCGTTATTGAAATTTTATTATTTATATCCCGCAGTGGCGCTAGTAGTCACCAAAACAAATATGGCAGCGAACAGCTCGCACAGATAGTACCTACATAGTTGGTATTTTCATTTTCATTTGGTATTTCACTTAAAAGGTCCTCATTTTGAGGACCTTTTAAGTTGCGAACATATGATCAAACCTACCCCTACCAATCATTACATAGTATGCGTATATCCCATTCAATGACTATGCTAAAGGACGTTCAATCAAGACGTTGACGAGTTATCCTTTAGTTATTCAATTAAATGTCGTCATTTCATAAACGCGTAAGACATTTAATAAAATAGCTGATTCCACCAGACTGCGACATATACAAGACGTTATATAAAATCTTCCACAAAACCACACCAGGCTATTAAATATTAACTAAAACTTTGAACATGTTCCAGTATGGTGAGCACGGTGCTGTCCAGCATATTCAAGGACGCGTTCGACGTGAAGGCTCTAAGGGCGTTCAGGGTGCTTCGGCCGCTGAGGCTGGTGTCGGGGGTTCCTAGTGAGTATTCACAATACCAGATACTTTAAGTATTGACTTATTCAAAGGAAGTCAAATGTACCCAGAATAGTCGTTTTCGGTTTAGTGTCTTTTTCTTTTTAACCGACACTTCTGGATCTATTGTGACTCCTTCGCTTTAGAGTACCGTCCCCAGTCCTATGTTACTTATGAAGCGAACGATATGGTGGGGGTCTGCGGTGCGAATTTCCTCTGCTGTAGAGTATTCGTGCTGCCCGAGGTACTTGCTCCTGCTTATATGAAGAGCTGGAAAATCAAGAAGAAGGTGGAGAGATGTTTCGTCTTTCTCCTTGCAGAATCTGCAAGTTATTAGATCACCTATAATACCTATCGTGTGAAGGTGTTTGTTTAGCTTGCAGTGTCCGGTTAGGGTTCTGGTGAGAATTCTTAGTTGGTTCCTACTCATAGAAATCGCCGATTCTGCGTATCGTCTTTGTGTCAATGTATTTCTTAACTTAAGTAAATTTTCTATTTTATTGTTTTATACAACCTCCCTCGTGGTTCTCCTCTTATATTATGAGTAGCATGATATAAAAAGCTGTTGAAATTCTCGTTTTAACATAATATTGGGTAGCATATTTTGGGCAGTTTTTAGCTATTAACGCACGCGGCACAAATTAGGTCAGTGAACAAGCCGATGGCCGGAACTCATGAACACAGCTTACGCCTCATAAGTTTTGTGTTAAACAGTTCCTCGTGTATACAAAAAAACTTAATAACGCACTGAAATACACGATTTTTCTCGCTGATGTCTTTGAAAAATCATACATTGATTTCACATTGTTGTTCTGAATATACTTATATTATAAAGACGAAAGAATTAATTCTTTAAATACGCTTCGATACTACTGAAACAACTTTTATAAAAATTAATACAGATATGCAGACTGCAGTAGACCACGCAGAATAACATAATATAATATTATGTTACTTTTAATTGCGACAAGATAGATGCCTGCAGGATTTTCTTTACAGATTTTCGCTACATCTAGTAAACAACCAGTGTAAAAAGAAGTTACAATGACTGTGGGATATGATTATTCTACCTTTTCTCATTTTAGAAATGTATTGTTTTTTTTACAAAAATAAATTTTTGGTTTTTTGTTGTTCTTGCGAAAAAAATAAATAAATGGTAAACATATTTTTTTTTACTTTTGACCAAAACAATCTATATTTCTAAAATGAGGAAAGGTAGTATAATCGTATCTCAAAGTTATAGTGACTATTCTTTTACCACCATGTAATAGTAAAATATATAAAATTAAAAAAAAATGGTTACGGCGAAGAAAAGCTCCAATCTGACTTCTTCTCTCCAAATTTTTAAAATACTGTATTCCAGGTTTGCAGATCGTGTTGAACTCCATCTTGAAGGCGATGGTGCCGCTGCTGCACATAGCCCTGCTGGTCATCTTCGTGATCATCATATACGCTATCATAGGCCTAGAACTGTTCTCTGGGAAGATGCACAAGTCCTGCTTTAATAAAATTACAAGTAAGTTCCGTAATGCAACTAGCTTATTTTTAAGAATTAAATACATTAGTCAGCTGCAGTAAAGCGCAATATAATACAAAAAAAATTGCAATATAATATGTCGTACTATTAACGTTTGTAAAATGTAAATATGCCGAGTACAAATATTGACATTAAAATAAATATATGCATATTTTAAAGCTAAATTCAACTCCTTAATTAAGAAGAAAATACGAAACGAAATTAGTAATTAGTATTTGCAATAGTTGCGCTAGATGACGGTTTCTATGTGTCTGGAAATCAAAGAAAACAAAAATAGCCAGTCGAATTGCCAGTATTAGGGTGATACCATTTTCTAGTACTAGGTCGTGTCTCTTATATATCTACTTTGTGCCTGGAGCTTATGAATCCTTTGTTCAGATGACATCATGGACAACCCCCACCCGTGTGACCTGGACAACGGTTTCAACTGCTCGCTCATCGGCGACGACATGGAGTGCCGAGAGGGCTGGATAGGACCCAATTTTGGGATCACCAACTTTGACAACTTCGGGCTGTCCATGCTGACTGTGTTCCAGTGCATCACATTGGAGGGGTGGACTGATGTTATGTATAATGTGAGTTATAGTCGGCTCGTGGTCCAGTGGTTTAGAACCTCTTGACTCCAGAGGTCTTGTTTCATTCCCGCATTGAAACAAAAATAAAATTTTGTTTTTGAGTCGGGTTAGGGCAAAGTAGAAATATTCAAGTGAGAATAATCTCTTCATACCTAGATTAAACCAGCCACCGAAATCGGTATGGGAAGGTACTAATGTGGGTTATACAAACACAAAGTTTTTAACAATTCAAAAATTGGACTTCCTCAAAATTTTAAACGTACAGGGATTATGTAAAACATGTCGGCAAAAGTTTTACTGACAGCACAATGTAAAAAAATAAGAGTTACTTTTAGTACACAAATAAATAGGATTGTAGTTGTTACTAGAGTTATTGATTTCTTAGACTTGTACAAAATATAATAAACTTATTCTTCGAAGTCTCAAATCCGAATAACCGCAACTAGCGCCACTAAAGTGGCCGTTTTAGTTATTACTTATGAGTAAATAAAGTACAGGATTTAGAGCTGCAATTAAATGCCAATAAATTAGTTTAACTATTTACTTAAAGTGTGAACCGATTACTTTTTTAATAACAACTTTGTGTCGTTGTAAATTTTATTTTAAAAAGAGTGGCGCTAGTTGCGGTTATTTCTCGCCTTAATATATATATTTTTTACAGCTAATAAATTCTTTTTTTTTCAGATACAAGATGCAATGGGCAACAGTTGGGAGTGGATATATTTTGTGTCGATGGTAATCCTTGGAGCATTCTTCGTAATGAACCTAATTCTTGGTGTGTTGTCTGGGTATGTTCTATTATGTTTAAATATCATTACATAAAAAAAAAATGCTTCATGGTTCCAATAATAAATAAGTTAGTAGATATAACATCAATAAAAAACCACATCCTATTAAAAGTAGCAATTATACTATAGTTTCCTTTTTCAGAGAATTTTCCAAAGAAAGAGAGAAAGCAAAAAACAGGGGAGACTTTCAGAAGCTTCGAGAAAAGCAACAGCTGGAAGAGGACCTTAAAGGGTATCTAGACTGGATTACTCAGGCGGAGTACCTGGAGCCACTAGCGGACCAACATGACCCAATGGACCAAAAGAGAGACTATGGCATGAATGACTATGGTAAGAGACATTATCATAATATAAAATTTGGATAATCTATACTTATTAATATTATAAAGCGGAACAGTTTGTTTGTTTAAACGCGCTAATCTCTGGAACTACTGGTCCGATTTGAAAAATTCTTTTTTCGTTGGATAGTCCATTTATAGAGGAAGGCTTTAGGCTATATCACATTACGCTGCGACCAATAGGAGCGAAGCGTCAGTGAGAAATGTTGCAAAAACGGGGAAAATTATTCACATTTGGGGACTTTCGTTGCGCTGCATATACGGTTAAAGTCACTCATAAACCACGCGAACGAAGACGCGGGCACAGCTAGTAATAAATAAAGTAGCCAGATATAGACTACAGAGAAGATTTTATTAGTAAACTATTTTAATTTAGTTATACATTAATACATAGATTCAATTTCAGATAAATACCAACCATAATTATTATAATTTGTAAGCCAATCTCCACAAGAAAAATACTATAATGACACGCTCAGATAATCACAGATACCATTTAGGTACATTAAAATAAAATAAATAAAAAATATTTATTTTGTTAATTTAGGTACTACACCCACTGCATTGTCATCAATTGTCTTCATTTTCAAAACATTGTCTTCAAACTTATTTCAGGTCAAACAGTAACAGACCACGACTCGACTGATCACCTGGGTATAGAACCTGCTGAGCCACAGAAGGGAGCCATGAATAAAATGTGGAAGACTGATTTCGAAAAGGTAAAATAAATAAAATTGAATAAAAACTTATAGAATTTCGAAGTAAATTTGAATTTCAGAGTTGAATAGATTGAGAGTTGAGACGCAGGCAATACAAGGTAATAAATGAGTGATAATACTTTAGGGTGTTTATGTGCCTTCTATGCGGAGTTTACTGTGAAAGTAGCAGCGCTGAAACACTTACTTTTGACTTTCATGTTTGTATGAGAAATGTCCGAACATCATAAATTTTTCCATACAATAATTATAAAAAGTGCCTATTTCAGCGCTCATACTTTCACAGCAAACTCTACAAGGTATGAATGAGTGATAATACTTTAGAGTGGGTATGGGTCCCGTATATAGACTTTACTGTGAAAGTACCAGCGCTGAAGCAGTTACTTTTTTTAAAATTATTGTGTGCGCAAATGATGTTGGTATATTTCTCATAGTAACATGACAGTCAAAAGTAAGTCTTTCAGCGCTGGGACTTTCACAGTATACTCTACATACGAGGCACATACACATTACACAACCTAAAGTATTATCAGTTATTAATTAGCCTGTATAAGACATTGGCATAATTTCAGGTAAACCGGCGAATGAAGCGGGCGTGTCGCCGGGCAGTCAAGTCTCAAAGCTTCTACTGGCTTATCATAGTGTTGGTGTTTCTCAACACGGTTGTGTTAGCCAGCGAGCATCACCAGTAAGTGCAGATAACCAATTTTAGGCACACCCATATGGCCTACTTTTAGAAGGACCGATGGTCGGGGAGATTTTGGCTCTATATTGATTTTTGACTAACATTTTGTATCACGTGTATTTTATTATTCTCTATTGCAATCAGCCCACCGACAAATTGCTACGCAGTTTGGTGGGCTGCGTTTCTTAAAAATGCAACTTTAAAAAAATAAAGAATTTTTATTATTATTATTTAAAAAAAACCTTTTATCATTATTATTAGTTCTGTTGTTGTATGTATGTTCTATTTTTCACCTATGAAAATTAGGCCACATATTATCGCTCGTGGCACCCTTATACGTATATTTACATTTTGTTTGAGGTCAAATATGTTTTTAATTTTTCCAGTCAACCAGAGTGGTTGGATTATTTTCAAGAGTATGGTAACGCCATATTTGTAGCATTATTTACAATGGAGATGCTTGTGAAGATGTACAGTTTGGGTCTACAGGTGAGGCTGTCAATCTGATTTATGACTTTGTACAATGAGGCGTAGATTAAAAAAAAATTTTTTTTATAAATGGAATGCGTATATTGTCTTAGATGGTATGGTTATTTATTGTTCTTTTTTTAAATTTCAGGGTTATTTTGTTTCGTTGTTCAACCGCTTTGACTGTTTTGTCGTAATTGGTTCTATAAGTGAGATGGTACTGACCAAAACTGAAGTGATGCCTCCACTAGGAATCTCCGTGCTTAGATGTGTTCGACTGCTTCGAGTTTTTAAGGTCACCAAGTATGTAACAAGTCAATACTGTATAATATGTTATAAAATATTTAAATCCTTCATATTTTATCATATTTCTATAGTTCGTCCCTGATAAATTTAACCTAAAGGTAAACAAACCGAAAACATCTAAATTTTTCCATAATCACTTATTGTGCACACTTATCAACACTTTCACAGGTATAATCAAGGATTAAATTTCATTATCCAATACATTTTATAACAATTAAACAATACTTAATATACTGTAAATATCAAATGAAAATATTTCACAGAAAAAATACGCCATTTTGACACTGCCGATTGTAGAATATAAGCCTATATGGATTCATATCAAACAAAAATCATTATAATAATATTGGCCAATTGGCATCACTGTAGTGTCTTTGGTTGTGTCATAGACGGGTTTGTTTACGTTTAGGTTAAATTTATCTCGGACGTTCTATACTTGATATTAATCGCTATTGTTTTAAAAATGTTATTATACCTACTTAAGAATTTGTAATTTAAGGTAAAGGTTTGTATTTCAGGTACTGGCGATCGCTATCCAATCTGGTGGCATCTCTACTGAACTCGATACAGTCAATCGCGTCTCTTCTGCTGCTGTTGTTTCTGTTTATCATGATCTTCGCATTGCTGGGCATGCAGGTTTTTGGTGGGAAGTTCAACTATGACCCAGTTGAGGAGAAGGATCGGCATAACTTCGATTGCTTCTGGCAAGCGCTCCTCACCGTGTTTCAAGTATTTATTTTAGATACTCTTAAAAATTGTGTATTTTTAAACTGTTTTAACTTAATTTGTTTTCGTTACGTTATACATTTTCATAAAATGTTACTAATAGTACATTGAACGAACCATAACAGTGTATTTTAAACTAAAGCCATATTTTTATAATTTGGTTAAAATGTGTTTCAGATATTGACCGGTGAAGATTGGAACGCTGTTATGTATGAAGGTATCAAGGCATACGGTGGTGTTGGAACATTCGGAATCCTCGCTTGTATCTACTTCATCATTCTCTTCATTTGCGGCAACTGTATCCTTTTTCAACAGTTTTATATACTCTGTGTTTTCCGTTAACCACGATGGAACGGATTTAGCACGAGAGGGCATATTGATTTGTTGCTTTAAATGTTGCCACGTTCACTAATTATTATTAGTTGAACAAATATTATTATTCAGAGATACGTGGCACCATTGAAAACTTTGTGATTAACTTGATTTTAAGCGCAATAATTACTTAATTGTAAAACAGATATTCTACTGAATGTGTTCTTGGCTATCGCCGTAGACAACTTAGCAGATGCTGAATCACTAACAAATATTGAAAAAGAAGAAGCTGTAAGTATAACTAGCTTACAACATATATGTATATTTGAAGTTAAATATTATAATGATGACTAAAACATGACCACCTTCTATCAGCAAGCTGGAGAAGAGGAGCCAGGTCAGCTTGAAGAAGCGCATGAAACTGATGACGAGTATGTTCGTGATGATGATGCTTACACCACCGACAAGTAAGTAAACTTTACATACTCAATAAATTATATGCTAGTATCCGTAATTGATGTTTAATAAAAAACACGCACGAATAAATAAAAAAATATTTTTTTTACAGTTCAGAAAGAGAATACGAAGAAACCGGATCAGAGGGAGAGCAACAAGAAGATATGGAAGGAGAAGAGGAAATTGGGGTTGATGAAATGATGGAAGAAAGAATAGAGGAAGAGCAAGAAAACGAGGATGAAACTATGGAAACTCATCAGAGGAATCACATAGGTAAGAGAAGTATTTAATATTAAATACAACTTGAAGACTAATTAAATGAAAATAGCATACACAAGTATGTCATAAATGAAATAGAGTAATTTTGGAGTTCATAAGGCTTAAGTCGATACCTTTACCTAACCAAACCACAACAGTTAATACAGAATACGAGGATGAGCCACGTTTGAAACGTAAGCCGACGACGTCTTCGGCTCGACCGAGGCGGCTCTCGGAGGTCGATATACGAGATTCGGCGAAACCTATCCCCGATGCTCGTTCTTTCTACATATTTTCTAAAACGAACAGGTTAGGGACCGCGGTGGACGTATGCTTTAATTTAGATGTTCTCTTCACTTTTGCGTTTTAATTTTCTCGTTTGATTTTGATGGCTTTTATTTATTTCGCGTAATTTTTCGGGTACCTATTTTATAAAATATTCATATTTTTTGAATTCCTTTATTAATTCCATTCTTAACGTATATCATTTTTGAGGTTTCTGAATACTGTATACCAAGTTCAGAAGTCATCAGAATCAATCTTTTATTTCTGCCTTTTTTATCTTTCAATAAACTACTAGGGTTTTATTTACTTACAACGCAAATAATATTAATAATCACGTATACGCTATCTTCACTTCTATTATTTGCTGTATTAATAAAGGTCATGAATAGGGTTTCACGAGTTTTCGGCATGATTAGGTTCTAGAGTAGGATTATATTCATAAGAGAGACCTAGTTTAAGATATAATTGGTGAGAAACATGAACATTATCTGGTTGTATCTCAAAAAGATGGCGGCGAGTTGGAGGAGGAAGGAACGTTAGTAACCGCTCGACCACGGCGAATGTCGGAACTGAATATGCCAAATCAGACGCCGCCTATACCAAACGCTAGTAGTTTCTTCATATTGTCACCAACTAACAGGTGATTGGTGGTGAAAAGTACCCGTGTCTCATTGTTGAACGATTGGCACCTAAAATTATCCAAATATGGATGCTATACCTATATTTGAAAATCGATTGGCATATAGAAAAACTTTACCCCACTTAAGCAATGAGCTCACATGGTACAAGTTATTTTCCGGTGTTAGCCCTGTAGGTTGTGTATAGAATTGAATTGTCCCACGTTAGTTGAGCATGACTAGATTCCAGTTTTCGAAAACTAATATGCCGAAATACTTAGAGCATGATTGTGACCACAGTAGGTTCAGATAGATCAGCATGACTTATACTGTTTGTTTTATTACGTAAACCTAGTGCATGACTTGCTTCAATCTTGCTTTGTTTGTTGTTTACATTTTCTATGGTATAAATGTACTTCTTAATTGTATTAGGGTGTTGTTGTACTAGGATTAACTTTATTTAAAACTTTTTAATACTGTATACTGACATTTTTTAATTTCATACGAGAAAAAATAATGGTATCATTGATATATTTTTCGACATCGTTTATTTAATTTAAATTGATTTCAACGTTTATTTTTTATATTTTGTTAGTAATAATTATACATGTTATATACGTTCAAATAGTATCTTCACTACACTGAATAATTAGGATCAAGCAACTCTTTGTTACATGTAGGTATATTATGCAATATATACTGAAAAAAGGAAAAGAAATGCTGCAAGAAATTCATTACTATAGCATCGTTGCAAGATTGTAGTTATTCAGGAATAGATTGTGTAATTGTTGTTAAAATTATCTCATTGTTGTTGTATTTTTGATAACTGGTATTATATAAAACCGTTACAATTGCCGCACTGCTGGCAGGTTTCGCGTGTTCTGTTACAAGATGTCTGCCTCGTCTACTTTTGGGAACATAATTCTGGTCTGCATCATGTTCTCATCTGCTATGCTGGCGGCAGAAGATCCATTAGATGCAGCTCAGAAAGGATTTCGAAATCGGGTATGTTATAGCTTTTGTAAACATTTTGAATAATTATATTTATTTATTTTATTTTATTTAAAGTATACAATTAAACTTACAGTTACATGTCGAACTAAGTTTTGTCAACAAATGAATTGATAAAATGATATATTGTATAAACAAATCTATTATTGTTTATTCATCCTAAGACAAGATTCGCTTGAATTGTAGCCGCGGGTCGAATCTCCAATCACCTTATTCGCTCGTTACAGCTGCTGAGTCAATTCGATATTTTCTTCACTGGCATCTTCACGTTGGAGTTATTTCTGAAGTTGGTCACTTACGGCCTAATTTTGCACGAAGGTGCCTTCCTACGTTCCGCCTTCAATGTTCTCGACATGCTAGTCGTGTGTGTCTCTCTAATTTCTATGAGTTTTAAGTGAGTATCACCTTTGAATATATTATCACAATCAATATCTGATGAAACTCTCACGACGAGGAGAAATTCACCAAATCTTTTGCTTTCAGGTCTGGTAGTATATCAGTAGTAAAAATTTTGAGAGTATTCAGGGTGCTGAGACCACTAAGAGCTATAAACAGGGCCAAGGGTCTTAAGGTCAGTATAATTTTTTTTATGATC
Organism: Celastrina argiolus; assembly: GCA_905187575.2. Taxonomy (NCBI): domain Eukaryota; kingdom Metazoa; phylum Arthropoda; class Insecta; order Lepidoptera; family Lycaenidae; genus Celastrina; species Celastrina argiolus. Next base: position 15,182,848 of record LR994597.1, read on the forward strand.
TAAAATTTTAACAATATATTGAGCACTGATGCAGGTTGTAAAATAAATACAATTTAATAGGATTGATTTTCTTAATGAAAGGCCTGTTGCACAATCTATTAATCTCATTAATCTAAAGTATCAGGGAAAAATGCAAGGGTTTTGATATAAGCTTCGCTAAGTAACATACGAATTCGCTTATCATTTAGCGTACCTTATGTCAAATCAATTATATTTTGTTTTCGAACTTCGTAAGTGTTAATATCGATGACATCTTGAATCAGGGCCCAGACAACTTATTTGTCTCTGTCGCTCGATAAACAGTAAGCAGCGCCAAAACATGAAATAAGATATAATATACTAGAAGATTGTGAAACAGGACTTAATATTATGAACTAAATATTGCCGTCCGTGTATAAAAATGAATATTTTTCCCGTATTGTAGCACGTTGTACAATGTGTGATCGTTGCTATCAAAACGATCGGAAACATTTTGTTGGTAACGTCTTTGCTACAATTCATGTTCGCTGTGATGGGAGTACAAATGTTCAAGGTAGGGGGCACGAGCAATCGAGACCACGCACTCTGTTGAAAGGAGTTTCAGTTTATTATTTTATTCACAAGCAACTTTAACGTGTTCCCGGTTAAGCATTTATCTAAAGTTGTTATCGAAGAAGTTGTTAATTCTATTGCCTCGTAATTGGTTGGTAATAGTTAAGAATCAACAAGTTTTTTGATGATGTCTAATTTCAATGCAAAAATGCTTTTCTATAAAATTGTTTAAGTTTCTTGCTGGTAACGACTTAAATTCCTTTCATTCGGTTTTACAAAACGACATACCTATATGACCACGTGTGCCACAGTTTTAAAATCTCAACAAGAACACAAACTATATCACAGTTTTCCTGTTTGCTCGTTTGTAAATTATTTTTTACACCTTTGGGTATTTCATTTACATCTTTTTCATATTCAGGACTTTTAATTTCTGCTTTGCTATCAATTGCATTACATTATTATTTCAACTTATATTTTGCGTGATGTCTTTAATTTTCATCGACTTGTTTAATTCTTTTTTTAATTAACTTTTGTTTCTTAGTTTCTTTTACTTATATGATACTTGTTATGTTTATTCCATTTTAACCCAAAGGTGTAAACGAATATAAATATCACTAGGTAACTAATGCCCTTTGTTATTTCATATAATAGTACCATCCCCCTACCTTGGCGTTTACTTATCTTCGACCCGCAAAGGCTAACAGGGTATTAACTATGTAGATAAGTAACATCCCCGTTTCCCTCGTTTCATAGTGTCCTGTATTATAACAGTTTGCTTTTCCCCCTATGTCCCGATGCTGCGTGGTCCGGACAATGTTGGAATCCCTTTTGACCCCGGTAACGTATGAACCCTCGTCTAACTCGCACGACACTTTGAACACCTTCTTGTTTTAGTATGTGGTGAAATGTGTGATAGTAGCGATTAAGACAATAGGAAATATAATGCTAGTTACCTATTTATTACAATTTATGTTCGCCGTTGTCGGCGTACAGTTATTTAAGGTGAGATTTATAATAACTAATGCTTCTATTATATCGATCTCATATGTTAAGCGTATTGTCGTCTACGTAATATTAATTATTCATGTCACAGTATAATAGTACTGTGGAAGTCTTTAGCTATTATCAGACGTATATTAATTATTGTGAGGTTGATAGAATATAATGCAACCATAATACCAAGCTTAGATTCGCACGAATTAAATAAAGTTTCAACATTAAAAATAATACTTTCTGTCCTTCAAAACACATAACAAAAAATACTTTTTATATAGGTATAAATAAATTTAATTTAACTTTACAAAATTGCGATTTGGAAGTTTATTTTATTAATACGAACTTACTCTTTGGTTTTTGTAGCTTCAACGACGCATGTTTTTTTTAATATTTGATAAACTATCCATCTTACTAAACATGTTAAGTTATTTTCTTTCAGGGTAAATTTTATAGGTGTAATGATATTTCTAAAATGACTAAAGAAGAATGTCAGTGAGTATTATTTAATTTATTTTCAGATACGTTTTCAGTTTTTATATCTGTAACTTACTGAGGCGATTTATTGAATGAGATTGCAATAATAATGTATCTTCAAATAAATTAATTATAATAATTACTTCACAGGGGGACATATTTAGTATTTGAACATAGTAATTATGTAGTTAAAGACAGAGAGTGGAAGCGAAATGATTTCCATTTCGACAATGTGATGAAAGGAATGCTCACCCTCTTCACCGTTTCTACGTTCGAAGGATGGCCAGGGTAAATACATTTCTTTTAACGGGTGTAAAAAGAATGTCACTCTAACTTTGGGATATGATTATAAACTACATTTTCTCATTCTAGAAATGTATTTTTTTTTACAAAAAAAAAATAATTATTACGGGTGTAAAAAAAAAAAATATTATACATACAGACGAATTGAGAACCTCCTCCTTTTTTGAAGTCGGTTAAAAAGAACAGTAACTTTAACTTTGGGATATTATTATACTACCTTTTCTCATTCTAGAAATGTTTTTATTTTAATTTTTTTACAAAAATTGAAAAAATAGTTTTTTGTGCATTTTCGTTATTTTTGCGACAAAAAATAAGAAATGGTGAAAAGTAAAAAAAAATGTTTTTGACAAAAAAAATATAAGTATAAAAAAATTGGAAGTGTTCCAAAATGAGGAGAGATTCACGCATATCCTTGCAAGTAAACCGTACGAAAAAACTACAACACCTCTACAATACCGACAATAGTGAAAAACTCCTTCAAACGTCATATTTTAGGACCGAGAGCTTATCTATACTACATATAATAAATCTGTAGAGGGGTCATGTCTGTACATTAAGAATATTTAAGTGAAAATTAAAAAAAAGGGGTCTATATAAGCCACAGAACCTAAAAATAACATTTTTGAAAAAAATGTCTGTCTGTCTGTCTGTCTGTCTGTCTGTCTGTCTGTCTGTCTGTCCATATGGGAATGTTTGTCGTCGCATCACGCTAAAACCACTGTATGGAATGAAATGAAATTTGGCAGGCAGGTAGCTTACGACCTGAAGAGCATTATTGGAAATTATTATCCCGAAAAACGAAAGGGTTCCCGTGGGATCTTCCAAAAATTGTAGCTACCTATTTGACGGTATTTCAGCCAAACTACTCAACGTATTTAAATGAAATTTGGCAGGCAGGTAGCTTATGATCTGAAGAGCATTATTGGAAATTGTTATCCCGAAAAACGAAAGGGTTCCCGTAGGATCTTCAAAAATTGTAGCCACCTATTTGACGGTATTTCAGCCATACTACTCAACGTATTTAAATGCAATTTGGCAGGCAGGTAGCTTATAATCTGAAGAGCATTATTGAAAATTGTTATCCCGAAAAACGAAAGGGTTCCCGTGGGATCTTCAAAAAATTGTAGCTACCTATTTGACGGTATTTCAGCCAAACTACTAAACGTATTTAAATGAAATTTGGCAGGCAGGTAGCTTATGATCTGAAGAGCATTATTGGAAATTATTATCCCGAAAAACGAAAGGGTTCCCGTAGAATCTTCAAAAAATTGTAGCTACCTATTTGACGGTATTTCAGGCAAACTACTCAACGTATTTAAATGAAATTTGGCAGGCAGGTAGCTTATGATCTGAAGAGCATTATTGGAAATTGTTATCCTGAAAAACGAAAGGGTTCCCGTAGGATCTTCAAAAAATTGTAGCTACCTATTTGACGGTATTTCAGCCATACTACGCAACGTATTTAAATGCAATTTGGCAGGCAGGTAGCTTATAATCTGAAGAGCATTATTGAAAATTGTTATCCCGAAAAACGAAAGGGTTCCCGTGGGATCTTCAAAAAATTGTAGCTACCTATTTGACGGTATTTCAGCCAAACTACTAAACGTATTTAAATGAAATTTGGCAGGCAGGTAGCTTATGATCTGAAGAGCATTATTGGAAATTGTTATCCCGAAAAACGAAAGGGTTCCCGTAGGATCTTCAAAAAATTGTAGCTACCTATTTGACGGTATTTCAGCCATACTACTCAACGTATTTAAATGAAATTTGGCAGGCAGGTAGCTTATGATCTGAAGAGCATTATTGGAAATTGTTATCCTGAAAAACGAAAGGGTTCCCGTAGGATCTTCAAAAAATTGTAGCTACCTATTTGACGGTATTTCAGCCATACTACTTAACGTATTTAAATGCAATTTGGCAGGCAGGTAGCTTATAATCTGAAGAGCATTATTGAAAATTGTTATCCCGAAAAACGAAAGGGTTCCCGTGGGATCTTCAAAAAATTGTAGCTACCTATTTGACGGTATTTCAGCCAAACTACTCAACGTATTTAAATGAAATTCGGCAGGCAGGTAGCTTATGACTTGAAGAGTATTATTGAAAATTGTTATCCCGAAAAACGAAAGGGTTCCCGTGGGATCTTCAAAAAATTGTAGCTACCTATTTGACGGTATTTCAGCCAAACTACTCAACGTATTTAAATGAAATTCGGCAGGCAGGTAGCTTATGACCTGAAGAGCATTATTGGAAATTGTTATCCCGAAAAACGTAAGGGTTCCCGTGGGATCTTCAAAAAATTGTAGCTACCTATTTGACGGTATTTCAGCCAAACTACTTAACGTATTTAAATGAAACTTGGCACAAAGGTAGATTGTAACATGAAATAACCAACATAATATTTTTAACCGACTTACAAAAAAGGAGGAGATTTCTCAATTCGTAAATATATGTTTGTTTTTTATGTTTCTTCGCGGATATCTTCATCGTTTCTGAAACGATTTTAATTTTTTTTATGTTGTGTAGGGTATAATTTAAATTTGGTACAAAATGGTGACCTGATGATTTGATCCGTGAGGAATCGAAGGAAATCCTCAAAATTTATGTGGAATAATATATTGATTTTGATTTTTTCTGAAGTAGTCTAAGCATATGTTACCAAACAGTAAGGTTTTGCACCATATCCTGTATCCTGATCTATAAATAAAAAAAAAATCAGTTTCAGTAAACTATATATATATATATATATATATTGAAAAATTTCGCGCTGCTCTGGCTTACGCCAGAGCAGCGGTGAACTATATATACAATATACATAATATATATATATAAAAAAAAAATGGTAAACTATATATACAATATACATAATAATTATTTATATTTAAAAAAATTGCGCCGCACTGGCTTACGCCAGGCTAGGCTAGGTAGACTTTTTCTCTTTCTACTATTTTTTTTTCTAATCGTTTTTGTTTTTCATTTTCCGTCCTCAAATAATTATCGTCGTCTGATCATTCGAGAATTATCCCTACTCAGTCTATACCCATCACTAAAAATCTGAAAATTAAATAAGTTTAAACAAAAAAAAAACGACTTCAAAAGGTAAACTAAAAGGAACAATTAAATTTACTTCGCACAAAGTAATACTTATTTTCCAGTACAAGTGAAAATAATTATTACTTTGTGCGAAGTAATTTATTATTATACTTAGGTTTTGCAAATACGATTAATAAAGTATAGGCCTGCGTAGGATAGTTTGTTTTCAAGATATGAATGAGATGTCATAGACCGTACATTTAAATTAGAAAAGTGATGTCAATATAAGTAAGATTTATGTTTTTCATGATATTTTTATTTATTAGTTTTCATGCTAGGTACGGCTTGGGTTTTTTCTTTCTTTTGGACTTTTGTTATTTTGTCGTCTAAAGGAAGTTAGTACTTTAACCGTAAAGTCCCTAAGTAGGCTACATGTTTTTTAGCGTAGGTAATTAATAAATAAAAAACCGGGCAAGTCCGAGTTGGAATTGCGCACCGAGAGTAGACTTTTAAAAAATTTTGCGCTCGGCGCCAGCAGCGCAGCGTCGGTGTGAAAACGATCATCGTCTGCAGTCGCTGCGGCGTAAAGTCCATACAAATCTCAGTACAGAGATCTTCGTCGCGTATATGAGCGTACTATCAAGTAGTCCCGTTCGCATAAAAGAAAAAAAAATATTATACATACAGACGAATTGAGAACCTCCTCCTTTTTTTGAAGTCGGTTAATAATACACGGTCATTTTTCGAGCTGGTAGTAGGAATTGTTAGCATTTTCATAGAAAAAATACCTCAAAACATTTACGACAAAAACGGCCATTATTTGACAGTAAACTATTATTATTACTCCATCGGCCTACTTCTTTTGCCTATGCATGTCTAATACCGTGTATAAAGAAGCATTACTATAAATTAGTGATTTTAAATATCCAAACGACAGTGTTCATAAACTAAAAATGTATTTGAATCACTTTTCCACGCGTACGAAGTCGCGGGCACAGCTAGTTCTTAAATACTATTGTACAAATCTAGTTTACTTTTGATTACTTTATTGTTTCAACGTGTTTTAGGTTGTTATATGTATCTATTGATTCGAATGCCGAAGATCGAGGTCCGATTACAAATTTCCGTCCAATTGTCGCAGCCTACTATATCATTTATATTATTATTATAGCCTTCTTTATGGTAAGTTCTGATACTAAATTGTGCTTTAATAATGAATTCTCAGATGACTTTGTAGTTAAAAAGTAAATAAATTTGTAGGTGAACATCTTCGTCGGTTTCGTCATAGTGACATTCCAGAACGAGGGTGAACAGGAATACAAGAACTGTGAACTAGATAAGAATCAAAGGAATTGTATAGAATTTGCCTTAAAAGCTAAGCCAATTAGGAGGTGAGCTTGGTTGTTTTTACTAAGAATAATACGACAGGTACAATCGTCGACAGACCTGGACCTTCCGGTTTAAATGTACATATACACCGGGCTTAGCAGCAACAATATTTTAAAACATAGTAACGGTAGACACAATTTGTCGTTATTTAAAAACATCTGTTGAAACTATTTCAGATATATACCAAAACACCGCATTCAATACAAAGTGTGGTGGTTCGTCACATCGCAGCCGTTCGAGTACGCAATATTCGTACTCATCATGATCAACACCATCACTCTCGCCATGAAGTACCACAACCAGCCGCCGGAGTACAGCAAAGCTTTGGACATGCTGAACATGATATTCACAGCCATATTCGCCCTAGAATTCATTTTTAAACTCGCTGCTTTTCGATTTAAGGTATAGTTAATATTTCTAGACACGCTCGATACTCTCTTTAACAAAAAAAAAAACGTTTTATTTCCAAATGAAACTTAACGAGCTATTTTCGGAAAGTAAACAAAAAAAATAAGGTACCACCGGTTCAACCCTAACCCGCCGAGAAGAACCGGCGTAACAAAAAGTACAAGTCTATAAAATATCTACGAATATTATTAACATCAGTTTTAACATCGTAACGAAATTGTTTGATATTATGTATTTTGACGATTTACAGAATTATTTTGGTGATGCGTGGAACACATTTGACTTTATCATCGTCCTTGGCAGTATTATAGACATCGTAGTGTCACAAGTAAACGAATTAAAGAATCAGGTAATACTTACACCGTACCATGTGCAAATATAGCTTACACGTGAACTGTTCAATCTTATTGATAAACTTCACGGTGTAATTATTGCAATAAATAATGATTAAGGTGTCATGCATGTATTAGACAGAGATGATTATTATAGGTAAGAATACGATACACTAAATAAATATCAAACAAGAGTAAAATTAAAAGAATATAAGGAAATTATTGAAGTTTACGAAATAAGATTAAACAGCATTACTGTCCCAGGCATGGACTATTAAATGTTGTAATAACAGCAATGCTGAAGCTATCTCACATGATATTTTAGATTGAAGAAACAATGTTTATTTCAGGGAAGTGGATTGCACAGAACCCACGTAGTTAAGGTAAGTTAACGCTTTTGCTATTAATATAAACAAAAAAACGGATATCAAAACATAAGAGAAAAAATATAAATCGTTTATAAGAAACTTAACTTGTCAAAACAACACAGAAGTAAGGGGAACTAACTAACAGCTTTAAATGTCGTCATGCAAATTATTGCTTTAGATGGATATTGGGACAGTATTAATTACATCACAAAATTTCAAGATACAAAAGCAACAACAATTATGCACCATTCAAACACTTACAAATTGCACAAAACCATATTCGCCGGGACACTTACAATTTCTTCAGTAGAAACTTTTGTAAAATACCATCATTATCATAAAGCACTTATTAAATACCAGCTCTGCCCGTGGCTTCTCTCGCGAAAATACAGTGTTTACTAGATACAAGAGGACACTACTTTTCGGGACAAGTAGCCAGAGCCCAAACTCCAAATTTGTGATAATGGGTAGCTGTTTTTGACCCTCACGTCATAATCATCTACCCATCATTACAAATTTTTATATTTGAAATGGTAGTAGAATAATCGTGACATCTTTTATTCAACTATGAAAATAAGAAGTAGATCTATGTAAAATTGATTTTAATTGACATTCATTAATATCATAAAAATATTCAACCACTACTTATGTATAGTCAAATCTTTGATAGTTTAAGTTTAGCATTACACTATTTAATAGTCGTTTATAAATTTAAATCGTGTTAAAGAAGACTTGTAACAATGACATGAATTCTTTCTTCACTTAGATATTAAATAAAGTACATCATTTCATTAATTATTTACATACCTTTCCAGGAAAGTTCAATCCCGTCCATTAATTTCTTTCGTCTCTTTCGTGTTATGAGGCTCGTGAAGCTTCTTTCACGTGGTGAGGGAATTCGCACCCTACTCTGGACCTTCATCAAATCCTTTCAAGCGCTGCCTTATGTCGCGTTGTTGATCCTGATGCTTTTCTTCATTTACGCCGTTGTGGGAATGCAGGTAAATTTCTCGACCATCTTTTACAGATTAAATAGCCTCGAGCTTAAATCTAACAAAATTGTTTGTTTTTTGCAGGTTTTTGGAAAGATTGCAATAGACGACGAAACACCTATCACCAGGAATAATCATTTTCAGACATTTCCACAAGCTATTCTTGTATTATTTCGTTCCGCTACAGGTACAGTTTTGATTTTTTGGATGTGTTTATTATGTAGGTAGGGGCGTGTGTGTAGTATAAGTGTTAGGTCGAATAAATAACTTAACACGAAATACAATTAAGTATTGTTTATTCTCGCAGTAATACAGCGCATACAGTCCACACGTATATAACCATACACTTAACTAAACAGTTAAAGAAGGAGAAATTAAAAGGATGGCTAATTACTAATTTGTAGCCTAAAAACAATAGATCGCGTAACATAACGTGAGGCGCGACAAAGCAGCTGACGACACAGGTTCAGCGCACGGAAGTGATTTTCATACTAACTTGATGTGCAAGCCGATCGGGCACTGGCGCGCCGTACAGAATTCCTGTTATCAATAGATAGGTACTTAAGGCGCAGCGCCCGGCGCGCGGGCGTCGGGCCGCAATACCTGTTCCCTATGTATTACAGAATATATATGTACTAATATTTTTAATTATAATTTATTTGAAATGTGTAGTTTTAGTGTTTTAATTACTGTATTCTATATTTCTTATTTACGTAAAAATGATTAGTAGTTGTGTAAATATTTTATTTGTTTAGTAAAATTATTAAGATTAAATGTATAAGTAAAATGTTGTAAATAGCTGTGTATATATAAATAAATACATATTATGTTAACTACTGTGTTAGGCCACATCACTCCCCCCCTGAGACCGTCACTGCGGTCGATAAAAATCTGGGAATCGAACTACTCGACCAGATCGTGTACGTTTAACATTTTGTTGATCTGGGAGTGAGACTGCCGAGTCCGGTGACGAATCAAGACAAGGACTGTCAGCGGGAGAATTGGGAACTGTCGAAGGGTCGACCAGTGTATAGGCTGGCTTAAGGCGGTCTATGGTCACTGTGACGTTCTTACCTTTGACGAGAATTTTAAATGTTTTAGTACCTCGTTGTAGTACTTCGTAGGGCCCTAAATAAGGAGGCTGCAAGGAACCACGCACTGTGTCATCTCTAAGGAAAACATGACTAGCAGTGTCGAGGTCCTTATAAACGAAGATTTTATTCTTTGAATGGCGTGATGCTTGTGATGGTCTTAATTTTGAAACGAATTGGTGAAGTCGGGTAGTAAAGTCCGATATATCAGTACTATGCTGTATGGAGGGCTGGAAAAATTCTCCAGGTAACCTTAATGGTTCCCCATAAACCAATTCGGCAGATGATGATTTAAGATCATCTTTAAATGCACTTCTAATGCCTAATAGCACTAGAGGTAACATGTCCACCCAATTCACATCGGCATGACACATTATTGCCGCTTTTAACTGACGATGGAAACGTTCCACGAGGCCATTGGAAGCAGGGTGATACGCGGTTGTTCTGCGATGTCTGAATCCAATCGCTTTTCCAAGATATTGGAAAAGCGACGATTCAAACTGTCTACCGCGATCAGTAACAATATCCATTGGACATCCAAACCTGGATATCCAAGATACTAAAGCTTTCCCTACTGTCTCTGCTGTCATGTCAGACATTGGTGTTACCTCAGGCCATCGTGTGAACCTATCCACTGCCGTCAAACAATAACGATAGCCCTGTGAAACAGGAAGAGGGCCAATAATGTCCACGTGAATGAACGCAAATCGAGCGCGAGGTAAATCGAACATGCCCAATGGCGAAAACACGTGGCGATACACCTTAGCACGTTGGCAGGACAAGCATTGACGAGTCCAGTCTCGGCAGTCCTTTCTGACGCCAGGCCAAACAAAACGGTCTGCGACAAGTTTTGCAGTAGCGTTAGCTCCGGGGTGACTGAAGTTGTGGAAACTGTCAAAAACTTGTCTTCTCAAAGATTTTGTGATAAAAGGCCTAGGAAAGGGAGTGCTCACGTCGCAGTAAAGTTTACTGTGACAGTTAGGGACTTGGATTAGTTTAAGACGTAATGAAGATTCGTCTTTTAAAAGTTTAGCGAGTTCTTCATCAGAACCTTGAGATGCAGCCAACCATTCAAAATCGATTGGTTTTTGCAGTTCGTCGATACGTGAAAGAGGGTCAGCAACTATGTTGTCCTTCCCTTTAATATAACGAATATCAGTCGTAAACTGAGAAATGAAATCTAAATGACGAAATTGTCTTGGCGAGCAATTAACTTTTCTTTCGGCGAATGCAAAGCTAAGGGGTTTGTGGTCGGTATAAACGACAAAATGTCTAGCCTCAAGCATGTGACGAAAATATTTTATACTTTCGTATATTGCCAAAAGCTCGCGGTCGTAAGGTGAGTATTTTTGCTGGGCGGGGCTTAACTTCCGTGAAAAGAAAGCAAGCGGTTGCCATAAATTATTTTGGAGTTGTTGCAAAACTGCACCCATCGCCAGGTCGGACGCGTCCGTCACTAGAGTAAGTTCGGCTTGACAATCCGGGTGAGCAAGTAATGCAGCATTAGCGAGACTGTCTTTACAATCCTGAAAAGACTGAAGTGTTTCACCTGATATGTCGACAGCTTGAGATGCTTTCACACAACCAGTAAGCAAAGCATTTAATGGTCTTTGGATGTCAGCTGAATGCGGAAGAAATCGCCTGTAAAAATTCAGCATTCCTAAAAATCTCCTGAGCTGTCTTACAGTTTTAGGAACTGGGAAATCCTTTATGGCTTGAACCTTGGATTCCAATGGTTTAGTACCTAAAGCAGATATTTTATAACCTAAAAAAGAAACTTCTGATGCTCCAAAAACACACTTAGAAGTATTAATGATGATGCCATACTCCTTCAGACGGGTAAATATTTGGTGAAGGTGAGCCTCATGCTGCTCCTCGTTTTCTGAAAAGATCAAGAAGTCATCGATGTAACAATAACAAAAATCAAGACCTCTAGTGACCTCATCGACAAACCTTTGAAAGGTCTGCCCAGCATTCCTTAGACCAAACGTCATGAATGGGAATTCATAGAGACCGAAAGGCGTTGTAATCGCGGTCTTTTGGATATCGGACTCAAATACGGGAATCTGGTTGTAGGCTTTCATTAAATCTATAGTTGAAAATATTTTACAACCAGATATACCCTGCGTGAAGTCGTGTATGTGCTTAATAGGGTAACGGTCTGGTATCGTCCGTGCGTTAAGCATGCGATAATCACCACACGGACGCCAGCCGTTATCCTTTTTAGGTGCTAGGTGCAGCGGGGAAGCCCAAGGGCTTTCCGAAGGTCGCGCTGTACCGTCGCTGAGCATGAGCTCAAATTCACGCTTGGCAATTTTGAGTTTGTCCGGAGCCAGTCGCCTAGGGGTACATGAGATAGGTGGCCCGGTTGTAGTCCTAATGTGGTGTACAGTGTTATGATTTGGCAATACCGGCGAGCCTGATGGGCGTGTAATTTCGGGATACTTATTTAAAATTTCGTGGTATCGCGTGCTGCCTGTCGCTACCTTAACAGAACAAATATTATCATTAGCAATAGAAGCAATAGCAGTAAGAGTAGTTGTATTATCTATAAGGCGTTGATGACGGCAATCTACAATTAAATTATAAAAACATAAAAAATCAACACCAATTATTGGCTTAGTAACATTGGCCACTACAAAATTCCAAACAAAATTACGTCTTAGCCCTAAATTTAAACTAAGTTTAATAGTTCCAAAAGTGTCTATGGCTGATCCATTGGCAGCACTGAGTTGAAAATCTGTCTTGGCTCGACGTTCGCGAAGCGCAGAATGAGGGTAGACGCAAAGGTCACTGCCAGTGTCTATTAAAAACTGGGTCTTCAAACTGCGGTCGATCACAAAAAGACGACTTGAAGTAGTCGGACAGTCATCAGTCGCCATTACTGACTGCCCATAGCGTTTCCCACCTTGTCAGTAGAAAAATCACAAGGCTTAATACATTTATGTGCCTGCTTACCAAATTTAGCATGGTACCAGCATAATGGATGCTTATTGTAGCTAGAAGTAGAACGCTGTCGTGATCTCGAACGATTAAAACGCTCGCGCGGTCTTGAGCGCGATGTAGAACAGCAGGATGCCCTGGTATGTGCCTCTAATTTGAGTGTCAATTCCTGGACCATCTTCTTTAATTCAGCAATCTCGTTGTGATGACTGGATCTTGATGAACTGGCCGATGTAGCAGCAACAGTATACGGCGACGCTACCTCTTGAATGCGGTCTGCCAGATCCGCCAACTGCTCCAAAGAATGGGTGTCTTGAGATGCGAGCACAGTCTGAATATTGTGAGGGAGACGGCTACTCCATATGGACCTTAATAAATCATCCGGTACGGAATGTCCGGCCAAGTCCTGCAGGTGACGTAGAAACTGGGACGGTTTTCTATCACCAAGTTCCTCGTGAGTAAGAAGCTGCTTAACTTTTTTCTCGTGAGACGCAGAAAGTCTCTTAATAAGCTCCAGCTTAATCTTCTCGTAACGGTCCTTGGCGGGCGGGGATACGATAATGTCCTTTACAGATTTGGCAAATTGAATGTCTAAATTAGTAATTACGTTCGTGAATTTAATATGATCGTCCGTAATTCTTTGACTTTCGAATTGGCCTTCAACCATCGCAAACCATAACTCCGGGTCATCGGGTGAAAATGGTGGCACTTTAATTTTAAATTTGGTCGTATCGTATCCGTCACGTACAGTGTGATCGCTCACCTTGCGAGTACGCCGCGTCACATGTTCGTCCATTCGCGATTCTGCAGTCTTAACACTTTTTAACGAGTCACTATCACTTCCACTCATGTTTATTATCCTTTAAAGTGTTCTCGGGGTCACCAGTTGTAGGTAGGGGCGTGTGTGTAGTATAAGTGTTAGGTCGAATAAATAACTTAACACGAAATACAATTAAGTATTGTTTATTCTCGCAGTAATACAGCGCATACAGTCCACACGTATATAACCATACACTTAACTAAACAGTTAAAGAAGGAGAAATTAAAAGGATGGCTAATTACTAATTTGTAGCCTAAAAACAATAGATCGCGTAACATAACGTGAGGCGCGACAAAGCAGCTGACGACACAGGTTCAGCGCACGGAAGTGATTTTCATACTAACTTGATGTGCAAGCCGATCGGGCACTGGCGCGCCGTACAGAATTCCTGTTATCAATAGATAGGTACTTAAGGCGCAGCGCCCGGCGCGCGGGCGTCGGGCCGCAATACCTGTTCCCTATGTATTACAGAATATATATGTACTAATATTTTTAATTATAATTTATTTGAAATGTGTAGTTTTAGTGTTTTAATTACTGTATTCTATATTTCTTATTTACGTAAAAATGATTAGTAGTTGTGTAAATATTTTATTTGTTTAGTAAAATTATTAAGATTAAATGTATAAGTAAAATGTTGTAAATAGCTGTGTATATATAAATAAATACATATTATGTTAACTACTGTGTTAGGCCACAATTATAATATCTCTATTCTACATCATAAATTATTAAAATTAGTTTTGTAACAGACATTTTCTAAAGTAGATTTTTGATTTCAGGTGAAGCCTGGCAAGATATAATGATGGGTGTCGCTCCGGAGCCAGAAGTAAGATGCGATGATAAATATTCAGAAGAAGATGGCGCTGCACCAGAGGGGTCTTGTGGATCTGTCCTCGCCTTTCCATACTTCATATCGTTTTACGTTCTCTGTTCTTTTCTGGTAAATTTACTATAGAAAAATTATACATTTTGAAAACTTTTCACAAGTTAATTTAACTCCATCAATTTGTTTGCAGATCATTAATTTATTTGTCGCTGTCATTATGGACAATTTTGATTACCTAACTAGGGACTGGTCAATCTTGGGACCACATCATTTAGATGAATTTATAAGGTAGGATACAAATTTAAACCTGAACTGTTGAACCCACTGAATAACCTAAACACATTTAAATATTTCTGTTTGCTTCAGATTGTGGAGTGAGTATGATCCAGACGCGAAAGGAAGAATAAAACATTTAGATGTAGTAACTTTGTTAAGGAAAATTAGTCCACCCCTAGGTTGGTTTTTAGATCATACGTATACAACTTGTACTTAGTTGTATGTTGTTCGTCTTTCATTTGCAATCTTTGCAATTTCAGGTTTTGGTAAGCTGTGTCCACACCGAGTCGCATGCAAGCGACTTGTGTCCATGAACATGCCTCTAAACTCCGACGGAACAGTACTTTTCAATGCCACACTTTTCGCCGTAGTGCGGACGTCGCTTAAAATCAAAACAGATGGTATGATGACATTCAAATTGTTTATTCAATAGCATATATCAGTGTGCTATTGAATGTACTTCTTCACTTCGAACTTCATTCAATTTTAGTTTCTAGTGGACATATTTATTTAATTTTCATCACATCATCTCTAGGTAATATCGACGACTGTAATACTGAATTGAGAAATGTCATCAAGAAAATTTGGAAACGAACATCTCCAAAACTTCTGGATCAAGTCGTTCCACCACCAGGGGACCCCAACGAAATCACAGTTGGCAAGTTCTACGCGACATTCCTAATACAAGATTACTTCAGGAGGTAAGATGATATTATATACCTACTTTCTTAATCGTTCTATGTATTACATGTATGTTATTAAAATATTAAAACTAAAGATTATACTGTGTCTATCTCAAAAGTCTGTAAAAGGTTAAATCAGACTTGTCTACCTTTTTTGTTACCCTGTTTCATCGAGAATCATAAAATTATTTAGACCTCCTAATGGCACATCCTCAAGAATTTTATAATTTAATTTTCATTGGGAAGAAAGGAGCAATTGGCAACTTTTTAGCGATTAGACGGTGGTTCAAGAAATTGTAACTTTTCAGCGAAATACCGCTTTGGTAGTTCTTATTTCGTACTTATTTGGGATTTTCGGATTGATCGCAAGAAATCGAAATTTGAATTTAAATTAATTTCTTTTTTTTCGAGTAGGTATAGGATTTTAATTATTTCACCTTGTTGTTTTGTTAAATTATGTTAATGGTGAATTTTTGTTTCATAGGAATCACGCGTAAGTAACGCGAATAAGGGAAAGTATATTTAGGAAGGAATGTTTCCCTTTATAGTTTTTAAGCTCGTGAATATAGTTCTTCAATAGAAGTTTACAATGGCTTCGTTGACTATAGCTGGTTTTGGTTGTACCCCGCATGTCCGACGAGACTAAACGAATAATAATGTCATGTATTATGGTCAACCATTCCCATTTTATACGCTCCAAAAGCCCACGCAGCATGCACATAAAATGTTTTACCAATTTAAAAATTTCCAAGTTTTTCTTTTGTTTTGCCCCATTTTTTGTAAATATTAAATGTTGTGTTCTTTTTGTGGATTTTTCCTCGAATAATTTAGATATTTTAGTTCATGATTCACGAGAAGCCTCTTATAAGCAAATGTGATTATAAAATACGATTTTAATTAGATTCTTTTCTAGCTCAAAATACATATCGAGTAGACCGGATTGTTTAAGCTTGGTACAGCTGGATCTAGAAATACCATCTTTTTGGAAAATCTTCACCTTAGACTCACCAGCAACTTCTAGTCTAGTTACATTTATAGTTGCACTAGCTTTCCAAATATTTTTCTCATCTATTTCCATACTTGTGGCTAAAATCTATTTAAAACATTCAAACAAATAAATGAATGCTTCATAACTTTTTCACTTGACTATAAATATTAATTAGGATACTTGATCATAGTTTATCATGTCTTACGTTTTTAATTTCTATTTTTATATATTTTCAAAACAATTTATATTTCAATTAGTTATCTTATGATTGGTTTTCTAAATTCTAACTAAAAATGTCACAAGTATGGCCGCATCTTAAAAAATACTAACTTGGTAAAAATGTTAAGGTTCAAAAAGCGTAAGGAACAAGAGATGAGACAGAACGATGACCAGGCGCAGGCGGCGACGCTACAGGCGGGCCTGCGCACGCTGCACGAAGCTGGACCGGAGCTGAAGAGAGCCATCTCCGGGGCACTAGACGACATAGCTGCTGATATTGACGTGCCGATGCATCGCGTGAGTACGCCACTATAAACTAACAAATTGGAAAATAAAGATAAAGATAAAAGATAAAGATTTATTTAATCATTTATACAAATGCCTGAGGAAAAAGACAGAGGCCGTGTTCGTTTGCGTTTTTTTTGGCGCATGCGCTTGTAAAGCACCAATCAAAAACCTTGATTTAAAAAAATGGACAGGTAATAGAAAATAAATGTTTTTGATTGGTGCTTTACAAGCGCATGCGCCAAAAAACAAGCCACTTAACACTGCCAGAGATTGAATAACACGTCTTACTTCGTTTTCATTAAATCTTTTCGAGTACCAAGACTAGTTTTTGGTGTTTAGTCACCTAATTATATTGATAGATCGCTCCGTGGTCCAGTGATATAGGGCTTGGGTCCCGACCCGGAGATCCCAGGTTCGATTCCTGCGTTGGATTCACATAAAATGTTGTTCGGTTAGGATAAGGCAGGCTAATTACCTGATTGTCTGTCAAGAAAGATGATGAGATGTTGGATGGGCATGTAAAAAGTCGATCCTGCACACAAGCGCTTTTTACATTTACCGACACGACTGGCGAGAAAACATCCTGTCGTATCGGGTAACCGTCCCACTGGGTTATGGAGTAAAGGAAGAGATTGTCCTTGTGTATTGCGCACACACTTGGGCGCTTTAAAAATTAACTCCTGATAACTGCTAGCTAGCTGGCCTGCTTTCAACGAGCCTTTCCACCGACACCGAAATCGGTGGAGAAAGCTATTATTTTGATAGATGGTTATTTCATTTCTCATATATATAGCAAGTAAGAGGTCTCCTATTCAGCTAACTAGTAAAATATTTATATACTCTGTTTTTGTTTCAGAGAAATCATTCGCTTTTTGGTGGTGTATGGTCAAGTATACGAAGGCACGGTCCGAACAGACATCTGAACAAACACAGAAAACATGGGGAACCTCCACCGGGTATGTTTATCTATTGGAATCACTATACAAATTCACGTTTAAACATATTTAATTGGCGCAGCCGGTAGGATACAGTTTTATCCTTATTATTATTGAAAATATTTGGATTATAGGTGACCTCGGGAACCACTTGTCATCCATGATGCAGCGAGAGTATGGTGTAGCGCAACTTCCACTTGCGCCAAGTCTGTGAGTTATGTGATGTCAATTCTTCTCTATTGTTATATTTACTTTTTTATGATACGTTGAGTATAAGACTTGACAAATTTCATAAAATATTTGTGATAAATTCAATGATATTGCTTTCGTTGCAGAGCTAACGGTCAACCGAAGGAACAAATACCGCTAAGGCCTCTGATATTTAATGGAGAATCGGAGAAGATATATCAAGTCCTAGAGTAAGTTTTTATCTATATTTAACCCACAAAATATTTTTAATTAATGTGAATGAACAAGACAAAAAAAAAAGAATATTGTAAATTCGGTAATAAGGGACACCGTATCACGTGTGGTAACGTTTCAAAAATAGTTTTTATTGAGGACAACGTTTATTACATTCCAGAACCACAACGAACAATCTAAAGAACATGTTTTATCAAGGTAGCCGAGTGTGCGTTTGGTTTTGACGATTTCCTGTAGATTGAGTGCCCCCACTAACATGTATTGCTCGAGTGACACTAACACTAACGCGTTTCCCCACGTTTCCTAGCAACCAAAAGTCGAACTACCCGGAGATGCTCGGGCAGATCGGCCTGGCCTTCGGCTGCGTGAACTACCTCACCACGCCCGAGAGCTCCGGCGCCAAGTCGGGCTCGCGCCAAAAAATACACCCCGAAGACCTCGACAAGCTCACCGTCCCGAAAGCCTCGCCGGAGGAGAAGACCCCGTCGCCGGGGACGGCGGAGATAACCCCGAAGATATCGGGCCTAAAGATGGAGGAGCTCAGGTCGGGCCTGGTGGGGTCCAAGCGCTCGTCGGTGGCGGACGAGGAGATCACGCCGATGATCGCGGGCGGCGAGGTGCTGGCGGCGGCGGAGCGGCGCCCGATGACGCTGTACGGCTACAACGCGGCCGCGCGGCTGCCGTTCGCGTTCGCGGCGGCGCGCGGCCGCTCCCTGCGCGCTCCCCCCGCGCCCGCAGGTCGGCTCGTGCGCTCCGCCTCCGCGCTGCCGCCAAGCGCAGGTCCGCACTGAAGCTTCCTTCGCGCGCTAACGATTTTTAAGATACTTCCAATATGGCCATATGATACATGACGAATTTAGCTCGATGTATATAAGATGGTTTTGCCATTTTCTTATCTAATAACTAAAAAATGTACTTTAACTTGGGACGTGAACTACGATAGCCCTGATTAAAGGTCCGACCAATTCCTGTAAATATTTTAATAAAATATTTTCAATCAATCAAGTAGGCACACGGTAGTTCATTAGACGAAACTACGAAATCGAACTACCCTACATTTCCACTTTCCAGTTAAATTTTGGATAAACTTAGGTTCCATGTTTTCATAAGTTTATTCGCCTACCTTAAGTCGATAGGCAAGTTTCTTGAAGTGACCTCCGATAAAAAAATCGATCCCTACGATCATTTTTTAAACATTGTACCTGCCTGCTGAATGTTTTGTTTTTTGCTTTCCGAATTACACATTTGGGAGTGTAATCATATGATAGTGAATATAGTAGTACAATGTATATTGCTCAAATTATTTTTGTTATAAATAAAAAAAAATTAAATGAAACAAATTCATCAAATTCTATATTAGATCTAATATGTCTATTTATATCAGACTATTCTGTAGATATTCGAAGTTACTAGGTACTCGTATTCTGTACTGATGTTACGTTTATTTCAATCAAATGAATAATATTTTCCAATTAATAGTTTGATATCCAATAGATTGGAGGGGATACGTGGTAATAGTTTATTATATTACTAACGATTTTATGTAGTTACTAAAAAATGGCGTCCGAAGACGAAGGAAGCTTCTTATCATCTTGCACTTTAGACCATAGAGACCACAGTAAGTAATATAGTACGTCCGAGATAAATTTAACCTAAACGTAAACAAACCCGTCTATGACACAACCAAAGACTAGTCTGTGATGCCAATCAGCCAATAATAATACAATGATTTTTATTTGCTATGAATCAATAGACTATAGGGTTATATTCCACAATCGGCAGAGTCAAAATGGCGTATTTTTTCTGTGAAAGATTTTCATTTGATGTTTAAACATATACAAACAATATATATAAACATAATAATTGTTGTTTAATTGTTATAAAAAGTATTGGATAATGAAGTGTAATCCTTGGACATATCTGTGAAAGTGTTGATAAGTGTGCACAATAAGTGAATAAGGGAAAATTTCGATGTTTTCGGTTTGTTTACCTTTAGTTTAAATTTAGCAGGGACGAACTATACCGCACCGAGTAAAACATAACATTCAACAGTTGGAACCCGCTTACACCGAGCACTGGCTACTCATATACAGTGGTAAAAAAACAGTCACTATAACTTGTAGATAAGATTAAGACCTTTACTCATTTTGGAAATATATTTAAAAAAAAATGTCAAGCACCTAAAACATTTCGATATTCTTGCGAAAAAGAGAAAAAAAAATGTTTTTAGAATGAGAAAAGGTAGTATAATCATATCCTAAAGTTATACTAACTGTTCTTTTTACACCCGTTATTAATAAAACAGCATGATTACAAAGAAACGAAATATGACAGTCAGATTTAGTATATAGATAATGTAACAGATAAATATGACATCAAACGCTTGGCACGACTAGAATAACATAACCATCAAGCTTGCAGGCTTATAATTAGTAAATAGAATTTATAGATTTACAGGTTAACATTAGTTTGAACGAAAGAGTGAGTATAAAATAGCGGACAGCAGTACTTATCTATACTATATCTGAATTAGGGTAGTTAAAATTATTTAACTAGTGTCTTATCTACA
Organism: Celastrina argiolus; assembly: GCA_905187575.2. Lineage (NCBI taxonomy): Eukaryota > Metazoa > Arthropoda > Insecta > Lepidoptera > Lycaenidae > Celastrina > Celastrina argiolus. The sequence continues at coordinate 15,203,738 of LR994597.1, forward strand.
TAAAACTTTATTCCATTCTTGAAGGCATTTAAATTAAATGCAATATAAGCAATAAAAATTCAATCAATTCGGTGCTCTTTAATTTGAATTAGTGTAGAATTAGACTAGTGTCTTATCTACATAAAACTACCTTATGGCCCGCTACTAGCGCCATTCTTTTTAGCATTAATTTTACAATGACACAAAGATCTTATTAAAAAAAGTAATCGGTTAAAACACTAGGTAAATAGTTAAACTAATTTATTGCCATTTAATTACAGCTCTAAATCCTATACTGTATTTACTCTCATAAGAAAATATATAAAGCTAAATCGGCCACTTTAGGGTGTTTTATGAGAGTAAATACAGTATAGGATTTAGATCTGTAATTAAATGCCAATAAATTAGTTTAACTATTTACCTAGTGTTTTGACCGATTACTTTTTTGAATAAGATCTTTGTGTCGTTGTAAAATTAATGTTAAAATGATTGCCGCGATCCTGCGGCGACTTAACATATTAACTGAAAATACAAGATAAGATTTTTTTGGCCAGGTATTACCATCAGTTTTAAAGAACTTTGCTACTATACTAGTTACTATAAAAGTTTCAAATCTCTATAAATTTTTAACCGACTTTCAAAGAGATGGTTATATATGTTCAGCTGTGGATTTTTTATTAATTTGATTATGTGATTAACTTACCAGGAACTGACAATGCCACTCGCGGCGTGGTGTCGCTGCCCGGAAGCCCGCGGAACAGCGCGTCTGTGCCCGTCGTGGGCTCCGCTGAGAGCTTAGTTACCAGGGTAAGGTTATTATTAAAGACGTACTCTTGAATCTAATTAAATAGATCGTCATTTGAATTTAAGTTTTAACACATACATGGCGATTCATGGTTCATATATATTAAGCCGAATATTAGGTCCTTACATATATGAAATTGGCGTTTTGTCGTACTGGCCACTTTGATCTTAAATATATGATCCTCTTTGGTTAGGAAAGGTTGGGTAGGTTTTGAAAACCGTAATTCATTTGTTTTTTCTCTTTTGCTTTTTTTTCTGCGTCACTCATTTCACAAAATGGAAAACTTAAAATATCGCATTATTTACGATTACGAGTTCCACCGTGGCACCAGTGCTACAGAAACGGCTCGAAGGATTAATGATGTGTATGGGGGTGGTGTCGCAAAAGAAAACACGGTGCGTTTTTGGTTTCAACGCTTTCGTTCTCGAAATTTCGACCTGCAGAACAAGCCCCGTCCGGACGGCCGGAGACCAAGGTCGATAATGATGAATTGAAGGGTATTGTGGAAGCAGATCCATCGCAAACCACATCAGAGTTAGCTACAGGCTGCGGTGTTAGTGACAAAACCGTTTTAATCCACTTGAAGCAAATTGGGAAGGTGAAAAGGCTTGAAAGGTGGGTACCTCATGAATTGAGTGAAGCAAACCGACAAACGCGCGTCGACTGCTGCGTTACATTGCTCAACTGGCACAATAATGAAGGAATTTTAAATCTGATCATTACATGTGATGAAAAGTGGATCCTGTACGATAATCGTAAACGCTCATCGCAATGGCTGAACCCTGGTGAACCAGCAAAGTCTTGCCCCAAGCGAAAATGACTCAAAAAAAGTTACTTGTAAGCGTTTGGTGGACTAGTGCCGGTGTTGTACACTATAGCTTTCTTAAATCTGGTCAGACGATTACGGCTGATGTCTATTGTCAGCAACTGCAGACCATGATGGAAAAGCTCGCCGTTAAACAACCGAGACTTGTCAATCGCTCTACGCCACTGCTGCTTCAAGACAACGCTGGACCACACACGGCCCAACAGACGGCTACCAAATTAGAGGAGCTTCAATTGGAATGTCTAAGACATCCACCGTACTCTCCGGACCTCCTCAACAGATTACCATTTTTTTCGAAATTTGGATAACTTCTTGCAAGGAAAAAAATTCAATTCCGATGAGGCAGTCCAAACCGCTTTCAAAGATTTCATTGATTCCCGTCCGAATGGTTTTTTTAGTAAAGGCATCAATTAACTACCTATAAGATGGCAAAAGTGTATAGATAGCAATGGTACATACTTTGATTAATAAAATATATTTTAATATGAAAAAATCGCCTTTATGTTCCTCCCATACAAAACGCCAATTTCATATGTAAGGACCTAATATTATAGTGTGAAGAGAAGGGCGCGTAGAGTATTTTTTGTTTTGGCACCTAATATAAATTACTTAACATAACTGAAAAAAAATGTCTGAAATTACCACAAGAAGAGAATCTTACTATGCTGGGGCTCGCGAGCTTCTTGTCTATCAGGGCTTGTCTATATATAGCCCAGGTCTTAGGTCAACGAACGCACTGTTCGTTGACCTAAAACCTGGCCAAGATTGAAACTCATCTATTTTGTGACTTTCAAGGAGATATTTAATCGTGATATGTCGCATTAAGGTAAGTAATTTATATGAGGGGCCAAAACAAAAAATGTTCTGCGCGTCCTTCTCTTCACACTATAATCCGCTTGATATGTGAAGCAGGAGTTATCCTGTATTAACGACACCAAGAAGAATGGAAATTGAGTTTTCATTTTATGAATGAAATTGGTGGGCTTACTCTTAATTTAATAAGTTCCATAAAATTTAAATTAGATTCAAGGAATAAATAATATTTAGACTGTTTTGGCCATTATCGAATGACCTTCTATAAGTAAGTAAGATACTGGTCGTACCTCTAAAGATCCTTACTGTTTTTATACGACTACAGATAATGGTAATTGTTTTAGCAGTCAATGTTTGTTACTATAGCGCCTAAACTAATGCCATTTTGATACTGCCTTCAATAATAGAGGGTAGGTTAGGTTAGTTTCTAATTTTTATATTCTTCATAGAGTAGTCTAGTTTCTAATATTTGAGTATACTCTTCAGGTGCTGACCGAGCAAGGATTAGGAGAGTACTGCGACCCTGAGTTCGTGAGGAACACGTCGCGAGAGATGCAGGAGGCACTTGATCTGACACAGGAGCAGATGGACAGGTAGGACAACAGCTAATCATGGGCGTCCCAGGTGGAGGCAGGGGACTAACTATTAACTTTTTAATTTTTCAAAGTTTCAAAATGTTTTTTTGATAGAATCTCAAATAAATTAGTTTTTGATTTCGTATTTGCTTTAGTTGCACCCAGATTTTTTGCACTCTTACCGTCTATTGATGATCAAATGTGTTTTATTTTTAATCAAATTTAACTTCTATCATAGACAAAACATATAAGAATCTTAGAAATATTGGCCAATAGACAAGGCGTCACATGTGTGAGTGTTAATTTTTTTTTCAGAGCGGCACACCAACTCATGATACGGGAGAAGAATCTAAAGCAAGCCCAGAACCAACCCCAAATTGTAAGTATCAACACCTAACAGTCTTCTATTCACCACCAGCTTTGTGATATCATTGTTTTATTCCTGGCTTACGATTGAATACAAAATTTGATGGTCAAACCTTTATTTTAACCTTGATTTGCCTGCTCACCGACGAGTTTCTAACTGGTAAGTACGATGCACAGACATTTTACTTTGCGCTTCCCATATCGCGTTTGACGCATTCTAAAATCATTCTTGCAACGATGTTTACACAATCTTTTATTGTTCAAAGGAAAATAATTAATCGTGGAGAGAAGATATTAATAGGCCTACTCATGAATCTAATTAAACTGATATTTCATTGGATTAGAATTTGACAGTTGTAATATTTTAATACTCGATGCACGATGCTAAAGTAGGCCTACTAAATTTTGAAATAGTCATTACGATATTTTGTTACGGACGGCGACACTATTGCTGATTAGACTACTTATTTTCCTACAAGATCTTTATACTTTTTACTGACTTGAGAATGATCTAATCTATGTATGTAAGACACATTTAAATTGGTTAAATAGTACATAGTTATTATTTAAGAATAGTTTCACTAATCTGTTAAAGATATGACTAGATTTTTCTAATCTTAATCTAAATACCCTCTTCCTCTGACTTTCTTCTATCTGTAGGCCAACCCTTGAATCTAATTAAATGAATTGACATTAGGATTAGATTGGAATTTGACAGTTCTCTAACTTTAAACATGACGCGCGTCAAGTTATTATGAAATGGACACCAACGATAAAATAAACGATAAATATCGTGTTTAGAATTACAGGGGGCTCATGCTAAATGATCGCGATTTGGTATGTCATGTACCTTAATATGTCATAATATCCCATACATTTTGTTATCGAACTTTGTAAGCGATAATTAGCGATGGCATCTTGAGTAGGCCCCCTGAACTGTCAAATTCCAATCCGAACCTTTTGTCGATCTATTGAATTAGATTCAAGAGTGTGCCAACAGATCTGCCTCTTCTATAGTAGAGATCAGCATATCCAAAACAGATCAGTGAGGGTAGTCTAATGACATTATGATTGTAGGGCGACATTCTCGCTCGCCAGTACCACCCCTACCACCAGCCCGCCACGCCCAAGCGGTTATAGCATCCACCGCGGACGCCCCCGCACCTGCGAGCCGCCGGCACGACAGACGACACTCGCACCACCGCCGGAAACGGAAGCGGAAACCGGTGCTCGTTTAAGCCGTTTATGTTTCTTGCGTTCTAAATTTCACCAACGGTGACGCTCAATATTGTCTCTTAAGAGGAAACACTACAAATTTTTTTCCAAACAAAAATAGGGGTCTAGGGGATTTCTATTTCCTCCCTGGATAATACCTCTATAGTAACAATTTTTTTCCTGAATATTCATGGATATTTTTAATAAATTAATTATTTACAGAGATATGGACGTTCGAAAACAAATGGCCAGACTCTCCGCTATGATTAAGCATCTAGGAAACAGATTTGACTACAATAAACAACAAAATCAAAAAATAGGAACCTAGCTAATTTCTTTTTTTAGTTAATAAAGAAAAGAATATCTAAATCGGTTAAGTTTGGAGGAGGAAACAGGAAGCCCCTAAACGTCGATTTCTGGTACTTTTAATAGGTAATTTCAGTCCAAGTTGCAGTTGTCTCTATCGCGCTAGTGCTGGCTAGCTAAGGCACTGCGAGACAGCAATAGATTTTATAAATACCTATTTTGTATTTCTCTCAACCGTGGTGTTTCCTCTTAACTCTTTTGACACGACCAGAAAACAAGACTAGCACTGTGACTCGCACAGTTCGTCGTAGCCTAGGTCTACGTATAGACATATTTTACAAGTTTTAATGTTCTTCATTGTCTACTTATTTAATTTTTATAATAAATACTTTACCATATTTTAACTTGAAATACCTATAAACGAATTAGATAAATTATTAAAGAATCTAACTGCATTTACACTTCATAGATGCGATGACAATACCTTGCGTAGAAGTTGTACAATTTTACCTTTTTTAAATAGATCGTAAGATCCGAGGTAGATCTTGGATTCTATACCTACCATCAAAGATTTGGTTCATTGTCGCGATATTTTTTTTAAACTATCACTGTAGCCAAGTATAGTTCTGTCGTCGGTTTTGGCAAACCTGTTCATCTTGTTTGAAAGCAAAAGCTTGCTTGCTAGAAATCTTTTGCAAAAAAGAAAAAGCATACAGTACAAATTCAACTATACCCGCCATATATCTTAGCTCCTAAGTGATAAGCGTTATGTACGATTATTAGTGAGAAATAACTTTAGTTCTTGGAATGTTTTTTGTTTAAATTGTTGCTAAGTATAGTATGATATCCAGTAAGTGCCCTTTATATTTGGAATTTGTTAATAATAATTTAGTGTAGTCCACATCCTAGTTATCATCCAGAACCACATTCCTCTAGGGTTAAGAAATTTTTGAATATTTTTTCCTACAGTTTTTCATCCCGATGGCGCGCAAAATACATGTTATATTTTGATTTACAAACCTTTCTCCTATATTGAAGCTTCCGCTTAAAAAGTGCCAATATTGTTATTATTTTCACAAGAATACTATTCTAAATTTATGATAATCTTTAATTTTTGTAAACAAGTTGTAGTTTATAAAGCCAATCCTATAAGCTCCACGTAGAGCGCCCGTTCCTTCCATTGAATGGAATTACTTAAACATAGTTCACTACCGAATGCACAAATTTTGAAATGTTTTAAATATACTGGTTATTATGTACTTTGTGTAAACGATATTTATTGTAGCCATAGATATAAATTATTTAGTATTGTTACCAAATAGATGTCTTTCACAGTTACGAGATTTTATTTGGCGAATATAAACTTGTTATTTTGTGAGCGTAACTAAGGTTGTTAGATCGTAATGTTTAAATATTATTATGTTCGTATTTGGCTATAGTTATTATGTTATTTGGCTATAGTTAAAATGTTACTTCTTTAATTAAAGAGCATATTCGCGATCTTAATAACTAGAGAAACCCCTAAGTCCACATGGCAGTCACATTTACTTGAGACTTGGCTGTGCACTCCCATGCAACACGTGGGTCCTTGAACAGGAATTGACCATTTTATAAATACTATTTTAGATCGGCTATCTCCACTTAGTTACGCTTATTTAGTATTTTAGTGTAGGATATAAAATGTGTAAATAATGTACAAACATCGGAGTATGTTATATTCGAATATTTCATCTTTTAAGTACAATTTTTATATAATTGAGTGGTTAGTGTAATTTGTACATATTTCTGTATATAGAGAGTGCAAGTGAAAGATATATTTATTCCGTCAGTCGTTGAATTGAAACATTATCTATATTTATTGTTTAACAAAAAGTTGTAATTTTTTTCATATGAATAAAAATTGTCAAATCTAATTTTCATATTATTTCCATTCCTAATTATAGTAATATAAGTGAATTATATATTTCATCGAAAAAAAGATCTTGTTCCCTTAATGATTATAGATTAACAAATGATTCTAGTACTGCTAATTTACTACATAGCCCCCAGGGCCACATATTCAGCTATATTTCTTGTGCTACAAATATACTATTTGGAAACCGGAGTGCAATTCTAAAGGCACCATTTATTTATCTACAATAAAAGACAAAGTTGATAGTAATAAATAATAGTAATAATTGATTACTATATCATATTATATATTATCAACTTTGTCATGGCTTTACTTAGTTCTAATTTGTTTATTATTTAATATTAATAATAATTACTCTTGTATCTCTAATTATTATTGCTAAAACTGTATTTGATTCCATTGATAAAGGACATAGGGAACAGACAGCAGCGCAAAAATTTTGTTTGCAAATACTATGTAGGTAATAAAGATGTATACTACTTTTCTTGAAGCTAGGAAATAAAATCTACTATCTAATTTACAGTTTATTTTCTACTTTAATAAAAATCATTAGGAAAATTTAAGTATTACAAAAGGTTGAATATTTGGTAATCATTTAATATGGATTAATCAAGAAAACATTTAGGACAAATTTATAAATTATATTAATTATAAACCAGTACACACTATTTATCAATAAGAGTCCCTCTTGGCCGTTTCTCTGTTGACCCTTGCGGCATTTCAGCTTGTCTCTTATTCATGCCTTTCCTTTCCAACTGTTTTTCAATAATTCTAGCATTATTTGCATAACTGTCAGCCACTTCCCGAGCCTCAATTTCGTCTTCTTCCTCGTCTATAGTAGACACTGTGACTGAACTGAATTTGCCCATGTTTTTGGTGTGTTTAGTGACCATAATTTTCTTAGGCTGAACCAGTGCCACTTGCTTATAGATGTCAGTCACATTTCCTTCGCCAGGAGATGAAACTAATGCATCGTTCATGATAAAAATGACATTGGTGTCTTCGCTGTGCTTGTAGTAGAGGGGAATTGCACATTTTTTACACTTTAACCTGTGCTGTCTTTCTATACCTTTTTCACGTTTTAAATAAACTGTTTCGTCGGGGTCCGATGTTATTTTGTGCGCGTGTTTTGACCCATCAATTACTCTTGCACCGTCTGTAGGCCTCAGGGGTAATTTGTTTATTAAACAATCCAAAATAAGAGACATTTGGCCACAAACACAATAATAGATGTGAAGTGGTTTCGTCTCATTGTATTCTTCCTGATCTTTGGTATCCGAGCAAACTATACTTCTTGAAACTACCTTAGGCATATTTGTTCAAGTTTCACTATTTAGCTGCGATTTAAACTCTAGATAAATCCAAACAGAATATAATCACTACGTGATAAATCATTTAATTTAAAAATCTTTACAAACAATCCATAAACTCACTTGTCATAAACTTGTCAGTAATTGTCACAGACGACTAAGTGGTAATTGTAAATGTCAATTGCGAACTGTCAACTGTGAAGCAAGCAAGCAAGCAAAGCAATTGAATTTTTTTTTTATACAAATACTAAAAATGCAGCAGTAATTTTTAATTATGATTATGAATTTAGATGAAGAATCATGGTCTAAATGAGGAGGGAAAAGGTGTCTTGTCTTCCTCGTCGAATCCACAGAGATGTTAGCTTGTGGGACCGTAGTTTAAGAAAATTGGATGACTACAAGTATTGACTTTCGCTTTGTTAATACAGGTAGAACTATAAATTGTCTATACTTGATAAATGTCAGTTGCTTGTCAAAATCACATCGATTGTCTTTTTTCAACAGGGTCGTTCGATTTTTGCCGAAATATTCGGCACATGGTCACGAGCCCATAAATTTTAAAATAAATAGGAAAATTGTGTTATTAAATTACAATGGGAGGTGTAGGAAGCAGGTTCCGTGTTTATAATTCAGGTTTGACGAGTGTGGATGCGCCAAACGTACAAGATGATAATAAACGTGAAAATCCTGGTACTATCGATGAATTGCATAAAAAGACCAAAGGTAAAATCTATAAGGCTTATTTACATACAACTACATGTAAAATATATATACAGAAATCCCAAATTTAAACTAGACATTGTTAGCAGTATAAATTCATTCAGAAAACATACTGAAACCTACATTACTATAAGTTTGGTTATCTTGTGATGTAATATGATCGAATTAACATTTAAATTTGGCCTTATTAGCATTAAAGATTTAATATTAAAATACTGTTTGTTAAACTACTGTTGTTTACTATGTTACACCATTATTTTTGTATTATTGGGTGAAAATGCAAGATTTCTATAAAGTATTCAGCTTTTACAGAATCATTGCATACATTTAATTATTCTTTACAGAGGTGATGCCAGTTAATTTTGAAGGAGGCAAGCTAATAGTAAATAAAGGTATCTCCAACCATTTCCAGGTAAATAGACCAAGATTCTCTAAATATTATTTATATTAATGAAACAAACATTCATAAAAGGAAATAGATTCATTACTTTTATGTAATATGTGGCAAAGGAGCAACAGAAGCGTCCGATGAAAAGCAATTGCCATACCCCATAAACAGCTAAAATACTAGAGGTGTCACTAAGAAATAAGCTTGTTTCTTCAAATTTCCTATTTGGAAGGATCTTAATTTTAAATAATGCTGGCGACAATTATACCATTCCAAAATGTGACCATTTGAACAATGGGACCATATTTGAAAGAGAAGTCACTAAAAGTAAAGTAACCCACATTTGGTTATGACTGGACTCTTGTTCCTCAGTAATCCAACAATGATAAATATCTCATTTCAGATGTCCCACACATTAACAATGAGTTCAATGCAAAGTGGCTACAAACTAGGTGGCACATACATAGGCACAAAACAAATATCCCCCACAGAGGCGTTTCCCGTAATGCTAGGCGAGGTGGATCCGTCAGGGAACGTCAACTGCAACTTTGTTCATCAGTTGACTCCTGATGTTAGACTGAAAGCGGCCGCTCAAGTAAGTTTAAATAAGTTGTTTCAGTGACTTGACCAAGCAAAGTAAAGAATTCGTTTAAGGGCCAATGTATAAGCCTATACAATAGGATCCCAGAAAACATTCAAAATTTTTCAATTAATAAGCTTAAGAAAGTAGTTAAAGATTGTTTGTGTGCAAAAGCTTACTATAAAGTTAATGATTATATGAATGATAGCACACCTTGGGAATAAAGTAGCCCTCTACAAGGCTAATTGTATATAGAATGTACTCATGTTATTTAGTTTTAGCATTAACCTATTTATATGTAAATTTATACTTCTTTTTTAATGTGAAATTTTTCATCTTTTTGGTAAAAGATGGCCCCATGCGATATTTTACGCCGGTTCTTCTTGCTGGGCTAGTTCCCAATCGGATCATGTAGAAAACGATGTTAAGAAAACATTTTTTGTAAAATTTACTCTGAATAAAAATATTTGATTTGATTTGAAAAATTTATACCATATCTCATATCCATATAATTGACTATCTTTTTACCATGTGCTTGCCTCAACACCTACCTCAGGTGTCCACTTGGGGATTGATGCAACATACATGCTGCATTGATACATCACGCAATAAGCCTGGCTTTTTGTTGCAAAAAGATTGAATAGGAAATATAGGTTATCCAAATATAATTTTTGTTTTGTGGTGAAAAATGATTATACAATTTAATTAATATTTAAAAATATGAGTTGCACTTTCTTTGACATTTACTATCAAAGAAAGTGCAACTCATATTTTTAATTAATTTTTTAAGATTCAAGAGTGTAAGCTGACAGCCACACAAGGCACCGTGGAGTACAAGGGCTCCGACTACACACTGGCCATGGCCTTCGCCAAGCCAGACTTTAGCGAAAAATCCTCGGTTCTAGTTGGACAATACTTGCAGGTTACTGGTTTTTTTTTACCATAATAAACATTTTAAAAAAAGAATTATACATAATTGAAAGTACCAAATAGTAATTTTAATTTTTACTAAAATACCATAATATGCTGTTTTATGCAAATATGTTATGAATAAAGCAAAGTAGCCACAAGTCACTAAGTGCCATTTTGTCATAACAACCTCTGTGGCTGCTCCGTTTACTATAAAAGTGATTATACTCTTATTGCTTAATATAAAAAAAAAAGAACAATTTTGTTAAACTTTTTTTAAAATATGGTCCAGCCCATGAGTTTCTTTCACTGAGCTAGTTAGAAGCCGAACTGGTCATTGTAGACTCATTCTGATTAAAAAAAAATATTTTGTTTTTCAGTCGGTGACGCGACGGCTGGCGCTGGGCGCGGAGCTGGTGTACCAGGCCAGCCCGCGCGTGCCTGGCGGCGAGATCGCCGTAGCCTCGGGCGCTGCTAGATACACGATGGAAGGTGTGTGGGCTTTGGTAGCATTTGTATTGTATGACCTGACCGGTCTCTTAAGTTCAATCAGAGGAACCCCTGGTTTCTGAAAGGCAAATCAATGATCAAATCACTGTTCTAACTAATCAGTGTTCAGCTCAGTTGTCAAATTTAGTTCTAAATTTAAACTTCGAAAGAGATTTGAACACTAATTAGTTGATTTGTCTTTCAGAAAGCGTAAACCATTCATGTATGTATACTGATTTTTCATTTAGTTTCATAATATCACCACTCAATCTCAAACAAACTTGTGTTAAAGAGAGCTGTCAAATTGATCTCTTGCAATTGAATTCAGAAGTAGGCTCCTGGAATGTAGAATGCAAGAAGCGATTTTAATACCATAAACAGTCAGACTATTCAAGGGTTCCATAAAAGTAGGACATGTTATGTGTCTTTATGGCAATCAGATAATTTTTTTTTATTTCCGTATGTGTTATTAACTTATTGTCCTATATGCCTACCGGTTCGGGTACTAGCCCTGCTAGAAGAACCGGCGTAAGAAACTCGTTTAGCAAAAAGATGGGCAACTTGTACTTTACTGTATTACTCATACAGACATTAACCACTGATGTCACCAACCAATTTGACAAAAATTTGCTCAGAATTATTGGATATGAAACAAAAATTATGTTTGTTTCAGATTCTGAGGTGTCAGCCACAGTGAGTCCGGCCAGCTTCCACATTTGCTACTTTAAACAAGCCAGTGAACAGTTGCAGGTATGTGTTCTTATACATAATATCTCTATACACTTTGCTCCACTGGCGTGGGGATTCTACAACTTAATTTCTAGAAGTTTCACTTCTCCCTTACCTTTTGAAAACGCTCATCTACATTGTACAGTCTATGGCTCTCCCATGATGGAGAATACTTCTAGAGATTCTCACTCCCTAGTTAGATTATAATGTCTTATTCATATTATTTCTACTATGACTTGGCATTCTAAAACTTTAAATATCAATTGTTACATCTGTTAAAAAGTTTCTAAATGATAAGAGTATGTTTACAAAACACTATGCATGGTTTTTATTTCAGGTGGTAGCAGAAATTGAGACATCCTTCAGAGGCATGGAGTCCACGGGCACCATCGGCTACCAGGTCACAATACCAAAAGCAGATCTTGTGTTCAGAGGTAAGTTTTTTTTAATTTTAATACCTATAAAATAAACTACTTACTTTACTCATTATTTTAAGTTCAAACACATGCAAAATAATTACTTATGCAAAAGAAAGATTTTTTTAAGCAAAATATAATTTAATTTATATGTACATATTGATGTATGTCCAAAAGAAACATTTAAGACATACAATAGATTATGTAGGAGGATATTTTGTTCTCAGGTCAGGTCAGGTCTTACATTCTTCTGGTTTTTCCATTCTCTATGCATGCATGTAGGCAGACACTGTCCACACCCTTGTAGAGTGTTTCTTTGGATACTAAATTAACAATTTTACAGGCATGGTGGACTCGAACTGGACCATTGGAGCGGTGCTGGAGAAGAAACTTCAGCCATTACCCTTCACATTCGCCCTGTCTGGAATGGCCAACCAAGCCAAACAGCAGTTCAAGTTTGGCTGCGGGTTCTACATCGGATAGACTGTGTCAGTGTGTGTTAGTGACTAGTGCTGCTCAAGACTAGTGTTGTGAATGTTTCAATTGTAGCAACAAGGATAAGTGTATAGCCTGGCCAGTGATCAAACCTTATAATATTGCAGAAAATTCACGGAAATTTGTTAAAATACCATGAATATTCAAGATTATAAGATATCACATCCTAGTTTTAAAGGACTTTTCCTTATGCTCGTGCAATAACATTTAGTAATAGTAGTAGATATCTAATCCTGGTTTCTGAAAGGCTGATCAACTTGTTGATTAACTAACATTTAAGTTAACAAGCCATTCTGAACCACGCATCAACTTTTCTTATGCACTACATTCACTAATAAATGTTTAGATTGGCTTGTTAACTTGTTAGAAGATCGACAAGTTGATCAGCCTTTCAGCAACTGTGGGTCAGTGCAGGTTTGTATCTTCTGGGGGGCTATTCACAATTTCCGTTTGACTCCGATTTGAAACCGTACTGGGCCTTACTCTCCAAACTTATTTGAGTTTGATTCAGATATGATCATGCCGCGTACTTCCTAATAAATTGACATTGGTTTATTTTGATTCTCAGTCGATTGATATGGTCTGGAGTACAAAAAGTTACGATCTAACAATTTTCATTATCCTGATTACTGATTAGTTTCAAAGTAATTCACCAAATAAAGTACGAAAAACCACTGATATCGAACGGACTCGGTTCTCGATTGTGTCGGGAGTAAGCCCCCTGTGCGGTTATTGGTCAACGGATATCACAGCAAGAGCTTAGTGGCTGTTGCGCAGGGAAGTTGTCGAATTTCAATTGCGCATTATCAGACCTCTGGTCAGGCTAGAAAATAGTTTAAAATGACTATAATTATGTACAATATACTTGTGTTGGCTAAAAGCATGTATAAAAAGATATTCTAATATAACAGATTATTTTTATAACTCTTTTATTGAGTAATTTACAAAGTCGGTAATTTTTTGCAATGCTAGTCTTGAGCAAGATATATTTGAGTAGGTACATAAAAATATGTAATTGGTATTTTGGACATCTATGGGAAAGGGCCTGGCATATCTTTGAAACTAATTTTGCACTTCAATTTTTTATCTTCCGTAACTTGTGACTTTGAAAATTACAAAATGTCACTTTAAAGATTAGGATATTGTCCAAAATACAAATTATTTAATAAAATGTTGATTCATATGTTTTGAGTCAAGTATTCACTGCACCAAAAAGCATTTATTAGAGGTTTTAAACCTCTAGCCTGTTAGCCAATGAAATAATGTTGCAAGCAAAGGTGAAAGGGAAATAGTAAAGGACAGAGACAACCATTTACGAGTATATCAAATACTGCCTGCTAATATAATATAGCTCTTAAAAAGTGTAAAGTAATTTTAGTTTTCTTTTAGGATTTTACTTCTGTAAATGAAATTAGATTATTTTAAAGTTGAAACCAATGTTAACTTTACTGATATGTGCTTCATTTCGTAGAGGTATGTTACTTCTACGAGAGTTTATATTAAACAATATTATGTTAAAATGTAAAACTGAGTTTTGTAGAATAGTAAAAAATATATGATTTTTCATTATTTCTCATTATGACAACAAAAGAATCATTGCCATTCTTCGGACACAGTCTTATGTATATATAAGCTAACTTGAGATCAACCAAATGATAATTTAATATACCATGAAAGTGGCTGAACAATACATAGCTTAGTTCCTAAAATATGGCTGAATATAATTTGTTACTGACTGGCAATAGATGGCGCTTTTGAATAATTTTCTTCTAGTTAACTATTGTGTTACAATCATGTATCCTTCTCAGGACAGGATGATTATCCTTCTCAGGATAGGATTAGGATCAGCTCACACCTGAGACGCGACGTAACTTTATATGATAGTGATTCAAAATTGAACTTTATTTACTACACAAGAAGATATGCTATAAAATATAAGATTTCAAAATTGAACTTTATTTAATATACAATATAAGATAATGCAAGAGTTCTGAGCTGTATCGCGTCGAGTCACGGGGTGAACTGGCCTCTAAGTTATTCTGATGTTCAATATCAGTGAGAGTCTGATATACAATCAACAGACGCATGCCAAATTTGCATTCTTTGTCTCTGTCGCTTGATATAAATAAGCAGTGACAAAAAATCCGATACTGACCACGACATTACGCAGGTGAAAATAACTGACAAAGAAAGCAAGAGTTCCATAAAAATTCGTTTCACTGACTGAGATTATTATAAATCAGTAATGATAGGCGTTGCCCCAGTTGTAAAAAGCTAATAGACTTTGTAAATTGTGCTTTGGTACTGTAGCGCCATTTTGTTTATAGTACCTATTATAGTTTTTTTTCATCTTTACTGTCCAAGTGGTGTCTAAGAGTTAATGCAAATTAGAATGTTATGCCTAAAAATAAATAAATATTTCCTAATTAAGAATTATGAATGACTTAATAATGAAAGTGGTGATTCTCTTTTGTTGTTCAAGTATTAGTTTATCCGTTGTCTGTCTGTGTGCGTGACTGTATGTGGCGATAGTACGTTGTTAAATTGTTTATTTTTAATAAAGTTATGTTAAATCATTTATCTTTGTTTCATTTTAACGACCTCTGTCGCATTATACATCATAATATATTGAAACATCGGCGCTTAAGCTGGACTTTGTGGGTTCGAAAGTCGACAAGGAGAAAAAGTTTTCTTAAACTATGATGTTTACAGATTGTATTTGTGTCGTTTATAAAATTTTACTCATTGAATGTAAGTACTGTTGTTTCTTGATGGAAATTCATGTTCACAATAATAATACACAACTTTACACTTTTCCACTTTATTATGTTTTAATCAGTTTTTACCAAATATAACTACAGGTTTCGATTAAATAAAATAAAATAAAAAATTGTTTATTTTCTCACCACAAGAATTACAGTACAATATTTTTAACAATACACAGTTTACTTAGAGTTTGTGGGAGACTGTTGCCTAAACTAGGCGTGGCCTGTATTTCAGGACACCAGAACCTCCGAACAATATATTTTCAAACAGTTGTTGCTGTGGAGCAGACTGTACAATTATTATTTCTTATTCTTTAGTGACGTCATTGTTAGTTCTAAGGACAGGTGCACGTGTGAGTGTGTGTGTGGTGTGTGTGTGTGTGTGGGTGTGTGTGTGTGTGTGTGTGTGTGTGTGTGTGTGTGTGTGTGTGCCGTGTGTGGTGTGTGTGTGTGTGTGGTGTGTGTGTGTGTGTGTGTGTGTGTGTGTGTGTGTGTGTGTGAGGGAGAGTTTGTTTGTAAGTGTTAGATAGGGACTGTAATCAGATTTTCTGTGTCTTGATAGTTTAGTGTTAACATCCAATCGGTAAGTCTATTTTTGCATGATGACTTAGTTAAGGAATAAATGTTTATTACTTTGTTGATTTTTTTGTAAACGTATCCCCCAATAAAAACAAAGAAACGAGAAAGAAACCGAGACCGAGAAGAACGGTGTCTGGAGGTGACAAGATTATTGCGTCTTTTGCTTTGGAGGGATGGCGGGGTGTAAATGAGGAGGCTATGATATTTCAGGACTGTGTGGGATATGAACAGCTGACGCACAGTTAAGATTTTGCTTGAGATTTGATATAGATCAATGGTTGGGTAGCGGAAGGGGAGGGACTTGGAGACTTTAAGGATTGCCCGTTGTGCTCGCTCTAGTTGTAGCAAGATGTCTTTGTGTGTGCCGCCCCATGTTGTAATACAATATGTGAGCAATGACTGGCAAAGGGAGAAGTAGACCAATCTCCACAGACTTTCGTCCGCCACGTCTCTTAGGTTCCTGAATATGGGGTTAACTTTATAATTCGTGATGCGAGGGCCTCGACATGTGGACGGAAGCTAAAGGAAGGGTCTAAAACCACTCCAAGATATTTAGTTGTCGTGGTTCTTTCCAAATGCTCACATTTACAAGGTACAGCATAGGGGTGGGCACATGTGTGTACGGTGATTGTGTGTGAGTTTGTTGTAGGATGGGTATGTCGAAGCGCGAAGGGAATGTACTTGGTTTTATGTGTATTAAGCGTGAGTATGTTATTGCGTAACCATCCAGCTACCGAGTCGAATCCACTATGTGCTGTCTTATAAGCGTTTGACCATGAATCAGAGTGGAACACGAGAGCCGTATCGTCCGCGAAGGTAAAAAAGAAGGTCCATCTTTTCCATAAGGATGGCGATAGAGACTGTGTCAAAGGCTTTTGCAAGATCGAGGAATATACCTAGTACTTTCTGACCTTGATCTAATTTTGTTACGATGTAGTCTGTGAGTTCGTGTACTGCATCACTAGTTGATTTCCCGGCGCGAAACCCGTACTGAGAGCTCGATAGTAAGTTGTTTTTTTCTAGGTAGCTTATTAGCCTAGTGTTAATTATACGCTCTAGTACTTTCGCCAGGGATGAAAGGACAGCGATTGGCCTATAATTCGTGACATCGTCTCTATCACCCGCCTTATGAATAGGATGTATTATTGCTCTCTAAAAGACTTTAGGGAAAATGCCTGTTGTAAGGGACATATTAAAGATATGTGTTAGGGGTGGGGCAATTACCCGTATGTTTTGTTTTATAATATCAGCAGGTATATTGTCCCAACCCACAGCACAGTCACTACGCAGGGATATTACTACTCTCGTTACTTCTTCTACATCCGTTTCTAGTAGCGCCATAGAGTAGCACGGAGAATAAGTATATGTTTCAGAGATTCGGGGCTCCTGCTGGTTTACTTTATCTGCTAAAGATTTACCGATACTTATGAAAAATTTATTAACTAAGTCCACCGATTGACCTGGCGAGGGGGCGAGAGATAGGAGATCCGTGGCGCCACTATTAATTTTTGTTCTATTTGATATTTTGTTAATGGTGTGCCATAATGTTTTACTGTTTTTCCTGGAGGTTAGTAACTCGTTTTGAAAGTATTGTTGCTTTAGTTGCCTTAGGATTTTAGTACAGTAATTTCTGTAACGAGAATATGTTATAGTAAGAGTGGCATTCTCAGGATTGTTTCTTATTTTTTTGTGCATTTTGTCCTTATTTTTTAGGCAGCGTAAGAGGCCTGGCGTAACCCAGGGTTTTAAAAGTTTCTTTCTATTAGGAAGTTTGTGCATAGTTGTATTGGAGTCTATAATTTTCTTAATACATAGAAGAAACGAGTAGGTCAGCTGCAATGTTGGGGTTTTCAGAATGGTAAATAGGGGAAGTCTGTTTTGGATAGGTCAGTGGATATTTGTTTATAGTTTAGTTGCTTAGTAGTTTTACGGGCCTCTGCCTTTACTATTTGTGTAGATAAAAAAAGGTACGTTTATCGTTACGGTATCGTGATCAGTTATGGTAGAGCGAGCCACGAACGTTATGGCTGGAAATTTGGTCTTCAAAAGTATATGATCAAGGCAGTTGGTAATACGGGTAGGTAAGATGTGTGCCGGGAGCAATCCGAACGATGCAAGCAAAGTTAAATATTGATTTTTATTGGGATCTTGGGAGTTGTCAGCTATGTTTATATTAAGATCACCTGTAATCACTATATTTTTTGTGCGCTCTATTTTAATTAGTGCATCATTTAGTGACTGGAGAAACGGGGTTATGTCTCTTTCCGACGGCGATATGACCAGTACAATGATATTATTATGTTTAATAGACATTTGCAGGCAATTTGCTCCTATAATGGGAAGTTCGTCGACTTTCACGGATAGGCTTTTATTTACGTAGACTACAACACCATCGTTTTGTAATCTCTTGTTTTTGGTCGTGTAACAGTCATATCCCGATAAAGGAGGTACAGTATCAGATTTTTGGTTCCAGAATTCTGTCATAGCGACCATGTCCCACTGGACTCTGGTCCGGGAAAGAGCGATTTCAAATTCAGGCATATTTTTATTTATACTTCGAATATTTTGGCTAATCAATTTGAAGTTTCTTGTGAGGTTTAGACCTGGTGGGTAGCAGTTGTCTAAGTCGCAATAAGCGGAGTCGGCTACGACCGAAGCATCGATGTTCTTCATAGTTTCCTTTACAGTGTCGAATTTTGTTTAAATTTTATTCCGTGCGCAATTGTGTTTCCCGAGAATTTTATTAAGAGCTTATCACTTAGGGTTTTATTTGGCAATTTCGTTTTAAGTTGTTGTGTAAGATTGCAGATGTTGATATGGAGAGTAAAATAGTGTAGCTGTTTATAAATTTGTAATGGGCAGTTTGAGTTGTGTGTTACTGTGTTATTACGTGTTGTCCTTATGTTTATGTAAGCGCTTGTTCACTCGTCTAATTAATAAAATAAAAACTTGAAAATAAGCACCATTATATATTTTTTAATTATATTTCAACAATTACCATGGCTTGGACGCTTGGACAAAATTATTTATTTATTATCCTATGTTGAAGTTATATGATACTTAAAGTTAAGTCTGCAGTTAACCAGCAGGGTTACTCCGCACACAATCAAAGGCTTTGGTAATTTATTTGGTATACCTACTTTGAATCTAACCAGGATAAAGAAAATGGTAATGTCTTAAATTTTTGTACTGCCGATTGATATGGAATCAACTGAGAATCAAAATAAACAATTTATTCGTGAGTATGTACGCGGCACGATCGAATCTGAACCAAAATCGAATTACTTTGGAGAGAAGTCCCCAGATTGGTCCCATGCTGCCTGAATCTAGTAGGTAATAGTAGGTCCTACTTACATCTAGACACAACTACGTTTACTCTAGTGATAAGTTTTAATTTCCAGAAGTAATCTTCTCGTTATACAAAATACGCTACTGTTACATCCCTATAATGTTCCTAGAATTGCAGACACAGCGCTGATGCAGGATCAGCACTCTGTCGTCCTAGCTGGACTGGGCCACCAGCTCAGTTCAGATCGAGACTCGGGCCACAGCGGACACGCCCGTCAAACTCCTGTTTTATGTAATATAGCTAAACTGTAACTTTTAAAAATTATTTCTGTTTTTATGTTATTATTTCAACATAATATAGTAGATACCATATTCCTAAATTTTAATGTGTATATAATAATTAAGTTTATGTATTTTTACCTACTTGTCCTGAATTCCTTAATCCAAATTCTATCGTTTCCGTAAATCCTAAGTTCTTTAAATAAAGTTTCCTCAGTTTATCATTGGCTATGCAAAAAGTGAATGCTATTAGAGAAAAAAAAACTTTCTGTTTAAATAAAAGTTATTTTTTAAAAAAGGGGTTTTAAAAGTCCGATTTAACAAACACTACGATCGAGTGAATTCGCTGGCGTGTCTGTTCAGCTCGTCCATGAGTCTGTCGATGTGGACTCCCTCAGGGTCGTACTTCTGCCGGTACTCCGCGAACTCCGCCGGCAGCTCGTCCTTCACCCGGTTGAGGAACGTCAGAAACGTCAGCTTGAGGTCTGGACTGCACTTCGCGCACTCTGTCCTTATGGCCTCTGGACCGTCCTCTGAGGAATATACTTAATTATTAGAACAAATAGAATTTCAGGACATATTTCGAAAGTACCGTAAAGTAAATTAATCGATGGTCATCTCTATTGTCGATGTCATGATTTTCATACAGTTACTTTACAGAGTTTTCGCCTTAGATTACTTATACATGTCGCAGTCATCTGATTGAATCCGCTATTTAATTGAATGACTAGCGCTTTCATTGAATGTTTTTGTTAACAAATTTTAGAATCCAAGACTAGGACAGCCATTTAATATTTTAGTTTTAAACTTCGAAATTTCCGAATGAGTACTAATAAAACGAACATTAAAGTAAATTAATCAAAAAATATATCAACACATTGCTATCTGTACGAGCTGTTTGACGCCATTATATAACCGCCTAGTGATTCAATTAAATAACCAGGTTCAATAAGATGACTGCGACATACAGAATAAGTGCTTGACAACTTTGTAGTTACAAAATAAAGCAACAGGTGGCAGCACTAGTTTATCTAAAAGTATATTTTAATAATAATTTTGATACACCTGATTGAATGTACAAGAACCAACAGTAGGTGTACACCTTACTTTTTTTTTTTTTTTTTTTTTTTCGCCGAGAAATGCTGCTTGCCGCATCCCGTGTAGGATGGCGATTCCTACCACGGGTATGTGGGGCTCGCTACGTCCGTTAAGATGGTAAGTGGACGCAGCCATACCCACTAAAACTCGGCGGTACTCCAACAGAACCGCCACCAACGGAACCACGGGAAATATAATACAACCGCGATTCCGCCGGCGGGCGCCTGCATTGTGGGGTTGCAGGCCCTTCTCAGTAGGTGTACACCTACTGTTGGTTCTTGATGGAAATTCATGTTCACAATAATAACACACAACTTTTATTTACACTTTTCTACTTTTTATTACGTTTTAATAAGTTTTTACAAAAACACGACCGGTTTCGATTAAATCACCAGTCACCTGATGATGATTTAATCGAAACCGGTCGTGTTTTTGTAAGAACTTGTAATTTTGATACAATTATATTGTAGTTCTGTTCCTGGCTTCAGAGGAGTGGCAGTGGGTGATTTGATGTGCAATGCTATGCTTGTCCGTACCTACATCAGCCCGGCGAAGCTGGCGATGTAGGTACAGGAATGAGTACGGGAATAACTACAAAGAGACTAGCGGAACACTAAGGCAGAAAAATAAAAGTTTCCGAAAAAAAAATTTGTTACTCCTGCGTAACCGGCATGGTTCCAATGACACCGGACGTTGTCACCGTTGTCGTTGTGGGATTGGGTCATTATTATTGAGCTCGTTACTTCTCTGGGACGCGTCCATGGCGGAGCAGGGTCCCCTGTCCAGCATGCAGGCCATGTGCTCCCGCAGCTCAGCCAGCGACACCGCGGTGTAGTCGAACCTGTCGTCCGGCGTCTCGTAGTACATCGCAGCCGCCGCCGCCGACCCCACCATCAGCGCCAACATGAGGAACTGCATTGCTGTGAATAAGTAGTTCGCCTATAATCGGCTGATAATCAGCTCTACAAAAAGTCGGCCGTATAATTATGCAAGCACTCTTAACCTACACTTAGTGTGGCTTTGTAGCAGAATAGAAAAAAAAATACCACGTTATAATTATGATAAAGTGGTATTTTTTTTATTGTTTTTCAGCCCTTGGGCTCTGCCTATACCATATCAAGGACTCTTTGAAAGAATTTACCTGCTACGGGCCCCACGCTTGCTTAATCCGGACTGACAGAGGGTATATAATATTATATTGTACCTATCTACTTACCTCCGGTTTGAGCCCTCCCGCGTTAAACCACAGAGCGATAAAGAAGAGGAAAAATAAATGATTAAAACAAACCTTATAGAAGCAGAAAGAAGAGGAACTGTTGATATTTGGACAACACGACGCTTGTACACGATATTTATGTATGTACATCTTAAACTTTAGGTCCTACGTTTTATAGGTGTCTCGTGACAAGATTTCTTGCTACAGTATTATTAAAAAATGTGCAATTTTTAAATATCTACAATTTAAATTGACCTTGTACAATAATTCTCTTTTATTTGCGTTCATCTCATTCAATATTAGGTAATTACCTAATGAGTTCTATGTAATTATAGATACTTAATTATTAGCCCGCACCAGAGATCTATCTTAATATGGTATCTATTTTCTTAATACCCAAGTACCTAACTAGGTACTTACACTACGTTTTTTTATCGTTAACTACTTTAAACAAGCGATGAGTTTTAATTTCGAATATTGGACTTCAGTAGGCCAATCAGTACCTAATCAGGGTGGTGGTGTGGGGACGCTGTCACCCATTACACTGAGCCTCCGAGAGGATCGTGATGTGAAACGTGCTCCTGCGAATCGCGGCGTACATGATGGAAGGGCTTGGCAAGCCCCACCGGGGCCCCTGTTCGGCCTGAGGGACGCCTGAACGCCCCCAATGAGAAGGGCCTGCAACCCCACAATGCCCGTCGGCGGAGGCGCGGTTGTAATATATTTCCCGTGGCTCCGTGGGCGGCGGTTCTGTAGGAGTACGCAGCGAGCCCCACATACCTGGGGTAGGAATCCCCGTCCTCCACGGGATGTGGCGGGGGTTTTTCCTAGAAAAACTATGAATGTCCTCGGCTCTGGTATCTCCAATACCGGGGCCCTTAGACCTCACGTAGAGGGGCTCTTTAGCCCCTGGTCGTGATTCCCCCGCCCCGGGCCACTTGGGCTCGGCGTGCGAGGACTGCATAGGTAGCGGGATGCGGCAAGTAGCATTTCTCGGCGAAAAAAAGCAGTTACATTTGAAAGTTTCGTAAAGTAAAGTAATCGATATTCAATACTTTACAAGGCTTTTAAATGTTCCTACTTTGGCTACTGATTATTAAAATAGTTACACTGTGACTAAGCTGTAGTCTTGAAGTTTCAGTAGTACTTAATAGATTGTTAAACGCACATTGAGCTCGTCCAGGTGTTTGTCAATATGAGAGTAGGACAATATTATAATGATTAGAGCTAGCTAGACTCGAGCTGCTAGAGGTGAGATAGAACGTACCTACTCAAGCACTTAGTACCTTAAAAGTAATATAGATGAATATTTCAGAAGTGAATACCTTTCTGTGGAAGCACACCAAGAGACTGCTCTGTTTTATCAGTAAATAAAACTTCAACAGAATAAATAAAGTATTTCTATGTTTGCTCTTGCGAGCAGTAGCTGGTTTTATGAACTGTGATACGGTATGAAAAAATTACCAAATATGCATATTTTAATCGTTGTGAACAACCCAAATACTTAATTGTGCATAAAATATATTATGTAATTATAGAGTAAATTGTGACCTTTGATACACCGATTCCTACTACGACTCGTTGTCGTGTCTGTCTATGTGGTCCAGTGGCAGGCCTGCTAGGGCATATCAAAGTAAAACTTTATATTCGGAATAGGAATGTAGATATTTTTAAGTTACCCTAACCGTCGTTGACGGAGCCGCGGGGACACAGATATTCGCGACACCGCAGCCGTCCGCCAGAGTTCTACCAAGATCGTCTTGAGGGGCATATATCTTGCCTCTCGACCGCACAGAGGCTTGCCTAGACCGTCCTTTCATGGTTCGCGATGCGCTGGAGTACGTAGCGCGCTACGACCGGCTCAGGGACGTGGAAGGTGGCGTCAAGAGTTCCCTGTTAAGTTGGAACGTTGCGGTCAGCGTGGTTGATGACCGCGCGTCTTCATCTCGGCCTTCGTCGGGGGTCGAGATGCTGCTTTCTCCAGCGCGTGCGCACCAGCTTTGTGACCGTCGTGTCCCTTAGGATGGTTTTTAAAATGCTTTAATACAATATAATATTATGAATGAGTTGTCTGGGGCCTTACCCAAGATGCCATCGCTTAGTTACGTAAAGTTCTGTAGATACGTTATCTGTTTTGAGATAGCGACATTGATTTCGTAACCAACATGCACTAAGATTGCGCTTCGTCTTGGCGTAAATTTTAAAACGTTTTGTCTCTGGTTCCGGCGCCCTAAAACGTAATTTTCGCTGTCAAGTGTCAACTGTGTCAACTGTCAAATCCGTCACTAGACTATCATGTTACAAGACAACAAACTACCATGTGCCAGTGCTGCCAACCTAGAAGTTTTTCCCCTAAATTCGGTGGCAAAAAATTTCTACAAGCAGTTTTTAGGTGTAAAATTGTTTAGGTTTATATTTGGGGTCTCTATTTTTTTACTTACCTATAACGACCAAAATTTTAAAAGTCAATCTGTATAAAAAATAATGTTGGTAGTGTATCTTAACGTATAATGGACATAATCACATTTTTATCAGTATTAATTTATTTTTATTATATTTATAGTTTTCAGTGCCATAAGAAAATTTAGGGATTTTTTTTAAGTAGTTGTTACCATTTTGGGACTTTTGTTGTAAGTTTGGACATAAATATTTATGAGAGTTGGTAACACTGCCGAATGGCCGACGAGTTGTTAATTAGATGTTTTTAACAATGAAATGAACGTAGATTGAAGCTATTAGTAATTAGTGAAGAAGATGTGTAATCAAACTATGAAGAGTGCAAAAAAGCACGATGCCATAGATCAGTAATACAATCACGGAGAAATTCATACATTAATAGAGGTTAACAACAACACAGGTAAGTAAATAAAACTTTTATGTAACGTGTTTAAATGGAATGTTTATGCAAACGGCAACGATAATTATGGTAGAACAAAAAAGTGGTGCTTAGTAGGTATACAATTTAAGGCTTTCCGTACCTACCTGGCAGCCAGTCATTTATCATAACATCATATTCGATATTAATAAGTATAATATTATCTACTTCGTATGGGAGTAATGAGAGACTTTGTATATACTACGCAGTCACGAATATCAAATGGCTAAAGTAGCCATTCATACTGTGTACCTTGATCAATAAAATCGTCACCCGTAACATAACCATGTGAGTTAGTGAATGAAGTATGATGTTAGGATCTTATTACATTTAGATATTATGTGCCGGCCTACCCTTATGGGAAATTGATTGCCATAATATTATGTAGGGATTGGCATAATAATATTGGGTATAATTGAAGTAACTACTGTATAAAGTCATTGTTTAATTAATCATTATTTATAAAACTTATTTGTATTTATATAACTTGATCCATATATAAACATATTATCATCACCTGTCTAGGTAACAATAAAATAACAAGTGGTTTTCACAAATCACAAAATGGATATGTTTAATTATAATTAATATATTTGTGTGAATGAAAGCACATAAGTCTATATCTATATTAAGTCCTGATAAAGCTAATAATATATATTTTTTCAGACAACGGCTGCAGCAGCCTTAATAGGACACATCACCTGCACCATCTAGTGCCTGCTGACCTGCAGCGATAAGGCATTGAAAAGAAAAATAAACAAAGAATGACGTGGGACACTCAAATTTTCAATATTGACATTTCATATTAATAAATATTTACTTATACTGCCTGGTGTGTTTTTATCCCATTTTCATAATTATTACTCACCGTCATACGGTGGGTTTTTAATTCCTACCTTGTTATGGAACATGTAGGCTAGGTTCTAATCCTAGGTAGGATTGGAACCGTCATGTGAGTTGTTAAGTTATTAACAAGTAAATTTATTTAACTTTAAAGGGATTAAATGAATTACAAATACTGGAAAAAAATGTTTTATTAACAATTATTATTGTTGTATTTATTATGAGAAATAGTTTAGTATACTTAGATTTGTTAATTTTTACAGTTCCATTTGGCAACGTTTTATCTCATATTATCTTGTCTTCACCTACCAGTTTGCAGTACCTACAGATTTTCACTTGCTTTTGATGTTGCTTGATATAAGTAATTCACTTTGAAACTAATTATGCCAAAAACTGCTAAGATTTACAACAATTAAACATATTAATACTTATTTAGTTTCTAATGTTTTACAAGTAATTTGAAGCTTATGAATCAGTTTTCAATGTTTTATATGTTAAGATATTAACAAGTAAAGTTACTTAACTTTAAAGGAATTAAATGAATTACAAATACTGGAAAAAAATGTTTTATTAACAATTATTATTGTTGTATTTATTTACACTTAATTAGTCAGTAGGTATAATGAGAAATAGTTTAGTATACTAAGATTTGTTTTTACAGTTCCATTTGGCCACATTTTGTTCATGAATGCTTTCTTATTCCTGATGAATTATTCTATTTACCTAATTCTAGTTCTAAAATATTTTTAATACAGTAAGCATTTCTTTTTCATTATCATCTCTTTCACTTAGCAGTCTTTAGCATTGGTTTTTATGTTTGCAAATCCGAGTACCTACCTACCAACCAAAGCTTAGTAATTTTGCCAAAATCTCATATTATCTTGTCTTCAACAGCAGTTTGCACTACCTACAGATCACTTGCTTGTAAGTAATTCACTAATTATGCCAAATACTGCTAAGTTTTTGGCATTGTTTTGGCATTATTTTGTTTGGGTAACCAACAGCTTATTAGTAATACATTAACAATACAGTATAGATAGGATCAAAGCCAGTAACAGGATATGAATCAGTAATCAATGTTTTATATCGGGAGATAACAAATAATGTCGGGAATGTCTTCTATTGCCTTCAATTACTGTTTAAATACGCCTCTCCTAGGTTTATTCGTGTTGTGCGGCCAACAATAATCGCAAAGCACCTAAACTCTATTGTACTCTAAACAAGAATATCAGCTGATTAATAAATATCCGCCATATTGTTCGATATCGGAGTTAAAAGCACCTCTTTAGACTTCGTTATCTTGAAAACAATAACGTATAAGATAGCGTTCGACAAAATGTCAAAATGTGTAAGTTGGGTAGCCATTTCATATAACATTATCGTCAATTGGAAAGCGTAAAAGTTTACTGTTATCGTCTCCGACAAAAATGTACAGGTTGGGTAGCACTACAAATATCGATTACGACTAAGGACGTCATTAGTCGTACGCAAAAGTCAATTCCATACATTTTTAAATAGCGTACTTCGATAACGACAAACGTAAAAGCATGTTGGGTAAGCCCCCTGGGGCCTTACCCAAGATGCCATCGCTTAGTTACGTAAAGTTCTGTAGATACGTTATCTGTTTTGAGATAACGACATTGATTTCGTACCCAACATACACTAAGATTGCGCTTCGTCATGGCGTAATTTTGAAAACGTTTTGTCTCTGGTTCCGGCGCCATATAACGTAATTTTCGCTGTCAAGTGTCAACTGTGTCAACTGTCAAATCCGTCACTAGACTATCATGTTACAAGACAACAAACTACCATGTGCCAGTGTTGCCAACCTAGGAGTTTTTCCCCTAAATTCGGTGGCAAAAAATTTCTACTAGCAGTTTTTAGGTGTAAAATTGTTTAGGTTTATATTTGGGGTCTCAATTTTTTTACTTACCTATAACGACCAAAATTTTAAAAGTCAATCTGTATAATAAATAATGTTGGTAGTGTATCTTAACGTATAATGGACATAATCACATTTTTATCAGGATTAATTTATTTTTATTATATTTATAGTTTTCAGTGCCATAAGAAAATTTAGGGATTTTTTTTAAGTAGTTGTTACCATTTTGGGACTTTTGTTGTAAGTTTGGACATAAATATTTATGAGAGTTGGTAACACTGCCGAATGGCCGACGAGTTGCTACTTAGGTCTTAGATGTTTTTAACAATGAACTTGTATTGAAGCTATTAGTAATTAGTGAAGAAGATGTGTAATCAAACTATAAAGAGTGCAAAAAAGCACGATGCCATAGATCAGTAATACAATCACGGAGAAATTCATACATTAATAGAGGTTAACAACAACACAGGTAAGTAAATAAAACTTTTATGTAAAGTGTTTAAATGGAATGTTTATGCAAACGGCAACAATAATTATGGTAGAACAAAAAAGTGGTGCTTAGTAGGTATACAATTTAAGGCTTTTCGTACCTACCTGGCAGCCAGTCATTTATCATAACATCATATTCGATAATAATAAGTATAATATTATCTACTTCGTATGGGAGTAATGGGAGACTTTGTATATACTACGCAGTCACGAATATCAAATGGCTAAAGTAGCCATTCATACTGTGTACCTTGATCAATAAAATCGTCACCCGTAACATAACCATGTGAGTTAGTGAATGAAGTATGAATGTTAGGATCTTATTACATTTAGATATTATGTGCCGGCCTACCCTTATGGGAAATTGATTGGCATAATATTATGTAGGCATTGGCATAATAATATTGGGTATAATTGAAGTAACTACTGTATAAAGTCATTGTTTAATTAATCATTATTTATAAAACTTATTTGTATTTATATAACTTGATCCATATATAAACATATTATCATCACCTGTCTAGGTAACAATAAAATAACAAGTGGT
This sequence comes from Celastrina argiolus, assembly GCA_905187575.2. NCBI lineage: Eukaryota > Metazoa > Arthropoda > Insecta > Lepidoptera > Lycaenidae > Celastrina > Celastrina argiolus. Next base: position 15,232,432 of record LR994597.1, read on the forward strand.
TTTCACAAATCACAAAATGGATATGTTTAATTATAATTAATATATTTGTGTGAATGAAAGCACATAAGTCTATATCTATATTAAGTCCTGATAAAGCTAATAATATATATTTTTTCAGACAACGGCTGCAGCAGCCTTAATAGGACACATCACCTGCACCATCTAGTGCCTGCTGACCTGCAGCGATAAGGCATTGAAAAGAAAAATAAACAAAGAATCATGTGGGACACTCAAATTTTCAATATTGACATTTCATATTAATAAATATTTACATATACTGCCTGGTGTGTTTTTATCCCATTTTCATAATTATTACTCACCGTCAGACGGTGGGTGTTTAATTCCTACCTTGTTATGGAACATGTAGGCTAGGTTCTAATCCTAGGTAGGATTGGAACCGTCATGTGAGTCGTTAAGTTATTAACAAGTAAATTTATTTAACTTTAAAGGGATTAAATTAATTACAAATACTGGAAAAAAATGTTTTATTAACAATTATTATTGTTGTATTTATTTTACTCTTAATTAATCAGTATAATGAGAAATAGTTTAGTATACTTAGATTTGTTAATTTTTACAGTTCCATTTGGCCACGTTTTATCTCATATTATCTTGTCTTCACCTACCAGTTTGCAGTACCGACAGATTTTCACTTGCTTTTGATGTTGCTTAATATAAGTAATTCACTTTGAAACTAATTATGCCAAAAACTGCTAAGATTTACAACAATTAAACATATTAATACTTATTTAGTTTCTAATGTTTTACAAGTAATTTGAAGCTTATGAATCAGTTTTCAATGTTTTATATGTTAAGATATTAACAAGTAAAGTTACTTAACTTTAAAGGAATTAAATGAATTACAAATAAGTACTGGAAAAAATGTTTTATTAACAATTATTATTGTTGTATTTATTTACACTTAATTAGTCAGTAGGTATAATGAGAAATAGTTTAGTATACTAAGATTTGTTTTTACAGTTCCATTTGGCCACATTTTGTTCATGAATGCTTTCTTATTCCTGATGAATTATTCTATTTACCTAATTCTAGTTCTAAAATATTTTTAATACAGTAAGCATTTCTTTTTCATTATCATCTCTTTCACTTAGCAGTCTTTAGCATTGGTTTTTATGTTTGCAAATCCGAGTACCTACCTACCAACCAAAGCTTAGTAATTTTGCCAAAATCTCATATTATCTTGTCTTCAACAGCAGTTTGCACTACCTACAGATCACTTGCTTGTAAGTAATTCACTAATTATGCCAAACACTGCTAAGTTTTTGGCATTGTTTTGGCATTATTTTGTTTGGGTAACCAACAGCTTATTAGTAATACATTAACAATACAGTATAGATAGGATCAAAGCCAGTAACAGGATATAAATCAGTTATCAATGTTTTATATCGGGAGACAACAAATAATGTCGGGAATGTCTTCTATTGCCTTCAATTACTGTATATATACGCCTCTCCTAGGTATATTCGTGTTGTGCGGCCAACAATAATCGCAAAGCACCTAAACTCTATTGTACTCTAAACAAGAATATCAGCTGATTAATAAATATCCGCCATATTGTTCGATATCGGAGTTAAAAGCACCTCTTTAGACTTCGTTATCTTGAAAACAATAACGTATAAGATAGCGTTCGACAAAATGTCAAAATGTGTAAGTTGGGTAGCCATTTCATATAACATTATCGTCAATTGGAAAGCGTAAAAGTTTACTGTTATCGTCTACGACAAAAATGTACAGGTTGGGTAGCACTACAAATATCGATTACGACTAAGGACGTCATTAGTCGTACGCAAAAGTCAATTCCATACATTTTTAAATAGCGTACTTCGATAACGACAAACGTAAAAGCATGTTGGGTAAGCCCCCTGGTGTATAAAGTGTGGCAACATTCTTGTCAGTATAATAATGTTTTGCAAAACATTAACGGTCATTAAATCCATTATCACTTGTTTAAGTTTTTGCATTTATATTAATAATAATAAACTTGTTGTTCCAGTGCCTAGACTAAGCAAAGCAAATAATTCGTTTAAGGGCCAATGTATACGCCTATCGGCGCCGACACGCCTACGCTGACGCCGCGACGCCGACGCCCGAAGTCGCGATGCCGATGCCCTACGTCGCTACGCCGACGCCCGACGCCACGACGCCGACGCTGGACGCCGCGACGTCGACGCTGACGCCGCGACGCCGACGCTGGGCCCGCGACGCTAACGCTGGACGCCGACGCCCGACGTCACGACGCCGACGCTGGACGCCGCGACGCCGACGCTGGGCACCGCGACGCCTGACGCCGCGACGCCGACGCCTGACGCCACGACGCCAACGCCGCGACGCCGACGCCGCGACGCCGACGCCCGACGTCGCGACCCCGACGCGCTAATTATATTTAGTTTTAGCATTGACATATTTATATGTAAATTTATACTTTTTTTAAAGAGAAATTTTCCATCTCTTTGGTAAAAGACGGGCCCATGCGAGTTTCTTACGCCGGTTCTTCTTGCTGGGCTAGTTCCCGAACCGGTAGTAGGCATCATATAGAAACGACGTTCAGAAATCATTTTTGGTAAAATTTACTCTGAATAAAAATAGTTGATTTGATTGATTTGATTCAGGTTACCTTCTTTACATAAAGTTGCAGGTAGACAAACTTTCAGCAGAAACTACACGATGCGTCTTTTGCGCGGCGCCGGCTGAACTACTGAATAAAAACTCATTTTTCTAGATTTTGCTATACATTGACAAAATGTTTGACAGAATCAAAAATTAAAATTTCAGTTGAAAGTTCACACCTAACAAAATGTAAAAATTAAAATGTGGTTTTCTCCTACCTATCAGATACCAGACGTTTCTATGTGCAGTTTATAAATAAGGTACTACTTTTCTGTAATCACCATCACCACCGATCGGAGACAACTTTATTCCCACATCTGGACGACGAGGTCTCGTCGGTCGAGAGCTTGTGTGTTGCTGGACTTCTCCCCGGTTTCTAAAGGGCTGATCAAATCGTTGATCAGCTAATATTTTAGTTAACAAGCTGAACGCTCGTTGGTTATACTCTCAACAACTTCGCTCACTCGCTACGGTCACCAATCAGCGTTCAGAATAGATGGTTAACTCCTTTCCGAAACTGGGGGTTAGTCTAATCTCTATTCTCTGGCATATTGTGTGCCGTAATACTCCGTTCCGTTTCAATGTGATTCAGACGATGAAGCTATAATATTACCTATTTAATGATGTATGTTACTTATTAACATAATTTAAGTAGCATATGATGTAGGCACACGATAGACAAGCAGGCATCTATAGTAGCACTCGACAGTAAAAGGTGTTGCCAAACAAGGCGCACGAGCGAGGCCCTATTAGAGCGTTTCGTCGTCGCAGCGTCAACGCTACGTCGTTTTCCGTGTGGCATGTCATAAAAAATATATGGAAATCTACGCAGCGGCGACTACTCAAAGCAGCCAAACGCACCAATAAGGCCTCGCCATGTCTCTTTTAGGTGCAGCTCTCGTCTCTAAGCGATGGGCCTGATGCTGCTGGTGTTCCTCTGGTGCCTGCTTTCGTACCTGGCCGCCGCCGCCGGCTGCACGCGCAAGACCTACGTCGCCTGCCGCTCGCCCGCGCCCTGCAACAAGCTGACTGGGCGCTGAGAAGTCAAGTCGATGTTTTATACGGTGGGTACATCAAGTGAACAAGCTAGATGTTAGAACAAGGGCATTCTATATTGTTCTTTTAGTAACAACAACTATCCTGCCACCTATTATTATAACTGTGTATCGTTTACGGAGTTTAGGGCGCGTTTTACTAAGCAATGTTAAAGTTAATCCTTCGTTAAATATCATGCTGTTACTCTCGTAATTCCTATCAATGAATGAGAAGGCATGGTAATTCAGCAAGCCGTTGTAACTTACATGCTTCGGTGAAATTGGGACTTAGTGTAACGTATAATATGTAGATTTAAAGGTTTTTTTTGGTTTTCTGGAAGAGACTGCTGTAGATTCAGTAGACATTCAGAGCATTAAAAAAACGGGCGAATTGAGAACCTCCTACTTTTATGGTGAACACGTGAGGATACCGACCTAACTATAATGACTTAGATAGACTTAATTGTACTATTTTGTTAGTTGGTGTTAGTGTTGTAGTTACAACACTAACACCAACTAAATGTGTTCTCAAACATAACCATTATGTTTTCAGCTGCCATGTCTCGAGTGATTGTACTGCTGCTGATGATACTGTACGTGCTGGCCGCGGTGAGCGCTTGCCAGGGCGGCCGCCAGATCTCCTGCGCCGGAGAAATACCCTGCAGGTGTAGAGCCAAGAAATAATTTACAGGTGAGTACGGCTTTAGGGTTTCGTAGAACATCTCCTTGTTACGCGTTGTCCGTCAGTCTGCGTGTGTGTTTGTCCTTGCTAACTAAGTACAATAGTAATATATTATTAACGCAAATTGCCAAAATTTGGTCTTCAAACTAATAGGACTAACCAAATGGACAAGGCACAGTCCGAAGATGCTAATGATATATATACATTATATATCATTAGCATCTTCGATCAGATATATATAGACATAGGTCCATAAATAATCCGCAAACTCGACTATATTTAAGTTAAGTTACTTACTTAGGAAATCTAATCGTTTCATACAGAAAAAATTTAAACCTGGTATGTCCAGCAACAAACAAGCAGCTGATAATGAATAATGATAATTTTTTCGTTATAATTAGCGATACAATATAATTATGTATTATGCAAATACCTTTAAATGTTGTAGTTTTCCGTGTATAATGTAAAGTAGGGATTATAATAAGCTACATTTAATATTTATAATATCATCTTAAATAACAATGGCACATAAACCTTTTAAAAGTAAAAATATTTTTTGCAAATCTAAAAATTATAAGTTATCACAGTTAATAAATCAACTTACAGCTTGGGCCCTAGAATCAAGCGTAGGTAGGTATAAGTAGCATATACTAAGTATTACCTAACTATTACATACTTACTGTACCCTCCTCTGTTTCTTCCTATTTTTGTTCTTGCTATACAAAATCCAGGTCCTCCCCACTCCCCACGTCCCCCACCGGCCCCCACGATGGATGACATCACCCAGTACTTCGTGTGGCTGGTGGTGACGCTGCTGCTGTCCTGCCTGCGGTCCTGCGCCGGCTGCACGCGACACACGTACGTCGACTGCACGCAAAACGACGCCCGGTGCAAACGGCAGAGGAAATAGGTGGGATAGCGTACACTCAGGGGCGTAGCTAACGTCGTATTCTATACTGGGCCCCGCCAAGGCACGCTACGTCACTGCGTACACTTCACTGCTAATATAGACATAATAAAATGTTTTTGTTTTATATCCAAACTAGCCGACCCGTGCCCACTTCGTTGAGCATACAAACCGTTTAAACCTTCCACGAATATTTCAAGACCAAAATAGCCGATACGGTTCAGCCGTTTTCGAGTTTTAGCGAAACTAACGAACAGCAATTCATTTTTATATATAAGACTAGCTGACCCTAGCCCACTTCGTTGAGCATACAAACCGTTTGATCATTCCCTGTGCTTCCACGAATATTTCAAGACCAAAATAGCCGAATCTCCCTAAAACTAACGAGACTAATGAACACCAATTAATTTTTTATACAAGAATATATTAATTGATCTATAGTAACGGATGTTGTGTTTCTAGATATGTCATGGCTGAGCAAACTGTGCACTGCGCTGTCATTTCTCGTCATGTGTACACTGCAGCTGTGCTGCGCCTGCTGCCGCGAGCGACGCCGCTGCGGGGAGCCGCGGTGTACGCCCTGCAACACGTTCGGTAGATACGACACTGCTACACGGTAATATTGTTTTTTTTTTGTACTTTTAATTTTATTGTTTGTATTAATCAAAAACGCTGTTCATTGTAATTTGTGGCAAAAGCGACATCTGTTGTCATTATAACGAAGACGACCTCCGTAGCGCAGTTGGTTGAGCGCAATGGCGCTCGAACGAAAGGTCGCGGGTTCGAATCCCGCCGAGGGAACAAAAAGTTTTCAATGTTCCTGGGTCATGGATGTGTATTAAATTTGTGTATAATATAATAAAAATCTTAAATATGTGTATAGTATAAAAGTATTAAATATATTTCCGTTGTCTGGTACCTGTAACACAAGTTCTTCGGATACTTAGCACAGGGCCAGATTGACGTGGTGTGAAGCGTCCATAGATAAAAAAAAAAAAAAAAAACGAAGTGCCTAAATTTTATTTTGTCAAATAATTTGTATAGCACCAACAACGTCCGTAAACGCGCTGCCCATTTCTGGATACATTATTATTCCTATTGTCTCCTTTTACTACACCCTCGGCATGGCTTACCATCCCATACAATCTATCTTTAATACAAAAAAAATGCAATAGATGTCACTACTATTAACGTTTGTAAATTATAAAATATAAATATGTCGAATTAAGTACAAACATTGATATTAAAATAAAAATAAGAAGATAAGAATCACATTAAGCTAAATTCAACTCTTTAATTAAGTAGAAGATATGAAACAACATTACTAATTAGTATTTTCTAATAGTGGCGCTAGATGGCGGTTTCCGGAATTTCTAAGGACTTCACCCTTTGCCAGTCGCATTGCCAGTATTAGGGTGATACCATTTTCAACTACTAGGTCGTGTCTCTGTTATATATCTACTTTGTGCTCTCGGGAAAGATGATTGCTATTCTTACTCCGGCACCTCCTGGACACATGTATAGTAATTAGTAACCAAGTACCTTCACAGATGATCGTCAAGCTGCTCATATTCTTCCTGCTGTGTATGCTGGAGCTGGTGGCGGGCTGCCGGCGCCGGTCCTGCGCGCCGCCGCGCTGCCGCCGGTGCCCGTACCGCGGGCCCGTGCTGGAGATCACTTATCCAAACAAAGTGGGTAAAACAAAATACCAAATTGCGGTAGCTTATTATACTACATACTCGGAAAATGTTTTATGACAGACGAAGGAGAAATGACGATCAAAGCATGGATATAAGGGGTCTTTTGCATAAGTAAGGTGGCGCCACAATCGCATTAGGGTAATTTTTATACCACAAGTATAAAAAACTAAAATCAACTCGCTTCACTCCTAACTTCACACCCGCACTTATTGCTAACTTCATGTTGTGTATCATTGCAACCATAGCACCATCGTGGCAGGTTTTGAAACTATAATTTAAATACTTTCGTCGGACATTAAAAGTTTTCTGCCTTAGCTTCATGACACTCCTTATCTCAAGTCTCAATGGATCAAAGCATTCCAGGTCGTGTTCCCCTGTCACTTTTATTTACACAGAAGATGCCATGCCAGCCATGTATACTAATTTTATTAAACTAATGCAAAACTAGAAAGAACAATATTAAACCAAAAACTTTTTTTTTCAGAATAAAGAAACCATCGTTTTGTGAAACAATAAGTTTAAAAATTAAAATATATTTTTTTAATGATGTATTGAATAAATTTTATTTTTACCAATTCCTATTTTTATTTTACTATATACTATCAACTTTTCATTTTTATACTATTAACTTTTCAGCTATCGTGCTTTAAATAAAAGACAGACTCCATTATAGATGATTTATTTACAATATTACACTATAATACCTAACATTATAATTGTATAGAACCACTATATAACCTAACATTATAATTCTATAGAACCGCAGATTGCTTTTACAACGACCGTCACTCGTCAAAACACTGGCCAAAATATCGCAAATACAAAATACAGTTGCGCCAAACTGGGTTAAATAATGAACTCAGCAAGCGGGCGGGCGGGACTATTGGCAGCTAGTTATGTGGCAGACTCGACTATATTATGCTAGCTGATAGTTGCTGCTAGCACTATTTTGGCGTGCTAAAAAAAACTGATAACGTGTAGACTAGCTACGTGCTGCTAGCTGCTAGCAAATAGACTAATTCTGTGCTAGCATTTAGTGTTGCTAGATGCTAGCATTTTGACACTTTGTCCTTACCGACTAACACGATGGATAATGAAGCGATAGTTAATTTAAGTAGCGGTCATAATAATATATTTCCTTCCTCGTTGTCATTGCCATTACGCCAAGCAGTGATAGCGATTACCTGTGAATAGGATTCTATAGTAAGGAGCCCTTGAGTTTCAGTCCTCAGTCGTCGGTAACTGAAGTGTCAAAGTCGCGATATTTTGGCGCACTTAAACAACACAATATTTCGAACAAAAGCAATATACTACAAAACTAATATCATAAGAATCATTATCCCAAACAGAGTTGCCCGTCCAAAAAATATAAATGAATAGAATTTATTTATGAAATTTAAAATCGAGGATTTAGTACTAACCCCCAGGGGTTTCTCAGGGTTCTGAGAGGCGGGTCAAATCGACGATTAGCTAACATTTAAGTTTGAACTGCCATTCTGAACGCTCATTGGTGAACGTAGCGAGTGAGCGAAGTTGTTGCGAGTGATCCATCAATCATCGACGATCGGTGAAGGACTATCTGATCAGCCTTTCAGAAACCGGAGGCAAAGCTGATTTATGATTAAAAATTATTAAAACACTTCGATCGATCCATTACCACCATCTTAATATAACCATTCATTCCATTCGTATTAATAATCAACATTATTATTTCAAAACTATATGTCTATGTGAACTGATCTCTGTACACAACTACCTTTTACAAATATGGCGAAATCTCATAAGTTTCTAGAAAATATAAAACACCGAGATTCCAGAATCGCCAGACACCCCTTACTCATAAGACATGTACCAAATTGGCCATTGTGCACAGTAATACAAGACGTACCAAATTGGCCATTGTGCACAGTAATACCAGACATGTACCAAATTGGCCATTGTACACAGTAATACAAGACATGTACCAAATTGGCCATTGTACACAGTAATACAAGACATGTACCAAATTGGCCATTGTGAACAGTACATTCAAGCCATGTACCAAATTGACACTAATACAACAAAATGATATCCATTTCGTCAGTAACAATGTGTGTGGGTGCCCGGCGAGTCTAGGACCTCAGTCCATAATAGTAAATAAAATAAGATCTATGCAGTGTATAATACAATATACGTCACGCGAAACCGCGATATATTTCTCCCTTTTTATCATCAATGCACGCTAATTTACTGGCTACCGTGAGTTCAAACGATTAACAAATAAAACAACAAATTTTCTAAACATCATTTTAACAGAAACTCCATACAATCCATACATACAGTCATGAAATATCGAATATGAACTTACACGCTATTTTTATATAAAATTCATAATTTTACAATTTATAATACATTGGTACCTCTCGCCTCGGCCATAGTATAATTACGACTAAAATTGGCAGCCTAACATGTTCAAATGTTTATAACAATGTATAAAATATACTGAATATTATTATTTACCTACAAGGAGATTGATCGCAAATTTTAATTAATATGTAACATAGAATATCTTCAACATATCGCGTCATTGATTAATACAAGTTACTGTAACAATAATTTAAGTAGACCAAAAGATACGAATGCAGAAACGACAGTCACATTAAATGCCGGAACGGTCATAGGCTGTCCTTGTCATTCCGCTAAGGAGTGACAGCGACAGCCTGTGAATAGGAAGGCTCCTTAATTTACGTTTTAGTTTTCTGCAATTCGGCTCAACTCACACTATGAGAATCAAAGCGTCGCGTTTTTTCGCGTTCCCCATAATATATTCATCTCTATTTTCCAGTTATATAATTAAGGTACAAACACGCGTTAAGTTACGTTTTATTAGTGAAGTGCGCGATTCTTGTAGAACAGTTACGCGTCGCGACGCTTCGACTCTGCGCCAATGTTAGTTGAGCTTTAATGACATAACATGACGTAATATTCACGCGATATCGCTTTACGGCATCGGCTCGTCACCTCGACACGCCGAGACCGCGTGACGCGTACGTTCTGCCATTACAGCAGTGCTGTGTCTGTGAGGCAGAGGTAGTCGACGTGATGGTCACGTGACATTCAGTTTGCGGCACGCGGCGGTCACGTGATACCGCGAGACATCGGTCGGTCAGCTCGTCACGCCGCGGCCGTGTGACGGGGGCGGGTTACGGGCACTATAGCAGCGCGCGGATCTCCTTGTGTATGTGGCAGAGGTAGTCGACGTAGGAGGCGGCGCCGTCCACGCCGCGGTCCTCCACCAGGAAGTGACGCAGCACCGTCTCCATCTTGTCGTGTTGGCGCAGCACCGTTAGCTGGAAGTTAAAGGACAGTCAAAATGGGTTCGGCTCAAGGCGGACCTTGCTAATGTTTTTTCGACACATTGGGGCGACAAATGCGCATAGCCACTCCCATTTGTCAAACGAATGAATATGGCCACGCCCAATTTGTTACACAAATAAGTATAACCACGACCCAATGTGTTTCGAGAATATATTAGCAGGAGACACGACAAAGTTTTGTAATTTCATTTTGGACTTCAACTTTTATTACTCACTTCTAACAGAAGTAATTACCTCTGACTTTTTATCGAACATAAATTTCTTGATTTTTATATTCCGGAAAAATATTCCAATACGAAATTTCCAAAAAGGTAGGTCTACTCTTGAACTAATCAACATTGGGGTATGATTGGAATTTGACATTTCTCTAACATTATACACGCTCCGCGCCAGCGGCAAGTTGGTATAAAATTGACATTGGACATCGTGTTTAAAATTACAGTCAAATTCAACTCCCATCCCAATGTCGCTCCATTCAAGAGGTCCACAGGGCTTCCAATTGCAATTAATGATAGGTTTAGGGGGTGGTCACTAACACCTTTATATTATAGTTACCAAAACCAAACAAGCATAGAAAACAAGCCAAACTACAACTAATAAAGCGTTTATTTTATTTACAAAATGTACAAGTGTGTGGGATAAAAAAACGTTGCGAATTTCATGGATAAAAAAAACAAAAAAAACATTCCAAGCATTCAATTACAAGCCATGGTAGTTCGTATCCAACAGAAAAAAAGATTTTTGACGTGACAACGTCTACAAAATTAATGAACGCCGGCTGCACGCAAGAAAAAGGGTTACGTTATGATAGCAGCGAGAGCGCTGCAGGAGCGAGCGAAAGGCACGATCAGCTTCAGCGTCATCAGTGTTATGTTATGACGTTGTCACGTTAAACTGTCGTCCGTAAACCGACTTTATGAACAACATTTTTTTATTCCCGATTGATATCCAATGATGGCGATTTCGAAAACCCAAAGTACATATATTTTAATATCAACCCATGTAGTCCAATTTGGCCAAATGGTCCACTGAATAATGGCCAAATAATCCACTGAAGAATGGCAATAAGGTTCCACTGAATAATGGCCAAAAGATCCCCTGAAGAATGGGCAAATGATCCCCTCAAGAATGGCCAAATGACCCACTGAAGAATGGCCAAATAATTCCCTCAAGAATGGCCAAAAGCTCCCCTGAAGACTGGCCAAAAGATCCCCGGTAGACCTACATCATCTTCTGGACCATCCTGTGCGTGGCCATGAGGAAGTCGACGTAGGACTCGGTGCCGTCCGCGCCGCGGTCCTCGACCAGCAGCCGCCGGAACTGCCCCTCGCTCGCGTCGTTTTGCCGAATTATCGCGAACTATAACATTTTCGGGTTTTTGGAATTTGCCGGTAGCAGTGCGGCGGACCTTATTTAGAATTTTGACAATGAAGGGATTCATAACAGTATTTGACGGTCCTTAATTTCAATTTTGGCAATGAAGGGTCTCGTAACAGTGTCCGGTCCTGATTTTAAATTTGGCAATATCTTATCAAAACAGTGCGACGGCCCTTATTTTATATTTTGACAACAAAGGTACTTCGTTATTGACGTGGATCAAAATGGCTTTCGTAGGGACGCAATTTAAAAAAAAAACATACATTTTTAACCTTATTAGGTACAGTTACATCACTGGAGAGCTAAAGAATCAAAGAATTTGACGTTGGTGCCCGAGCGAGAGGGGGGGTTTGAAATCTGCCGAGGGAACAAAAAAGTTTTCAATGTTCCTGGGTCATGGATGTGTATTAAATTTGTGTATAATATAATAAAAATCTTAAATATGTGCATAATATGTAACACAAGTTCTTCGGATACTTAGCACGGGGCCAGATGGACGTGATGTGAAGCATCCATATATATTATGATTATTAATTTATTACGGCTTCCTAAGGACGGTATACAAAACCTTTTCCTATCGAAATAGTACTTAATCCTGCTATGCTTCGGTCGCCATTTTAATTATGAAAAATAACTAATAAAATAAGTTTGTACAATACATTTAATACAACTATGCAACAACTACCATGCACAATATAAACAACAACAGGAATGGTGCACTAGGGGGCGCGTGTATACATTTACTGCTACATACATATAAAGTCCTACAATAGACTATACAGCATGTATCATGGCTCATATATCGAGCCGAATATACTGTGAAGAGAAGGACGCGTAGAACATTTATTTTGCACCTCGTATAGACTAGGAGCTCGCGAGCGCCAGAATAGTAAGATTCACTCCTTGTGGTAATTTTAGACTATTGTATTTTTTTAAATCGCGTTTTAGTAAGTAATTTATATGAGGTAAAAATGCTCGACGCGTCATTGTCTTCACACTATACTCGGGTTGGTATATGAGCCGTGGGACACACTGTATAAATACACTGTACTCAACACCATGCAGAGAAAACATCAAAACCATGCGGTTAAAACAAAATGGTTCGTGTAATATACATAGGGTATGACCCAACAGTTCAGATTCCTTTCAACTTGGCCGGTCACTTTGTATGTTCATAGACTTTTTAATCTGCTTCGTATTCAAGAATACAATACGTGCTTACTATGTAGAGTTTACTGTTAAAGTACCAGCGCTAAAAGACTTACTTTTGACGTTCCTGTTTGTATCATAAATGCCTCAACATCATAAAATTGAATGGCAAAATGATTGGTTCAGCTTATATATAGATACGTAGCGAAATACCCTTCTTTACATTTTTGTTTTTACTTTTTCACTCTAATCTTATAAATTGTTAAATGATAAAGTAAGGCCGTCAATTTGAACACTTTTTTTCTCTGTATGTAACTTAATGTTCAAAAAAAGAGTTATTGTTACCCCTTCTTTTGGCTACATCGTAATTACTACATTTTCTTTTGGCTACATCGTAATTACTACATTTTCTTTTGGCTACATCGTAATTACTACACTTTCTTTTGGCTACATCGTAATTTTTACCCTTTCTTTTGGCTCCACCGTAATTGGCCAAAATCGTCACCGTTCCTTTTGAACCACAACTCACCCGCATGGCCGCCCGGCGCAGTCGCCTCGCGTCCTCGACCACCGCGCGCACCGCCTTGCTCGCATCCGTGTCGAGGTCGGGCAGCTCGCACACCTGCGGGTCGATCTGCTGCGGCGACGCGACGCCGAACACGTCGCGCACCCAGTTGGGGGACGCCGCACCGCCCACCCAGATCAACATGTGGACTCCGTTCTCTGTAATGCATTGTGGGATTGTTACTTGATAGATGAAACGCTTCTATTCACTTTTAAAAACAACACGAAGAGGCCAACACAACACAAAACAAAACAACAGTTTATGTCGGTCCAACGCGGGAATCAAACCCACGATCTACGGGTCGGGGTACTCTTTTGAGTTACTAATCAAAACAAATCAAATATTTTTATTCAGAATTTTGACGACCTCCGTAGTGCAGTGGTTGAACGCGTTGGTGCTAGAACGAGAGGTCGCGGGTTCGCATCCCGACGAGGGAACAAAAAGTTTTCAATGTTCCTGGGTCATGGATGTGTATTAAATTTGTGTATAAAATGTAATGCAAAGTATAAAAGTATTAAATATATTTCCATTGTCTGGTACCTGTAACACAGGTTCTTCGGATACTTAGCACAGGGCCAGATTGACGTCCATAGATATTATATTATTGATAAATTTGACAAAAAATGTTTACTGAACGTCGTTTCTATAGAATGCCTACCACGTACACTAGATCACGGAGGCGTTAAATTTAAGGCTGTCAACATTTAGCTATGCATAGATAGGTTATTGAAACCGGTCCTAAGACAGTGTCGGCCTGTACGCACCGAGCAGGTAGACGCCGTCGTCGGTCATCTTGTCTATGGAGGCGCGCAGGGCGGCGGGCGCGCGCGCCGGCAGCACGTGCAGCGGCAGCAGGCGCGGGTACGTGTACACCACCGAGCGCGCCACGTCCGCCGCCAGCGCGCGGTGCATCGCGCACGACCGCTCGTCGCACGATATGTCCGGACCTGCGGGTTGTGGGTAATTATAATTAGAAATAATGCCTCCCACACCGATTTTAGATGACGGGGGTCGGTTCTATTGAAACCAGGCCAGCGTCGCATGATTACAGTGCCCAAGTGTGTGCGCAATACACAGAAGCACACTCTCTCTCTCTTCCTTCACTCTCGTAGCCCAGTTTGACGGATGACCGACAAGAATGGCGGGAGATCAGGCGCAAGAGCAAATCAAATCAAAATATTTTATTTCCAAATGAAACTTAACAAGCTATTTTCAGAAAGTCAACTAACAGGCTAAAGGACCGACTTTTTACATGCCCATCCGACGCATGGATCATCTTTCTTGTCAGACAATGAGGTGATCAGCCTGCATTGTCCTAACCAAACTTTATTTTGGTATTACTAATTAGCAGTATTCAACTCAGTTTCTCTGCCTAATAATAATAAGAATTAAAAGAGATATATTACAGCAATCTGCTGCCACATTATCAATCTACCTTTTCTTACTGATATATAGGTTATTGTAACGGGCCAACTCACCACCAGAAAGCGCGTCAGACCGCAGCAGGCAGCTGGTGTACAGCGGCAGCAGTTTCATGGACTCGGGCAGCACGAGCTGGCCCGCAGACGACGGCGACGCACAGTGCCGTCGGTACGCCGCGAGCGAGCGCGCGCACCGCGCCGTCAGACCCTCGCGCACGCCACGCGGCGGCACGTCACGCAACGCCCATACCGCTAGAAAGAAATAGTACAAGTGTGAAAGAGAGAACCTGTAAAATATTATATATCATATTTTTTAAATATCTTTCGATCTAGAATGATCGCGTACGCATATTGCGTACACGCATATCGTGTACGATCGCATACTCTTATTTAAATATTTAATAATTTGTGTACACATTAAAAAGCAGTATATTATTATAACCTACCCTGCTTGGTTAGGAAATTGATCGCAGCGTCGAGATCCGCTGATCTATACACGTCAGCCAACTGCGGCGCGACGTTCAACGCCAGGTTGAGGACGCGCAGACGTCGCCCACCCGTGCGGTGCGTATAGAGCAGCGCCGCCTGTATGTACACGCCGTCCTCGGCCGTGAGCTTGTCGTCGTGCTTCACCTCCACGCCGATGCCCTTGTCCGGGTCTGCAAAAAGTTAAGTAATATATTAGACCGTCATATGAATTAAACTCAGTTCTGGCTTTATACACGTATACTTTTGAAGTGATAATTTCCTTTCTGGCCTAAGCAGGCCTTTCTATTCTGACTGTAACCCACAGCGTATAAATTTATCACCCGAGACGCTCTTGTTATATTTAAAAAGTAGTCAACATACCGATGGCGGCGAGTTCTACGTCCGTAGTATTCGACATGAAGAAGTGTCCATAGAAGTCGGTGGCGCGTACGCCGGTGCTCGTGCGCACGCGCATGACCGCGTCGTGCGCCGTGTTGCGCGTACACACGCGCCGTACGTCCGCCATGAGCCGCGCGCCGTCCGTGTCCGCCTGGAATCGTGTGGTAATTAACATCTCTGTCTATGGTGAATCTTAATTGATTGCTCTATTCTTCTATGTCTGCAAGCATGGGGCTTAGACTGCAGTTATAAATTTTGTTTATATTTTATTTTATGTAATAATATTTTGAATAACAAATTCTACATTTGCAGTTGATTTAGGCTTACGGTTAGAATTATTTTAGTTTATTAAACTAAAGACTGTTTGTACTATACCGATGAAAAGATTATCGACTCTCCTCGAAACTTTATTACTTTCGTGACGTCAATTTACTGTCCTTTAATCCACTAAATAGACAAGGACGGTCTATATTGCCGTCCCGCACTCACCGTGAAATAGGTGTACTTGTGTATCTGCCCGCCGGTGAGGCGCGGCAGCTGCGCGAGGGTCGCGGCGTCGACGTACGCGTTGGGCGCCGTGAACAGCTGCACGCACACGCCCGCCGCCGCGCACGCCGCGCCCAGCTCGTTGTACGCCGTCGTCTGCGGGCCTGCACGCAAATATATTCGTTAATTTTTTATAATGCTTATAAGCTTACTACATTCATTAGCCTTCGACTAACAGAAGGGTGTCTGTGTTTGTGTGTCTGTCCATGGTTTCAGCTAAAACGGATGAACCGATTTTGTTGTCGTTTTTTTTATTTGAAAGTGATCGAAAGTGAATATAATTAATCATCATCAATTAAATATTTTCATTTTGTTAATGTACGATGCGTGATTAGCACTGCAAACTGTTAACGTAGTTTTTAAAAAATCTACACAAAGTTTTTTATGTGAATACATCTGCATAGAAAATTGTCTGTCTCATTCAGACCTCATTCGAGAACACAGACTCCTCCCTCTCTACTGAGTGAGATCCTCTCAATTCTATACCATGTTGGTGCTAGAATTGCATGTAGACACTGACAAATTCTAATCCAATCCCGATGTCGATTACATTCGATTCAAGAGTGAACATCATATACAACTCACTGAGTATCTGCTTCTCCTTGTCGGTGCCGAGCAGTTTCCTGTCCTCGCGGTTGATGAGTTTCCCGGGCGCGTTGTAGGTGGGCAGCGTCGTGTGGAACACGATCAGCTGGCCGGACGTGTCCGCCGCCTTCAGCGCTTCTAGACCCGCCTGGAAATACATTATTTTAATTACAACGCCTCAATATTGGTATGAGTAAAAACTAATTTTTACTCATACCAATATTGAGGCGTTGTACATTAATTTTATGTTAGTATTATTAGTATTTGTATCTATAGTATTGACCCTTCTATGGTAACAGTAAACATATGTGGAAATTACGCGATACTATTGTTTTGGACGTACATCATTGAATAAAAGATCCAAAAACTCTCCAAAATCAGGAGATCTAGAATTATTTTGTTATACCTCTACCCTGTTATTAATCGACAATTTAACCCTTGTTGATATCATATTCTGAACCCACCATATTGGTCATATTGGGAGTTCATTTGTCTTATGCTTTCGGATCTCACAGACTACGCTCCACCATAAACCCTGCATAAGGGTTTATCATTAGATAAAGGAAGCCAAACGTAAGAATTAGTCACCGGTTAGTTTGAACCTTTCGTCAATGGCATATGTCATATTTTTTATGCCATATGCTCTAGTTTTATCGTCATATTTTAACATAGTAGTTCTATATTTGAATTATAAACAGTGTATACAATAGTACCTGCACGGCGGGCAGCAACACCGTCTCAGTCTCGCGGTTGTCGCGGAACAGCGCCGGCATCTGCTGCAGCAGCGCCTCCAGCACCGCGCCGCTCTGCTCGCGGGTGCACAGGAAGCCCTCCAGCAGCGGTACGAACATGTCGCCGACGTCACCCACCGACAGCATCTGGGGCTGCGCCAGGGTGCCCTGGGGGAGGTACGAGTTAGTTACTGTGCCATCGCTGTATTTATTACGGGAATACGTTATACAAATAACGTACAAGCCTTTTTTTAAGATTTCCACCTGTTTCGGTCGCTACAGAATTCCTTAGGCAGTGTCAGGTTGACATCACAAGAGGACTGCCAAAGCCACTTGTCGCATTTTTTTCCTCAGAAGCCCCAAAATTTTTATAGCAATGGGAGCATGTCCCTACCAACAAAATGGCAAAAAGTCATCGAACAATGGCACCTATATACTTTGGTCAATTCTAAATAAACTTTATAAAAAAACCTTTTGAATTTTTATATAAAATTATTCCCCAACCTATTATTATATATAAAAAATTATACAGAAGAGAAACAGAAAAAGGAATATAACCAGCCAAGTACATGGTTTCCCCATTTAGTGCAGGGTACCTTACAAATATTAGTGATTACTGATTTTATTTTAAGTTTATGTTCGACTTAGCAATGTTTCATTTTCCTAATTCTAACTGTTGGGCGGTAACATGACGAAACATTGAGTTGAAAATATACGTAGGAAACCCTAAAAACGACCGATCCTTCAATCGTTTGCGATGCGTCATTATCCTCACTTAGCGTCATAAATAATTGTTTTGATACTTTAGATGAGCGTTTCCCAATTGCCGGGTCGCCATCAAAATAAAACACCGGGTCGCAACATTCCCGCCTTGTTTAAAAAAAATACCTACCTATATAATCAAAATTCCACATTAAAAAAAACAGTCGTAAGCCGTCTGAAATCATTTCGCTATTTTTCCTTACAAGTGGACGAAAGTACAGACATATCCGATATTACCAATCTGATATGTTTTGTAAAGTATCAAAATACATTTCAACTATTAATAAATGTGAATTATTTAATGTAATTAATAATTATTAAAATATATTTTAATATAATGAAACCGGCTTGAATTTAAAAATAGACGGAGCACGAAAAGGCAATGTGAAAATTACCGGGTCATGGCCAAACAATGATTCTGAAACACTTTAGATTTATTTTAGATTATCAATAATTAATATTGTATACCTTGATGTTATAGAAATGTACTGTGGAGCTGTAGGTGATGAAGCCGACTCGCGTGCAGCTTTTGCCCGTCGCTTCGTCCTTGGGTATTGCCTGGAAATAACACGATACAGCTGGTTATACAGTGAAAACATATTGGGGAGATACCAATAGCAGGGTGGGGCTGCATGATTGGAAATATCGTCCAATCATGTAGCTCGTCCTGAGACAATTTAGAGCACTCAAAATATAATCATAATCATTTATTGCAAGAATACCAAATCGCGATCATTTAGCGTACCTTATGTCAAATCCCATACGTTTTGTTATCGAACTTTGTAAGCGATAATTAGCGATGGCATCTTGAATCAGCCCCCTGGTCTCGTTCAAGCTAATTCGGTCTAACCCTCTCCTCACTCACCTCAATGATACTCAGCACGTTGTCACACACTGTCTGCAGGAGGCCGGACTTGACCGCGTTGTACGACACGTCCAGCACGAACACCAGAGCCGGCGGGTTGGGCAACGTATTGTTCTGAAACGAAAAATAACTTCATACTGTAACGTAGTAGTTACATATTTACAATTAATACTTTATACCTAGTGTGTAACTACTGTTAAATAAATAATCTATTACACGAAATGCAAAAAAAAAAGAAAAGAAAATTATAATAAATAAATAAAATGCTCGATAACGTATTTCGTTTGAATTGTTGTGCGTTACCCGATCGACAGGTTTTATTATCTGGGCGGCACGTATTGCGAGCGCGCCGCTCGGCCGGCACTCCAGAGATTTCATTAAAGGCGGAAGCACGCTTGACCATCAGGCAACGAACGAATCGTTTATCGTTATAATTTAACGTATTTAATAATATATTTTTATTATAAAAAAGTAGATTCGTCTCCGCGCGTTCTAACAATAAATTTAATACCTACGCGAGTGTTGTTAAACCCCAGATTGGGTAAGTGGTGTGTTTAATTGTTGCTTAGGCTTTTATCCTTTCTTATTATTTAGAACAGGTACATAATAGTTATGATTTGTATGTAATATAATGCATTTAATCATCACATGTATTTATTTCATCGTAATTGATTTTGCACGATAATTATTGCATCATCACCAATTTTATTTTTTACCCTCATGTATTTTTTCTTACAAATTATTTTCGTAATTTTTAATTTTTATCTCCGTTTCTGATAGTGATCATCCACGGCTACACAGCTACTAGTAGGCACTTTCATTATTGCTGCTGTGAGCGTGGATGGTCGCTGCCAATACCGGACCACCGGGATAATTGGTTTTGATGGCGCGTTCCAGGGTCCTATGTTTGGAGTTCCGTTGGCAGCATTACAAGCCACACCTATAGAGGACGAGCCCAACTACACGCTGCCTACCACCGTCCATCACCTTCGGGCTGACCGCGCGCTTCACTTCCGCCAGCAGCCAGGAGAGTACCTACCCTGGGCGAAGTTTGTACGGCTTGTGTGAATAAGTGCCGACCCCGCCCTCTTCTTGCTAAGGTCGACATTTGTTTCTTTTTTTTGATAATATATATTTTTTTCTGCGCGGGTTCGTGCCTTTTATTATTTTATTTTAAACCCTCTAATAGGAGGACAGGGACTATTACCCCGCGACAATACCAAAGTTTGAAGGTCGAAATTTGATTGTAACGACTAATTAGTGTATACAATGTTTTCTGCTTGTCTTACACGATAGAAAAGTCACTCGACAGACAAGGACATATGCAGTGTATAACTATTTTTATTAGTGAGGAGGTTTGAAAGTGTAGAGTAATGATACAATGTACGAAACTATGAATCTTGAATTTTGAAGCTATAACTTTTAATGAGAAGGTCCTTTATCTGTTTTATTGTAATATTTTTTTTCTTTACGTTGCGTTTCTATCGTGAGTGTTACTAGTTGTGTGTATTGTAATGTCAAAATTTGTTGAATTTTTTATTATTTATTATGGTTCCGTTTGACGTCCAAAGTCCTTTATGAGAGTACATCGCTTGCTACCGATTGCAGTCCATAGATGTCGTACCGTACCGTTACCGCTCCCAGCGCCACCTTCCGTTAAATCTGTGAACTAAGTGAAAGCCACAAGCCGCCATCTTTGATATATCAGATCATTGTTGCGTCGTTTTTGCAACCATGCAGTCGCTAAAAACTTACTTATTTAAGTTATAAATTTAACTTAACTTTTAATTTTAAAATCTATTTAAAACAAATTTTTGAGTTTTATAAAGTCGTAAAACCGTTACTGATCGTCAATAGAGTTCATTATACAGTTTTTTACCGCGTATCGGGTAGACGTAAATCACGCGATCGGGATATCGCGGTGAAAAGTTCGTCGTTTTGAACTCGTTATTGGCGGTTACTGTAGAAGATGGAGCAGAAAATCTCTTCGCCGTTTGAAATTAGGATCGAAGCAAAGGTTTGCAGCCGCATTTGGTGAGTGACATGATAATTTTTCACGATTATGCGGCGGGTACTAATGATCTATTTCTTGAGATCGTGCCTAATTCGGTGACCTGTTTATCATAGCGTGATATCCGAATAGTATAAAAGTAATTAATTAACAAAAAATGCTATTTTTAAACTTTTACGACTACCGCCATTTTTGGAACGGAGACGTATTACCTAAAATGTAAACGTATTCATACAATAAACCGCTGTCTTTTACATTTCAAATGGCTATGTAAATGTATTAACAAATATTTCATTACTAAATCGAATTTTCCATCCGTTACATCATTTACGTTTACTTCGCGGAGGGTAGTAAAATATTTTTTGCGAAGTTGTTCAGCTCTTTTCTATTGCTAATTGAGCCAATACGTACAGTTCTGCAGATATTTAGTTTAAAATACATTAAACTTATAACATTTCTGATCAAAATAGATCGATGTTTACACTGATAACTTTTCTGATCCAAATAGATCGATGTTTACACTCATAACATTTCCGATTCAAATAGATCGATGTTTTCACTCATAACATTTCTGAACGAAATAGATCGATGATTTTTCCAGACCTTCTATAGGTACGTTAAACGTCTTGACTGTTCGGTTCTAACAGTAGACGGCTGAAAATATTTTTAATAAACATACCCTAAGCCTATATAATATAGCTTAGAAAATTCATGTTTATGCAGACGCAGATATCTAATGCTTGACAAGCCAAGATAAAAAGTAGGCGGACTGGATAACATACATTCAGGTTACGAACACACAGTTCTCTGGAACCATCATTAATAAATAAATCGTGGGTATGCGATTTGCGAGGCATCCTCACTCCTTAAAAAAGAAGGGGGGGGGGATATAATATACATATTATATAATATGACCACATAATATATAAGAGATCAAAACTTTACTGATTTTAATATGACTTTAATAGAATGATTTCAAACTGAGACAAGTGATTGAATAAAATGTACAGTCGGTAACCTAACATAAATTATCATTTTTTTAAAAGAGGTATTGTTATGAATTTAAACTATGTGCAGTTGACGCCATCACGAATATTATCAATAAAGTGGTAGAAATCCATTGTACAGTCGACGCCCTCGCGATATTAATCAAAGTCATTAGATTTGCAAATCTCGTTCATTTTGTAGTTGTGGCTAAAATACTATTACCATTAAATATATAACACAGACTGTTGGTATGCTTGCTATATAAATATCGATCGAGATGATGAAATACATGGCCTTCTAGTACAGTACATTGAACCAAGAATCAGGCTTCAACAATTCTAAAGGTTCTAAACTTTGGATGGTTTTGAACTATAAATGTCAGCTTACCGAGGACATTAAAATTTATAAATAATTGTTGGCTATTACATAATACCAACTGCAGTAGTTCAGGCTATAAATTAGCATCTTAACCTAAATCTCCCGCGCGGGGAAAGCTCGTATCACCTCGCAGTCAAACTGCAAAGTCAATATTTATGGTATACAATACGCTATACAAATTCCCTGTTCAAAAAGTCAGTAAGTACAGAAGGGTTATTACAATACATTAACTAACAGCTGACAGTTTAAGCTGGTCTTATACCTCTTGGAAGTTAGGACTATAATATCAGCTGGGACAGGTCGTATAGTTGCGCACTCTCATTGCAAAAGTAATATTTAAGGGACACAAAACCTATACTCAAATTCCCTGTCGAAAGTCAATAAGTACAGTACAAATTCATTACAATATATTGACTAAAAGCTGACAGTTCAAGCAGGTCTTCTACCTTGGGATTTTGGGCCATAATATCAGCTTCGAAACTAAAAAATTAGCTTCCTAACCTTCATCCCGCTGGGACAGGTCGTATAGCCGCGCACTTACACTGCAAGAGTAATATTTAAGGGACACAAAACCTATACAAATTCCCTGTCGAAAGTCAATAAGGACAGTACAAGTTCATTACAATACATTGACTAATAGCTGATTGTTCAAGCAGGTCTTACTCCTCTTGGGACTATAATATCAGTGTCGAAACTATTTACCTCCGGGTATAGCAGGATTGCTGTTGGCTGAAACGCCAAACATTTGCGCCTATTTACTTTACGTATACCAGGTCCTATGAAAATCGGGGCAGTGGTCTGTTTGTCGCACAAACGGATTCAGCTTTACAGAGTATAATATTAATATTATGTCCACTTTGGCCTTCGAGTCATTGTCGACGCGTTCTTTACCTATGTCCAATATACAAAGTCTAAAGTTTTATAATGGCACACGTCATAATACAGATTTCTTAACGATGATATAAAGTCAAGAGCAGGCATACATCCTAATACAAATTTCCTGTCAATTATATAAATTCAAGAGGTTTATAATGGCATAGGTACATTATAATACATTATAATACCACATATTCAAATACAAAGATTGATGATACACAAACAATATGTTTATAATAGCACACGTTCTAATACTAATACAGGTATTGATGATACGCAAACAAGATGTTTATATGATGGCACACATCCTAATATAAGGTTTCTATTGATGGTATACATTCATGAGCTTTATAATGGCATACATTCTAAGACGAGGTTCCTGTCGATGATACGAAGACAAAAGTTTTATAACGCAGATACAGACGCACATCCAAATATGTTGTATTTATTGAAAACCAA
Organism: Celastrina argiolus; assembly: GCA_905187575.2. Lineage (NCBI taxonomy): Eukaryota > Metazoa > Arthropoda > Insecta > Lepidoptera > Lycaenidae > Celastrina > Celastrina argiolus. The sequence goes on from LR994597.1 coordinate 15,256,318, forward strand.
GATATTCCAGACGTACTAGAACTCATGGTCTCTTGTCTGTAGTCGACTTTGGGTCAAAATCAGTCCTAGACTTAAGGGTCGAAAGCTCGCACATTACAGCTTCAAAGGCTACATAAAGCTCGGTACACTCACCATGACACTTTAATAAAGTTTTATTCAAAAAATAGATACTGTATATGTGCTAGAGTTTATGGAGTTTCCTGTGCAGCTGGCGGTTGGTCCCTCATGCAGGTCTCGCCTCATAGGGTTTATCAACTTTGCAACCTTCATCACCCCAATCGGGAAGGTTGCTTGCCTAACGCTGGCACGCTACAGCTTCAGTAAAAGTGTATGGAACACTAATCGCAACTACGAAGTTCCTGTCAAATGTAAGACACTGAAGACGTGATGCAGCTTATGGACATCTGTTCCCTAATTGCCGGTCGGTCACCTAGCAAGATCTTTGCGATGATTTCCACAGTCCTGGAAAGGATCAAAGGCGACATAGTCGGTAATATTATAACTTATTTATCTTTAATTCTCAGGAATAAGTCTAGATTTGCAGAGATGTTCTATTACACTATTACATAGCGTATAGTACTTGTACCATCCAGGTAATATATTTTATTCATAGAACCAAAAGTGTCACACGATGGCATCGAATAGTAACTAACTTTTTAACTTTTCAAGACGTTTTTAATTGCATTCAACCCTTACTAGTAGCGGAGTCGATGGTTCTAAAATTTTGTGATACCCCAGTTGCTTGGAATGTAAACTAATCCACACTGGCGGTGCAATATTTCTATCTTGGTGAACGCCTCAGGTACTTTTACAGTTTTCCTCTCAAAATACGTATTATGTCATAAAGCTATATATATATATATATATTTTTACGCTACGCCTGGAAACTTACATCAGTAGTAATTATTGTGATGTCGGATTACGTGAACAAAAATATATTCTTAAATAAAGAATTAAATACTCGACCAGTCTCTTGACACACAGTAATACTTGATAGGTGTAATTGTGATTCTTTTATTACTTTAAAACTTTATCACATTGTTGCATTATTCACAAGCCACCAGAAGATAACAAACACGTCTCTCATAAAGGACTTTGGACGTCAAACGGAACCATAATATATACATTTTACCTTCCAATAAAATGTGTATTATGTTCCTTAACGTCCAAAGTCCTAATAAGGGCTTCCTGGTGTCCATCCTCATCATTATGAGACACTTACAATGATCTGATATATCAAAGATGGCGGCTTGTGGCTTTCACTTAGTTCACAGATTTAACGGAAGGTGGCGCTGGGAGCGGTAACGGTACGGTACGACATCTATGGACTGCAATCGGTAGCAAGCGATGTACTCTCATAAAGGACTTTGGACGTTAAGGAACATAATACACATTTTATTGGAAGGTAAAATGTATATATTATTATAATTTATTAAGCCGCTTGGTTACGTGATGAAGCCGTAGAAATCCTACGGCGACGGCAGGCATGCCCTCTCACTCTAGCCCACTAGGCTAGCCATCATATTGTTCTTATTCCTAGTGTTTACACAATGGTTGACGCTTTTCTTTTTGAAGTCCAAAATGTATTGAGAAGCGAACAGCTATCCACTGTCCAAATTATACAGCGATCTACACAAACGGGTAACTAGAGTATACAATTGAAGACATTGATGGAGGAAGGTGAAAGGTTAAAATATCATGTAGGTTTATCTATTGTATATATATATATATATATATATATATAGATATATATATTATATTATATTGTATACATATATTATATATTTATTGTGTTTATGTATTATTTTATTTTATTTACTTTTATTTTATTAAATATACTTTTGCGCAACTCCCATTCTCTAGCATTGTTTTCTCTAACACCATAAGGTTGTCTGGAAGAAATTGCTATCTAGTAATAAGGCCGCCTTTGTGTGCATGTCTGATTTTTGTAATGTATATTTTTTTGTTTTTTTTGTAACTTGTTGTGTGCACAATAAAGTATATTTGTATTGTATTGTATTGAAGGTGATATGTCGCAAAAAACCCCCCAGGAAATTGAGTTTAAACTGACACTTAAACATTTTAGGATGTGTAGTAAGTTATTAAATCCTAGATAAATAATAAGTAACTTATTAAATATTCTAGAGACGGATCTTTAGATTAATGTACTTAATACTTTACGACGCATTCTAAAATGTCTAAGTGACAGATTTAATTAAATTTTCTGGGTTTTTAATGCGACATATCACCTTCATCCATTCATGTCTTCAATAGTATACTCTAGTTACCTGTTTGTATCGATCGCTGTACAATTTGCCAGTGGAAAGCTGCTCGCATTTTGCTACATATATCACCTTCATCCACTCATATGTTAAATTCTGAGCTGTATTGCAACGAGCTATATTGTTATCGCGCGACTCACCCGGCAGTACTCCTTGGTGGCGACGATCTCGTACGCGCCGAGCGCGAGCTCAGCGGGCACGCGCCCGTACTGCTGCATGCTGTTTATATACTGCGTGTACTCCATGGGCACTGTGGGTAAATGCCAACATTTATTTGCGTCTCGCTTCAATAAGCTATCTGCATCTTTTCTTATAGTGATGGTGCGGAGCGACGATGTGTGGGCATTGATAACTTTAACCAAGGTTTCTGGAACGCTATTCAAATGAATGATTAACTAACATGACATTCAAATCGACAACCCATATTGAATATTATGTGACAGAAAGGAACGGACAGATATTTTATAATTACATCGCACACACTTGCAGGGCTGGTTTAAATTCCACAGATAAGGTTAATTCACCAAAGACACCGATAAATTGACAAAGATTTGAATCAACCTTTTCTGAAGACTTTTAACCAATTTTGCAAGTGTCACGTAATTATAAAATATTTGTCCGTTCCTTTATGTATAATATTCCACCAACATTTGATATGGGTCGTTGATTTGAATGCCATGTTACTCATTCATGTGAAAAGCGTGAGTTAATCTGCTGTGTTAATACTTAATTTTTTTATTTACTGTCAGTGAAAATGAGAGTTTCGGAAAAGCTAGTCAAATCTATGATCAACTAATATGGCATTCAAGTTATCATCCTGTGTTGAACGCTGATTGGTGAAACATTTATCAGATAGAGAGAGACGGATATTATACATTTGCATCACGCTCGCACTGGCACAGCTAAATACCACAAATAAGCTTAATTCAAATCGTATGTGAACCAATCGATACCTTATGGTATAATTGTTAAGTAAAAAAAAAGGGAAACCTCCTCTTTTTTTGGAAGTCGGTTAAAAATATATTTTTTACTAAAATAGTCGCTATCCAGCAGACATACCTTCGGTGGTGGCCTTGCAGAACGGGCAGCGGAAGTGTCTGCCGGCATCGAGGAACCGCATGTTGGGGCACACGTACGCCTTGCAGCGCTGGCAGCGCACCGGGCCCGTAGTGGGGCTCCCGGTCAGCGCGGCGAAGTCCAGCAGCGGCGGCTCGGACTCCGTCCCCACGGTCTCCGCCATCGGGGACAGCTGGGGAACACACGGTTAGAGTGGAGACACCTCTGTGGTTTGATCGGGTCGATCAGGTGATCAACCTGTCGTCTGACTGCTAATGATCCATGCGTCGGTAAGATGTAAAATGTCGGTCCTAGGCCTCTCGCCAATCGTGCAGGATAACCATCAAATATAATAATAATAATATGTATGGACGCTTTACACCATTTTTCTGGGCTCGTGCTAAGTATCCAAAGAACTTGTGTACATATTACAAAGATTTAATAGTTAACTAAATGTCAAAATGATATTATATGTATTTACCATTATTTATAACTAAAAAGTTATGTTATTTTCACGGTAACGGGTCATTGAGATAATCATTAATGGTGTAATAGCCCTTCTTCATTAAACAATTTTTGACACATCCCTTAAGGAGGAGAATGTGCCTTTCAAGAAAACCGGCTACCGACATTGAATCACATCGATTTGTTATTATTATGATGAACTCACCACCAAGCAGAACGGCATGGAAGTCTGTTTCAGTAGATCGGCGGTAACGGGCACGCTGTACATGGAACTGCGGATGTATCTCGGACCTGACATAGTAACATACATTTAATCTATTGACTGGGAGGGGAACGCTCAAACGCCTTCGTGGTCTAGTGGTACAGAGCATCGCTCTCGAGTCGTGAGTTCGATTTCCGTAGAACAACAAAAAAAAAATGTTTTCATGTTTGGTTAGGTCAATGCAGGCTGATCACCTGATTGTCTGACAAGAAAGATGACCATGCGTCGCATGGACGTGCAAAAAGTCGGTCTGCGCCTGATCTCTCGCCAGTCGTGTCGGTTATCCCACTGGGCTACGAGAGTGAAGAAAGAGAGTGCTGCATAGTAAGTGAACATAATAAAATTGAACATTATGAATCGCTTTCTTAAAAATACCGCGATTGGCGTCGCGTTTGGGTGTGAACTGATAAGTGAAGATTCCAAGAAAGATGATCCATGCGTCGGGTGGGCTTGTTAAAAGTCGGTCCTGCGCCCAGTCGACTGAACACACTCAGTGCTTGAAAAGACTTGCGTAGCAGTGCTGGCCTGGGTATAACGCAACTGGCTACTGGCTGGTGTGGGGAGCTATTATACTCACTGGCGTTGCCCCGGTCGTCGACGTAGAAGTCAGTGGTGACGAGCGGAGGCACGAGCCCCTTCTCGTTGGTCACGAACACCCCCCCGCGGCCCTGTTGGTCGTCCGCCATCACTTGGATCTGTTGACCGAACGGACGGGTATTTCAGCTGTGACGTCTACTGCTGTACGTAAGCCTCCCCCATGGGGGGTAATTGCCTATACTCGCGATGATCTACCGGCGGGTTGGCGAGCGCAGTATTAATATTGTGGGAATACTAGTGGAAGCCCCAAAGGGAGATCTCTGACAGAGCGATATGGTATGCTCGGTCAGGCCGAAGCCCACTGTACTTATTTTCAGATGTCGTATATATAGCGCCGGACTTAGGCCCGTATAATTAAAACAATCTCAAATCCAACACTTCAGAACCTTTGTGACAGATAAAACAACGATTCGTTAATATTTTAACTTTGTCCCACAGGACAGGCATTGCCTAGTGTGGGGATCTGTTTACCGTTTGTTGTTAAATATTTTTTGGAAGTAAATATTTGTATTGTATTGTATAGTTATACAAATCAAGTACTCTTTGCCTGATCCATAGGAAAAAATAGCAATGGCGTCGCGTCACGCCGCCACGTGACTCACCGGGCTGGGCATCTGGTCGGGGTCGAGGCGCTTCTGCGCCGCCTGCTGACCCGGGTACTGCCCGTACTGCTGCTGGTACTGCGCCTGCGCCTGCGGCATCGGCGGCATGCCTGGAACATCATTAGTCACACTTGCAGCCCGTTTGAACAACCGATCTATCTATAGGCAAAGATACATTGTAATACAAGGTGACAGCGCTGTCAAAATGTATGGCAATCAATCTCTCCGAAATGGGCCATTGGACCATCTCCGGTTTTTGAATGGCAAATCAAAGCTCAACTCAACTAATCGCTGTCCAAATCACTTGTAAGTTTTAACACTACCTAGCTGATTTGAGCATTGATGTGCCTTTTAGAAACTGGGTGTATGTCTAGTTTTTTCTGTTGATTTTCTTAATCTTTTGGCACCTAACCTAACATTATACAACCATTTCGATTTTCGAGCAAAAACATGAACCATAATAGGATAGGAGCTCTTCTAAAAAAGTAATAGTAACTTTTTGTTTTAGCGACCTGTCAGACAGAGTGCGGTCACGCATTCAAGCTTTCTACGTTCGCGTCCTTTGTGTCACATTACGTTACATATATAAATTCAGACAGGCATTCCGAGGCGACCGCTCTACAGCAGTTCGTGAGCCGTTGCACCCTCGAGCGCAGAATGCTGGTGCGCTTGACCGCTCTCTATCTCATAGGTTCCTTGGTAAAGAAGCAACAGATATACGTCATCAGTGATAAATCACTAGAGCATTGCATTAACAACTCACCCGAGTAAGGTTGTTGTCCTTGTGGCGGGAAGCCCTGGCCAGGTGGGCCTTGGAACTGTCTCTGCTGTGACGCCGGCGGAGGCATGTGTGGTAACCCAGGAGCCTGGTACTGGTTGTATTGCTGGGATGGAGACATGCCTGGTTGCGGAGGCATACCTGGTTGCGGATGCATACCAGTTTGCGGTGGCATGCCTGGTTGCGGAGGCATACCAGGTTGCGGTGGCATACCAGGTTGCGGTGGCATACCAGGTTGCGGTGGCATACCAGGTTGCGGTGGCATACCAGGTTGCGGTGGCATACCAGGTTGCGGTGGCATACCAGGTTGCAGTGGCATGCCTGGTTGTGGGGGCATACCATGTTGTGGAGGCAAGCCTGGTTGTGGTGGCATGCCTTGTTGTGGGGGCATACCCGGCTGTGACATTAAGCCTTGAGGAAAGCCAGATTGCGGCTGTATGCCTTGTTGAAATGGCATGCTTGGTTGCGAAGGTAAACTTTGTTGTGCCGTCATGCCAGGTTGTGGGGGTAACCCATGTTGATGAGGCATGCCTGATTGCGGTAAAACAGGTTGCGCCGGCAAACCAGGCTGTGATGCAATGCTATGTGGTGGTAAGCCAGGTTGAGGAGGAAACCCTGGTTGCGGTGGTAGACCAGGTTGATTGAGATGAGTCGATGTAGGCGGTAGACCCGGTTGACTTAATCCAGATTGCGCCTGAATTCCCTGTTGGGGCTGTTGGCCGTCTGAAGGTGCACTGGACTGTGGGGGACCAGACAGTGGCGGCTGGGCAGATGATGGACGGAGACCGGGTTGCCCTTGCTGCATGTTTTTCTGCCCATAGGGAAGACTAGTAGGAGGCATTGGCGGCTGACCTGGTTGTGTTTGGAACATGCCAGGTTGACTTGGTAAGGGGCTGGGCTGAGACCTGCCCATTTGAGGAGGCCCCGGTTGTGAAGGTCCAGCTGGCCCCTGCCCTGGCAACGGAGGCATACCAGGCTGGGAATTTGGTGGCCTCATTTGCGAGTTTTGCATCCCTGGTTGGCCAAGTTGGCCACCCATTTGGGGTGGATAATTTGAGTTAGGCTCTGGCCCAGGTCTACCCATAGGGCCCGGTGGTCCCTGCATCCCTTGTGGTCGACCTTGCATGGGACTTTGGCCTTGTCCAACCGATGTAGCTGTGGGTGGTAAGTAATTCTGGTTAACCGTTGGAGGCAGTTGAGCATTGCTGACTAGTGGTCTACCAGGTAACTGTTTAGCCGGTGGCATCTGATTGTAATTTGAGGATGGTGGCATATTCGGCGGAAATTGGCCTGGTGGTAATTGAGATGTTGGAATATTTGGGAATCCTGGCCCGTTCAAATTGAGGTTCTGCATTTTCTGGTTCATATCGCTCTGTGGCCCGTTAGGAGGCATTTGGCTCATGTTGTGTCCATTGTACTCCTGGGAGGTCGGTGGGAAGCCCATTGGATTGTTTGGTGCATTGTTGTTTTGGCCCGGTGGGGGGTATTGTGGGTTCATCATCTTTACTGGAGTCTATTCCTGTAAAACAATGAAATTATTTTTATTTTCATTAAATATACTTTTGCACATCACCTATTATTCTCTTGGCGGTGAGTAATTATATAAGAATATGGCAGTAAGATTTACTTATACACATTATGTACTTAAATATTATAGTTTAACTTATAGGACTGTCATGTATTTTTTATAAGTCTTAAAATTAAAATTAATTAAAAAAATTTAAATAATAACTATTATTCAGTGCGTCCAATATAACAAAAATCCTAAGGGTTGCCAAGAAGAAATTACTTTAAAGGTATAAGGCCGCCTTTGTGTGCATGTCTCATTTTATGTAATCGTTGTCTGTATGTTTCTATAAATTATTTTGTCAACAATAAAGTATTTTTTTTTTTGTAAAAAATATAGAATATTATGTAAAAAGCAATAGTTTAATATTAAATATTATTCAATATAGTACAGGTTCATCTTCTCCGCCAGACCGATCAGTCCATTAATTTAAAATTAAATATTAATTTTCAAAAGTTATCCAAATGCATGTTTAATTTGAATTCTATTACGTTTTTAAATATTTTAAAATAATAATAGACATTAATAATAAAATTACACAGTAAATGGTCTCTTTCAATAAAACAAGTATTGAATTACTAGACTATTACACTGTTTATGGCATATTTTCTTACAATATAATATCAAATATGATAATAATTTGTCTATGAACAAATCTCAGCGCTTTAACAAGTCACGCAGTACAAAATGTTAGCTACCAGAGTAGTAGTAGTAATACCAGAGACACCTCAACATATTATATGGCAATATTTTTCAGCATGCTACTCACATACAAAGTTAAACTTGTATACCCCTTCTTATGTACTTCACCTTTATATGTAACACCTTTTTTTATACTCCGGTTCAATAATAGTTCATTTTACTTCAAATTATCACCAATTGCTTAAATAACCTATTTAAAACCACTCAAACGTCCGAAGTCTTAACAGCTGCTACCGCCCAAAGAGAATATAATCACTACGTCTACCGCCTTGTAAGTCCGCGCGCGCGCGCGCACTTACTGAAGCGGTCGAGTGCTCAGTGCCGTCACCGATTCAAAGGATGTTCTCTAACAAACTACAACTGATATGACAAATTAAAAAATACCTGTATAAAGCTGATATTTTAGGGAATCAGAATATATGAAAACTATATTATAACTCCCATTGTATACAGTACAAAAAATATTGAACTTCACAACACTGGTGAAATTTTAGTAAAATATTTATGTATTTAACAATTACAAGTTTTTATGAAATATTTCATAACGTACCTCAATAGTTTTTATTTCTTAATAAACTAGATTATGTAAGCTTTTTTGATACCAATATATAATTACTACAATAAATCTAATCAAACTACCCCAGTCTGCATGAATTTGATACCGCTCCTGGAGCACGATTCTCGGGCAGTGGAAAAACTTTCGAATATTAGTACCTATATCCCGCTCGCACGCGCGCTAAATCTCATTTGCATGAGCGGGACAGACCGATAGTAAAAAGTTCGAGGCCTGAGAATTAGGGCCCTGGAGCACGATTCTCGGGCAGTGGAAAAAAGTTCGAATATTAGTATATCCCGCTCGCACGCGCGCTGAATCTCATTTGCATGAGCGGGACAGACCGATAGTAAAAACTATGTTCGAGGCCTGAGAATTAGGGCCCTGGGCGGCGATTCTCGCTATTAGAACATTTTCCGCATGACATTTGTTCATGATTTTTTCCATTCTACCGAAACGTTCGAGCGGTTTATAAAACACGTACTACGCATGGTTCTCAGGCAGTGGAAAAAAGTTCATATTCGAATAAAACATAAAAATTCGGAAATTTTAAGAACGATAAACACATGTGTATTCTCAGATCTTCACAGTCGAAGTAAATCGTGTAAAAGTCCCCGATATCCAACGAGTGGTAAGGACCGGTAGATGTCCGAATCCACATGTACAAATAAATAATTTGGCAGTATATGTATGTACGTATGTATGTGTGTATAATGTATGTATGTATGTATGTATATATGTATGTTTGTATGTATGTATATACTATGTATGTATGTATGTATGTATGTATGTATGTATGTATGTATGTATGTATGTTTGTATGTATGTATGTATATATGTATGTATGTATGTATACATGTATATATATGTATGTATGTATGTATATATGTATGTATATATGTATGTATGTTTGTATGTATGTTTGTATGTATGTATGTATGTATGTATGTATGTATAATGTATGTGTGTATGTATGTATGTATGTATGTATAATGTATGTGTGTATGTATGTATGTATGTATAATGTATGTATATGTATGTATGTAGTGTTAGTAGATATGTCTCATATTTTCCGTTTCTATTGCGCGTATCAGTAAAACTTTTTCGTCAATACACAGTGATTTTCTTTTACTAGCCACGCTTACCGTTTGAAAGTTTGTGACCAACTAAGAATATGTTAACGTTAGATAATCCATGACTCCTACTTATTAGTAATGGTCAAAAACAGTCAACACGTGCAAGCAATCCCAATTTGTAAACAAAAGAACGAATTTCTTAGAATGTTCACTATGCATGATGCCGACAGTCAAGTTTATTGCGGGCTAGGATCATAAAGCGACAAAAGAACGTACCTACACAGCTGACAGTTTTTACTAATTTTAGCAACTTATTATGTAGTTTTCATTACTCAATTGTTGTCATTATTGAGAATGGGTGTAATATTTAAAAAACGATTTTAGATTTTCAAAATTAAACTTAAAAAATTATATTCTAAAAATTAAATTAAGATAATGAAATTCATAGTCTCGGACCTTGCTAAAGATGGCCCCGCGCGAGTTTCTTACGCCGGCGCCGGTTCTTCTCGCCGGGCTAGTTTCCGAACCGGTGGTAGGCATCATGTAGGACAATTCTATAAGTGTTATTATTTAATAATCTTTATGGAAATAAAAAGTTTTAAATTTAGAATTTTTTGGATTTTGGCCAGTAGTTTAGCTGCTGCGAGGGATGCATACCTACATACATACATAGACTGACAAAATCATGTACCCTCCCTTTTGACTTCTCCGAAGTCTGGTAAAAATTATTTTAACTAGGTATCTATGATTGACGAAATACGTAATTGATACGTTTATAATACCCACATAATATTATAATTTATACTTACCCATATAAAATATTAATATTTCGGACAATATTTACAAGAAAATCACTTTATGTCTTTTAAGTTGCCCATAGCGTTTTTTTAACGCTAAGTTTTTTTAAAGTTAAGTAAGAAAAGTGCTCCACCAATTTGATAACCTACCAGCCGCCATATGTATGAAGTTGTCCGTTCTACTTCCGAAAAGTTCGAACGGTTCATGAAACACGTATTCTGGGGTACCAATAGAACAATTACCAATCGAACTGTCGAAGTGAACCTTACATCAAAGAGAATATAATCACTACGTTTCCTTACATCTTCTATAATATAAAAATGGATCGCAAAATATGTTGGTAAGCGCATAACACAAGAACGACTGAACCTATTCGGCGAAACGGTTTGTATGCTCAACGAAGTGGGCACGGGTCAGCTAGTATTTATATAATTTATTAATGTGTATATATACTATTATAATAGTTAATATATTTACGTCTACAATAAAAATAATTAATTATTATTATAATAATCAATAATTATTGACGCTTTAAAAGTCAACGATATTGTACCTAAACGCACCACCAAAACAATTAAAATACGAAACATTTCGTCAAGTAAAATAATAAAAACACGTTACTTCATCGACCTGCAAAACGCAACTAACATGTTCTAACAAGTACAAAATAAGCCGTTTAAAATATAACAACTTATAAAAGTAATATGCAATAGTAAAGAATTTTTACTCTTATTACCCTCTAACAAGAACGATTTTTCTTAGCAGCGAAATATGCGTAAGCATATTGTACAAAATGAACTCTTATCACTTAAAAATGTACAAAGAATTTTCACACTTATGCCGGCAGCCTAAGAACGATTATTCTTTGCTCATTCCACACTTATGATTAAATAAGTAATAAACGGATTTTTTTCAGTGTGTTCTGAGAATACACCAAGTGTGCATCGTTCTTAAAATTTCCGAATGTCGACGATTTATTCGAGTATGAACGTTTTTCCACTGCCCGAGAATCGCCGCCCTGGAGCACGATTCTCGGGAAGTGGAAAAAAATACGAATATTAGTATATCCCGCTCGCACGCGCGCTAAATCTCATTTGCATGAGCGGGACGGACTGATAGTAAAAACTAAGTAATAATTAGGACCCTGATGACAAAATCACGGCAAGATGGCCGATCAGCTAAGGCCGTTACGCACATTTTTAGAATTATTTCGTTTTAGGAATAGGATGGTTTTTTAGTTGGTTAATAGATATTCAATAAGTATATTTAAATGATAGACATGTAGGTATACATTATTTATTAATTATAAAAAACGAAAAAAATAGTACCTACTACCGTGTAAAGCTCGGTCACCCAGGTTCTAAATATAAAGTAATCAAGGCTTGTGATAAGCCTTGAAACAGCCCTCGATGCACAAATTTACATCGCATTCCTCGCATTTCCAGATTGTCCTGGTCTTTTTAGGGCACATCCAGCAACAGGTGTTCTTCGACCCCGTACGAATGGGAAAGTGGTTAGCGTCAACTATCTGTCTAGCCTGCGTCTTGTGTAGAGTGTTCCGTTTATGAAAAGTAGTCTTCACCTGTCCTCCAGTCGTGCTAGGTCTACTGTACAAACGTCGGTATTCAGTCGTCAAATCAATTTGTCGATGTCTTCGGATCAAAGCTTCCGCCAAGTCAGTACGAAACTTGCGATGTGATATTTTCCGGTGAAAACTGGAAAATATCACAAAACAGTTGAAGATGGCAACATTGTACATACGGCGGAAAAGTTTCTTGTACCATACCTTGTTCCTCACACGTTCCATGGGTTGAGCTGATAAAAATTGGTCTTTCCTATCGACTCCTCCCATGTTCTTGTTGTAGTCGAGTACTATTTTGGGTTTATAAGTCAGTCTGTTGTACTTGTCTTGAGTCCCGATTAGAAGATTATGGTATGTAGAGATCATACTAACTAGGTTAGAGTCTCGCCATACCATAATAGCTAAATCGGAACAGTATGTAGCCACTACTTCACCTTGTCGAAGTTCAGTCTTTGTCAAAGTCTTGACTGTATCAGGTACGAATTCCCGATTCAGTCTGAGTGTTCCGTAACAGTCTGTCTTGTGTTTTTTCAAGCTCCGCAATAATAACGGACTGTTATAAAAGTTGTCCATTATTACAGTGTGCCCACGGTGAAGTAGTGGCTCGATCAGATCGTAAACGATTGTAGCAGTAGCGGTCGCGGGACGGTCTCCGTGTCCACTGCACCTAAATCTGTCCGTCGATGCGTCATTATTGGGTTGACTTGTCGCGTCTTCGTCGAGTTCATCTTTTACGTCGGTGCAACCCGTAGTCGAGGTCGGTTTGTCTTTTCCAGCGTAAACGAAAAACTTCCAGAGATAACCAGTAGATGATTCGCAAAGTTCATACGTTTTCACTCCGACTTGTGCGGCCTTTGATGAAATTTTTTGGGCGAAATTCAATCGCCCATGCCACTTCAAAAGCGACTCATCTATGGCTATATCTTGTGAAGGCATGTATAGGCTGGAAATTTTTTTGTTGATATAGTCAATCACGGGTCGTATTTTACGGAGTCTAGTCGTGTCCTTACAAGTCTGGTTGTCTACGAAATGAAGAAAGGTTTTCAGCAATAAGAACCGGTTGTATGACATTATTTTTGAAAAGTATGGCATAGTCCCAAAACCGTTAAATGCAAAGTACTGCTCTTCCCCCGGTAAGGGGTAAAGGCCTTGCAGAATCATTATTGCCAAAAAACTTATCATTTCGTCCCTATTTGTAGGAGACCAACGGCTGAAACGAGAATGCGGAGACATTTTGTTTTGTTCTCGCAGCAAACCAATCTTTTGATCTGCGTACCTGTTAGTCTCCGTACAAAGTTGGTCAATAAAACTCACGTCAAACATTTTGTCAAAGATGTCGATGGCTCGAGTCTGGTCTGTCACTTTAAAAGTAGGTCCTGCTGTACCAGTGAATTCCTCACGTTGTCCAAGAAAAACTGTCCTGTCCTTACTCCACGCAAAAGTGTCACAGTCGTCCGGCACAATGTCACGAATTGCACGGTCATTTAAATCATCCTCCCTCTGTAACACTTCCACTTGGAGTAATGTCATGTCACTGCCACATGCGGGTTCTGTCAAAGCATTACATTCGTGTATGGTCGGAAGGACAGACTCGTTGTCATCAATATTGTCGTCTTCACTGTCACAAATGTTGTCAGTCAGTTCCAACCACTCATCCGTATTCACAATAACGTCAACGTCAACATATTCAAAGGTTTCCTCGCCAACAGCTGGAAGAAATAAAATACGACACATTTAAAGATATACAAGACCTTTTTCTGTGTATTATAAAATATGTGTACTGATTGTTCTGACATTCCTAACATGTCATGTTTATATTAATATTTACCAATTGCTGAAGATGAAATATTTTATTTGGAAGGAAGGAGGAGATACTAAGAATATACGATACTGCTAATGATAAGAGCTGTCTAACCTTCAGAATGAGATACACCCGAAGTTCTGAAAGGCTCACCAGCTGACGGTACCGCAGGACAGGGTCATAACCCTTTGTTACATATTATAACAAACAGGGTAAGATGTAGTATGTCATGTACACTGAAGTAAAAGATACTCGAGGAAGAAGAATCTTAGAATATACAATAATGCTAATAGCAATCTTACCAGAGTAACAAGATAATCCCGACGTTGAGGGCTCAGCATGTAATGGTCTATCCGCCGACGTCGAAGCCACGACCGTTTGTTCTTCATAGTTAAATTATGTGAAAAACAAGTAATAATATAGCATAAATTAAATGGTAAAGTTCTTGTTCATTCTACGAAATAACCAACTTACCGAATATCTGTGCAGCATATGGACTGACCATGATGCAGGGCTGACGTTCAGGAGAAATCTTCCTGAAAATAAATAAACTATAAATCACTACACTAAGATGTTCTTACAAACAGTATATTGCAAACAATAATTAAACTTTGAAGCAAACTGATACACTAATACTTGACAGTTTAAATGTTACTTCAAAGATTTATTTTACTTCAAATTTCTGTAATTGTGAGAACCAAAGACTAGAAGAGAATGTTTACTTTGTGGGACGTTTGCGTGGTGGTGCACCTGGAATAAGCATTCGCTCCAGCTGTGCTTCACGCTTCCGGGACATTCGTTTTTGTTGAGTTGCTTTTTTATGATCCATTTCGACCAACAAACCAAAGTCTTCTGCAGCGGCACTGCAAAAAGTTACACAACATTGGAGATCATTTTAAAATAAACTGGATTATTTAAATAATGTTACAATTTGTTAGATAATAATTATGACAAAAAGACACATACTTTTGAACGCTATGCCATGGTTAAAAGTTACATCGAAAAAAACATTTTGAACACAAACAGCATCTCTCGTTTGTAATTTGTACACATGCCGTTATTTCGATACTTATCGTAAACGTTACGGGCGGCTATGGTTGCCCATGTGTATGTGTACCTAACCCAAAAAATTTGATATATTATGTATTGATATATTTTCGTTTAAGTATACACATATATTATTAATGACTTATTGTTTCAATTACAATGAGTATTTTACTACAATAAAGACAACCTATATTACAAGCACCTAACTTTCGTTAGGTGTTTGCCGGCAAACAACGGAAAAGTTTTTAGAAACATCTTAACAAATGCATATAATTTATATATATCTTGGAATAATAAATCTTCATGATTATTATAATATATAACACCCAACACAATTGTTTAATAAATACATATTTACTTACATTTTAAAGTTGAAACACGTAGATAGACGCTTCGATTTTCGAAAATATTGAACGGCCACGGGCCGACGCACTTGACAGTTGACTTTAGATGTTTTTTTTTTTAAAGTTGCTGTCGCCTGATATACTGTTATGCCAACCAAATGACGGGTTATTTAAAAAAAACCATGTAGCTAAACACTTGTGAACCTCTTGAACACTGTCACAGATAAAAACACGGTTATATGTAATAGTTAACGCCAAAAACTCTTGGGCGCTCATAGTCGCCCGGACGTTTGAGTGGATCAGCATAAAATATAATAAATTATTTAAGTTGTTTCTTATTGTACATTATTATTAATAATGTACAATAACAAACAACTTATGTCATATTAACAAGATTAAGATAAATACAATCTAGGTATAGCAAAAGAAGATAGTGATATTGGATTAAAGATTGGTATTTTTTTACTCATGTATATTGCAACTGTGATCACATATGTGATCACTAATAATAATTGTATACTTTTAAATGGCACACAACAAAAATGTCAAGTTGTGGAAATAAATAATTTCAGTTTAAACTTAGATTTAAAAAGAAGATAAGTAGGGTAAACCGTCAGTTATTGGACACCGGATAGTTATTGGACAGTCGATTTTGAATCTCAAAAAATAAGAAAACAAATAAACAGGGACATCTACAATTTTATTATTGACAAAAACTGCTATTTAATCAACTTTGTTTTAGTTCGTAGCTTTTCCTTTATAGGGTAGTAACAAAACGGTAAAAAAATATATTTCGCAGAGACAGTCACGGACAATCGTCGTAAAATATATTTTCTTTCATAAGGTCTGCTCAATTGTTTTGTTGTGATAATTTAGTAGTCCTGTATGTTATTGTTTTGGCTGTTTGGGAAGCAGTAAGTTATTACACTGCACAACAGTGTTTCTGATGATTGGGTTATGTTACATGATATTAGTCCAATTTTTGATAACGATTTCAAATCTGTGACTGAAATTTCTGTATCAGCTCTAGTTAAAAAAATATAACACATTGTTCTTTTTGTAAAAAAACACCTTAAATTTAGAAATGAACCTGATTTATTTAGTTTTATGTTGAAAAAAACTTTCTTTTATTTGATTTTCTTGCTGAAGTTGAAGGCAGAGAGCTATTCTGAATGCTCCAACAATAGTCAGCCATCATATGTGCGTTCCAGTAGCCTTGGTAGAGTTCTTCCATTGTACGAAGGTCCTGGTGGAATCGCTCGCCCATTTCTTCACTTAGATCGCCTAGATTGGCAGGAAAATAGTCCAAGTGGTTGTGAAGAAAGTGTAACTTGATGCTCACGTTACATTTGAGCCTTTGAAAGTGACTCATCAGGGCTTCGACACGTGAAGAAAACTCCAAACTCTTCTTATTTGCCAAAAACGTGATAAGGACCAGCTTGAGGTTCAGGTGATATTTTAGGACTCAAAGCACGTCTATGTGCTGACCGTATGGAAGGATATACCCATTTGGCTCGAGTTTTTCGATTAATGCCAGTTATGTTCACCAAGCAAAAATAACAGTTATCGTGGTGATCCACGGGTTCGTTCCAGATCATAGCGGTTACGTACCTAAATATATTTCTTTTCTTATTTGTCCACAATCGCAGAAACTCAACACATGTTTTGCATAACTTTTGCGGAATCCAAGGCTTGTATTTAATTTCCAGTGGGTGACGAAAGTCATTTTTGTAAGCCTCGGTTACGAACGTAGTCACATTCAAACGGTATTTTTTAAACATATACTCTCCGCAAATGAAACAAATATGATTCGGATCATTCACACAAACTCTTCTTGACGATGCCATATCAAATTATACTAAGAAAACGTAGTAATTTATAAATTATCAGTAAACTAACACCGTAATACGTCGATATTTATTTGAAAGCTATAACTAGTAAACAAGAGCTGATACAAAAAAAATGAGGGAATATCGAGAATCAGCGACGTCAAATTAGTAAACATCAAATGTTAAGAGTCATTCATCAGACAAAAGTTGCAATTTTGTTGTGCAGTGTTATAATTTATACATTATTAAACGACTTTTAATTTATAAATGTTACGTTTTGACTTTTGAGGTTATTTTAATCTGTCCAATGATTGTATGACACAATAAAAAAAAAATATTGGACAGTGTCCAATCACTATGTTTTTCAAAAATATTTATTCAAACAATTATTGGACGCTGTCCAATAACTGTCATATATTGTATCCATTATCTGTTTGCTTGAAGGTTGGAGTCTCAAAACAAGATGCCTAGAGGAAAAAAGAAGAATTATGACCAAACAAATTTATATTAAATTAATATTAATAAGAGAAATTGCTAGAGGATAGTATGATATTCGTCCTTGCATTTTAAATTAAAATGTCCTGAACCTAGGACTTCCTTCGACCACGACTTGGGCCATGATTCAAGATGCCATCGTTGTTATCATTTTCGAAGTTCGGAAACAAAATGTATGGGATTTGACATAAGCTTCGCTAAGTGCCATGCGAATTCGCTTGTCATTCGGCAAACCTTAGGTCAACCCACATATATTTTTGTTTTCGAACATCGTAAGTGATAATAACGATGGCATCAGGAATAAGGGCCCACATACACAGGGAAAACAAAATGTATGGAAATTGACTTCGAATTTGAATTCACCCATCATTTAGCGAAGCTTATATAAAATCCCATACATTTTCTTATAATAGCGATAGCATATCGAATCAGTGACCTGTTTTTACAGATTATGAAAAGTATTATTTTGTTATTTAATTTATTTAGTCACTTTATTTAGGAATTATTATTTCTTAAATTTTGCATTAACTCCAAATATCTTGGCTGATTAAAGTTTAATGAAAAATTTTAATAATTTGTTGAATGTTTTGTTTATAGAGATTTTTATAAATAAATTAGCTATAGAAAATATTTTATTACAATATAATAAGTTAATATAATAAAAACACAATGTTCTTTTGTTATTTTATTATTTTCATAACTATTATTTCCCTGTATTAACCGACTGTCCAATAACTGTAATTAAATGTCCAATAACTGTAAATTTTGTCCAATAACTACGATTTTTACTCATATTTTTTATAACACTGATATTTGGCAAATATTTATAAGATATAAGATTTTTGAATCATTCTTATGATAGCCCATTTTATCTAGTTTTAAAATATCTCTATAATATCTAAGTTTCTGTAATAGCCGAAGCAAAAATAATATTTTTACGAGTTCATTCGCTTAACTGTCCAATGACTGTAGATTTACCCTATTTCTTATCAAACTAGTGTAAGAAATTAGCTGTGGGCAGTGGCTATTAATGTAGGTGGCTATTAAACTTTATTTTTAAAACCAGCCTAGGATTTGGCTTCTTCGACTACTGTTTTTATTGAACAGTTGTAGTGTTAACGAATTGGAGTATGTTCCAAATAGGTACTTATGTATTTAAATGAGATAATAAGACAGTGGAGGACGTCTCTTGCAGAAATTGGTTAAGTTTAAGCGTACAAAATCCTACCAATGACTTAAAAAAATTAAAAGTTTTAAATAATAATAAAATATGTAATTTGATTAATCTGGTGCATCAAAATTTACAAGGAATGGTAGGTGAAGAACTTGAAATCGAGTTATTCTTTAAGGAATTTTTGATATTATTGGCATATCTGAACATTGGTTCAGAAACCATGAACTCATTTTCAATTTCAATGATCACCAGGTAGCTAGCTCGTTTAAAAAAATATTACAAAAAAGACCTATACCAGCGTCCGTTGTGGATCAACCTTAGTAATTTTTCATAATCAACATCTTAAAATTAAATGTATTAATAATTTCTCTGGAATCAATTTCTTTGAACTTAAAATTTACATCACATTCCTTTACATTATCTTTAAGTATTTTTTCAGCAGCTCAGCAGCTACAAGTGATGAATCTAGACTTTCAACATATACAATATAATCCCAAGTAACATTCAGAACCTCCCTATCAATAAATTTAAAAATGTAGTTAAAGAATGTTTGTGTGCTAAAACTTATTATAAGGTCAATGATTTTATTGACAATTGTACACCTTGGGAATGAGATGGCCACATGAAACGCTACCTTAATGTACTTTATGTACTCTGACTTTTGTTATAATTTATAGATTAAGTTTTTACATTGTAAACATATTCTGTATAGGTACACTTTTTAAAAAGAACATTTCTCATCTTTTTACTAAAAGATGGCCCTTACGAAAGTTCTTCTCGGCGGGCTAGGCTTGAACCGGTGGTAGCCTTTTTGTTGACTTTCCGCAAATAGATTGTTAAGTTTCATTTGGAAATAAAATATTTTGAATTTTGACATCACATTTTTATAGTTCCTTCATAACAGCAACAGGTAAGACAGTGTTCTATCAAATTTCCATCAAATCCTTATAAGATTAAGTTCAAACCACATAGTTAATGGTGTCACTAGCAATGTTGTCATAAAGTAGCATACTATATAATTGGGATTTTATGTTAGCAAATTATACATATATTGGATGCCCAATGTTATAAATATGTATTATCATAATAACAGCGAAGTGAAAAGTGTGATAAGATGAACTTTTAGGTCCTCTGACGTTTATGATTCAAGATTCGTACTAGGTATTTTTTATGAGAATTATTACGATATTTAATCCAGCTCATATATTACACAATAAGTATCTAAATATTGGTTTTTTAGCAGAAATATAGGATATTTTTGTGTAAATCTAGCTTTAAAACACAAAAATTGCAATATTAAGTTTGACAGCTGCCCGAACATTATCGACGTCGATTTTGTCATGAATAAAATAACTTATTTTAGGGATATATTTTATGAAAGTTAGTATATGGTATACTGTTTTTGTAATACTTACGACTTCCAATAAATTTAAACACTAAACACAATAATAAAAAATATAAACACTGCACATCAACTGTAGAGAGCTGCGGGCCACGTATTCTGACAGTCGGTGTTGTCAATTTGGATCGCTTATGTGGAACTTTTCAAATTTTCACTCAAATGTGTAGTTTGGAACGTAAATTACAATAATATCGATTTATCTTTTCTTGAAATTAATTTGCGCGTTAGTTATTTAGACTTATTTTAGTATATTATGTATTAATTGGGTATATAACGTATGGAAAGTTACTAACTAGACATTTCTTAAATTAGCTCAATATTTTTATATACTCAGCGATTTGCATGAAATGGAATAATTTTTGGATTATGGCAATTTTTCTTTAGTACTGTCATATAAAATTGTGCAGATTCCAAAATGAACTTTATTTCAAGCAGATAAAAGTTATTTTTGTGTTGTAACCAATAAATATTTGAAAATAAGTATTTGAATTTTGAAAGATCATATTTTTGTATTTTATTTAGAATAAAATATATATAATTTAAAAAACATGTTTTGAATACTATTTTACGTAACGACACTACGTTATCTTTAAATTTGTCACAAATCAAATCAACAAATCTGTTGTTAAAGATCAAATTTAACTAAAAATAGAATAAATTGACAATAGAGACACAATCTTAGATTATTAATTATTGGTCTCAGCGCCTTCGACTAGATAGAGCGATGTCAAGAAATGACAGATTCCTGAATGCGGCAACTTCTTATTGTAGTGTGTGTAAAACAATGCGCAAAGATTGTAGTGTGCATCTATAATTGTGTTGCCAGCTACTTGACTAGTGCCCGATCAATAGGGAAAATATTTCGTCGCTGTGGTGTGGTAATTTATCAATATTAATAAATAAAAAAAATCTTTAACATGAAATCATAATCATTTTTATGAAGGTTCTTCTTCTTAATCTTAAATAATTATTAGGCATAATTTTCAAAAAGAGTTTTTATTTTAGTATCTGGGAGCACGGCAGTTTCCCCGCCAAGTCGAGCGCGAAGCAAACACTGCCGTACCATCCTTTTCAGGCACCATTTTGTCGCATTCTCAAGCCCCTATTTGAGAACCTCCGGATAAGACCAGAACGCAGAAATTTTGGTCATCCAATAAGCTATAAAATCTGTCAATAATTAGAAATCCATCTGTCAACGGCCAAGTCACACAACATTAACTATAATTATATATATATATATATACAGGGTGTCCCAAAAATCAACGATAAACCGAAAACGGGTGATAGGCCAAGTCATGACAGTTATGAGAAAAATGTGAAAAAAAATCTTTGTCATGTATTTTTCACATTATAAGGACTTTTAAAAATATCGGAAAAACTGACACCCTGTGATGGTCTTTCATGTCCTAAGACTACAAATATTACTTTTTTGTGATTTTTTTTTCGGTATTGTAGTCATGACTAACCCTTCTGTAAATCACAATTCATAATTTAAACATACCTGCCTCAGTTTTCAATAAAATGGTGTGTTTTGCCCAAGATTAAATTCAAAATAATTACTACACCCAACTTTAATCGTCTGTACTGTAAAAAAAAAATTACTACAGTATTTTGGCAAGTAACTTTAAAAGATGGCGCATTTAATCTGGATTCCAAAATGGTATGATACTTGCTGGATTACTTCTTTGTTGAGGAAAAAAAAAATTTTTTAACGGAACCGGATGTTAGGCCAACTCTGTTTAAATTTTTAAAATGTTGGTATTAAGTTGTTATGTGACGACGATGAGTGACGTCATCTTGTCTAGAGTGAGCGAGACAGACAGTGACGCTAAGTGCGGGTGCTTTTTTATTAAAAAAAAATTGTATTGCAGTGTAGGCATTTTTAAGACTTCAATTTTCAGGTATGAATACAACGCTCTTTTGAAAATGTGAGTGGTTGAGATACAGAACAGACGCCACCTTGTTATCAAGTATGTAATTAGTTAGTTTTAGGTGCAAGTTCGAAATAAAAGTCAGTCAATGGATTTCTTCAGTTATTACTTTAATTTACAAAGATTTACAGCAAATGTTCGAACTGTTTGCCTTCAGCTCTAATGCAAGCCCTACATCTTCTTAAAAATGATCGCGTAATAAGACGGGCGTATCTTCTTGAATTAATGTGTTCAGCAGCTTCTGTAATTTTTTGGCGCAGCTCGGCTAAATCTCGAATTGGTTTAGAGTACACTTTTTCTTTTATTGTTCCCCAATAAAATAAATCAATGGGATTTAAATCAGGTGAACGGGCAGGCCACGAAATTGTACCACCCCGCCCAATCCACCTATCGGGGTATTCTCGGTCGAGAAACTCTCGTACTGTGCGAGCGTAATGTGCTGGGCAGCCATCTTGTTGGTACCACATGCTGCCGTAAATGTTTAGTGGCACTTCTTCCAACAAATCTGGTAATTGGTTCTGTAAGAAGTCCAAATAAACCTCGGCAGTTAAGTTCTCCGGTAGCTCAAATGGACCAATAACAGTACCATTCAAAATTCCCGTCCACATGTTCACCTTAAACCGGTACTGCGATCTGTCTTCCCGCATCAAATGTGGATTATCCACGTGCCATTCGTGTAAATTATGGAGGTTCATGTAACCATCTTTTTTAAACGTGGATTCGTCAGACCACAGATTTTTTTCAAAGAATCGCGGATCATCTCTGTATCTCTGCAACATCGTTTGACAAAATTGCAATCTCTCTGGGTAGTCTCGGGGTAACAGGCTTTGTACTCGTTGTACATGGTAAGGATGAAACTGGTTCTTTTGCAAAATACGATGTGCAGTACTTTTGGGCACTCCGATGTTCTCTTCAATCCCACGTACTGAGATACTCGGGTCTTGTTCGACCGCCTCGAGCACTTCGTCCTCGTAGGGTATGAAAGGCCTTCCCTCGCTGGTATTTTGATTAGGGAATCGACCCTCTAAGAGTGACCGATGCACGTTAATAAATACCCGATAATCAGGATGACGCTCAGCGTTTGGGTATCTCTCACGATACATTCTAGCTGCAGCATTAGCGTTGCATAAGCATTCTCCATAGATGAGATGCATATTGGTGTATTCTTGTGCGGTGTATCGAGATGGCATGATAACACACTACAATGGAATCACACACCACAACCGAAGATACGACAATAAAACAAGTCCAGGGTCGTCAGAAACGGGGCAGATAAAACCAAATCACAAAGCAAATCAAGTCCAATAAACAGAAGCACAGTTGTAAGTACGAAGTCAATACGGATACAGAAAGATGCGCAATGAACGAAAGATCGTAACGTACTGCAGTTTTGCACGTTCATCACTGTGTTGTCGGGTTGGCGTCACTATCTATCTCACTCGCACTGAGCGTCACTGTCTGTCTCGCTCACTCTAGACAAGATGACGTCACTCATCGTCGTCACATAACAACTTAATACCAACATTTTAAAAATTTAAACAGAGTTGGCCTAACATCCGGTTCCGTTAAAAAAATTTTTTTTTCCTCAACAAAGAAGTAATCCAGCAAGTATCATACCATTTTGGAATCCAGATTAAATGCGCCATCTTTTAAAGTTACTTGCCAAAATACTGTAGTAATTTTTTTTTACAGTACAGACGATTAAAGTTGGGTGTAGTAATTATTTTGAATTTAATCTTGGGCAAAACACACCATTTTATTGAAAACTGAGGCAGGTATGTTTAAATTATGAATTGTGATTTACAGAAGGGTTAGTCATGACTACAATACCGAAAAAAAAATCACAAAAAAGTAATATTTGTAGTCTTAGGACATGAAAGACCATCACAGGGTGTCAGTTTTTCCGATATTTTTAAAAGTCCTTATAATGTGAAAAATACATGACAAAGATTTTTTTTCACATTTTTCTCATAACTGTCATGACTTGGCCTATCACCCGTTTTCGGTTTATCGTTGATTTTTGGGACACCCTGTATATATACTATAATTATATATATATATATATATATTCGGCTAACACAGAAGTGTCATTTACACCAGTGCCCATGTCAATATACGAGTTTGATTTTGGTCCCACATACTTTTCTGGCGTATGGCCATTTCATCTGAAATTAGCGCGCAAACAACATTACATTTATCACATTAAGAAGGAGCGTTTACTTTACTAAAACTATTAATAAAGTAAACGCTTCTTCAGTAAATCCTGGAGCGCCATCGATGATGACAAATTTACTCCTTGCGTAATTATATGCCGATGGGGAATAGAAGTTTAAAGTCAAACAGATTTTTTTAAGTTCATTATAATATTTCGGTATAATTTTCTTTTCGTTTTTATGCTTTTTGTATATATTATGAAACAAATCCGCTGTGACAACATTTTTACTAAGAATGTTATATATATCAAGGAAACGTTCATGATTCAAAATTTTAATAAGGCCTTAAAAGTCATGTCCTATCTACTAGTCAAATATAGCCCCCCCCCCCCCCCACCCGCTTCTTTCCCTCCGCGAATCCTTCAGTTTTTGAGATATAAATTTCGAAGTTTTATTTGCCACGCAAAATGCGCTGGAAAAGTGTGTTGTTTATTCTAGTTCAATCACCTATTTTCCTTAACTAGAGTGAATCGGGCAGAAGTCGATACGAACGAAATATACTTCCGAGTATACCAACATAATATAGGTATTATATTTGTATATTATGTTATATTATACTCGGAAGCAGAGGAATAACGCACAAATTAGACATTAGCTGATAATATCCTCCATCCGAGATGGCGAGTTGCGTTTCGTTTCACCTTTTCACATAATTAAATTTGAAAACTGTACTAAAGCATAAAGTTTACGTTCCGTTTCGCATCATTGAAATAATATTTGAACATTTTTGATTTGCCTGTCAAGTCGTAAACAATATGTTTCATGACATGACGTGGCAAACACGGGTAATCTGATACTAAATATGGTTAAACATTTTTGAATACAAGGCAACATTGAACACAAAGCGGTACTCCGATCGGAGATTTTAGGATTATATTATTTGACTGTGTTTTAGAAGATTTATACAATACTTACTAATGGTATGTGATGCCAGTATTTTTCTTGTTTCATGTAGTATTATTTTTACATAGTTTGACTATGCAAATCGGCATTTTGCTTCGCTCTCACACAAATCTTTGACAAATTATCGAGACGTCTACTTCACGCTTGTAGCGCGACTGGCGCGGGTACGCCGAATTCGGCGTATTATTTGTTGCCGCATTTTTCAATACGCTGGACGGTATCTAGTCAAAGCGACCAATTATTAATCTATGGACACAATTTATAAAAATGTTGGCAACGCACTTGGACCTCTTTGTGTGCTTTGCTTATTCTAATCGTCTTGTTGTTGCGTTCCATGGTATTTGGACTTCAGTAAACATTGTTAGTCTGGACTATGGAGACTGGACGAATTATTACACAATTCACTTAAGCGCCTTTACAAAGTGCGGCAAAAAATGGATGCATAATGCTGCGTCGCGTCGCGTGTCGCTGCCAAATGTGACGGGACGCCTGACGCGTTCATTTGTACGTGTAAGTCCTCGTCAGCAAAAGTACATTCGACTCATCATGAGTCATGGTCATTCACATGTGAATCATAATGCATCATTTACATTCAGCTCTGTTGGGACTAAAACGTAGTGATTATATTCTCTTTGGTTGGGACGGGAAGTGGGAAGCGCGAGAATGTAAACAGGTGATTCGCGTTGACGCTGCCGCTGCCGTTGACATTTCCCCGCGCTCTCTTTGTTCCGCGCGAAAAACGGACAATGGAGGCATTGTCGGTTTTTCGCGCGGAACAAAGATAATATAATCACTACGGCGCGGAAGTCAAAGGACGGTAACGAGAACACGAGCGAGTGAAAAAAAAAGAAAATCACTCATTTAGGACTCTCTTAAAAAAGAAAAAAGGATCTCGACGTCAGCCATTGTTGCGAGTCATTCAATAAAGTAGGAAGGCTGAATGTGAACACTCGATCGCGTCGACGTTGCCGCGGAAATATTTAGAGCAACGTTCCCAGCAACAGCAGCGACAGCGGCAACGGCTGAATGTAAACCGTACATAATAATTTCAGATAAGACGTCCACTGCTGGACATAAGTCTCCCCCAAACTATTTCGTGCCATTCGCCACGCTTAGCAGGTGGGTTGGCGAGCGCAGCATAATAATAATGTCCGCGGAAACACTGCTGCCCATTTTTGTTTTTTTTTATTATTTATTTAATTCTTAATTTTATTAAAAGTATTACATAGTACATTGGATATGTATGTCGTAGTCATCTGGTTGAATCTGGGGTCATGACCCCTCCCTGAGCTGGTTGAATTTATCATAATGATTTTATTTAGAAATTGAATGCCCCATAATAGTATTAAAACAAATACATAGGGTCATCAACCTGCTCAATCTGCTAATGACTATTTTCCACAGAGCTATACCTATATTAAGTCTTTAGCTATGAAATAGCGGTATTTTTTCATTTATTTTTTATTTGCAGTAATAGAAGTATATAATCAGTAATCACCCATGCAATTATAATGCATTTTTGCCAACGCAATGGCAGTTTATTGATGCCCTTCTTGCCCTTCTTAAAGAAATCAGCTGGACGGGAGGCAACAAATTCTTTAAAGGCATTTTGTACTACCTCTCGGGTGTTGATTTTGTTTCCCGCCAGAAATTAATTATTCTATTTATGGAAAAAGTAGTAGTCTGTAGGTGCAAGGTCTGGCGAGTAGGGCGGATAACGGAGAGCATCCAACTCCATTTCTGGCAACTTGGAGACCGTCTCCAGTGATGTATAAGGTCGCGCGTTATCGCGCAGGAGCAGTTCATCCATTGTTCAGTCCATTGGCATCAAATTGGCAACGTAAACAAGCTTGACAAATAGGTACCACATGAACTCAATGATCGCCAGCGCGAGGTACGCGTCAAGACGTGCCTTGCACTGCTCAACAGACACACAAATTAAGGAATTTTGAACCGCATTGTTTCCTGCGATGAAAAATGGATTCTATTTGATAAACGCAAGCATTCAGCAAGTTGGTTGGATTCTGGTTCATCACCTCGACGAGAACTTACCCCTATAAAGGTGATAGTCACTGTTTGGTGGTCTAGCGCCGGTGTGCCTCTTACCAAACGGGGTTTGCATTACTGCAGATGTGATGTGTAAGGAATTGAATAAAGTGATGGAGAAGCTGGCACGTCTCCAACCAACATTGGATGTCTATCTATCTCTTAAGATTAGTTATTGAGTAAAATAACTAACAGGATCAAAAAATGGGCAATAAAGCGGTTTTTGGAAAAATATTTATACCATCATGGTATTAATTCTTATCATATTAAATACGTTAGTTGGCTAAAGCAATCCATGAAGACTATATTTGCCCTTTAAACCATGCAAATACAATGCATACTTTAGGAGATATAGCAAAGTTAAGATTGTTTCGCCGTGATTCGACCGGGCGCCGCGTGTGACGTGACTCGCGTCTGAGCCGGGACAGCGAATGCTGGAAGGAAGTAGGAACCCCACACATATTTTATGAAACTAGGTATTATTTTTCATTAACTACAAATAATTAGTACTTCAGTACTCCGCCGACGCCCGACACTGCGACGCCAACGCCTGACGCCGTGACTTCAGTCACGGCGTCAGGCGTTGGCGTCGCAGTGTCGGGCGTCGGCGGCGCGGCGTCGGCGGCGCGGCGTCGGCGGCGCGGCGTCGGCGGCGCGGCGTCGGCGTCGCGGCGTCACGGCGTCATGCGTCGGCCTCACGGTGTCGGACGTCGGCGTCGCGGCGTTATACGTCGGCGTTGCGGTGTCGGGCGTCGCGGCGTCAGGCGTCGGGCGTCGGCGTCGCGGTGTCGGGTGTCGGTATCGGCGTCGGCGTCGCGGCGTCGGGTCGACGCCCGACTGCTTTTGGTCGCAGCGTAATGTTATAGCCCAAAGCCTTCCTCTATAAATGGACTATCCACCAAAAATATTTTTTTTAATCGGACCAGTAGTTCCTGAGGTTAGCGCGTTTAAACAAACAAACAATTCACATTTAGGGACTTTCGTTGCATGCGCTGCATAAACGGTTTAAGTCAATCAAACACCACGCGAACGAAGTCGCGGGCAAAGCTAGTTGAATTATAAGTTCTTGACTTGACCACGAATATGTGACCCCCTCCTGGCGACAAAGCTGGATCCGCCCTTGGTTACCCCACTAAAACCCCAAATTGCCATCTCCTCCGCTAGGCGCTGGGATAAGGCGATAACAACAGCTACACGGCCCATTATGTATTGTTTATTAATTAATCAATAATAACGATAAAAAAAATGTTGACATTGATAGTACATGGCATGTTTATAAATAACAAATGTTGTAGGAAGTAATGATTATTTACAGTCCCATGTTTCTATTTGTAATTTGGGTGTTGAAGCTTTTGCCCGGACCTGACACAGTAGCAGGTAGCTTGTCGCGCAAGCGCCAATTCTCTAGTGTTGTACAATAAAAACCACACTCAGTTACGATATTTTGCTGAATTACTGACTTAAAATATTAATTAGACTAATTTAAAAAAAAGTAGACATTATTAAAAAAACCGGCCAAGTGCGAGTCGGACTCGCGTACGATCCTTTCAAGCACATGTTACATGGGTGTCCCTAAACATTTATTTTATTTTTATTATTCACGTTGAAATGAATCTACAACTAATTAAATATTTTGTGAATATATTTTAAGCTAGGTTTATTATCTACTTGGTGACTTAGGTACTTTTTGCCGTTATTGATTTCGAGAAAAAAAGTATAAAAATACCTACCTTTGTTGTATGGATGGTAAATATTTTATTTTATTTTGTTTTGAAGTGTTTTTTGCATTGAAAATATTATAAAAAAATGAGACAGTAACAATAATTGTAATTCCAATATGGCTTAGTTACACGTTATTTCAACACATCGAATGGTTTCCATTGTGGGTACAACGTCTCCACAGCATAAATCTAAACATCTGACCGCATCACCTGCTCATGAAAATGTTTTACGTTTATCGACATTTATTTTCAGGAACGCGCGCAACCCTACACGAAAGCCACCCTCTATCGATTGAGCCCGGCCGAGCTTTGAATACGGTGCACACCTGAAATACGTGATTTTTCTAGAACCCTATAAAATTTCCTTCCTATTAATCCTTAGAAAACATAATCCTCTACTCTAAATTCAAACTAAAATGCTGTGAAAACTTTTCTACTTTTAAAAAGTCAAGGTGATGATTCTGTGATCCATAAACTTTTTCTTAGTAACTATCATGAAAGTGAATAGGATAATTGGTATTTTAATTAACTAATGATTTGTGACGAAGATATTGAAACACTTTTCATTTGGATGATCACGTGAAAATCGATCCTTAGGTGAGTATTAATTTCAATACTATTTGATTCATAGCAAAAAAAAATGCAAGGAATTCATAAGATGTGACGACCTCGGTAGGACAAAGGTTGAGCGCGTCGCGGGTTTGAATCCTGCCGAGGGATCAAAAACTTTTCAATTTTTCAATGTTCCTGGGTACATAGTATGTGGTGTGATTTGTGAAGCGTCCATACAGATATTATTATTATTGTATACAATTAAGTATGCGTCTTTTAACTCTTAAATAAAAAAAAATAGAGGACAAAAGACCACGGGGTCGCCGCCTAATGATTGGTCTGACCTAAGGTTGCCATACTCGAAATTAAAAAAAAAACATATACAGGGTGTAAAAATAGCAGTCACTATAACTTTGGGATAAGATTAAAGTACCTTTACTGATTCTAGAAATGAATTTTTTTCATTATTTATTTTTTGAAAAAAATAATATTTTTCTTGCAATTTATTATTTTAGTCGCAAGGCTGAATTGTTTGGAACAACGTTCTGCATTAAATTCTTAAATTTTATAATTTTTGCCCTAGTACGCAATGAATGTCTTACGCGTGCTATTGACCTCTCAGCTTGATCAGCTGATCGCTGTGTTGTGCACGTTGTACATTGCCTATTGAAAAATTTTAAATTTTTAAAACAGTGGATTAAAAGCAAATGACTAGTACCAATGTATATATCTCTTTCCTGGTTATTACCCCACGAAGTTATAGTGACTGCTCTTTTTACACCCTGTATACGGTCGAATTGAGAAACCTCCTCCTTTTGTTAAAAAACTAGCACATAACACATCAAAACCCGGGCTTTGGAGCCAAAAACCAACAAATGTATGCCTCACCAAATTCCAAAAAATCTAAATTCGGATATCAGCCTTCCGGACGCTAACCGGACGCCCTCAAAAGTAGGATAAATCCAGGGAAACCCGGAAGCAGCGGCGGCTTTACCCAATCTCTCCGGGCGCCAGGTTTTGCGAGGAGGTTAAAATGAAAATATACCAATGTGATGCGAAAGTAGGTCTGGTTGTTCGCGAGGCCCCTGCAGGAGCGAGGCCCCGGGTGTAGCCCTGTTCGCCACCCCCTAAGGCCGCCGCTACCCGGACGGATGGCAACCCTAGTCTATCTGCACCACTTTTGAGTCCACTGTCTACGATGTCCTCCGAGTGGCCGACTGAAAAAGCTGGAGATCCGTCTTAAGAAGGAACGTGAAGAAAGAAAGAATTCACGATCCTCAGATATGAGGAACATGACTGTAGGAGGAGGAACTCCTGAAAGAAGTAGAAATGTTATGGATTGGATCAGCATGGACTGCTCTGCTTCTTAAATATCAATCGCCTGAGAATCAAAACACATAAACGTCACAATTTATTCGGGAGTATGCGGCAGGCAATCTGAATCAAAATCTAATCATAAAATTTAAATATATTATATCTAGCAATAGATATCCCGCGAAAAAATAACCACAACCTGCTATGCTATGGATTTCCACAAAGTAACGCCTGATTTTATGAATTATTTAAAATCTAATCAGTTTGGAGAGTAAGGTTCCTGGAGGCCATTCCGAGTCGCACGCCCATTTTCTGAGTGTTCTTGATGGTTCCAGCCATGTCGCTGTACCTGCTGCTCCTGGTGGGCGCCGCGCTGGCGATGCCGCAGAAGCCCAACCTGGACGCCATCCTCAACCGGCGCACCGATGTCTACATCGCCGGGTTCTTCCCCTTCGGCAAGGGAGTCGAGAACTCTAACACTGGTAATGGAATTTTGAAGATTTAATAGAATTATTTACAAATATAAAGTTTGAGAAACTTTTCATCCGATCGCAGTTTTGTGGTTAATGGATATGTTGGAAACTACAAACTTAAAACTGAATTTTAAAGCCAAATTGCTTACCTACTCTGATAATAGTACCTACTTATTCACATTACCCAATAGAATAAATAAGATAGATTTGAGGAAGTACCTGCCTAGTTTCTGAAGTCCTAGTTACTTGCAGGTCGTGGGGTGATGCCAAGCGTGAAGCTGGCGCTGGACCACGTGAACGAGCACGACTCAGTTCTGCGCAACTACCGCCTGCACATGTGGTGGAACGATACTGAGGTATGTATGTGTCGCAGTCATCTGGTTGTCTGCTATTTGATTAAATGGCGTCATTTAATGACTAAAGGACAACTCGTCAAGTTGTTTAATGTAACGTTGAACGTCTTGACTGAAATAGCATAGTCGTTGAATGGGATATAGCCGATTTTGTAATGTTTGGTTATGGTATCTATAAGTTCGTAAATTAAAAGGTACTTTAAATAACAAAATTAAGGTATTTTTTATTTTTATTCAAAAGGTAAAGTAAACCGATAGGAATGGAGTTACAGAAATGGTTCACATCACTGGTTACTGCATGGCTATTTTTGGACCAAATAATTAAAATTTCTAAGAGAGATCAAAGCTGTAAGCAAGTAGAATAATGAGGAAAATATATAAATTAGACCATTGACCCTTTTAGGCAATATGAATAATTGTGTTCCTGTCTACTCATAACTACAAGGGCCAAGGCCCATTAGTGCGTTGCGTCATTGCAGCGTCGACGCTGCGTCATTTCTCATGGGTCATGTCATAAAAAACATACGGTAATCGACGCAGCGGTTACGACGCAACCCACTAATAGGCCCTAATTGTATTCTTTATGGTATATAAATAATACAATTGTAGACATAAATCGATGAAGATGTCACTTAAACATTTTAGAATACGACGTAACGTATTAAGTTCATTAATCTAAAGATCCGTCCGAGACGTCTCTAGAATCAATGGACTTAATACGTTACTACATATCCTAAAATGTTTTAGTGACAATTTATACTCAATTTCCTGGGTATATATTTTTGCGACTTATCACCTTCATCCATTCATGTCTTCAATGATAGTATGGTATTCTTCTTTCAGTGCAACGCAGCGGTAGGTGTGAAGTCGTTCTTCGACATGATGCACAGCGGGCCGCACAAGCTGATGCTGTTCGGCGCCGCCTGCACACACGTCACCGACCCTATCGCCAAGGCATCCAAACATTGGCATCTGACTCAGGTAAAGAGAAATAACAGTCAGAGTGACTTATGGTATAGAGGCTTGGTAAAAATTGCGACACAGCTGCAGTTAGCTTAGTGTTTCATAATCTCGACTCGGAGTTCGTTGGAACAACTAAAAATGTTGTTTTCGAGTTTGGTTAGAAGAAGAAAGACGATCCATGTGTCGGATGGGCATGTAAAAAGTCGGTCCTGCGCCTGATCTCCGGCCAGTCGTGTCAGTTGTCTCCCATTGAGCTACGAAAGTAAGAAAGAAAGCGTGATTCTGTGTAATTCCTGCGTCTGGTTTCCAATGAAACCGGCCACCGTCACCGACATCGGTGTGGGATATCTTTTATATAAAAATGAATCGCTGTTCGTTAGTATCGCTAAAACTCGAGACCGGCTGAACCGATTCGCTTATTTTTAGTTTTGAATTATTCGTGGAAGTCCAGGGAAGGTTTAAACGGTTTGTATGCTCAACGCAGTGGGCACGGGTCAG
The DNA here is from genome assembly GCA_905187575.2 of Celastrina argiolus. Lineage (NCBI taxonomy): Eukaryota > Metazoa > Arthropoda > Insecta > Lepidoptera > Lycaenidae > Celastrina > Celastrina argiolus. The sequence goes on from LR994597.1 coordinate 15,289,697, forward strand.
CTAGTTATTATTACTTTTAAAAAACCATTGAAAAGTGTAATTTTCATCGACAGCTGTCGTACGCAGACACCCACCCGATGTTCACGCGGGAGGCGTTCCCCAACTTTTTCCGTATCGTGCCGTCGGAGAACGCGTTCAACCTGCCACGCATCCGCCTGCTCGAGCACTTCAACTGGACGCGCGTCGGCACCATATACCAGAACGAGCCAAGATATGCCTTGGTAAATGTCTTCTTCTGAAAACTTACGTTTATATACCTTTTAATGGGAAACTTTAATTGAAGACATGAATGGATGAAGGTATATATGTCGCAAAAAGTTGTTGTTCTAGCTATTGATTTAGCTCTATGTTCGATTGCTGTAAATCGATACCTCTAGTTTCCGGTTACACTAAAATATTATGAAAAAACGACCTCTACGAATCTATACATATTTGATATCTCTTTGTTTACAATCAGATAATTACTTGAGGCGTTATGATGCAGCCAACAAACTTGCATACATAGTAATTAAGTAAAAATGTTCTTTCTTAAATAAATTCTCGACAAGCAGAGCTCTTAAATGATAATGCTTTTAAATCTTTATTATTTAACAAGAGGTAATTATACAGTGCTTAATATTACCATAGACTTACTATATTTTTCTTCACAGGCGCATAACAGGCTCATTGCAGATTTGGAGGTAGCACAGTTTGATGTGGACGAATCTCAGAGCTTCGCTACAGAAGTGAGAACCGCGTTATCCAAATTAAAGGAGAAAGATATTCGGATCATACTGGGCAACTTCAACGAGACGTGGGCTTTGAAGATATTCTGCGAGGCTTATAAGTAAGAATCTCATTCCCTATTAATTACTGTAATTAACTTAACGAAGTATCAGGTCATGCTTAAGCGCGCTTATATAGGCGAAACAATGTAGCTGGTTTGGTACGGACAATGCTGGATAATCACCTGTGGGGAGACGTGGCCTGTGTTTTGAAAGATCCAGGACACTCCTCCCATTTAACCGCTGATGGCAATCCGCAAGTGGTTTTAGTGGGTAACCGGCCGTAGCGAGCTGGGAGTACCACATACCCCTAGGGGACCTTCCCTGGGGATGCATTTCCCTTGCAAAATATAAAAAATGAAAATAATGTTTGTTAATCTGATTGTCTGACAAGAAAGATGATCCATCGGATGGGATCGTAAATAGTTCTCTCCAGTCGTGTAGGGTAACCGTCCCATTATGTTATGTAAATCAAAGGGAGAAACATTGTCTTTAAATATTGGGCACACACTTGGGCACTATACACCGGCTACCGGCACCGAATATGGTGTTGGAGCTTATTATTATTATAGTACACTCCACGCCGCTGTACGTGTCCCGCCTGCACTGGTCCATGGAGGTTAAGGACGTAGACTACATACCGACGAGGACGTCCCACTCCTTGAGGGTTGAGCGTCTGGAGTCTCGCTAGAAGGTCAACTTTAGTTCCTTTGTGGTATAATGTAGGTGAGAGTACCGACTCATCTTCTTTCAACCTTCGAATCGGAGGAGTTTTAGCCGACGGGTGTGGTGGTGTGGAACTTTTGGAACGAAGCGCACTGCACGTCGCCGTCAACACGTGTTAAAGTGTAGTTTTTAAGACATTTATAATATGGGCCTATGCAGCCTGAAATAAATGGTATTTAATTGAATTATTATACCTCAGACTGGAGATGTACGGGCGCGCGTACACGTGGCTCCTGCTGGGCACGTACAGCGAGCGGTGGTGGACGCGCAAGGCGCCGTGCGCGCGCGGCGAGCTGCTCACTGCATTAGACACAGCGTTGCTGACCGATCTCCTGCCGCTGTCCACCACGGGCGAGACGACTGTGTCGGGAATTGTAAGTTCGTAATAGAACCTTATTGTAGACTTAGTGCCAATTTCACCAACACATATTAAAGTTAATACTTCATTAATTATCATGTTATCCCTCTCGTATTTCGTGTCAATGAATGAAAATGCATGGTATTTTAACAAATCGTTAACACTAACTAGCGTTGGTGAAATCAGGACTAAATAATATAGATAATTTATTTCAATCGACATTTTTTCTCTATCTCAAACGCATACATTCGAAATGATACAGGTTTTTTGTGCTCGTACAACAGTAATTAGATATGGTGTCTTAGACACCTGTAGGATAAAAGGACTGTTTGATTTTAGAAACTATACACAAGTACTTTTTCGAACCTAATTGATACATAATATAATTAATTAAATATTTCAGACAGCAAAAGATTATCAAGTGGAATACGATAGACGCAGAGGATTGGAGTACTCCAGGTTTCACGGGTATACTTACGACGGTAAGAGATTTGGAATTTAAGTACTTAGGCTTTTGAATTATTAAGCTAGAAATATTTTTTTGCAAAATGCAAAATATTTTTTTGCAAAATGCTTAATTAAACCTGAAATATTTTAGGTATATGGGCTATGGCACTTGCGATACAGACAGTAGCCCATCGAGTCAAAATAAGATACAAAGAAAGGACGGTTCAGGATTTCAGATACCGAGACAAGGATTGGGAACAATTGTTCTTGGATGCGCTAAGTAACGTTACATTTGAAGGAGTTACTGTGAGTAATTATTATGCGATTAACAATTCGCATTATATTTATGTTATCACATAAAACAATTTTATATAAAATGGGACTTGCGAAAGATCCTTGAGGTACTACATTATGATTAATTGTTTTAGGGTCCCGTAAGGTTTTATGATAATGAACGAAAAGCATCGATTCTCCTGAAGCAATTCCAAGGGGAGCAGGTTGGCGAGGTGAAGGTAGGGGAATACTGCGCAGAGAGAGATAAACTTGACCTGACTTCCGGAGAGCCTTTCAAGTGGTTTGGGAAGTAAGTAAAATGTCTGAAAATACTTAATGTGATAAACAAGATAAAATAAATATACTAAAGTTCCTAATTATTTATAATACGAAATCTTTCGATAGGCATAAAGTATAATTTCACTTCTCTTTAAAAAACAGTAAGTGAAAGAATCAGCTGCTGTAAACTGTAAAACCGCTTCTTTGTACTGTTAATATGATCGATTTATAATATTTGTGTGTGTGTTTTATGTGTATGTGTGCAAATGAAGTATTTTCTGTTCTATTCTACAGGAACCCTCCAAAAGACAGAACACTGCGTCTAATCGAGCACACCCAGGTGAACATCACGATATACGTCATACTCGTGTGTTGCTCGGTGCTCGGGATACTGTTGGCTACAGGTTTCCTTGCCATGAATATTCATTACAGAAATCAGAGGTGAGCAATTTGTTCTTATAACAATTATTATTAGTCATTATCTCAAATAGCTACAAATTGTATGTTGAATTTCTTTAACTTTTACAACACAACATTTAAAACATATAATTTGTGATACTTTTTCTACGTATGTGAACTCTCCTTTACCACATAAAATTAAATATATTATTGCAAGTAGTATAGGTATGTTGTTTTTAATAATTTAGAATTATAATTCGATTTCCTTCCATCCTTCGAAAGGTACATAAAAATGTCGTCACCATATTTGAACAACCTCATCATCGTCGGCTGCATGCTCACCTACATGAGCGTCATCTTCCTCGGCCTCGACTCCAGCCTCAGCAGCATCGGTGAGTGAATCATCATTACCATTATTACATGTTAATATCAATTAGTTTTCACTCTTTGTAGTTCACTGTTATTAACTTTTCAAATTTAATTCATTAAAGTTTTTTAAATTAAAATTTATAAAAATTAAAAGAATCTCAAGATGTAATTTTATGAGTTTTGTCATTATTTGCGCTGATTCTACGAAATACTAGATTTTTTAAAAATATATAAAAGTAATAAATTCTGCTTCTCTTTGTTAAGAGTGTGAATTAAATTTACGATAAGGGAGATATTGTGTAGATCTATACAGTACGCACGTAATAGAGTACTTGCAATAAAATGATACCATTAATATAATAGGTACATAATATATTTATTTTTACGTCGTATATATTCCTTATAACTATTTTAGTTTCAAATAATTGCTTTACATTTTATTTATTAATTACTTTCATTGTATACAAATTGCTGATGATATAATCAATATTGATACCCATGAAATGGGTAAAATTTGGCCATGTCGTATTTGAACAGTAACAGCACCTTCAATACGCATGCTGCTAGCACTCATGCTCGATCTCATCAGTTTCATTCATCCTTAGGTCTTTCTCAGGACATAACGCGCGGAGGTAATAGTTTGTCCCTACCCTGCTTCAGCTTCCCAGGACAGAATGGATCCTAACCAAACTTTGGGAACCCCCTTCTTTGATTCTGAGAAAGGCCTAGGAGGTTTTCTAGGTCGCCGGAGTCGCAGCATGTTTCCAAGTTTTGGTTTATTCTCCTAAGCATCGCGCTTTCGGTATTGCGTTGTTACTATGCTTTGTCGATCGGTGTCCGTAAGTATTTCGGCTTTATTTGGTTTTGAACTAGCATTCATTGAATCATCAAGCTCGTTTAAAATAATTACGAATTGTATTAAATTGTTCAAAGGCTATTAACCGCCGTGGGTACAATAATGTTATATTTGCATAAACAATTGCTACTAATTGTCCCCATAATTTATCGTATCCATGACAGTTTAATAACTTTTAATTTCACTTCATATTCAAGCTGATCACAAGTAGTTATCATAATGTTCAACGTATAATGAGCTTTTTGTGAAGTCTGCGTAATGCATGTCTATTATAAGTGGATATCTAAAACTTGGTAATGGTAAATAGATGGTAAATTAGTATATATTATTGTTTTAGAAACTGCATTGTGCGTAATCCGGGAATTGTGCAGTTATGCATTGTGCGTAACCCGTGAACTGTGCAGTTATGCATTGCGCGTAATCCGGGAATTGTACATACGTGTAGGTTTTTAAGTATACAAACGTTTGTAAAAAAATACTGTTATCATGAAGTGCCTAACATGTAAATAGTTGTGATGTGGTGATCTAGGAATTCTAAGAAATTAAATAATTTTAAAACGGTCTCTAGAATATATTTTATGTTTCTTCAGCTGCGTTCCCGTATATTTGCACTGCGCGAGCTTGGCTTTTGATGGCTGGCTTCAGCTTGGCTTTTGGGGCTATGTTCTCCAAGACTTGGAGGGTCCACTCTATCTTCACTGATGTGAAACTGAATAAGAAGGTAAGCAACATTATTTTTGTACTGAAGCCGCAAAAAACTAATATTTAAAATGGTATTAAAGTTAAACTATGTAAATTAAATATTTAAAAATTGTTTTCTGGAAACGCCTTCACAGCATCAGATATTATTATAACTATAGTATTTTTAACGGTTTTCTTGATAATTTTTGCAGGTCATCAAGGATTATCAGCTTTTCATGGTTGTTGGCGTTCTGCTGACTTTAGATCTGGTTATTATGACCACGTGGCAAATATCTGATCCATTCTACAGAGCAACAAAACAGATGGAAGCATATGTAAGATGGCTTATATTATTTTTTGTGCTGAAAAACCTTCACTGAACTTACACTTCGCTATAGATGTATAGTTTACTAGCTGTGCCCACGACTTCGTCCGCGTGATTTTTGAGTGACTTAAACCGTTTATGCAGCTCACGCAACGAAAGTCTCCAAATGTGAATAATTTTCCCCGTTTTTGCAACATTTCTCACTGACGCTTCGCTCCTATTGGTCGCAGCGTAATGTTATATATCCCAAAGCTTTCCTCTATAAATGGACTATCCAACAAAAAAAGAAATTTCCAAATCGGACCAGTAGTTCCTGAGATTAGCGCGTTTAAACAAACAAACTCTTCCGCTGTATAATATTAGTATAGATAATTTTTGTCTCATGTTTGCAGCCACATCCCACCAGTGAGGACATCGTCATAGTGCAAGAAAACGAATATTGTCAGTCTGAACGAATGCCCATCTTCATTGGCATCATTTACGCTTATAAGGGACTACTTTTGGTACGTACTATTTTTATTGTTTTCTTTTGTTTTATATTGATGTTGAAGTGTTTATTGTGTTTTGTTTTGTAACAGATTTGTATCGCAGGCAATGCACACTGTTTAATATGCAGCTGCAACTGCTATAATATGTCGTTATATTATAACGGATGTAATAAAAGTTTAAAAAAACTATAACCCGACTTCGCAAAAAAGGGGTCTAAAAGGCTGAAACAAGAAAATAATTCAATTTGAAATCCAGATATGCATAGGTCCTGATATGGTCAAGGTAGAGCCGTGGTCGTACCCACTATAATTGGCATTGTATATTTCAACAGCAGACGAATATTATAGATCTGTTTAGCGGGTATGACCACGGCTCTACCTTGACCATTTTTGTACCTATGCATATCTGGATATCAAATTGAATTATTTTCTTGTTTCCGCCTTTTTAGACACCTTTTTTGCGAAGTCGGGTTATAGTTTTTAAACTTTTTTTATTATTTGATAATAAGTTTTGTTTGGTCTAGTCTTATTCCTGTTATAATTTATGCTATTAGAATCCCACCAAAAACATTTTCATGTAAAAATTATCAGATATGGTATAAAGCCAAGCTCTACCTACACCTTAGGCAAAATCTATCAAAAAGTGGTCAGATCTCACGTAGAACCAAAATTCTTGATCTATGCGCCCTTACTTCACCAGGCTTAACTTCACGTACGCTACATTGCAGTCAAAACGTGATACTTGACCACGTTGATAGCGTTGAAAAGATGACATGTAATAGAAAATATAAGACAAAGATGCAAGACGATTGTAAGAGTAGGACGATGTTGGTGACAAATGGCTATATAAAGAGTAGCTATCTAAAGAATTGCTGTCTAACTAATAGCTATCTAAAGAATAGCTATCTAAAGAGTAGCTATCTAAAGAATAGCTACCTAACTAATAGCTATTTAAAGAATATTCTATCTAGAGAATAGCTTTCTGGAGAATAGCTATCCGGAGAATAGCTATCCGGAGAATAGCTATCCGGAGAATAGATATCCAGAGAATAGCTATCCGGAGAATAGCTATCCCGAGAATAGCTATCCGGAGAATAGCTATCCGGAGAATAGCTATCCGGAGAATAGCTATCCGGAGAATAGCTATCCGGAGAATAGCTATCCGGAGAATAGCTATCCGGAGAATAGCTATCCGGAGAATAGCTATCCGTAGAATAGCTATCCGGGGAATAGCTATCTGGAGAATAGCTATCCTGAGAATAGCTATCTGGAGAATAGCTATCTGGAGAATAGCTACCTGGAGAATAGCTATCTGGAGAGTAGCTATCTGGAGAATAGCTATCTGGAGAATAGCTATCTGGAGAATAGCTATCTGGAGAATAGCTATCTAGAGAATAACTACCTAGAGAATACCTATCTAAAGAAAATAAAGTTAATTTTGAATTTAACAATAAAATGTAATAATTATTGAATATTTTTATATTAGGTCCTTACATATGAAATTGGCGTTTTGTATGGAAGGAAAATAAAGGCGATTTTTTCATATTAAAATATATTTTATTAATCAAAGTATGTACTATTGCTATCTATACACTTTTGCCATCTTATAGGTAGTTCATTGATCCCTTTACTAAAAAAACCATTCGGAGGGGAATCAATGAAATATTTGAAAGCGGTTTGGACTGCGTCATCGGAATTGAATTTTTTTCCTTGCAAGAAGTTATCCAAATTTCGAAAAAAATTGTAATCTGTTGGAGCAAGGTCCGGAGAGTACGGTATGTCTTAGACATTCCAATTGAAGCTCCTGTCCTCTAATTTGGTAGCCGTCTGTTGGGCCGTGTGTGGTCCAGCGTTGTCTTGAAGCAGCAGTGGCGTAGGACGATTGACAAGTCTCGGTTGTTTAACGGCGAGCTTTTCCATCATGGTCTGCAGTTGCTGACAATAGACATCAGCCGTAATCGTCTGACCAGATTAAAGAAAGCTATAGTGTACGACACCGGTACTAGTCCACCAAACGCTTACAAGTAACTTTTTTTGAGTCAATTTTCGCTTGGGGCAAGACTTTGCTGGTTCACCAGGGTTCAGCCATTGCGATGAGCATTTACGATTATCGTACAGGATCCACTTTTCATCACATGTAATGATCAGATTTAAAATTCCTTCATTATTGTGCCGGTTGAGCAATGTAACGCAGCAGTCGACGCGCGTGTGTCGGTTTGCTTCACTCAATTCATGAGGTACCCACCTTTCAAGCTTTTTCACCTTCCCAATTTGCTTCAAGTGTATTAAAACGGTTTTGTCACTCACAACGCAGCCTGAAGCTAACTCTGATGTGGTTTGCGATGGATCTGCTTCCACAATACCCTTCAATTCATCATTATCGACCTTGGTCTCCGGCCGTCCACGGGGCTTGTTCTGCAGGTCGAGATTTCGAGAACGAAAGCGTTTAAACCAAAAACGCACCGTGTTTTCTTTTGCGACACCACCCCCATACACATCATTAATCCTTCGAGCCGTTTCTGCAGCACTGGTGCCACGGTGGAACTCGTACTCGTAAATAATGCGATATTTTAAGTTTTCCATTTTGTGAAATGAGTGACGCAGAAGAAAAAGCAAAAAAAAGGAAAAAAACAAATTAATTACGGTTTTCAAAACACAAATGCATGAGTAAATAGCTGAATTTGAATTTGGAATTCCTAACCAAAGAGGATATTTAAGATCAAGTGGCCAGTACGACAAAACGCCAATTACATATGTAAGGACCTAATACATAATTGTAATGTGCTTGCCAAGACCTATCTTTTGATACAATTATCTTAATTAAATTTTTTTTAAAATAGTTTTTGGGATATAATTTTCAAAATCCAAAAGTTTTCAAAAAAATATATAGCCTATGTAACTCGCAGGACCACTACAAATCGATTGACACCTTATTTATTAAAATCGGACTAGTAGTTTAACCGCTACGAGGGAACATACATACCTACATACATACATAAAAAAAAAAAAACAAAAATTTTTATTTCCATATAGGTTATTAAATAACACTTATAGAATTGTCCTACATGATGCCTACCACCGGTTCGGAAACTAGCATACATACACACATACACACATACACACATACACACATACATACATAGACTGCCAAAATCATTACCCTTCCTTTTAGCTTCGCCGAAGTCTTGTAAAAAACACAGTCACTATAAAAAAGAAATGGTAAAAAGTAAAAAAAAATTGTTTTGACAAAAACAATATTACAAAAAATACATTTCCAAAATGAGAAAAGGTAGTACATACAATCGTATCTCAAAGTTATGGTGACTGTTCTTTTTACACGCTGTATATTCAATGACTTAAACGTTTGTATATTTTTCAGGTATTTGGAGCATTTTTGGCATGGGAAACTCGCCACGTATCTATCCCGGCTCTAAACGACTCCAAGCACATAGGCTTGTCTGTGTACAATGTCCTCATTATGTGCATCATGGGAGCACCCATTGCATTGGTAAGTACTGAATATTTTAATGATATTAAGTCGGCTATACATATTGGCCGAGCGTAGGCCAACGCGAGCGTCGGCGAATAGGTGCAAGGCGAGTGCTACCGTCCACACATTCGGCAAGTGCACACAAGTGGCAAATTTAGACGAGCGTTTGTAGAGCTGCAAACGTCAAAACGTGCAAACTCGAGCAGGCGAGCGAGCGCCTTTGATTTGTGCATAAAAACCGACACCGATCCGAAGTGAGGCGAGTGGTCGCGAGTGGCCACGAGCCGTCGCTCGAGCGTAGACAAGTGTCGGAAAATGAGCCGGCCACACGTTGGCGCTCGCCTTCACTCGGCCAGCTAGGCGAGCGATGCCGAGCGATGACAAGGCAAGTTATATAGACTGTCTACACGTTGGCGTTGACGCTCGGCCAATATGTATAGGCTTTACATTTCAAATATTTCCTTGCACTACCCTCCTCATGAAAGTCAAATTTGCTAAAGACATTCCAAATACCTTTTTCAGGTACTAGCTGACCACAAAGATGCACTGTTTGTGTTGATTGCTATCTTCATAATCTTCTGCACTACTGGTACTCTATGCTTAGTATTTGTGCCAAAGGTAATTGAAAATTGATTAAAAAGTTTAACACGTCTCCACTGTATGTAGATTTTTTTTTATAGTCAGTCAATACTTTCTTTCTCTATCTTTTTGGTTTTTGTGTTGATATTCCGAGAATAACTTGTTATTTGGATTTTTTTTATTTCTTATTGTTATTTTTTCTTAATTCAAATAATTTATTTGTTAGTTATTTTCTTATAGATACAGTTTCGATTTGTATTATTACACATACAGCAAAATTATTATCTTACTAATTGTCATTATCATTTACATGATTGTGACTTGTCTTACGTGTCTTCACATAATATGTAATGTAACTAATTCTTCCATAAACTTAACATAAACGACGCACTTGCTTCATGCTTGGAGGTTACTTTCGAGTAAATCGCGATAAAAGTTTTTTTTTATATTTTGTTGTCTCTATGAAACTAATAGGAATATTCCAAATATTTTTGATTTGTTTAGTGCCTTTCTTATATTATGTACATATTTAGTTAATTTACGATGGTTATGACTAGATATTAGTCTGGAATGGATCCACATCTATACTAATATTATAAAGCGGAAGAGTTTATTTGTTTGTTTGTTTAAACGCGCTAAACACAGGAACCACTGGTCCGATTTGAAAAAATCTTTTTTTGTTGGATAGTCCATTTATACAGGAAGGCTTTAGGCTATATAACATTACTCTGCGACCAATAGAAGCGAAGCGTCAGTGAGAAATGTTGCAAAAACGGGGAAAATTATTCACATTTGGGGAATTTCATTGCGTGCGCTGCATATAAGGCTTTAGTCACTCAAAAACCACACGAACGAAGTCGCGGGAACAGCTAGTATTAAATATGTTCGTTATTTTGTTAATCATAAACCCAATTTTGGTTTATGATTAACAAAATAACTAAAAGTATAACAGCTATTTAAAATTGATCCTGATAAATCGTTGTGGTGATTCCGATGGTACTATTTAAACACATTTTCGACAAAAATGTCGATTGCGTTGTTAATGAAATTTATGATAAGGACGGCAGAATTCTACATAATATTTAATGTCATGTTACTCTTCTAGCTCCTAGAACTGCGTCGCAACGGCACAGGCGGTCCGGGTGGGTCGCGTATCCGAGCGACGCTGCGGCCGGCGTCGTCGCACGAGTGCCGCTCTCCGGGACCCGAGCTGGAGCGGCGCATGAAGGAGCTACGGCAGTACAACACACGCTACCGTCGCACGCTGCAGGCTAAGGAGAACGAGCTGCAGGTACAATATTTTTATTTTATTTTTTATTATGTCCGTGTTCGGTGGCTTGTTTTTTGACGCATGCGCTTGTAGAGCACCAATCAAAAACCTTTATTTTCCATTACCTGTCAATTTATTTAAAATTAATTGACGGGTAACAGAAAATAAAGGTTTTTAATTGGTGCTTTACAAGCGCATGCGTAAAAAATAAGCCACCGAACACGGCTTTTGTCATAATGGAAAACCAACAGCTTAACTACGATACAATAGAAATAAATTAGGTGACAGAAAGCAAATTACAGGTTCTCATGAGTAGGTACTAGGTGTAAATAGTTTACATTAAAACCATAGCTTATTTGATTATTTATGATCTCTTATAGTTTTTGCTAGATTGTTTTGTATCGTTATTTATATTTTAGATTTTTTGTGGAATATAGGTACCTATTTAAGTATTGTATGGCTGTGGCTTCACAACATGGTGTCAGAAGTGGGATACATGCAACATTAATCGGAATGTAAATCGAAATTATATTTCTAGATGCTGCTCAGTAAACTAGGAAGTGACGCCGGATCCGAATCTTCTATCAGAGACTCGAAGTCACCAGGCTCACAGAGAACAAAACTGCCAATACCGAGGGAAAACATAAGTCATCCAGGTAATGTGATTATAATATATTGTATAATGTGATTATATTACCACCAGCTGTTTTAATATCATTCATATTTCTAGAAACGAGTGATATAACATCCGTATGTAGTCTTAGTGCCTCGGCTGGAGCAGAAACTGAGTACATTGGAATGCAAGTACAGTCCAATGATAAGTAAGTATTAGAATATACTCATAGTGATTTAAATACAGTATGATTATAGTGTGCCAAAATACTATAATATATTAACTCTTTGCTTTTTAGACCTAAACCTTCAGCGCCTCCAGAACCTATAAAGGAAGTTCCAAGGGAACCCAAAAAAGAGCAGACGAAGAATGTTTCTTTCAAGAATCATTTGGACTACACCAGCCCGCCACCATCGAAATCGATTTCAATAGAGAAAGATCAACTAGCCAAACTTCCATATGGATGGTCAACTGAGGTACTTACAATAAAAAATTAATATACATCAACATATGTTAGGAAATATACAAATAATAATATGATTGTAGGAACCAGATCCTCCTAAGATCAAATCGGAACCAGTAAAAGCGGAACCGAAGACTATATCAGCTCTGAAGTCCAGCGATACTCCAGTGTCCAAGTCAGTGCCAGCCAAAATTCAAGAACCAATGTATACTAAGCCAGCAACACCTAAAGTCGAAAAGGTAATTCATTTAAGAACCAATAACTAGTAGTATAGCTAAAGTGACAAACTTATTTAAGATACGAAGATATATAATTTTTTGTTAAATTTCAGACACCCGAGACCCAAATGAGTAGACCAAAAACTCAAGAAAACGGATGTCGTGATCGGTCAAGACAGTGGCGACAGAATGGCGAACCTCCGATTTTAGAAAGAAAAGTCATTGGTAAATTAAATCAATACTAATTATTAGTGCTATAAGCATCTACTATTAGTTCATATAATATTGACTGATACATAAATACGAGTAAGAAGTAAGGCTTCATATTATGAAAGGTTATTTACAAATTTTTCAACATGAGCAAAACAAGAATTATAGCCCCCCCTGGTAACCAAAAAACCAATAAAAATAATGAAGATATTATTAAACTATTAAATATAATGTGCGAACGAGAAGGGAACAACCGATTGATATGTCACCTTGTCAACCCTACATAGACATTACAGCAACCCGCGTACATTATATCGTTTTGGGGTAAAGAGATGGATAATTTTATTTAATTGCTTAAAACTTAAATGTTTTAAGCCTTATTCTAATTCTTATTTTAGATTTTGCTCATCTTTTTGATTTGCTGCGTAATGAGTCCAAAGTTAATAAATTTAATATTTTATCCAATTAATATTAACAAATTCATTTTGAACTGCTTTAACTTGTATTAGAGTAAAATAATCTGTTTTATGTGTAGGCCAGGAACGTGATCCACCTATTCAAAAGAACAAACAGGAGCTTGAAGATATTCTCGATATAGATCAGGACTACTCTTCTATGGAAAGAAAGAAAGCTAGTAAGTTGCAATGAAAAATATAAACTAAGGGGAATTTAATTTCAGTTTAAAGATTTATTTATTTATAAAAAAAACATTACATTGTTCACTTATAGAGAAACTTAAGTAGGTGATAGTATAAAATTTACAAGGCGTTAAAATTTAAATATTTCATTGTAATAGCGTATCTTAGTCCAATAGTGTAGAAAGCTCAAACTTCAATATTACAATTGAAGACTACAATTTATCATCATCATCATCATCGGCATCATCATCATCATGATCATCATCATCATAATCATCACCATCAGCCTGAAGCCCACTGCTGAACATAGGCCTCCCCCAAGGACTTCCACGACGACCGGTCGTGCGCTGTTTACAATTTATGGTTGTATTATTATTTTTTAGGTCAAAGAAGGGACTCTGAAAGACGAAAGAAAGAAAATTTCATTGTGGTGCAGAGCGATCTGTGGGACACAAACACTTTCCAATACACTTGCCAAAAATCACCACCGAGTAAGTAAATATATTCACTTATACCTAGGTAGTTTTAAATAAGAGCCATAATAATGCCTCCCACACCGATTTCGGTGGCAGTGGCCGGTTTCATTGAAACCAGGCCATGGTTTATTATTTATGGTGCCCATGTGTGTGTGCAATACACAGAAGGATTCTCTTTTCCTTGACTCTCGTAGCCCAGTGGGATAGATAACCTACACGACTGGCGGGAGACTAGGCACATGACTTTTTACATGCCCACCCGACGCATGGATCATCTTTCTTGTCAGAAAATCAGCTGATCAGCCTGAATTGTTCTAACCAAACTAGAAAATAACATTTTTAACACGTGAATCAAACCCATGACCTTACGGAGGCGTCATATATATATTTTAAAGCCATTATATAGCATAAATATAGAAGTTTAAGAAGCACATAAATAAATGAATACAAATTAATTTTAGGTCACGCTCATACCCCAATGCAGAGAAGTGTGTCCGAAAAAAGTCGACAGCAGCCTTCTCCTCGACATCACAGGCAACTACCTCATTATATTATTTTGTTTATTACTTTATTATTTATAGATATAGGGAGGTTCATTGAGAAATGTTTACAGGGAAGCTGACAGCAGAAGTTTGGAGAGGAGAGCTTCGAATGCTTCAATTAACCACGGTAATGTATTATGTTTTATATTTATATAATATGGTTTATACATGTTTAAATTATATAAGTACCGTTCTGGAGGATGTGAACTCTACTCACAGAGTTTACATCCTGAGGATGCTCCGGGGTCGGAGCGAAACGCGCGTCGAGTTTTGCAACCTGCATGGTGGTGGGGCTTTGCACGATCATGTTAGCATTATTGCGTCATATTGGTGGTGGTGTTTTCACGTTTTTGCCTGCACGCATTTATAAGCAGTGTGGGTAGGAGGGAGGTACTTTAAACGGATCACTATATATATTTTTTTCGCGGGATATTGCTAGATATAATATATTAAAAATTTTATGTAATGTGGAATTCAAAATTGAAAAATATATTTATCTAGCAAAATCCCGTGAAACAATTATAACCACAACCTGCTAGCAGATGAGTGAGTGTACGCATAGGCATGCGTTTGATGCACCTCCCTCCTCCCACGCTGCTTATGCGTACACTCGCAAGCAAAAACATGAAAACACCACACAAGCACTAATGTTAACATGATCGTGCAAAGCCCCACCACCATGCAGGTTGCAAAACTCGACGCGCGTTTCGCTCCGTAATATTCAAATTTTATGCTATGGATTTCCAAAGTAACGCCTGATTCCATTAACTATGAAAAATATATATTTTTTTACAGTCGGCGTAAGAGTCAGTACGCCTGAAGGGTACAGAGACGCAGATACGTTACGAATGAGCGACCGAGTCACAAAAGTAAGAAATCTTCAAAAACAAATATTATGTTAAAATTAAAACATATTTGTTTGCGGACCTCTGTGGCGGTGGAGCGCGCAAAGGCAGATACATCCCGCCGACGGAACAAAAAGTTTTCAATGTTCCTGGGTCATGGTTGTGTATAATATAATTAAAATCTTACACGTGTGTAGTATGAAAGTATTAAATATACTTTTCTTCGGATACTTAGCACGGGATCAGATTGACGTGGTGTGAAGCATCTATAGATATCTATTGTTATAGTTTTATGCTTTTTTAGAATTTATTTTTATTTTTAGAATATGTCAGACTTTAGAAAATTTATAAGTTATATTCTAATATTATGTTATTGAATGTCCACAGCGACGTGGCTCAGAATTTCCACAGCCAGTGAGCACGCCTCCACATCAAAGTCATACAAAGAGGCGACAGTCGACTGCCGTTGTAAGTATTGTTTTAAGCTAAGTATTTTGTATTCAATGTAAGCATTGTAATGAAATGAAAATAGACTTTATTGCGCACAATCAAAAGATACACATAAACAAAAAGAAATCAAACAACACATAAACAAGACAGTACACAAAGGCATGTAATAGCAATTTCTAACAGGCAAACTTTTTAATAAGACTTTGTTAACTTTCATTTTGCAGATGAGATCATATCAAGAAAATAAAGTCGAACCTGTTGAAATACCACGCGTTCAAGAAACACAGAGTAAACAAGATGTACAAAGAAAACTTGTTAAAGAGAAGTCAATTCATGAACCCCCAGAGAGAAAATCAGAATCGGATGTTCCTAGAGCGCCCAAGGTGCAGGACTCTCCGGTTAGAAGAGTGAGACAAGATCCAGATACCATAAGGGTTTCAAAAGGTCAAGATTCGCCGACAAAAAGGCTAAGGCAGGAAGCTGAGCCTCTGAAGAGGGCAAAGGGAGGAGGTGACTCCCCCAGACTGACACAAGCAAGCCAGGTGGCGCGGCCAAACCACCACAAAAGCAGTCCAAATGTTGCATCAAGAAATAAAACTGGTAAGTTCTCTAATAAGTCGAAAAAGTTAATACCTACTTTTTAGTATCAGTTTGATAATGTAATGTAATAAAAATTATTTTTAATTTGCAGAATCTCCTTGTAAACGTGAAGATCGCAAGTCAGGGACATACAGCAGAAGCGATTCCAAAAGACAAGACTCAGCAGACAGAAAAATGTATACCGCTAGCTCAGAGTCCGAACTGTTTGAGTGCGCTATTTTGCCTATCTTCCAAAAGCTACTTACTGAACGTCACAAAAGCCAGCCGCATGGCCTAAACCTTAGCTATGGCGTAAGTTGTCCTAATATATCGATCAAATGTGACATCGTTGAATACTTATAAAACAACTGTTCAAATAGACTGCTCCGAGGCTTTCGAGACGGATTACTATTATTGTTAAGAAATTCATGGTTTATGTTTTTATATTTTACGTTGTATAGGACATGTTAGTAAGATAATATTTAAAAAGTGCGAACTATGATCATTTATAGTTGCCAACAACAAAAGTCATTCGAATGATAATAATATTTATTGTAACAGATTATTTATATAAATGAAATAATTCATTGGTATGTTTCTAAATTTTAGTATCACTTGAGAGTGAAATTACCTAGTCGTTTCATTTATTTAATCATTAGAATATAGAAGTTGAACGTAGATTTAGCGAGATATTCTTATGTTTTACATAATAAAGCGCTCCCACAAGGAGCATCACTTGGACCGTTTGTGTATAATAAATATGATTGTAACGCAAAAAAAAGTTCAATTGCTAGTATGAATATTAATAATTGTACTTTTACTTAATTAATCAGTTAAAATAATGTAAATGTAGTACCTACTTACTTGTAAAATATAACATTGAAATCATTTAGGTTGATACCTCGCTGGCCGAGTTAAGTGCACGAATTATCCTAGCTTTTCAAAGCACGGTTGCTTTACAGAAAGACATTCATATGGCTTGTGTCTAATCTTATTCTTGTATCAATATTATGGCACTTATTATGGATAAAGTCAGTGACCATTTTTCTATAAAGTTTCCGTGCTATAACTACCTAAATATAATAATATTTCAACGTTTTATAAAATGTCTATGTTGGACAAGATTAGAGAGATAAATCCTTACATATTGATATCCCTTGCTAAATAGAGAAAGGGCATTGGGAGTTTTACCCTCCTTAGAAAAGTCCTTAATACTATGGTATTTAGTGTAGTCACCTAAATACCATCATATTTTGAGATTGTAAAATTTTCATTAACATTTAATTTTCGTAGCTAATTATTTTTATACAGATCCATGGAGGAGAGCAGATAATCAATAAATCATTATTCATGTTTTATAATTCAGAAATATTCGTTGTAATTAATGAGGCATTAACTGCAGATAATCTGTATAAAATAGGGAACAGATTATTATTACTATCACAAGCCGTTATAATCTGAAATTTCAATATCCCTGGTTAACTAATTGCTCCTTATTAAAATACCCAATGTCCTTTAAAATGTCCTTAAGAGGAAACACCACGAAATTTTTTCCATACAAAAATAGGGGTCTAGGGGATTTCTATTTCCTCCCTGATTAATACCTCTAGAGTAACAATTTTTTTTCTGAATATTTATGGATATTGTTTGTACGTCCCTATTTTTTCCTTTTTTTAATAAATTAATTATTTAAAGAGATATGGACGTTTAAAAACCTACAAAAAATGGCCAGACTCTCCGCTATGTTTAAATATCTAGGAAACATATTTGACTACAATAATCAACAAAAGCAAAAAATAGGAACCTAGCTCAATTCTTTTTTTAGCTAATACAGAAAAAAATATTTAAATCGGTTAAGTTTTGGAGGAGGAAACAGGAATCCCCTAAACGTGGATTTCTGGTACTTTTAATAGGTAATTTCAGTCCAAGTTGCAGTTGTCTCTATCGCGCTAGTGCTGGCTAGCTAAGGCACTGCGAGACAGCAATAGATTTTATAAATACCTATTTTGTATTTCTCTCAACCGTGGTGTTTCCTCTTAACTGCATATGAATAAGTAAGTACCTACCTGTTTAGTAAATTATGAGCACACATTATTTGTTTTTAAGTAAAATCTTAATTTCTTTTTAATTATATAACTAATTTGATATTTTTGTTCGCAAGCTTTTGGATTTAAAAACAATAGTACCAAGTTATTTTGAACTAAATCTAAAGGATTTATGTAATTGTTATAAGTAAAAGGTAAATTATATTTATTTTATTCATTCGCACGTGATAAAGACTTATTAGATGTAATAATACTTACTATTATTTATTCGTTAATAAAAATTGAAATAAAAGGAAGTTTTACTTGGGACCTAACCTACTAAGTGTTATCCTTTTCAGTCCTAAATAATACATCTATACTTATAATAAAACTGTAGAGAGGTCAATTCTGTACATTGAATATTTTTTCAAAATACATATTGGAGGATGATTGGCGATCGATACTGATGCCAAAAATGCAATTAGTAAAATTTTTGTCTGTCTGTCTGTCTGTCTGTCTGTCTGTCTGTCTGTATGTGCACGATAGGAACAAAAACTACTGAAGGGATTTTAACCAAACTTGGTACGATTGTAGCCCATATTCTATACTTATAATAAAACTGTAGAGAGGTCAATTCTGTACATTGAATATTTTTTCAAAATACATATTGGAGGATGATTGGCGATCGATACTGATGCCAAAAATGCAATTAGTAAAATTTTTGTCTGTCTGTCTGTCTGTCTGTCTGTCTGTATGTGCACGATAGGAACAAAAACTACTGAAGGGATTTTAACCAAACTTGGTACGATTGTAGCCCATATTCCTGGGCAGGTTATAGGCTATATAACATAACGCTACGATACATAGGAGCCGAGCAGTGACGATAAATTTGAAGCAAGTCGGATGAATTTCGCGCGCGCGGCCTGCGGTCGAACGGTTCGTGCGGGGGGCGCGGGGGGATCGCTTACACAGTGACGCGAAGCAATAGAACGTGGCACTAAAGTAGATTAAAACATCAAATAAGTACCTAAGTATCAGGATTTTTTTTCTGGGAAAACAGTGTTTTCACAGTGTCATAATAATATAAAAATTGTATTTTTGAACTTGCTTCACAAATTGAAATAAATTATCATTTATTGTATAAAATCAATTTAATTAACTGTATAATTAAAAGAAAGCCTTTCGCGATACACTAAAAAACGGGCAATTAAGCGGTTTTTGGAAAGCTATTTATACCATCACGGTATTAATCCTTATCATTTTTAATACGTTAGTTGGCTTAAGCATTCCATGAAGACTATAATATTTGTCCTTTATACCATGCAAATATAATGAGTAGTTTAGGAATTATAGCAAAATTAAAATCGTTTCGCCGTGATTCGACCGGGCGCCGCGTAATGCAGGCTGCTGCGTGACGTCAATTACGTCCGAGCCGGGCTGGTGTAGTGTAGACTGCTGGGTAAAAAATACTATTAAAATGTGCTAACTGTGCCTGTGTTATTATAGGAGACTTTTATTTATTCAATAGTACCCAAAACAATATATTTTTTTATTTTTGTCTGTTTGTCGGTGCATTTGTGCACGCTAATCTCAGAAACGGCTTATTCGATTTAGATGTGGTTCAATCATATTTGTAGTAATCTTGACTTAACATTTATTTCATCTCAATCGGTTCATAAATAAAAAACTTATGACAGTTAAAAAAAAATACTGGACGTTTGTATGAAGCGCGGCAGGAACCGCGCTGCAAACATTCAAATTTAATCTTTTTTTATTTTATATTTTCTTTAAAACTAAATTTAATTTATTTATATTATTGTTATACTTAGGGTAGGTTAATAAAAAAACGCTACTAAAACCGATCGGCGCGCCGAGCTGGGGCCTAACTCCCCAAACTGATTCGATTTTGATTCAGATTCGATCGTGCCGCATACTCCCGAATAAATTGACGTTTGTTTATTTTTGTTCTATGTCGATTGATATCGTCGGGTGTACAAAAAGTTACGTTCCAAAGGTTTTCTTTATCCTAATTAGTTCCAAAGTAATCTACCAAATAAAACACCAAATCCGTTGAGATCGAACTGATTCGATTCTCGGTTGTGTCGAGAGTAAGCCTGCTGGATCCTCGACGGGGCGTGCAGCTGCGCCCATGTCTAACCGAGAGTTTCATTTTAAATACCTTAATAATTGCAATATATGTTTCAATTTAATATCTCAAAATATTAATGACAACAACGGTAGTAAGTTCAAAAAAATTGAAAATAATTTTATGGTTTCGCAATTTATCCTATGTCGGCACTATTAAGACGTTGCTTCGTATCAAATTTAGGTTTTGGTTCCCTTTGGAGTGTCCAAAATTAGAGAGATAAACGGCTGAATCTTTGGGTAGATGTGGCTAAGGAGTCTGTTTTTTTTAAAGCCAGAAGGGACAGAAGACCCTGAGTATTTAATAGGATTGTTAGCTTGATACCTACACGTGTTAAAGTTTTGACAACCAGACAGATAGACAGACGGTCATCGAAGTTAAATAATTAACGTGAAAAATTGGCTGGGTCTATACGGTGCATTCGAATAATATTATCCTAACTTCGAATACCTTTGCTGACTTCTACATATTGTTCGAAGGCCTACTTCTTTTGCCGAGCTCCGAAAGGATGGTACTATATTATTATTATACCCTGCATACCAAGAGGCTTGCCGGGTACGTGACTTGCTGGATCGGGATCAACACTGGGATACACTGGGAAGTACCTATTGGCGAAAGTTGTCAGCGGTTGCGCCAATAAACTAAAAATATATTTAAAAATATAAAAGTGTCCTAAATCACTTTTCCACGCGTACGAAGTCGCGGGCACAGCTAGTTATAGAATATGATTAGTTCCAACGATGTTCCAGAATCAAAACATACGCAAAAATATTTTATCAAACGGTGTGCAGTGTCCTTGCCTAATTTTGTGGCCATACCGTACTTCGTAGCGACAATAAAAGAATGGTTACGAATAAAACACTTATGGCGTGTTTCACCAAGCAAAGTTAACGCCATATTAAATATCATGTTATCCCTCTCGTATTTCCTGTCAATGAATGAGATGACATGGTATTTTAACATGTCGTTAACTTTAACATTGCTGGGTGAAACACGGCCTTAAGTTTAACACAATATTTATATCGCTTGGCTCAGTGATCAGGGAGCCGCGTTGGCGTATTTAAGCCGGAAGTGACAGGTTCAAATCCCGTCGCGTAACAAAATAGGTTTTCTGTATTCCTAACTCTTCATTATTATGTTTGTATTTTAATAATATTATAATCGTGTACTGTTGGTCGAACCTGAGCAATACAAGTTCTTCGGGGTTTATAGGTCCAAATTGACGTAGTGTGTATTGTTTTATTAAACCACTGCACTGTGAGAGAAACAGAATTTAAAGTTGATTAATTTCTTGTACATGCTGTTAAATATAAAAAAATATTGGCCGTATGTAAATTGACACTTGACAGCTGACAATGACATTTGACAATGAAATGTCATATATACAGAGTTTTTTGTGGCTTCACTCGGCGAGGTCGCGTTTTGTGTTTTCGTGCTTTATTATTTTGTTTTAAATAGTGTTAAAACAACGTTTTATTTATTTTTCTAATGTAATTTTTGTGTCAAAGCAACCACCATGCCTGTTTTTCACACGAAGATAATCGAGAGCATTTTAGAGCCGGTGGCTCAACAGGTGAGCAGTTAGATATTTTTAGATTGCAGATTAATTCCTTTGGATAACCCAGTATTTTGCGGCGGAAAACAAAATAACACAATGTACGACTATTTCTAAGTTTTATTACCTGAATTAAATTGGCGTATTTAACTTGTAGGAGTTTCGAAACATTAAAGTTTATTAGAACACGTAGGTGTCAAGTTTTGTGTTTATTATTTTCTTTACTATCGCCTTGAGGAATTATGTCATCATCCTATACTTATTAGCTTACGAACAATACAGAAAAACCTATATTTGGTCACGACGCGACGGGTCTTTAAATTGTTGAGTTTGTGTAAACTTAATATTATTTTGAGCTACATTCTTCAAAGTCCCTTCTCATTAGTCACAGCCTTGTAAATTCTCATTAGAATTAGTCACTTGGCGCCCTGTGCCCGATGCATATGCTTATTACTAGATTAAGATTAAATAGTTGCTAAGCAGAATTACCTACTTTAGAGAAAATATTAAATTATCTATTTACTAATAACAATAAAGTAGCATTTTTAAAAGACATTTTTATAATGCAATATGACAATAGTCTTGCAAACTTTTACAATTTATAAAAACATACATTTATTATAATTAGGTAAATGAGGTATGTAGTTCCAGACCTAAACTAAAAGAAAACAATTGTAGCTCAGTAGTTATCTATATAGTTATACTCAAGCTGATCACAATTTCATTAGTGCTAAAGGAACAAATAAGTTTCCTATGTTCCAGGTCATGGAAAATCTTAAACCTATGAATAGTATTGAATATATTTTTGTTATCTGGTTCTCACACACTGGTTCGCACAATTTTTCTAGAACTCGGGACCAGGTGTTTAATGTAGTGTGAAGTGTTTACATTTGTTAATATTTATAAGAATGGGGTTATGGTTGCATGCTTGGAATGCAGTGTTAGATAAAAGCAAGTAAACATACACAAATGCTAAATTGGAATGCTGACTCAGCTTCAAAACATAAACAATCTAATGTTAAGCGGACTGGTAATAAAACAATTTTACTGCTAGCCTATAATTTAGTATTTTTAAATATTAAATTATGGATCACTAATTATAATCAAAAGTCGAATATATTGTTATATAACTTGACAATGGAACCCATAATTTCTCACCGTTTACACCTTCCCTGGACTTCCACGAATATTTCAAGACTAAAAAATAAATATAGGCGAATTGGTTTAGCTGTTCTAGAGTATTGGCGTGACTAACGAACAGCAATTAATTTTTATATACAAAAAGAAGAAGAAGAGAAGCTGCTGACCCTTGTCCACTTTGTTGAGCATAAAACAGTTTGTGATGAACCATTTAAACCTTTCCGGGACATCAACAAATATTTCAAGACTATAAATATTGCATATACTTATATGAAATTGCGGGAAACATCTACTTAGATAGATAAATTTTCCTGTAATTCTTGATGCATATTATGAAAGGTACCACTGATAAGATTTGCACTCATGATAAAATGTACCTACAAGAGTTAATTTAATTGTAGACTTTGGTTTATATGCAGCTGTAATTTGCAAAATATTATCAACTAGCTGACCCGTGGACCCGTGCCTACTTCATTGAGCATGGAAACCTTGTAAACGTTCCCGGGACTTCCACGAATATTTCAAGACCAAAAATAGCAGTATCAGTTAAGCTGATCTCGAGTTCTAGCTAAAGACTAACAAACAGCAATTGATTTTTATATAGCCTATGTTACTCAGTGATAATGTAGCTTTCTAATGAAAAAAGAATTATTTAAATTGGTCCAGTATTTTTTGAGTTAATTGTTACATACAAAAATACAAATCTTTCCTCCTTATAACGTTAGTGTAGATAAACATAATGTCTATTGTTATATTATTTTTAAAGCCATGAGATCTCTCATAATATCTGTCCTCAGAAATAACTGTAATAAGTATTAGAGAAACGTCATTACACATTACATTTGTTATGTTGTATGCACATTGCACTCCTAGGTTGCTACTGTTACTAATTTATTATCAATAAACTAATAAATAATGCATGTTATAACCGTTGTTTATCTAGAAGTATTGTAGTCGCTCTTGCTACTTATATATTATGCAAATAATGTTCATAACAAAAACTAATATGTAAATGTGACGAAAAAAAATACCTTTATTAAACCTTTTAAGTATTATTTGATTTAAGCCAAATTTAGAAGATTAGATGTGCTATATATATATATTATATGAATTGCTGTTCTTTAGTCTTGCCAAAACTCGAGAACGGCTGAACCGATTCGGCTATTTTTAGCCTTGAAATATTCGTGGAAGTCCAGGGAAGGTTGAAATGGTTTGTATGGTCAACGAAGTGGGCACGGGTCAGCTAGTAATGTAATAGTTTCATATTTTCCATGTACATACAGCTAGCAGTATCAATATTATTGTGTGTTAGGTACATTTATATATAGGTATATTACCACATATTACCAAACATTTTCAACTCATGTGTACTGGGGGCTTACCCAAGATGACATCGCTTAAAAGCGTAAAGTTTTGTAGAATAGCTATTGTAGTAAAACTCCAGATCTCTCATAGTGTATTTATTATAAATTATCTATTCATCATAACTCAAATATTTTTAAACATACCTACATACAATATATTCTATTATAACATTAATTTCCATATTAATAAATTATAACTGGTTACATTAACATTATATAATTATTAATTATAATCACATATAATCACATAAATCTTTAAAATAACACATTTAATACTGAACAGCAAATCTACTTAACAATATTAACATTAACAATTTTATAAAAGAGACTATGACTTACCAATGAGCTGTTGAGGCCACCGCTGATACCAGAATTGAGCTCACAGGGCTCAAACTCCCTATTTTATACTAAAACCCCTGCCTGTTCCCTCCAACTGGTATCAGCGTTAACTCTCGGAAGGAAGTCAAATATAAGTCAAATATGAGAATATCAAATGTACTTTTAAGTTTACAATAGTATAAAAATCCTCACACAGTCTTAATAAATATTGCACAATTACATAATTTTAATAATGATATTTCCTAATTTTTATACAGTTGATCTGATTAATTATATTTTACACTATTTAACAACTTATTATTTGTCACTTCCGCTAACAAACAAATTATCAATCAAATACATTTAAAGACTTATAAAACATTCTAAAAATCATAATCCACACCAAATAATTATGCAATAATTACCGTGTAATAACTTTTCTTAAAAATAATTGTTTACAATTTTACCATAGTTAAGTTATACAATTAAACCACGCTTTTAGTATTGCCAATTACAAAAATCCTAAAATTATAAATGTTACTAAATAAATAGTTAATACAGTTATTTGCTATAATAATAATTTATATAATACATACATTTCTAAAATTTGACCTAACACTCGGCCATTCTGATTTGGTGTATGCCCTCATACACAGTTAAATTTGACCTAACACTCGGCATATATTATAAATAAAGCGTCATTAATTTTGAACTTTTAATATGCAGACTAACTTTTAACTAAAACTAACTTTTAAACTGACTTTGTTGCAAGATCTTCTCGAGTTACTATGACCGTCTTTCAATCTGCAACACTTACTCCTATAATGCATGATCTTCTCGAGTTACTATGACCGTCCTTCGATCTTAGCATTGTACTCTTTAAACTTTTCTTTATTAAACTTAACTTTTATACTCTGACTTTGTTGCAAGATCTTCTCGAGTTACTATGACCGTCTTTCAATCTGCAACACTTACTCCTATAATGCAAGATCTTCTCGAGTTACTATGACCGTCTTTCAATCTGCAACACTTACTCCTATAATGCAAGATCTTCTCGAGTTACTATGACCGTCTTTCGATCTGAGCATTGTACTACTTAAACTTTTCTTTATCAAACTAACTTTTATACTCTGACTTTGTTGCAAGATCTTCTCGAGTTACTATGACCGTCTTTCAATCTGCAACACTTTTACTTAAAAGAAAACAACTGACTCTTATAATGCAAGATCTTCTCGAGTTACTATGACCGTCCTTCGATCTTAGCATTTTACTCTTAATATATATATTTTTAAATCAAATTAAGAATATAATTTTTAATAATAATTAATTATTAAAATACAATTTACAAGCTATTTAGAACTATTTAATTATCTTCATAATTACTATCTACAACACTTTCAACTTAATCCATATCGTCATGTACATCATTAGAAGCAGTATTAACCCAAGGTAACATACGGTTTGCGGCTATGACTGATTCGAGTTTGTTTTTATTCCCAGTTAAACCTGGAATTGCAGTTACTTCATACCGATCATTCCCTAGCACTGAAACTACTACCAGCTTTTAAAAGAAGTCTGTTATTTTTACTAAATCACCTTTATTATAAATTCGTGCTGGGTAGCGTTTCTATCAAAATAACGTTATTGTTTAGCTTGTTCACTATAATATATCCTTCGAGGACTTGCCACAGCATTTTAATACGTATTTGAAAAACTCTTTAAACATTCTCGAGGTGAAACAAGTTCCCATATCACTTTTAGAATTGGTATTTTGTACTGGTTTAATAAAAACAAATTTAGTAAAAGCATCTATGATTAATAAGAGATAATAATTTTGTCTTTTTGATTTCACAAAGGGGCCGAGATGGTCAATGTGCAAGGTATGAAATGGATCCTTAATTTTAGTAATATAATGTAACTATCCCCTCGGAATTTGTAGACACAGGCGCCTACGTATTTTTTTTAAATTTTGAAATTCATTTTGGAAACCAAAATGTACCCTTGATTAATTCTTAAGTGTTTTTTTTTCTATTATGCCAAAACATCCAATATAATGGTCGGGTATCCATCTCGATCTCTTTGGTACAGCCTAGCTAAATAATTTTTATTGCCATCTATAATTTTATAAATTCCATTAACCCTCTGTAATTCCGAATCTTCCAATTGTAATTTAAGTAGCCAATCTTCATTAGTAATTAACATAATCGTAGGATATTGTTCTAGTTCGTCACTTATAAGTGATTCCGTGGGATTCCGTGATATTGCATCTAAGTGTGTTATGAGTATCAGGACGGTATTCTACTAAGTAAATCCTCTATTGCGTGTAATTGCAGCCACCAACGCGCTATTCTTCGAATGAGATCCCTTTTTGAAAAGGTAGTACGCACAGTACAGTCGGTAATTATTTTAAAGCGTTCTAAGGCAACATATGAAAGCTAATGTTTCTAATTCGTATGAGTGAAAATTTTTCCTCTGTAGAAGTCTGGCGACTGTTAAAAGCTACAGGTGTAAAAGAGTCTATTTTCTTTAATCCGTTGCATTAGAATACCGCCTATTCCGATTTTACTAGCATCGGTATGAAGAAGACGGGTCTAGTAATAAGTCTTCGTTTCAATTCTATAAAATAGTTTTGTTCGTCAGCCCAGGTAAAAGGAATATCCTTTTTAAGAAGTTTGCTGAAAGGATAAGATAAATGTGCAAAATTTTGAATATACTTACAGAAGTAACTAACCAAGCCTAAATATTGTCGAATGCCATGTTGATTTACTGGCCGCGAAAAATTTTGTATGCTATCTATTTTATGATTACCGGGTCGAACCCCGTCGGAGCTAATCTTATACCCCAAGTAGTCTGTTCTGTCACATAAAAATTTCACATCGCATTTCTTTAAATTAAGGGGTAAATTAGCGTTTAGTAACAATTCAAGAACGTGTTGTAATCTATCTAAACAGTCATCAACATTTACAGCGTAAATACCCTTATTTCGTCAATGTAAGCAGTGGGTTTTTTTTTAAATTTAGAAGTGCCTAATACCTTATTCATCCGTTGGAATACGGTTGGTGCGTCAGCCGGACCAAATGGAATACGGTTAAATTCATACTGGCCATCGCGTGTGACAAATATCCCGATGCCAAATCAAGTGTTATAAAAACAAGAATGTACTGATAATCGTGCAATTTCATCCTCTATTATAGGTATCAGAGGGCTTGCGTACTCAGACGTCGAGTCTCTAATAATGCCAACTTCTAACATTTCAATCATTTCTCGTAACTTGAATAGTTTTGTATGAGACAGTCTATATGTTCTATATACCACGGGTATTTTACTATTTAGTTCTATATTCATTTCAGTTAGGTTTGGGCATCCTAACTCCTGAAGGGAGTCCCCTAAACAATTTTTATATTAAAGCTTTAATTTTCCGTTTCACATACAGATTATCCTATAGATAAATCTTGGAGGGTAATCATATTAGTGTTTTTGATACTTAATTTATTAGGTAATGTGGAAGCAATACGACTAATAATCTGGACTGGAAAAGCTCGACCTATGAGGGTATTTTTAGCTATTTGACATGACGATTACTCTGGCGTTATAACAACGTTTACTTATTTTTAATACAGCTGTACAGACCACAGTTGATAAAATATTGATCAATTGGTTTTCCTATAATTTTACTATAAATCAAAACATAACCATCGTAATCAGATTGAGAAACAGCCCTAACAGACGAGCTTCCATGAAGTGTAATAGTTTAGCTAATTACTACTCTTATAATATTTTTTCCCACAATTATCTAACAAGGTCATTTCCTTAACACTAAATAAATCAAGCCTGTTACTACATTTTGTCACTAAAATATGAGACTGTTCTGTAAATGTTTGACCTATTAACAATGGAACATCTTGATAATTTATCTGAGACTACCTTGCTATGTACGTTGGCAGAAACGCCATCTATTACGAGATCTACATTTACATTTCCAAATCAAGTAAAAAGAAATAAGTAAGGACAAGACGCATATCTTGTCCTATAAAAGGATCATGTTCCAATCCCAAATGAGTTGAATGAATGAATCAAATGAATATAATCAAACATAATTAAAATAAACCAAACTAACTTCACTGACAAAATCTGTAAATCCGTTAACTTATTTTGTTATTTTGCATTGGGAGAGGAAGATGAAATGCGCATAGTTTTATGAATAGGGTTAATGCCTTCCTTGTTATTTAAAGTTTAAAAACACGCTTCAGAATTGTGGTCAATTCTTGAACATCATGAACACCTAATAAAAGGCTTCGTGCATCTAGTATAACAGTGGTCCTGGTCTTTACAATTATAACAAGCGAGTGTTTGAAATTGATTAGAACCTGTACGCATAAATGATTTTTCATTTCTTATTCTCCTTTTTGTTATTGATCTATCTAACTGATCGGGATGAGAACAACGCAACGCTAATGCACTAGATTTCATAGTTCTATCACTTATTCGATGGATTCTACAGTCAACTGCTCGCTTTCCCGTAATGTCACATTGGTTTACAAGTGCTAATTTCTCATAGAAATAATTTTGTATAGATTCATTAAACCTACTTTTACGTCTAAACATTTTTTTAAAGGATTGGCCATAATAGTGTTCGTGTGGAACTGCGCTAGTCAAATTGACTTGCCACTCGTCCCAAGTACCACCGTTTGACCAACCCTTATAATTTTTGCACAAAGAAATGGATAGTCTTACCATCCCAGCCATAGACAGCAGCGCATTCGTTGACCTTTTTAAACCATACGTCTATACGTTGGTTATTAGAGGATGGATCGAATATCGGTAAAACGTTTTTGTAATCATTTCTATTGTTTACAACTGGTGTCTGTGGCTGTGATGTCAATGTTTGAATATGCTTTAAATAAATATAAAAATAAAAGAATATGCATAGTTGGTTGCGGGCTCACTGACCTTTGGTCCATAATTTCGGCACGATGCTAAGACATCGGGTCACCGGGCCGTGAAGTCTCGCAAATTTCAGGCTGCCCGCGGCGCACCCGGCCGCCGCGACGCGGAGACTCGCGAACGTCGCGCCCTCTGCGCGTGCGGCTGCTGCGTCGCGGAGACACGCGAAAGTCGCACCCTCTGCGCGTGCGGCTGCTGCGTCGCGGAGACTCGCGAAAGTCGCGCCCTCTGCGCGTGCGGCTGCTGCGTCGCGGAGACTCGCGAAAGTCGCGCCCTCTGCGCGTGCGGCTGCTGCGTCGCGGAGACTCGCGAAAGTCGCGCCCTCTGCGCGTGCGGCTGCTGCGTCGCGGAGACACGCGAAAGTCGCGCCCTTTGCGCGTGCGGCTGCTGTGTCGCGGAGACTCGCGAACGTCGCGCTCACGGCGCTCGAAGTGGATTGCCTTCTCTCGTGGCCGTCATCAAGTCTTCTCGTACGTGTCTCGTTTTCCATTGTACTCAAACACACAAAAAGTGGGTACTTTTAATATTATATGTCACTAAAACAATTTAAAAATTCAGTTATTGTTGAAGATTTAAATTAATATCATTTCTAAATTGTAGGCGTGTACGTGTCACTTCTGATCTGTAGTAAAACTCCAGATCTCTCATAGTGTATTTATTATAAATTATCTATTCATCATAACTCAAATATTTTTAAACATACCTACATACAATATATTCTATTATAACATTAATTTCCATATTAATAAATTATAACTGGTTACATTAACATTATATAATTATTAATTATAATCACATATAATCACATAAATCTTTAAAATAACACATTTAATACTGAACAGCAAATCTACTTAACAATATTAACATTAACAATTTTATAAAAGAGACTATGACTTACCAATGAGCTGTTGAGGCCACCGCTGATACCAGAATTGAGCTCACAGGGCTCAAACTCCCTATTTTATACTAAAACCCCTGCCTGTTCCCTCCAACTGGTATCAGCGTTAACTCTCGGAAGGAAGTCAAATATAAGTCAAATATGAGAATATCAAATGTACTTTTAAGTTTACAATAGTATAAAAATCCTCACACAGTCTTAATAAATATTGCACAATTACATAATTTTAATAATGATATTTCCTAATTTTTATACAGTTGATCTGATTAATTATATTTTACACTATTTAACAACTTATTATTTGTCACTTCCGCTAACAAACAAATTATCAATCAAATACATTTAAAGACTTATAAAACATTCTAAAAATCATAATCCACACCAAATAATTATGCAATAATTACCGTGTAATAACTTTTCTTAAAAATAATTGTTTACAATTTTACCATAGTTAAGTTATACAATTAAACCACGCTTTTAGTATTGCCAATTACAAAAATCCTAAAATTATAAATGTTACTAAATAAATAGTTAATACAGTTATTTGCTATAATAATAATTTATATAATACATACATTTCTAAAATTTGACCTAACACTATCTCAAATGAGATATCTACTTTGAATTCGTACCCAACACGCATTTGAGCTGCTGAAATGAAGTCATAGAAACAATGACGAATCAAATGGGCCAGAACATTGCATGGTCTGAACCAATTAATTTAAACTATTTAAATTATATCGAGATGGTGACTGTGTGTAACATGTAATCAACATCAGGCAAATTTCATTTAAAGTTATGTTTACAACCCCAACTAAATAAGGGGTTGTCAAAATCTAAAAAGTACGCCTTTGCGTTTTTGGATGATTTATACAGTACTAGACGACCTGTGCCCACTTCGTTGAGCATACGAACCGTTTAAACCTTCCCTGGACCTCCACAAATATTTCAAGACTAAAAATGGCCGAATCTGATCAGCCGTTCTCGAGACTAACGAACAGCAATTAATTTTTTATATAATATATAAGACTAGTTGACCCGTGCTCACTTCGTTGAGCATATAAATAGTTTGTGATGAACCGTTTAACCTTCCCGGGACTTTCGACGAATATTTCAAGACTAAAAATTGCCGAATCGGTTTAACCGTTCTCGAGTTTTAGCGAGACTAACGAACAGCAATTTATTTTTATATATTAAGAGAAGAAGAAGATAAAGTAATAGCTGACCCGTGCCCACTTCTTTGAGCATAGAAACCGTTTAAACCTTCCCTGGAATTTCACGAACATTTCCAGTCTTAGCGAGACTAACGAACAGCAAATTAATTTTTATTTATAAGATTCTCCGAGCAAAGATCCGCTCTTTTTCTGTAGTGCCTGGGACGGGCGGTTTTAAATGTCGCATGATTGCCAAGCACATAAGTCATTCTCACAATATAGTTGTACTAGTCCAGAGGAATGACTGGTCAATACGTCTGGGGCCAGCCACGTGCGGGTTTCCTCACGGTGTTTTCCTTCACCATTGGAATCTGAAAAAGTTAATTAAATTAAATTTTTAATTAAATTAAAAATTAAAATACATGCCGCAACCTGGGGACTTACTCTCCAAACTGATTCGATTTTTATTCAAATACTTCCCAATAAATTGACGTTTGTTTGAGTACAAAAAGTTACGATCTAACGATTTTCTTTATCCTGGTTAGTTTCAAAGTAATCTACCATACTTTAATGTAATAGTCCGGTCATTTTAGACAATTGAAATAAAGAAAATTCCGACAGAGCCAAATCTTCGTAGAGACCTTAGGTTTACCACAAGGAATAAAGTGTCAAAAGTCCCCATCAGTCCCATGTGAGCTTAGGGACTTATTCGGGGCCCAAGGTCAAAATTTTAGGTTTTTTGGATTTTTCTCGAAAACGGTAAGTTTTATCGAAAAAGTACTTCAGAGCAAAGTTGTAGATCTTAAAATTCTCTATAAGAATGGTTCCTATGATTTTTTCTCTAAGACCCACTATTTCCCAGATATTGCGCTTGTAAGAATCATGTTCTACATAGTATGCAAGATCGTTCTGATGATGTGTCAAAAGCTGTCTTTGCGCGTATTAATTTTCAGTATGATTTAGTTGCTGCTGACGCTAAATACCATGACAGTTGTTACAAATCCTTCCTGAGACCTAATACTGGCGGTAAAATTGGCCGTCCTCAAAGTGAGGGTATAAACTCTGCAATGGAGGAAATTTTCAATTTCATCGAAAGTAGCGATGACTGCCAGTTTTCGTTAGATGAACTGAAGAATGTTTGCCAAAATGTAGCTTTAGAAAACGGGATTATAAAAATACGATTGAAATTAAAGTATGGTAGTAGAATTATTATTACAGAGAAGCCTGGAAAATTAACATTTATTTGTTTTGTAGACAATTACCAAGACATTTTAAGTCAAGCCTGGTCTGATAACAAAAGCTTGAATGAAAAGGAAAAACGGTGGAAAACTTTAAAAGCTGCGGCAGAAATTATTCGAGAAGATATTCAATCTTGTGTGTTTGATAATACTATGTACCCGCCACCGGGTAGAATGTTTGAAGATATAAATAACGATATTCCCGAATCATTATCTTTTTTTTTGGGACAAATCATTCTTAAAAATAAGCGTCATAATTTGGATCATTTAAAGTTAGTTTGCACAAATATTAGTCATATCATAATCACTGCTGTTCGGCCTAGATCCTTCAAGTCTAAATTACAGCTGGGTCTTTCAGTTTTTTTCCATCGGCGGTTTGGTTCAAAACGGCTTATACAAATTTTCTCATCGTTTGGTTTATGCGCATCTTAAAGTGAAACAATGAAGTATGAAGCAGCAGCAGTTTTCAGTCACCCACCTCACATTTTATCACCAGAAACTGGCACATCTGTTCAATATGTTGCAGATAATGCTGATATTAATGTAAATACTTTAGACGGTAATAATACGCTTCATATCATGGGTATTATACAAATTGTAACTCCCAAAGATTCAGTATTACTAGAACAGCCGATGCCGCGAGTAACTGAAGTCCTTTCAGCTAAAGATTTTGCAGCCAAGACTCATGTACCTATACAGGTTTATCAAAATACTGGCGTAGTAGGATATAGCAAAATAAATGTGCGAAATTTTTAATACGAAAATGAAACAAAAGTATATTTTCTAAAAAAAGTTGATGTGATATGGTTCTATGGAAAATGCAAAGCTTTTCCTTTACCTGGTTGGAATGGTTATATTGAACACGTGACTAACAATATTGTAGACTTTTCAAAATCATAAATTTCATTTCTGCCATTTGTTCAACAGCCTGCAGGTAATTACAATACGATATACACAACTTTACTTTGTGCTTTAGAAGATGCTAAACGTCACAACCATACAGTTTGCATAATTACTTTTGATCAACCTCTATTTGCGAAAGCTCGCGAAATTGTATCTGCTGCACCTGAAAGATCGGAATTATCAAAGATTATAGTGAGACTGGGAGGATTTTATTTGTTAAGACGAATGGTCAAGCAAATGACCTTGAGTGTTTGGACGTGGAGCTAACGCCATCTATTTATGAATAGTAGTTCAATGTAGCGTGCATTAGGATGTCAAATTATATTTTCACTAGATGGCGCATTTAGCATATTTCTCTGAGTTGAGCAGAGTAATAATAAACAGAGGCTACATTTTATATACTAAATAATATATACTTAGATTATTTTTTTTATTTTATCCCCGTTTAACCCTTATTATTTGTATTAGTCGAGCCATTTTAGTAAGTTCACCTCGGAATTCGAGATACCCAATTATAAGAAAAGTATAACAAAGAAATATGACCTTTGACCCTTGAAATTTAATAGTAGCGTACACCCTACCATATATATAGATTAATTTATGACTGCTAATTTATATAATATATAAATATATATATTATATATAAATTAGATTAAATATATTATATATATATATACAGCGTGTAAAAAGAGCAGTCACTATAACTTTCAGATACGATTATACTACCTTTCCTCATTTCGGAATGTATTTTTTTTATATATTTTTTTGTCAAAAACAAAAAAAAAATATTTTTTTACCATTTCTTAATTTAAAAAAAATACATTTCTAGAATGAGAAAAGGTAATATAATCATATCCCACAGTTATAGTGACTGCTCTTTTTATACTCTTTATATAATATATACAGGCTGTAAAAAGAGCAGTCACTACAACTTCGTGGGGGAATTACCAGGCAAGAGATATATGCATTGCTACTAGTCATTTGCTTTTAATCCACTGTTTTAAAAACTTTCAATAGGCAATCTACAATGTGCACAACACAGCGATCAGCTGATTACGCTGAGAGGTCTATAGCACGCGTAAGACGTTCATTACGTACTAGGGCAAAAATTATAAAATTTAATTATTTAATGCAGAACGTTGTTCCAAACAGTTTAGCCTTGCGACTAAAATAAATAGCAAAAAAAAAATTTTTTTTACAAAAAATAAAGTTTCTAGAATTAGTCGAGGTCCTATAATCATATCCCAAAGTTATAGTGACTGCTCTTTTTTTATACCCGTTATATTATATACATTTTGTTTAATTTTTTACAGTTTACTTCTTACACAGGAAACTTTTGTCTATCGATGATTCATACAGGATGTTACAAAAAAAAATATTCATTTAAATAAACTTGTTTATTATTTTTGAAGTTATTTTTTTTCCTTGTTGGCAATGGGACTTGTTGGCTTGAATGGTAGGGGGCTAATTTTCTTTTTTTAGACTTTTATTAATTTTTTTGTTGACAGCCTCTGTTATATACTGTGGGTCTCTAATGGGTATATTTCTCAGATATCTAGGATCCACTAATTCTGGTAGTATGCAATCCATATAGAAGTCTTTCAGCTTTTTTTTTCTGTCTTTCCTCGGCGTTTCTCTCTAAATGCTGGAGAATTCAAAAAATACTCTTTTTGAATTCTCCAGCATAATATCTTCAGCCATATCCGGTTTTGAGCAATTTTCCCCATAGTTTGTTCCATCTTGGGTCAATCTCCTCTAAATATTTCAGAGTCAGTTTCCGACTCTTCATTCGTTTTTCTTCGTTCCGTTTAATTTCGTTGCGTGGACTTTTTCCAATAATTGATTTATCCAGAACGGATAAAGGTTTTTGAGTATTGAATGATACTTTTCTGGTACCTAATATTCTTCATTTTGTTGTGTTTTTTCTGTATTTCAAAGAATACTCTGTATCTGTACTTAATGCTAAAAATCTATTACAAAAATTTGTAAGTAAATGATTCCGGCATTCTACTTTTTCAACGGTATAATTTTCATTAGATATATAGATTGGATTATTTTTGAATACGTGCTGGCGTCCCCGTCCGATATTTAACGCGCATTTCTATACTTTTTTTAAACCCTTGCACCAAGATCTCAGACTACATTCCTGTAGACGGTCCTAAAAGAAAAAACTAAATTTAGTGTTGATTTATTATTAATTATGTAATAGTATAACTATTAGTTATACCTCAGTCAGAGTAATATAATAGTACCTAATACACGTAGAAAACAGGGAAATAAAGGGTACTACGAGTCAAAAAAAAGCTAGTAAATTACCAGAATAATTTTTGTAGCATGTGTGATCTTTTGCCTCTTTACCCTTGTTCTGAGCTAGGACACAAATACAGCAATATTTATTTTTAATGCCATTTTTTATTTTTTAACAACAAAAAAACCCAAGTCAATGAACTGTAAAGGCAAAATCACGAATCACTTTACACGCAGTAGGAGCCAATATTTTGTTGACAAAAGACATGGTTTTTTTAATATTTTTTACGGCTTCCTTTATTGATAATTAACTCAGGTTCATAGCTTCAGAGCTATGGCATATTTCCATGGCAAGCAATTTTTTTTACATTATGTATAACTGTAGGTTTAACTGTATAATAGTGTAGCAGTAAAGAGTAATTGTTTGATGTCTCTGTGATAAGTATTCTGTATGATAAACATTTACATTACAATGACACTGTCTGTACCTAGACTATAATTGTAAATAATTATGCATCTGATGATCATCATAATTTTTATCTTTTCTGTACAGGCGGAATCTTGGGATCTTTTGGGGACTTTCCGCGGTTCCATAGACTTAAAAGTAGGTACCTATTAACTCAATAGCGACCAACTCCTAATAGAACCTATCGTCACCAGGAATACAGCTTCATATCTAATTTTAAGTCTATGGGACCGCGGGAAATTCTTTACATTATAGGTACAATATCAAAAAATATGTCTATTTTATAATTAGATAGGTACCTACTTACTTTTTAATATCATTTGCTTTGGCTTCTTTTGCTTTTGTCTGATTTGCAACACGAATTCTTCTTTTATATAGCAACTTCAATAATCGTTTGTTACTTTGTTTCGGAATACTTTTATTACCTATGTTTGTTTCAAAGTCGAACCGTAATCACACAACATGTGCAAACTATAATATATAATTTATACAAGCCGGTAATGTCAATTGTCACTTGTCAAATCAAAACAACACCACGCGAGATTGTATTACTCTTATCTGCTTATTTACTGTGCGCGCCGTGCGGAACGGCAACGCTGCATTGTACATGGGTTGCATCGAACTGGCAACGTTGCATTCCATAACTAAACGCCTGATTAAATGTTGTGAGCAAATACTTTACTAGTGGTGTTTGATTTACAGTAGGCACCAAAGACCTTTTATGATATAACTTCTATTTTGCAATAGTATTTGTTACAAATCGACAATGAACACCAAGATACAAAGTAAAGAAGCATGCATGCAAAGATTCATTATAAACGGATAAGCCAAACCAAAAATAAATCCATCCTAAAATATTCATTTTACGCGAGTCATAGCATTTTCTAAAATGTATTTCTGATTACTGAGTAAAGATCGTCAAAATTATCGACAACAACAATATACTTCAAGATACACTTTATAATTACACAAAATTTCTTTATTTCCCCAGTCTGTAATTTAGCTGAAAAACATAGCCTAAAAGTCGTGAAAAACGCATTTTGCTTGACCATTCGCCTTAATGTCATTTTTCGGCGCAATAGGTTATATTATGCAAGGAAGTGGTTTAAAAGAAGTGCTTTCTGAGATTTATGCTCCTAAGTCTTTAGAGAAAATGCTTAATGGCCATGCTTACGCGAGGGCAGTTCGAGCTCACACGTTACTTCAGCTCACTTTAGCATTAACAATATTAAAAGAACTAGCTATTGATGATTGTATGGATGCAGATCTTATAATTACAGTGGAAAATATCCTCGATAAAACTCTTTTATATTATGACATTGAAAATGATAAGGAAATATCTAAACTTTTACTTGATTTATTTAATAAAAAGTTAATGGAATATCAGAAACGAGGACCAACTGCACAAAAGAAAGTGTAATAAGTAAATGGGTTTACGGAATGCATGCAATGAACACAGTTGGAAGTTCTTGCTAAGGTACTTTTTCGATAAAACTTAACGTTTTCGAGAAAAAACTCCAAAAAACCTAAAATTTTGACCTTGGCCCCGAATAAGCCCCTAAGCTCACATGGGACTGATGGGGACTTTTGACACTTTATTCCTTGTGGTAAACCTAAGGTCTCTACGAAGATTTGGCTTTGTCGGAATTTTCTTTATTTGATAACTATTTTTATGTCTAAAATGACCGGACTATAAATGGTATTTCTGTAACGTTCTTAGTTATTTAATATTTATATTGACTAAAATGTACATTTCGGTCGGTCGAGTTGGCGGCTGCAATTTTTATGGCAAATAGAGCTATATGTAAGGAGTCACTAACCAAAATTAAAAGTTGCGGAAACTCGTAGTTTTTTAGTTATTGAAAAAATAAAATTCGTATTTTTGTATGACGATTCGACTACTTTTGACGTAATTTTGACAGTTTTCCTTTTTAATAAGGCGCCAAAGGCCTTATTTTACACATCCTTATGGCTTAAATAAATGCAAAAATATTCTATTTAATTCATTGCCAGAAGCGAATTCTGCCCAATTCACTCTAGTTAAGGAAAATAGCTGATTTAACTAGAATAAAAATGGCTAGGTTAGGTTAGGTGAGACATTTAAGATTGCGCACGAGCCGAGCGAAGCGTGCCGCGGCAGCGGCCGGCGAGTGCCAGAAGCGAATTCTGCCCGATTCACTCTAGTTACGGAAAGTAAGCGATTGAACTAGAATAAAAATGGCTAGGTTAGGTTAGGTGAGACATTAAAGATTGCGCACGAGCCGAGCGAAGCGTGCCGCGGCAGCGGCCGGCGAGTGCCAGAAGCGAATTCTGCCCGTTTAACTCTTTTTTCAGAGAAAATAGGTAATTGAACTAAAATAGAAACTTCTCAAAATCGTATATTATTTGACTAGTAGTTATGGCATGACTTTAAAGGCCTTTGGCGCTATATTAAAAAAAACTGTCAAAATTACGTCAAAAGTAGTCGAATCTTCATACAAAAATACGAATTTTATTTTTTCAATAACTAAAAAACTACGAATTTCCGCAACTTTTAATTTTGGTTACTGACTCCTTACATATAGCTCTATTCGCCATAAAAACTGCAGCCACCAACTCGACCGACCGAAATGTACATTTTTACCAAAATACCAAAAGCCGTTGACATCGAACTGATTCGGTACTCGATTGTGTCGGTACTCTGGAGTAAGGTGATGCTGGTTTCGAACCTTTCGATTGCAAATCAACGGTCTACCTACGGACGCTCTTCCAAAATCTAGATGATAAATATATTTATAATGGTTATTGGAAAGATTGACGTGGTGTGAAGCGTCCATAGATATTATTATATTATTATTAGAAATCTGTTGTTTGGCAAATGTTTTCAACTCGACCGACCGAAATGTACATTTTTACCAAAATACCAAAAGCCGTTGACATCGAACTGATTCGGTACTCGATTGTGTCGGTACTCTGGAGTAAGGTGATGCTGGTTTCGAACCTTTCGATTGCAAATCAACGGTCTACCTACGGACGCTCTTCCAAAATCTAGATGATAAATATATTTATAATGGTTATTGGAAAGATTGACGTGGTGTGAAGCGTCCATAGATATTATTATATTATTATTAGAAATCTGTTGTTTGGCAAATGTTTTCGTGTTGGTCACGCCTACGGGGTGTTAAAATAGATATCAAATAAAGTCATTGACTTTATTGTTTAGTTTTCAGTATTTGTTGATTTCGGCCTCCGTAGCGCAATGGTTAATCTCGTTGGTGCTCGAGCTGGAGGTCGCGGGTTCGAATCCCGCCGAAGGAACAAAAAGTTTTCTGTGTTCCTGGGTCATGGATATGTATTTAATATAATAAAAACCTTAAATATGTGTATAGTATAAAAAGTATTAAATATACTTCTCTACTCTAATGTCCGTTGTCTGGTACCTGTAACACAAGTTCTTCGGATACTTACGTGCTATAAAGCGTCCATAGATGTTTTCTCGCCTTGACAACAAAATAATCGTCATATTTTTGTCTCATTAGTCTACTAGCACTAATTGAAATTGGAGCAATGTTACAACCATGTCTCATTAAAGATCGCTGTTAATGCGTCGGTTAATGCGTCGGCCGCGTACTCCCGCGCGTGTTGTGAAACAGTTCCAAGCTGCCGCGGTTATTTCGAGCGCCCTTCGCCTGTCGATGCCGTAGGGCCGTTATGTAACAACTCTTAATTGTATGCCGACTGTCTGTATATGTCGCAGTCATCTGGTTGAATCTGCTTATTTGATTGAATTGAAAAGAACGGGGGGGCGTGGCCTGTGTGTTGAAAGATCCAGGGCACTCCTCCCATCTCAACGGCTAAGCAATCCGCAAGTGGTTTTAGTGGGTAAACCGGCCGTAGCGAGCCGGGAGCCCCTGGGGACCCTCCCTGGGGGATGCGTAACGCATTTCCCGTGTGACATCAAAAAAAAAAAGGACCAGACTTCGCCACTGAAGAGTGGGAGTGTTTACGCAATTTTTTCAAACTCCTCAAACAATCTATACTATAATATTATAAAGCGGAAGAGTTTGTTTGTTTGTTTAAACGCGCTAATCTCAGGAACTACTGGTCCGATTTAAAAAAATCTTTTTTTGTTGGATAGTTCATTTATAGAGGAAGGCTTTAGGCTATATAACATTACTCTGCGACCAATAGGAGCGAAGCTACAGCGAGAAATGTTGCAAAAACGGGGAAAATTATTCACATTTGAGGACTTTCGTTGCGTGCGCTGCATAAACGGTTTAAGTCACTCAAAAACCACGCGAAGGAAGTCGCGGAAACAGCTATTTGATAATATTTATTTTGTTGTTATCAGCAATCGCGCAGGTGTAAAGCGCGCTCTCCCTGACTCACATCCGGAGTATTTCGGGCCAGCCTTCAGACGGTTTCGTCGTCGTGGGTTTGTTGTTAACGGGGACATCGTAAAACTATAGTCTTGATGTTTCATCTCCTATGTGCTCGTATTATTGAGAAACGACATTGATTGTTACGTTAGTGAAGGATATGGTGTAATTTTTTAAAGAAGAAGAGTATATACCTGATTTGTTCTGTTCATAAACGGAGGTACCGTTGTCCAGTGGCTTAGATCTCAGAGGTCGCGGGTTCGATTTCCGTTTTGGAACTTATAATAAATCAACGGTTGTTGGAAACGACCTTTGTTGAGCATAGAAACAGCTGTTTGTGATGAACCGTTTAAACTTTCCCAGGACTTAATAAATAGCCAAATCGGTCCAGCCGTTCTCGAGTTTTAGCGAGACTAACGAACAGCAATTTAATTTTATATATAAGAAGATAAGAAGAATGTATAGATGGATATATAGATCAAATAGATAGATAGATTGACAACTAGTAACTTATTCGTTTGCACAATATTTATACATGGTGTCATTGATGATATTGATATGTTAAAAGGATGATGACCCATTCGTCTGATGACGTCAAAAAGTAGGTTCTGGGCATGTGGTTCTCCTGTAAACCCGGGAGTTCAAGGTTGAGAGTAAAGGAAGAGCGTCCTAAAGAATACTGAAACTGTCTGAAACGATCGTTAAATTAAGTAGCGCTCAAGTCGCATGTTATCCTTGTCCCTCCAACACAAACATATTTTTTCTGAACCCTTCACTATTAAAAGCTTTAAATTACAAACACACAAATAATAACTGTTATATACCCAGTCTTCTCCCCCTACTTAACCCGCTTAATTACAAAATCAAAAGCACACTGCGGAGTGCGGGTAGAAATGAAAAGCTCTCGCTAGCTCGCCGAAAGCTCTGCGACCTTGTGGCCAGCGATGACCTTGACCTGAGATTCAGGTTGAGTGGCGTGGAGCTTGTGTTTATTTTTTATATTAATTTAATATTATGACTGAAAAAGCGAGGAAATCTGCCTGTCTGTATATATGTGATGTTTTGAAATCAAAAACAGAACTTTTGTAGTGAACTCACTAGTCTTTTATTGAAGTAAAATTATTACAATGTGTTACTTTAACAAGATTAGAACGGAAGAGAGAAAAAAAAACATAAAAGCGCTTATAATATACCAACATTGACATTTTAATGACATATTCATGCTTTGCATTGTTGCCAACTTAAACATCGCAAATAAACATTGCCATATTAATAATTTGTACTTCTGTATTACTCTTGCAATGTTTCCTGAACTTTCCTCCTTGGCAGGTGTAATACTAGGTATAAATACGAAATATTTGTATGTTTGCATTGAACAGACTCTGAAACTACTGGGTCCTTGTTCTGATATTCCAAACGAAGTCCCAGGCTCAGATCTGTGCTGAATTTCAACAAAATCTTGTACGTCCAAATCTTTCCTCTTTATAATAAGTAGGTATGTGTTGGTCGTGTGTAGTGATGTGCCGGGTCGTTAAAAATGTATATCCGCGCATACGGTGCTGAATACGGATAGGTATCTAGTGTAAAGAGCCGCGGATACGGATCTTTATTATAGATATATTCATATTCGATATTCAAATTAAAGATTTCACTTTTAGTTATTTCATTGTTATAAAAGTGATATTTTATATTTATTTCATTATAAAGATCTATCTATTTAAATGTTTGCAATATAAAGGCGCCAAATATTTGATTTAAAAAAAATCTAAATGGAATTTTCTAGTTTTTCATTTAATAAATTGATCGAAAACATGAATGGATGAAGGTGATATGTAGCAAAATGATGATTTCAAGAAAATTGAGTTCAAACTGTCACTTAAACATATCAGAATACGTCGTAAAGTATTAAGTACATTAATCTAATGATCCGTCTCTAGTATCAATGTTCTTAATACGTTACTACATATCCTAAAACGTTTAAGTTAAAGTTTAAACTCAATTTTCAGTGTAATTTTTTTTGCGACATACCTATCACCTTCATCGATTCATGTCTTCAATTCTCACTTAATCACCTGAAAAAGGTCCGTAAAAGACCCGCGTGAAAAGTAACGGACACGGATACGAATACGAATTTTTCTTTTACCTCGGATATCCGCGGATACGGATATTCGGAACATCACTAATTAGATATTTCAACCAGTCTCGCATCATCTTACCATGACTTTATGGTGCCTCTGTCTGCAGACTGCATGGTATAAAAGTATACAAATACACAGTACAATGAACACAAATAGTGTCAAGAGTACATTATAACATAACGACATGTTACGGAGCTTTGACTCTGATAATTCGGTCCGATTATTATTGCACCTTCGGCTCCGACTTCTGAGTCGGAGGTTTTAATCGGAGGTCGAACCACCAGTCCACCTTTGCAAACAGGTTCATTCCTGTCGCAATCAACCAGCGACACTTCTCTCTTTAGAAACCTGCGACACAGAAGAAACAGACTTAAAGATAAGTGTGGTTATGTCACTTCAAATCTTAAGGCCGTGTTTCACCAAGCAATGTTAAAGTTACCGCCATGTTAAAATACCATGCTATCCCATTCATTGAAAGGAAATACGAGAGGGATAGCATGATATTTATAACATGGCGTTAACT
Source organism: Celastrina argiolus (assembly GCA_905187575.2). Lineage (NCBI taxonomy): Eukaryota > Metazoa > Arthropoda > Insecta > Lepidoptera > Lycaenidae > Celastrina > Celastrina argiolus. The sequence continues at coordinate 15,333,451 of LR994597.1, forward strand.
TTAACATTGGTTGGTGAAACACGTCCTTAAAAATCTAATTTAACACTACGTCAATGTGACACGTGATGAAATGATGACGTTGGCAGTCTTCCAGACAAACTGGAATAACAGCTCACTTTTCCAGTGATTGATATTCACCGAGACGGATTTATTGGGCTGACCGCTGACACGATATCTACCTATACTTTGTTGATGTTCTTGTGAGTTTTTTCTCTCTTTAGAAAAGTCTGCCTCCGACCCTGATAAAATTAACCCCGTTAAATCCCTACCATGGAGTAGTAGGTATACACTGTATAATGAACGCAAAAAGTGTCAATAGTCGAAACCCAGCGCGCGGCACTGCAGCACGGTGCAGCATTTTGGGTCGTTGCTCTTTCGTCCGCCACGCTACACGACCGGGATTGCGGATTAAGGGTTTAGGGTACTGTAGGTACGTAAATAGTATTTAATTGGCGTTTATTAACTTATGTTATTGAATGTAATGTAGGTTCTTGATGGAAATACATGATACACAGTAATGATGCTCAAATTAAAATCGTCAGGTGTTGATGACTTAGTCGAAACCTGTGGTGTATTTTAATAAATCTGATGTTAATTAACTAATAAAGTAAATTTTACATGTTATATTATCTCCAACGTCCTAATAGTAAGTTAAATGTGGTAGAAAACAGTAGATACTTGATAAATGTCATACAACAACCAAACCACATTACCTACGGTAGGTACCTACCCTAAACCCTTAATCCGAGAATTAAGGTTATAAGGCTAGTTTGTGATCTATATCTATACTTTAATATTATAAATAGCCTTAATTAGGAAAGATTTGTAACCAATTGGCTCAAAAACTGCTAAACAGATTTTAAAAATTCTTTCGCTATTTTAGTACTACGACGAGTGATAATTCACTGATATAAAGGCTATAGTCAGGGTTCCCCCATACATTGTTTTCACTTGATTAGTATCAAGCTAATTTTCCGTGAGTACCTTCATTTTGATGAGTCGCCCAAGAATTTCTTGGACGGAACTCTTGTTTGTGGTAGCTAACAGAGATATCAAGGATAGAGTATGTCGATTTGGCGATACCAAAATATTTATTAGTAACCGAATATTTTTTAGTTTAATCTTCAGATTGTCATCTAAATGATCCGAAAAAATGTTTGTCCGACAAAATCCATGGTTTGATCAAAGAGTTCCCCCATCTCCAACATGTATGGACAACGAGGTCATCATACATTATTAGTAACCAGCTGATTTTCTACTATTTTTTACTATTTTAATTGCAAGAAAAAATAAAGATCCCTACTGAAACCTAACCTAATACCTAATACCTGTTACCTAAGGTGTAAAAAAATCCTATAACATATCTTTCATCATCAAAAAATTGTTTGTCATGTGTTGGGTCGTTTTGTACTGAACCCTTCGTGCGCGAGCGAGTACAACTCGCACTTGGCAGGTTTTACCAACCCTAAAAGCCTTCAATGTGATGGTAAGACTTCAAGGTCAGTTTACCTAAGCCCTTTATTCGGTTAAAAATAACAAAAACAAAGATATCGTGCTGTGGGTTGATAAAGAAAAGGTCATCCCAACCTAGTTTTGAAGGGCGGCAGGGCTGAAATGCCACACCCTCCCAAGTGACCGATAGGCCTCACCTACTGCTGTTACATCATCATCAGCTGGTCCCTTGGGTACCGTCTTAAGCCCTTAGTACGATACGATCGACTATACGCAGTGATAGGTGGACCCCTTCTGGACTTTGTTGCCCCAACAACAGGATGATAAGAAAACCTGGCCAAATGCGAATCAGGCTCGCATTTGAAGGGTTATAGGCAAGAGCAAGAAAATCACAAATGATTATTTGAATGTTTTGTGATTTTCTTGCTCTCTAGAGACGGATCTTTAGATTAATGTACTTAATATTTTACCACGTATTCTAAAATGTTTAGGTAAGTTTAAGTTTGACATGACAGTTTGAAATCAATTTTCTCAAAATCATCATTTTGCTGCATATCACCTTCATCCATTCATGTCTTCAATTTTATTTGTGTGTTGTATAGGATATATAATTAATAAACACCCACTCACACACACGCGCGCACACACTTACACACACACACACACACACAAACATACACTCATGATCATACACACGGTGTGTAACACACCTTCTTTTTATCAAATACTTACCTTTTAATTTCCTTGCTATATTATTAAAGAATTATTGTTAATTTTAAATATTATGTACTATGTTTAAATATCATGATGTTGGTGATATTTATGTACACAAAAAAAATGTTGGTGACCTGCAGGACAGGCCAACCCTAATACTTTATATGACACTGTTAAATACCTATCTTCTTTCTTAGTAATATTTTTGTTGTCTATTTTAAGGCAATATTTATAACAGAAGCTTATGTGTGTGAATTAAAAATTTATGATTTATATAATTCGAATTGGTCCCGTTGTCATAAACTTTAGTTTAAGTAAAACCCCCTTAACAGTAGTACCACGCTAAGGGCGTGTTTCACCAAGCAATGTTAAAGTTAACGCCATGTTAAATATCATGTTATCCCTCTCGTATTTCCTGTCAATGAATGAGATGGATTTAACATGGCGTTAACTTTAACATTGCTTGGTGAAACACGCCCTAAACGTACTAATAATAATGGTACCATACTGGAGTTGAGATATCTCTAGCCTGCTCTGTGCAGTCAGCAGATGTCTGGCTGACCACTCGGCTGAAGAGCTTTCGTCGTGATTAGCTAAACCAGGCCAACGACGGAAGTTTATCCAACTAAGTGGTCACCAGGGCTGTGATCATTTTATTAATTTGTGATGGAAAAACTGAGTACAGCTTTACTTTTGTGCGAATGGAGTGTGAAAGGCTCGGTTAAAGTTTTTGAAAGGCCTACTCCTGGTTTTTGTAAGGTTGATCAAATTGTCGATTAGCTATCATTGACGACCTCCGTAGCACAGTGGTTGAGCCCGTTGGTGCTCGAGCGGTCGCAGGTTCGAATCCTGCAGAAGGAACAAAAAAGTTTTCTGCGTTCCTGGACGTAATCCGAATATAAATAAACGAATGTGTTTATATTAAATTTGTCTATTAATATAATAAAAATCTTAAATATATTTCCTTTGTCTGGTACCACAAGTTCTTCGGATACTTAGCACGGGGCTAGATTGACGTGAAGGGTCCATAGATATTTTATTATGATTTGAGTTAACAAGCCAATCTCTCGTTGGTAAACGTTGCGAGTGAGCGAAGTTGTTCAGTAATGAGCTTTCGGAATGGCTTGTTAACTCAAATGGTAGCTGATCGACGAGTTGATCAGCCTTTCAGAAACCGGGGGTTATAAATACATATTAAAATTATTTAAAAAAACAACACCTCAGATTGTAACTAGCGAATGTTTCATATCTATTTGTACACGTTTGCCAAACTCTCATAACATTTCCATTTTTCTCCCTCTCATATCCAAAAGGCTAAATGATCAGACGAACAGACAGATAGATGTACCTTTTCGTGTCCAATCGTCTGTCTGTTCGTCTCGTACTCCTCGATGGTTCCTCGAGTACTACGGAAACCTATGATCCGGCATTACTTTTTATTTGATCTAAGGGTAGTGTTAGCCCTACGATAACAAAATTGCAAGCTCGCTGATCCGCGGTGAGTGGACACTGGCTATCTACATACCACTAGCTTCACTATACAGTATACACTACAGCATGCTCTTCATTATGTAAGTTACGAGGGTATACAGGCTATAATATTAATGAGTGATAATACTTTAGGGTGTATATGGGTCACGTATATGGAGTTTACTGTAAAGGTACCAGCGCTGAAAGAGGTACATTGAAAAAAGTAATTGTATATATCATGTTGCTTTCTCATGACGACCTCCGTAGCGTAGTGGTTCGGCGCGTGCTTCTCAACCGAGAGGTTGCGGGTTCGAATCCCGCCGAGGGAACAAAAAAGGTTTTCAATGTTCCTGGGTCATGGATATTGTGTATTAAGTTTGTGTATTAATGTAATAAAAATCTTAAAAGTATTAAATATATATTTCCGTTGTCTGGTACCTGTAACACAAGTTCTTCGGATACTTAGCACAGGGCCAGATTGACGTGATGTGAAGGCACTAAAGGAAGGAAATAGATTTAAAATTTCAAATTTATTTATTTCGAATCACATATTACATAATTTTCATTAGAGATAACAGATCATGTTGTATACAGTTCAATATTATGTATGCATTCAGTAGGTAACGTTGGGAGCTGTACTAGTATAAACTGTGACACAGCTCCCAGATATTATATAGGTATCATATAAAAATGGTCAGCAACAAGTCAAAAAGTAAATCTTTCAGCGCTGGTACTTTTATGATTAACTCTACATAGGAGGCAAACACACCCTTAAGTATTTCACTTATTTATTTTGCACCTTGTATAAGACATTTGTCCGTAATAAATAAACAAAAATATCCACATCCGCACATACACCGTAACCGTAATCGAATCCGAAATAAAAGTTTTGCTACTACTAAAAAGGTAACCAAAATTTAATATCCGTAACCGAAATTACCCGAAACAAACGGATAATCCGAAATAATTTCATATCCGTATCAGAAATTTCAAATCCATTTCATGCCTGGTTAACGACTAACACATAGGCTCCTTATTAATTATAAAGTGCAGTGTTTCCGTGGGACGTATTAAAGCGAACGGAGCCGCAGGCAAAAGTATTCAATATTGACTTTTACTTTCTTTGCTGACTTGTCAGTATGCCAGTTGCGACCCAGCAACGTGGTTAAAATCAATGAACGATTGCCGTATATGGCGCGACGCGAGCGCCGCCCTTATATGGCACGCTCGACCTTGTGTAGATCTCTACGTAGATCTTGAGACCTGTGGGTTTGTTATCTTGGTGGGTGGTGGTGGTATATGGTGACGATGGTGATTTATGGCCTAGAATATGGTGTGGATGATAGATTTATAGGTGATGATCCAATTTGTTTTGGGAGATTAATTTAGCATGACATCTCGTGGATCGCCCTTTCATTAGACCTTGGTTTATAGATTTAAGCTGTACCATGAGTGAATCTATACTAATATTATAAAGCGGAAGAGTTTGTTTGTTTGTATAAACGCGCTAATCTCAGGAACTACTGGTCCGATTTGAAAAAATCTTTTTTTGTTGGATAGTCCATTTATAGAGGAAGGCTTTAACAAAAACATTACGCTGCGACTAATAGGAGCGAAGTGCCAGTGAGAAATGTTGCAAAACGGGAAAAATTATTCACATTTGTGGACGTTACTCAAAAACCACGCGAACGAAGTCGCGGGAACAGCTAGTTAGTAAATATGTTTAGAATTCGTGAAAACATCAAATACACCGATTAGTTGACATGCGATTTGAATCAACCCTGTTTCTGGTGCTTTAAACAACCTTGCGAAAGTAATGTAATTATATAATTCTGAAAACTAACAAGTTGATCATAAATTTGAATAGCGTTTTAGAAACCGGACCTATGTAAGGATTTAGTTAATAGTTTATCCATTTTGTCAATATAAGAAGCTAACATGTCCGATTCCAGAGGGATACATTTATCCCTCAAGGATGTGAACACAGCATGCACTTAATTATAAAGTTGAGTTACCTTACCGCTTAACATAGTATAGTTATAAAATTAAATCTTACAAAAAGTTAATTACTATCTATTCAAGTATCTACGCTATCTGTAGTCAGCATATCGTAAGGTATTCTGAGAGCTCTACCTGTCTAGCACACTCAGGGCGAGTAATATACACACCCCTCGCACCTTCAAGCCCCAAATCTAATTGCCCGCCACCCCTATGTCACCCCTATCGTTAGCTTATGTCTCACCGCGAGATCGCTTCGGATTGTACAGTATTTTTATTCGAAAATATTATACAGGGTATATTTAACCCACCAATTTAAATGTATCAATATACTGCGAAAAATGACAACCACAACCTGCAAGCAAATGAGTGAGTGTACGCATAGGCATGCGTTTGATGCACCTCCCTCCTCCCACACTGCTTATGCGTACACTCGCAAGCAAAAACGTGAAAACACCACACGAGCACTAATGTTAACACGATCGTGCAAAGTCTCACCACCATGCAGGTTGCAAAACTCGACGCGCGTTTCGCTCCGACCCGAGCATCCTCAGGATGTAGACTCTACTAACAATGTTAATTAAAGCCACCATTAGGCTGCCTATCACCGGTTAAGAAACTAGCCCTTTAGTGAAGTATGTAAGATGTACCTAAAACAAAAAAAAATCCGATATATTTTATGTCGACAACTTCGTGCGCACATTAGAAAATCTACGCTACTTTTTATCGAGGTAAAAACCATACATTTTACCTCGATAAATAGTAGCCTATACCCTTCCCTGCTCTGTTTATCCAATCCCATCAAAATAGGTCCAATAGGTCCGTTCCTATATTGAATATGCTCCGGAACTATAAAAAAACAGCAAACAAATCATTCTTTATATGATTTTAGTGCAAATGTAATGCATTTTGGAAACTTGTTAAATCCAGAGTGTTTCCTAAATAATGACGTCCCTAGGTTAATGACCTCATGAGTCCTGAGGACGACATACTACAATCTTCTTATATATAAAAATGAATTGCTGTTCGTTACTCGCTAAAACTCGAGAAGCGATTTTTGGTCTTGAAATATTCGTGGGAGTCCAGGAAAGGTTTAAAAACGGTTTGTATGCTCAATGAAGTGGGCACGGGTCAGCTAGTATATTATGATGAGGAGCAAATCTCCTCATGCAATCCCTACTTCCCTACTAATATTTTAAATGTGACTGTTCGTCTGTTTGTTAAGCTGTTTGTCATGAAACTTTGTACACATATTCTTGGAGGTATTAGAAGTAACATAGGATACGCGGGCAAAGCCGCAGGCAAAACCTAGTCTACACTAATGTTATAAAGAGAAAAGATTTGTATTTTTGTATGTAACGACTTAATTCAAAAAGTACTTGGCCAATTTTAATAATTCTTTTTTCATCGGAAAGCTACATCATCACTGAGTAACATAAGCTATATAAAAATCAATTGCTGTTCGTTAGTCTCGCTAAAACTCGAGATCAGCTGAACTGATTCGGCTATTTTTGGTCTTGAAATGTTCGTGGAAGTCCCGGGTTTACACGGTTTCCATGCTCAAAGAAGTCAGCTAGAGTATTTGATAAAGTTAATCATCATTCGTATTCCATACGGTTCACTGCCATGAAAAACATTCAGCCCACGTACAAACCCACGCTATTACGTATAGATATTATCATAAATATGTGACCGAGTCCACATCCAAGTCAAGTACAGCCTGCACAGTGCACAGCATCCACTGATGAAAGGTCTACCGTGAAGCTGATTAGTCTGACTTTTCCTAGGAAAATAGGAAAAGCGTCTGACATTACGTTAGCTGTAAGCCGTAGATATAGTAAAAATATTTCTATAGACAAACCGAGAACTTCTCTTTTTTAAATCGATTAGAATACGATTGATTGTGTGTACGAAAAACTATATTTTTATTTAAATAGAGTATAATACCTAGTATTATCCTAAGGGTTGATTTTTCAGTGTCGAATAACTTTTATTTGTCGAATTAAGGGCCGATTTTTCAATCGTCAGATAACTTTTATCTGTTGAATAAACATGTGACTTTGACATTTGTTCCGTACAAAATCTGCCAAAGTCACATATTTATTCCTTAGATAAAAGTTATGTGACGATTGAAAAAATCACCCCCAATAATAAAGGCGAACTGGACAAACTACGTGTGTTCTCATCTCACCACTACTATTTAAATGAGAAAGTTGAGAGAGTGTATGTTTGTCACTTATTTAACGCAAAAACTACTGAACGGATTTTAATAAAATTTTGTGTGGTAGTGGTTTACATGCTAGAAACACATAGGCTACTTTTACCGCAGAAAAATGTACGGTTTCTGCGGGATTTAATTTTGCGCGTACGAAGTAGCGTGTAACATTTAATCATAAATTGTAATAAATAATAATATATTATTTTGTAGTTGCAATTTGTCTTAGTTTCTGTTTTAAAAAAAGCAATCATAGCTCGCGTGTCTCTTTTACAAAGCGTAGATAATTGTAAATAACTTAATTGTTTCACACCCACCAGGTGCTTAGCAACTTGTGATACAATTCGGCAAAGCGAGGTCAAGGAAATTCTGTATTCACTAGTCACCACAAACATGCAGAGGGCATTTCTCGTAAATACAGAGGGACCCATGGTTCATATATTAAGGCGAGGAATAAACGCAACTAGCCCCACTCTTTTTAAAATAAATTTTCAATGACACAAAGATCTTATTAAAAAATGTAATCGGTTTAAACTTTAAGTAAATAGTTAAACTAATTTATTGGCATTTAATTACAGCTCTAAATCCTATACTGTATATTACTCTCATAAGTAATAACTAAACCGGCCACTTTACTTTAACTTTTACATAAAGTTTGAACCGATTACTTTTTTAATAAGATATTTGTGTCGTTGTAAAATTTATTTTAAACTAGCTGTGCCCGCGACTTCGTACGCGTGGAAAAGTGATTTAGGGCAGTGTTAGAATAAATCTGTTTTAAAAATATTTTTAGTTATAAAAACTGTCGTTGAGGTATTTAAAAAACTACAATTCCTACTATTCCTACTACCAGCTTGACAAACGACCGTGTACAATTACTATAATGCGAACGGGACTACTTGATAGTACGCTCACATACACGACGAACATCTAGTACTAAGATATGTATGGATTTTGCGCCGCAGCGACTGCAGACGATGATCGTTTCCACGCCGACGCTGCTGGTGTGGCGACAATGATATTAAGACAGCGCGCCGCAAAATTTTGCGGTCTTTTCGGTGCGTAAGTCCGACTCGCACTTGCCCGGTTTTTTTATTTATTAATAACCAAACATGTAGGTACTGATTATAAATCACTTCACTGTTAAAGTACTAACTGATTTTATACAGATAAGTAGCAAAATATAGAAAGTCCCAAAAGAAAGAAAACAAACCTAAGTTGTACCTAACATAAAAACCATTCGGTCCATTTTAAAAACTAAGAAATAAAAATATGAAGAAAAATATAAATCTAACTTATATTGACAAAACTTTTTTAGTTTAACTGTAAACACAATACTTATGTTAATAAAAATTCTATTATGCAGTTATCGAATACATAATTTGGACAAAGAATACTATAAAAATGTATCTACAGTAATAGTAGGCTGTAGTATGAATTTCAACGGACGGAATGAGAACTATAATATAGAATGCAAAATAATATTATACATTGCTAATGATGCACGCTGAGTATAACTCTCGGATAACGTATTGTATAAATGTAGGTACCTACTCAACTTTACTATAATTGTATTAAAAGTACGGCATTTGGCGTATATATAGATTTGTATAAGAGAATCTCTATCAATATTATGATATTTGACAAAAAAAACCCATAATAATCACACTGTTAACACATATCCAGGGCAGGCCGCAAAAGGCTAGAATTTCAAAAGGTATCTCGATTGGAATCGAGTTGTATCAACAGTTTTCCCCTGTAACACAGTTTAGTAACTATCGAGATGTTTTTAACGTCTATCTTATTAAATAGAAAAAACAAAAAAAGAGCAATATATTTATGAAAATCTTAAAACTGTTTTTAAGATTCCGTACCTCAAAAGGAAAAAACGAAACACATATTATAAGATCATTTCCATGTCCGTCTGTTTGTCAAGACCCTTTTACTCAGAAACGCGTGTTGTGATGAAAATTATATAAAATACTCAGGAACTACTGTTCCTTGAAGCAGTGAAAAAATCAGACTTCTTAGCCAATGCAATCAAAAGCAGTCGCTTATGTCGCTAAATTTCACCCGTGAACTCATAAAATTTTAAACCAAGCAACGTCTAAAACCATACGTTTTTAGTAACATTATATACCTAGATAGTAAAAATATTTAGATTTTTTTAAACTTAGTACCGTTTGTCATGAATGTGTTTAATTGAAACTTATAACAAATACTTAGGTCTCTAATATATTCAAGCTGTAACCAAATCAAAATTCTATGTCAATCAGGTTTGTATGGAACTCTCGGTGTGCAAGTCCAACTCGCACTTGGCCGGTTTTTATTTATTTACTTATTACTAAGCTACGCTAACAAATATGTATACAGTACCTACTTATCACAAAGGACTGTACAGTAAAAGTACTAACTATTTTTATACAAATAACTTTCGTAATAAACTCAAGAAAAAAAATCTTAGATTGTTCCTACCTAGCAAGCCTAAAACTAACAAATAAAAGTCACCCCCGCGGCCCCGGTGCGTTTGCTGCTAATACAATTTGAAGAGGCGCGCGCGCGCGGCGGCGCACGGCTCCCGAGCCCGGCGCGGCGCGCGCTTCCTACAAACGTCCAGCAAAAACGACATGATCTTTTAATATTGTCATAACTTTTTTATTTATGAACCGATTTTCATAAAACAAACACTAAATGTTAAGTGAAGCTTGCCGCAATATATTAGTGAAAAGTACATCTTAATCGGATAAGCCGTTTCTGAGATTAGCGTGCACAAACCCACAGACAAACAGACAAACAGACAAACAGACAAACAGACAAAAATTTCAAAAATCATAGTTTTGGGTACTATTGCGTAAATAAAGGTCCCCTATCATATTTTTTTTAAAATATCTTCAATGTACAGACACGACTCCTCTACAGATTTATTATATGTAAGATAAGAAGAGTGGCGCTAGTTGCGGTTATTTCTTGCCGAATATAGTGTGATGAGAAGGATGCTCTACGCGCATTTTTTGTTTTGGCACCTCATCATATAAATTACTTACCATAACGCGACAAATCGTGATTAAAGATCTAAAAGTCACAAAACAGATGAGTTTCAATCCTGGTCAGCAGTGTTACTCCCGACACAATCGAGAATCAAATCAGTTCAATCTCAACGGCTTTTGATGTTTTATTTGGTAAATTACTTTGAAAGTATAAAAAAATCGTTAGATCGTAACTTTATGTACTCCCGACCATATCAATCGACTGAGAATCAAAATAAAGAAACGTCAATTTATTCGGGAGTACGAATCTAAATCGAAATCACGCGGTGAATATGTGCTATTTTAATTGGGAGCATTATAATCGCTTGTAACGAGCTTTGCTAACATTTAGATCAGATTCTATCAGAATTGGAACGGTTGTAAACATTATGATGTCATATTCTAACAACTACGTGTCTGTCCCCAGGTCTCCCGGCTGGTGATACTCCACGAGGAAGCGGAAGATGGCAACGCCATGCCCGACCTGGCGCGGCCGGTCCAGGCCGTGTCGCTCGCCGTCAACAACCTCGTCAAGGTAAATCAATTAATCTGCGAGGAATCCACTTCGTCAAACTAGATCAATCGATAAATTAGCGACAGCGAGGAATCTACCTTCGCGAGGTAGATTCCCTGTTTCAGCTAGGACGTCTGCTGGACCTACAAAGGTTTCTAGTGCGACAAGTCTGCCGGAGATTCATAGCTACCCTTCCATGGTGGGACCATTTCCATCGCAACTACTGTTTCGGCCCTACCGGGGACTAGAAGCCTAGGCTTAACTAAGACATTGTCTTTGGCTCGTATTAATAAAGAAGTCTCAAACCCAAACTCACTTGAGAACCTATTTCACAGACAAAACAACTATCGTTTCACTTTTAAAAATAAATACCTTTACTTATGTTACATATTTACTTAAATTTTTTTCTTTTTTAAAACATAAAAATAAAGAGTATAAAAATACAGATTATACCTACTTATTTTAATGTTTTTCTGTAATCTAAAATATTAATATGACGATATAAAAAGAAAAGCAATTAAAGTACTATGTAACATTCATAAAGTTGTTCACTTTTAAAAGTGAAACGAAACGTTTTATTATCTGTCAAATAGGCTCTCAACCACACTTGAGACTTCTTTATTTACGGGCCTTAGATCCTCTTTGGTTTCCAGTAACGTTTGAAAAAAAAAAAAAAAAATTCACCATATTTTGGGTTGCCGAAATTGATTAATTAAATATTATATTGCAATGAAATAATAAAATAAAAATAAACTAGTAGCTTGTTAAAGTAATGTACTTACCATTTTAAATAAAATATTATGTATTTAAAAGATTAGTTCTGGACACAATGAATTTGTAATATTTTTAAGTGATTATGAAATATGCATGTACCTAACATTAATTGATAATTTAGCATGCACAATTTTCTAACAATATTTCCACGCCCAAGAGGCAGAAATTTAGAGCTCAACTAAATAATTGTAAGACCTGATTGTACAAATTTCTTGGAAATAAATGAATTCTATTCTAATTCTATTCTATTCTATTCTTACCCCCGGTTTCCCGAACGCTATGATCAACTAACATGGCATTCAAATCAACGCCTCATATTGAACGCCGATTGGTGGAATATTATCAGACAGAAAGGAACGTATAATTACGTTATAATTACATCACGCTCGCTCGCTGATTCAAATCGTATTCGTATGTCAACTAATCGGTGTCTTTGGTGAATTAACCTCATCTGTGGAATTTTAACAAATCTTGCAAGTGCGGGCGTGATGTAATTATAAAATATCTGTCCGTTCCTTTCTGTCTGATAATGTTCTACTAATCAGCCTTCAATATTAGGTCGTTGATTTGAATGCCATGTTAGTTGATCATTCATTTGAATAGCTTTTTTCAAAGCGGGGGTTAGTTTCTCTAATACCCTTTACCACTGCACCCCACTAGTCCTCCTATTTTCATCTCTTTCTATTCCCTCTCTCATGTTCTGTCTCAGGTGGGTCACGAGACGATCGAGTCGTCGGACGACGGTGTCCTGCGAGCGGACATGCCGGGCGCGCTGCGACGCGTGGAAGGCGCCGCGACGCTCCTGCAGCAGGCGTCGGATATGCTGCGCTCGGACCCTTACTCTGGACCTGCTAGGTAAGTTACAGGTGGAATTAAGCTTCTAGTAATGCTTAGCTAAAGTCCCAATTTCAACAACGCCTAAATTGTTTGTTAAAATGCCTTCAATAGCTCCCCTCACCGATTTCGGTAGCCGATTTCATTGAAGCCAGCTCAACTCCTGTGTGAGTTATTTTATAGTGCCCAAGTGTGTGCGCAATACACAAAGACACTCTTCCTTTTACGCTCATAACTCAGTGGGACAGTAAACCGGCACGACTGACGAGAGAACTGGCGCAGGACCGACTTTTTACATGCCCATCCGACGCATGGATCATCTTTCTTATCAGACAATCAGGTGATCAGCCTGCATTGTTCTAACCAAACATTTAAACAACATTTTTTGTTGTACCAACGCGGGAGTCAAACCCACGGAGGCGTAATTTTTTATTAAAATGTCACCACCTTCTCTTTGATTAATGTGAAAACGATATATTTAATCAACGATAAACTTTAACATGCGTTGGTGAGATTGGCACTAAGTTGTCTTCTCATCCAAGCAAGACGTCACGTCGCTTAGGGAACTAACTATCGAGCAACATAATTTTTTGCAAATTAAATTTCAATATTGTTGATTCATAGAGCATTTAACAAAACATCGCCCATCTCTTTCTAGCAAAGTCATTATTCATTTGTTATGTATCTGTTACTGCAATACATTTGGTATTCAAAATTACGGTGGTAATATTCATGTAGTCTAATTGGCCGAGTGTGTCCAGGCTGTCGTACCGCATACAGCTGACAGGCTGCACCATGCTGTGGTCCAAGACCGGCGCGTTCTTGTAAGTCGAGGAGGTTTGGCGGGAGAACTTAAAGCTGACCATGTGTCAGAATCCACAAGTGAAGAGTGTGTTTAGTATTAGTCATTACTCGCCGTGACGAAGTCTGCGGCCCCTATTAATAAATAAGTCTCCAACGTTTACGTTTTAAAAAGAAAAAAAATGAAAGTCTGTCCTGTACACTAACCAGGAGGTTTAGTATATAGGACAGACTTTCTTTTTTTTCGCTAAAAGCTATGTTACCATAAATTCGGGTGTATTATACTCTAATAGACCATATGTCTAGGAACAACTGTATATCACAGTGAAAGGACTCTTGTAAATATGTTTAAGGTGTTTTACTTATTTCAAACATATACATAATAACACAGTAATAATACACAAATTATTGCACTTTTTCCATTTTATTACTTGTTAAACATAATATTTATTGAAATACACGACCAGTATTTTTTTTTTAGATTAGTCGAAACCGGTCGTGTATATAAATAAATCTTATGTTTAACAACTAATAAAGTGGAGAAAGTGTAAGTAATTTGTGTAACATAATATAATTATAGGTAATTATTTATGACATTGTTTTGAAAGTGTTGTTTATATTCAAAACTTACTAAGCAATAGTAAACTTCCTAAGTCTGTTCTTTCTCTGGCAAAATGTGTGTGATTATGCTTACACGTTTTTTCAATTTAGTCTACCATTACAACCTTAAAATGATTCGCTTTATAATTTCAGAAAGAAGTTAATAGAAGGTTCCAGAGGAATCCTGCAAGGCACATCGGCTCTGTTGCTGTGTTTCGACGAGTCTGAAGTCAGGAAGATTGTCAAGGAATGTAAAAAGGTAATTTAAAACGTTAAAATCAAAAGGGTAGACCTCACATAAGATAGGAAGACGAAATAGTCCAAGTGGCTGACAAGGCCCAGAGTGGACCAGAGTGGCATGCAAAAGGAAAGAGTGAAAACTCGTGGTGGGAGGCTTTTGCCAAGGCACACGGATACAGAAACCGCGCTACTGTAAACTGTAAATCTAGAATAGAATGTTAAAATAATTAGATGTAATTTTTGTTTTGAATAAAGGCTATAATTAAATAAAAATAAATAAATCTATATCAAGACGATCTAGAAACTAGTCCAGCTAAGCAGTCTCTTATATGCGTGTGCGCAGAAAACGCACGCAAGAGCACACTCTTGCTTTACTCTTGAACCCCGGCGGGACAGATGAGCAAGACGTATTGTATATTATAAAATATTAAATATATATCCCGTTGTCTAGTACCCGTAATACGAGATCTTTGAACACCTACCACGGGTCACTATTTTGCTGATTAATAAAGCAGTAAGTCAGAAAAAGGCGGTTTCGAGAAAATGGTATTTAAAGATAAAGCTTTAAGTATCGTTTTCACGAAACCAAAATTTCTCACTGCTCTATTAATTACCAGGACATAGTGAGAAATGTCTATAAATATTACTATTATTATTTAGCAACAGAGAAGATAATATGTTGTCCTGCTTTCTTCCGTTACGTATATCTACTGTATATATCACGATAAACACATAGTCGTCCCGCTTTTTCTCGTTAATTATTCACTTACTCTATCTCTGTCAGGTGCTGGACTACCTGGGCGTGGCGGAGGTGATCGACACGATGGAGGACCTGGTGCAGTTCCTCAGAGACATCTCCCCTGCGCTCTCCAAAGCCGCTAGAGAGGTAAGGGTTTTATAAGACCAAGTCCCTCCAAACCATGGTCCCATCAACTATTCGTGGTTGTCCGGGCCAAATCGAGGGAAAGCACGATACTGCCGTGGGTTTTTATAATCTGTGGCGACTCGTTCGCGACACTGGACATCGTGGATTCGATTCCCGCTTAGATTGGATTAATTTTACTGTTTCTGTGGCTCTGGCCTCAGTTGAGAGCGTCAATGTTCGAGTTAATAAACTAAATTAAATATTTAAAGAAAAACCCGACTTAGCGTGTCACATTCCTATCACACCTAACAATAGACCTGATGACCTTGAAGACCTGAACCGATTTCCACTAAACATAACTAAGAATACTCTACTGATATACCTTTCTAACAAAAAAACATTAAAATCGGATCATCCGTTTGGGAGCTATGATGCTACAGACATGCACATTTACAGATACGTCAAACTTATAACACCCGTCGTTTTTGCGTCGGGGGTTAAAAAAAAGCTGCGTTCGAATCTCGCTGAAGTAGGATTCTTGCCCCAGGCCACGGGCACTTGGTGTAAAAGCATCCATAGATATATTTATTATTGTCTATCAGGTGGCAGCCCGCGCCTCAGAGCTCACGCACCCGCCGCATGCGGAGTCGCTTGCCGCCTGCCTGGAGTCCGTCAAGCGCCTCGCGCCGCTGCTTATCTGCGCCATGAAGATCTACATACACATCCTTGCCGAGGGTACGTACTGTACGCAAACGCGTGCACGTGCACGTAGCGTGCTATGTTCTTGATTGTCGCTGGCCACCTCCCTGGAATCCGTCAAGGCGCGAGCGGCGCTGCTCATTTGCGCTGCGGTACGTACTGTTCGCATTGTGTACGCAAAATGCGTGCACGTTCGCGTAGGGTGTTGTGTTGCTATGACGTCTACTTCTGACATAACTCTCCCCCAAAATATTTCATGGGGGGCTTTCCATTTCATTCTATACTGCTTGTTCGTTTGAACGCGTAGAGGTACAGTACTATAAGGGTAACTAGCGGTATAGTACCGTACCCATATGAGATGTTCTACATTTGTCCAGGCACTCTACTAGTACCGACTTTGTAAACAATTGACGCAACAATTAACACTAGAAGTTAAACGTGTTATGCAAGAATTTCGAAATCGGTACTCATTTTTGTTACGCACCGCATGCAATAGCCAAACAACACGCACGCAACAAGCGGCGAGTCGTTCGCACAAATGCGTATCGGGTGTATTGTACGATCTTTTGACGCAGTAGGCGTACGGCATATTAATGTACGTACTTTATTGCCTAATAGTTGATATGTTATTTGTGTTTCAGGCGGTAAAGGCATAGAAGAC
This sequence comes from Celastrina argiolus, assembly GCA_905187575.2. Taxonomy (NCBI): domain Eukaryota; kingdom Metazoa; phylum Arthropoda; class Insecta; order Lepidoptera; family Lycaenidae; genus Celastrina; species Celastrina argiolus. Next base: position 15,350,314 of record LR994597.1, read on the forward strand.
GCTGCGGAAAACAGAAATTACCTTGCGCAGAGGATGGCGGATGAAATACATGAAATCATTAGGTAATTTAACATGACTTACTCGTAGACTCATAAATCATATAGGGGGATTACCCCAGAAAAACGTTATTTTAGGCATATGACGACTATAATACTTGTAATTTTTATTATATTTAAAGAAGCATATGAAAAACCTTACAGTTAGATAAAATAGGAACGAATATATCGTTACTAAGCCAATTAAAAGTTTTCGCTTACTAGCAAATTTCTATTTATCTTTCCCCGCAGAGTGCTGCAGCTGACCTCATACGTGGAGGACGGCGGAGAAAAAGACAACATCGCGGTGCTACGCGCGCTACAGAACATCATTCACGGCAAATCCGCGCAGGCGCACGAGTTCCTCAATGTAAGTATTAGGTGGCTATGTAGGATTGATAACGTTTTATAAATTGATAAACGTCGGTTGCTCGCACAAAAAAAACATGACTCTTTGTCACGTTCCGCCTGAGCGCAACATTCATCATTCAACAAACATTTCACTTTCACTGTCGCCAATTGCCGAAACATGATGTATTTAGTATTTACCTGTCATTAGAAGTCTTTTTATCTACAATCAAAACTATTGTTTGAATTAATTCTGTCCCTTAAACAATAAACAAAATATATATATTTTTTATTTATAACTTATTGCTTACCCCGCAGGACTCCGCCGCGCTACGCAACAGCTCGGGCGAGCGCGCGCTCCGCTCCGTGCTGACGGCGGCGCAGCGCGCGGGCGAGCACCTCGCGCCCGCACTGTCGGACAGCGTGCGAGCTACGGCCAGGTCAGCATGCCGACAGTTATACGTAGCCCGCAGGACTCCGCCGCGCTCCGCTCCGTGCTGACGGCGGCGCAGCGCGCGGGCGAGCACCTCGCGCCCGCACTGTCGGACAGCGTGCGAGCTACGGCCAGGTCAGCATGCCGACAGTTATACGTAGCCCGCAGGACTCCGCCGCGCTCCGCTCCGTGCTGACGGCGGCGCAGCGCGCGGGCGAGCACCTCGCGCCCGCACTGTCGGACAGCGTGCGAGCTACGGCCAGGTCAGCATGCCGACAGTTATACGTAGCCCGCAGGACTCCGCCGCGCTCCGCTCCGTGCTGACGGCGGCGCTATAAGAAAAAAAAATAGTGCCGAACTGAGAAAACTTGACAGCGCGTAGCTCGAAATCACCTGTGTGAATGTTAATATAAAATTGTATTCTACAGAACGGCGGGCGTCAATGCGGATCACCTGTGTGACGAACGACAGTTTGGCCGCGGAAGGGAACCCAAGGTAAATCTGGAATGTTTACCAACCGTTTAGTGAGTTATCATATAAACCTTTTCTAAATACTCTTGAATACGTCCTGCAGTGAAACTATTTTCTCCTCAAAGAATTATCTTAATGTATAGATAAATATACATAAAGATTTTTTTTTTTAATAAAAATCAACATTCATATTTTTAACATAATATGCCGGAGATTCTAAGATTGTTAGCCGTTATTAGTCAGTGTGCACATCCGGCACCAAATGCAGTTGCAAACCTCAGAACAAAGATCATATGGAACTGTACTAATAGTTCAATTTCACACGGCAATAATAATAGGCTACCTGTCTCTTTCTTACAACAAGAGTTTCAAGTAAGAAATAAGTATCTACACTCTTTTTATCAACGCCCCCTTCATTGGCTTTGATATACTTCTGCTGTCACGGACGCCATTTTACTTGTCACTTTGTTTACATGTCAAACGTTGTTATTGTGAGATTTTTAGGGCTTTTGAGTGATTTTCGATTTAATTACTGTGCAAAACTGTAAAATAATTCTGAATTCATTATATTAGGTAACACGAAGTCCTCTGTAGTAAGTTATGGCCTATGCAAAATCACCGGTAAGTAGCTAAGATTTATTTAAATTGTTGTATATTGTTTAGTTTATTTGACATAAAGTGTTTAAAAAACAATTTCTTTGAGTTAGCTCAGTTGTGGGGTATAAAATCCGCAATATTCTTAAAAAAAAGAAAGTGGGCAACCCTAATCCGCCATGTTTGTAGTCAGTTTTGTTTATTTAGGTATGCAGGCAAAGTACATGCTTATGCCAGTTCCATATGATTCTTTATTCTGAGTTGCAAACAGACTTTTGAATGTGACTTTGACATTTGACAACTGACATCTGGCAGTTCTCCTTCTTCTTTGATAAACATCTGTATTCAAGTAATTTGCCACTCAACGAGTATAAATTAAAAATCCCTGACAGTTATTTATGGAAGGTCAAAGGAATTAAATACTTATTTTAAGATTAATAGACGCTGAACATTTTAGGCAACCAACTTGGCGTCGGAGCTGCGCGCGCAATTAAACGACGTGGAGGGCATCGTGAATGAAGGCGTGCGCGCCGCTGAGAAGCAGGGCGGACGTACGATGCAGGCCAGGTAATGTTACTGAGATATGTTCTTTTTTTTAAACACATTTTTAAAAACATGTTTCAACATACTTCTCGTCGCCCCCGTGGTCTAGTGGTTTAGAGCCTAGCTCTCGACTCGGAGGTCGTGGGTTCGATTCCCGCGTTGGAACAACAAAAATGTTGCTCTCAAGTTTGGTTAGGACAATGCAGGCTGATCACCCGATTGTCTAACAAGAAAGATGATCCATGCGTCGGATGGGCATGTAAAAAGTCGGTCTACGCCTCATCTCCCGCCACGCCGCCGATAGTGAAGGAATACACAGAAACACTCTTTGTGTTGCGCACACACTGGGGCATTATAAAATAACTCCTACGTAGCTGGCCCGGTTTCAATGAAACCGGCCACCGTCACCGAAATCGGCGTGGCTTAATAATTAAAGACATGAATGGATGTAATTTTAAACTGTCACTTAAACATTTAAGGCTATGTAGCAACGTATTAAATACATTGCTCTTAGAGACAGATTTTTAGATTAATGTACTTAATACGTTACGACATATTATAAAATGTTAAAGTGACAGTTTGAACTCAATTTTCTGAAACCGGAGTTCAGCTACATATCACTTTCATCCATTCATGTCTTCAATTAGTAAGCTTACGTAGACTTTAGCACATGTCATATAGGAAAAGCGATCAACTACAATTTGTAGGACAAAAACTGCTACATCGCTCGTTCAAAAGTCAGATGTATGTCATACAACATGTCGTGTCGCAGGCTGGAGACGGCGCACAAGTGGCTGCTGCACCCGGCGTCGGACCCGGCGACGCGCGTGGAGGGCCAGCGCGCCATCAACAGCATCGTGTCGCAGGCGCAGAGGGTGGGTGCACGAAATATATTATATATATAGATATATTGAGATATTAACAAAAATGTCACCCGCAATTATATAAAATACTGTACTATCTCGTCAAACACATTTAACGGCGAGATGCGCTCATTAATATGTATCCTATACAATAACTAACTATAAGTTAGTACATTGATTCTAAGGACGGTTATTTAGATTACTACTGAAAACGTTACGACATTTTTGAAGTGACAGTTTGAACTTAACAAAACTTAAAAAGTACTCGAAATCAGAATTTTGCGACATATCCACCTTCATCCATTCGTGTGTTCAATGAATACTTCACTATAGTACATCCGGGATAAATTTAACCCAAACGTAAACAAAGCTGTCTATGACACAACCATAGACTAGTCTGTGATGCCTATTGGCTAATATTAATACAGTGATTATTGTTTGCTATGAATCCATAGACCATAGGCTCATAATCTACAATCGGCAGTGTCAAAATGGCGTATTTTTTATTTGAAAGATTTTCATTTGATGTTTAAACATATTCATTATTGTTTAATTGATATAAAATGTATTGGAGAATGAAGTGTAATCCTTTAACATTCCAGTAATTGTGTTGATAAGTGTGCCCATTATGTAAATATATGTGAAAATTTCGGTGTTTTTAGCTTGTTGACGTTTAGGTTAAATTTATCTCGGACGTACTGTATATGACGCACGTCTTTGCGCAGATAGCGGACAACCTGCAGGGCCGCGAGAAGGCGGAGATTCTGCAGCTGTGCTCCGAGGTGCAGCGGCTGGCGGACGACCTGGGGGACCTGTGCATGAGCGGCATGGGGGACACCGAGGAGGCGCGCGCCATTACCAGGTACTATGACGATATACAGGGTGTAAAAAGAGCAGTCACTATAACTTTGGGATAGGCTTATAGGACCTTGACTGATTCTAGAAATTATTTTTTTTCATTATTCATTTCAAAAAATAAAAAAAAAACGGCTGAACCAATTCGACTATTTTTAGTCTAGAAATATTCTTGGAAGTCTTGGAAAGGTTTAAACCGTTCAAACGGACAGACTTCAAAACGGTTCAAACCTTTTCGGGTAACAAACTGTTTTTATGCCCAACGGTCGGTACTGGTCAGCTAATATCTTGTATCTCCGCTCGACAGACAGCTGACGGACAAGCTGCACGAGCTGAAGCGGGTGTGCGACCGCGGCGTCGTCAACCGCGTGGTGGAGGACTTCATCGACGTGGCCGCGCCGCTGCGGCACTTCACGGAGGCCGTACACGCGCCGCCAGGTACTGTGCGCTCCTGCAGGTTCCGACAATAACCACCACCTAACCTAAAGTTGATGAGGAAGGAAAAAGAACATTTTTTTTTGCTAATAGATGGTCCCGTTTGAAATTCTCATGCCGGTTCTTTTCAGCGTGCTAGGATTGGTGAAAAAGCTTGTTAAGTTCTAACATCGTTTCTAAATATTGACCATAGATGGCGTTGTCACATTTTTAAATTAACAGGCAGTATTCAATGGCGGTATTACAGGCACGCCGAACCGCGAGGCCAACTTCCACGACAAGTCCGCCGCGCTGGCCGCGTTCAGCGCGCGCGCCGCCGCCGCCGGCAACATGGTGGCCGCCACCGTCGGGCACAACAAGCGGCTGGCTGACCTCCTCACGTCCAGCGCTAGAGAGGTGAGCGATAGACCAACCAGCACAAGACAAGAATCTCGTGGGGCTACCTCTTGAAAGATGGGAAAGGGTTCTTAAAATATTCGATACAATGTAATATGTAATTCCATCAAAAACGTTGTTAGCTGTTAACTTATGGGGGGTAGGTTGTTGCGTATTACATTTCATTACTAATGCACAATGGCAAAGCTATAACATTTTTGTCCTTGTCTGTCAAGTGACTTTATAAAGTATCAAAGGTTGCTTAGAAAGTGTGTAATTTATTTTTATTAATAAGAGCGTAGGTGGAGAAAGTACAAGGAACTATATATGTGTTACCATTATACAATAGTGGTTGTATAAAATCGTTATCGAAATTAGTTCTAAATCTTACTATTTACAGGTCGAGAAACTCTCGCCGCAGCTGATCTGCGCGGGAAAAATTCGTCTGCTGTACCCTGACAGTAAAGTAAGCACATAATTTATAACAATTTGCCAATATAACTTTTTATAAAATATCAATGGAAGTTTATTTAAATGCTGGAACCAATGACTATATTGACAAAAATTGATTCCATTATTTTATTTCACATACTATCTAAGATTATTTTTATTATAAATAACTATTGCTGTTCTTTGTTTCTATCTATAACTAAATTTCTAGTAAAGTTTTTCTAAAGTGAGAAGCACTGTTTTGTAATTAGCTGATTGGATACTAGAATTACTAGTATAGAACTATCATAGCTGTAAGTTTTCCCTTTACATAAATAAATATAACAGCAACGATTTTTTTAGGTGTCTGAGGAGCACTTCACGAATCTCAAGAACCAATATGGCGACGCGGTGCTGCGATGCCGCGACCTATGCGACCAGGCGCTCGACCCGCTCGACTTCGTGCGCACCGCCGGTACGTACATGTGACGTCAGAGTACGTGCACGCTTAGTATGTCATCGTTCGTACCTTGGTACGTGTATGCCACTGCGTATACGCGTCGGAGATACTTTGATCGAGTGCGACGTGTGCATGCACAAAAGAATATTGAGCTCATATTATTTGAGTAATAACTTTGAGACTCACCGAAATTTTCACGTAATTACTTATTGTGCACACTTATCAACACTTTCACCGGAATGTTAAAGGATTACACTTCATTACCCAATACATTTTGTAACAATTAAATAATAATTAATATGTTTAAACATCAAATGAAAATCTTTCGCAGAAAAAATACGCCATTTTAACACTGCCGATTGTAGAATATAAGTCTATAGTCTATGGATTCATAGCAAACAAAAATCATTGTATTAATATTGGCCAATTGGCATCACTGACTAATCTATGGTTGTGTCATAGACGGCTTTGTTTACGTTTGGGTTAAATTTATCTCGGACGTCCTTATACATTATCAATATTATCGGCAATTTCTTCTTTGAGTGGCAGGGTAAGACAACGCCTTAACATAATCTTTGCACGTTGTCAGGTGAGCTGATGCAGAAGCACACGTACCTGTGCGAGGAGGCGATCCGCAACAACGACTCGCAGAAGATGGTCGACAACACCTCCGCTATAGCCAGGTACTGTCAGATATGTGATTTGATTAATCCCACAAGAGCTAAGTCTTCCCAACTTACAATTTAAGGCCCGTATAAATAAAACAATCTCAAACCCAACCTCACCTTGAGAACCTATTTGACAGATAAAAAAACGTTTCGTTTCACTTTTAAAAATGAAGAATTTTACTTATGTTATACACACTTTAATATTTTTCTTTCTTAAAACGTAAAAATAAAGATTATAAAAATATACATTATTCTTATTTTATTGTTTCCTGTAATCTATAATATGAATATAACGGTATAAAAAGAGAATAAATTAAAGTACTATGTAACATTAATAATGATGTTCACTTTTATAAGTGAAACAAAACGTTGTTTTATCTGTCAAATGTCTACTGACATACTGACGTTATGCGTAGATTGAATGTCAGTAATTGAAGATTTTTTGGGTAGTTTGAAAAACAAATAGGAATTCTATTACCTCAGTCCTCCCATAATGACGGCTAAAAATAGCCAAGAAGTCGAGATTTTTTTCCTCGACTCTATTCGTAAGCGTTTAAATTTTTAAATAACATAATCAAGCAACACCGGATATTACAGGCTCGCGAACCGCGTGCTGCTAGTGGGCGGGGCCGAGCGCGAGAACACAGACGACGGCGATTTCGCGGCAGCGCTCGGTGACGCCACCGCGCGCCTGCAGGCCGCCATCCCGCCCGCCGTGCGGCACGCCAAGCGCGTCGCGCAGCGTGACGTCACCGCGCCGCCCGCCTGGCGCAGCGCCAACGCCGAGGTAACATATAGATAAGCTATAGACTTATAGTGTAGATAAAGCTTACCTAAAAAAATCAACGCACCTACACGCACGCACTCTCACATACACATAAACGCACATATGTGCACGTAAACGCACACACGTGTACGTGCGCGCATTATGACAGAACGTTGTTAAGTCGATTTATTTCGTTAACGTCTTGTCCGTAAAAACAAGCATTGTACGTATTCTAATATGACTTGACATAGAACCTGTAGGGTGTGTTTCACCAAGCAATGTTAAAATTAATCCTTCGTTAAATATCATGTTGTTTCTCTCGTAATTGCTATCAATGAATGATAAGGCATAGAAATTTAACACTAAAATGCGTTGGTTAAATCGGGACTTAATCATAAAGTTTTTAAACACTTATTACAAAGATCATCAAAGCGGCAAGCGGCGTGGAGGAGGCTCTGTCCCGCCAGTACCGGCCGCCGCCGGCGCCGCCCGCGCCCCCGCTACCGGCCGCCCTCAGCGCCATGCGTCTGGACGGCTCCAACGCCGCGCCACCGCGCCCGCCGCCGCCCACCGCGCCCGCCCCGCCCCGCCCGCCGCCGCCGGACACCGACGACGAGGGGGAGGACATCTTCCGCCGCCAGCCCCACCCCAGCCAGCCCATACTAGTCGCGGCCCACAACCTCCACGCGGCGGTGAGGGAGTGGTCGTCGAAGGACAACGAGATCATCGCGGCCGCGAAACGCATGGCCGTGCTCATGGCGAGACTATCGGATCTCGTGCGCTCGGATAGCAAAGGTACGCACGCACGTAATCCTGTACGCACGAGTACACGCATCCGTATACGCACAAATTCACCCATATACGCATCTTATACTGTCTTATACCAAATTGTTTCTATAAAATATATATTTGGAGTATACATATAAACTGCCTTACTAATAAAACAAATTTACACACCCCATAGGTTACACAATGTTCTCTCCTTGTCTAATACGTTAGAAAAGTCAATTGACACACTAGAACGTTGTAAAGCTTATCCAGAGTGTAAAAATGTAGTTATGTTATTATATTTAACCCCTAATTTATATAGTTAGGGGGTAAATATAAATACATTTACTTCATATATTTAAAAGCTTTAAAATATTAATCATGCTATAAATAAATTATAGCTAGCGCATTGCTATTGATGTGTTACACATGTAAAATAAGCATATTATAATTAATAACGCAGTCGACGAAATAATAACAACTTATCTTATTGGCTTAGATAAATAAAAAATAAGTTGTTCCTGTCTCGTCCGTCGCGGCATTATATTCATTGTATATCTGTCCCTTGCTTCTGTGGATATGTAGAGGTGGCTATAAATTTGAGCGGTGAGTACATCGTGCTGTATATAAGTTTATGCTGCTATAACTTAATATTTATACAATATTCCATCAATATACAGGCTGTAATACTAATGAGTGATAATACTTTAGGGTGTGTATATAGTAATATAGAATTAACTGTTAAAGTACCAGCGCTGAAACAGTTACATTTTTAAAAAAATATTGGATGGGCAAGCTTATGATGTTGGGGCATTTCTTGTAGAATCACGAAAGTCAAAAGTAAGTCTTTCAGCGCTGGTACTTTTAGAGTATACTCTACATAGGAGGCATATACACACCCTAAAGTATTACGAGTATCACTCTTTTATTTTACACCTGTACCTTAAGAGTCAATAAAATGACAAAGCTGTTAGTATAATGATGATTCTAGTACTGATGATTAATAGTTATAAATCTTCGCATTTCACTTAGTTTACGTACATACATATTATTGTATCATTAGATACACGCGTTAGTAACAATTGCGCATTAAGTCTGTATATTTAATAAATACGCGCTTTCTGAAGTAGCCTAACCCCGTCTATGTAGGCACGTAACTAAACTTTAAAAAACAATGAATTGACAGTTAATGTAATCTGCAGGCAGCAAGCGCGAGCTGATCGCCACGGCCAAGGCGATCGCGGAGGCCTCGGAGGAGGTCACGCGGCTGGCCAAGAAGCTGGCGCTGGAGTGCACCGACAAGAGGATACGCACCGTGAGTACCGCAATACTATCTATAACTAACGTAAACAACCTTAAAATGTGAAAACAATAATAGCTCCCCTCACCGATTTCGGTGTCGGTAGCCGATTTCATTGAAACCGGGCCGGCTACGCAGGAGTTATTTTATAGTGCCCAAGTGTGTGCGCAATACACAGAAGCACTCTCTCTTCCTTTTACTCTTATAACCCAGTGGGACGGTAAACCGACACTACTGGCGAGAGAACAGGCGCAGGACCGACTTTTTACATGCCCATCCGACGCATGGATCATCTTTCTTGTCAGACAATCAGGTGATCAGCCTCCATTGTCCTAACCAAACCTAAAACAACAAAATTTTTTGTTGTTCCAACGCGGGAATCGAAACCACGACCTCCGGGTCGAGAGCGAAGCTCTGAACCACTAGACCACGGAGGCGTTTGAAAACAAACAGATATGGTAAGTGATTACCGCCGTCAATGGTAAACCTGGCCATGGGATAGGTTTCACCTGTTTTGATACATTAAAATAATAGAGCACGCGTACCTATATTGAATCAAACTGGTTTATTTATCATACCGAGTGGCAACGCTAGCAGCGAGGGACAGGATACCCTGTGTGCGTCAGATATTAATGATCTTCCTCCCTTCGCAGAACCTGCTGCAAGTCTGCGAGAGGATCCCCACCATCGGCACTCAGCTCAAGATCCTCTCCACCGTCAAGGCCACCATGCTGGGAGCTCAGGGTATGTACTTTTATATAGACAAGGGACAATAATGCAAACTGAAGAACATTAAACATGACGTATTGACCAGTCATTCCTCTGGACTAGGCTGACTATGTCAGGTGAAAAGGAACAAAACGTTAAGTAAATTTTCAATTACATTCCTGCTCTATTCGGTCTAAGTTCATGTACATAAGTAACAGGAGTGTGATTTCGTTACTAACGTTATTTCCTTGCAACTGGGACGCACCTGTTGTGAGAAGTATGTGCTGGGCAACCATACGAGATTAAAAACCGCCTGTCCCAGGCACTACAGTATTCAAAGAGTGGTTACTTCGCTCAGAGATTACTGTACACCGTACAGCGTGTACCACGGTTCATATACCAAGCCGAATATTGTGTGAAGAGAATGACACGTGGAGCATTTTTGGCACGTCATATAAATTACTTACCATAACGCGATAAAAAAAATGCAAAGGTCTAAAATGACCACAAGGAGTGGATCTTACTATGCTGGGGCTCGCGAGCTCCTAGTCTACACTGGTCGTTGACCTGACGAGGATTGAAACTCATCTGTTTTGTGATTTTTATGAAGATCTTTAATCGTGATTCGTCGCGTTATGGTAAATAATGGTGCATAACAAAAAATGGTCTACGCGTCATTCTCTTCACAATTTATTGATGTATGAAGCGTATAAATCAATGTATATCATCCAATAATGGACGTAAATGCATACATTTTAAAAACTACTGAAGCTCGTTTAATCCCGCATACAGCGGCAGCTCCAGTAAATTCTAGACTATATTATACGCAATAGCTTATTTAAATTAATTAATGAATAGTTATAATTATTTATTTATATATTATTATAATTATTTATACTATTTTTGGCAAATTTCACGCTTCTAGTCGGGATGCCCGATTACAAAGGTATATATTTTAAAACCATTTTCTAAATTTAGCAAATTTTTTTATGTAACAGAATGGTTTTTGTGACAAATAAATTGTGGTTTCGTTAACAGGAAGCGAAGAAGACCAAGAGGCGACTGAGATGCTGGTCGGCAACGCACAGAACTTGATGCAGAGCGTAAGACTTTTCCATCTATACTAATATTATAAAGCGGAAGAGTTTGTTTCTTTGTTTAAACGCGCTAATCTCAGGAACTACTGGTCCGATTTCAAAAATTCCTTTTTTGTTGGATAGTCCATTTATAGAAGAAGGCTTTGGGCTATATAACATTACGCTGCGACCAATAGGAGCGAAGCGTCAGTGAGAAATGTTGCAAAAACGGGGAAAATTATTCACATTTGGGGACTTTCGTTGCGTGCGCTGCATAAACGGTTTAAGTCACTCAAAAAGCGTACGAAGTCGCGGGTACAGCTAGTTCTATAATATATATCCCGGCGTACTTCGTATCGCCATAGAATTAAGTTTCTTGACCCACAGAAGGTAATCCTTAAGACTCACAAAAACGGTCCAGCTGTTTAAGAGTGTATGAAGAGTGCATTAGTAAATTTTTCATCAAGCACAACAACATGATAATTATGTGTTATAGTGTTGTTTATGCCAATTATGTGTTAATTAAAAAATACTTTTTACTTAATAGCAATAATCTCTGCCTGTTACCAGACAGTTTAGATATCAAATATTATGTTTTATATACAACTAATATTATAAAGAGGAAAGATTTGTATTTTTGTATGTAACGACTTAACTCAAAAAGTACTGGACCGATTTTAATGATTCTTTTTTCATTCGAAAGCTACATTATCACTGAGTAACATAGGCTATATAAAAATCAATTGCTGTTCGTAAGTCTCGCTAAAACTCGAGTATAATCGCTAAATCTGCTGAACTGATTCGGCTACTTTTGGTCTTGAAATATTGGTGGAAGTCCCGGGAAGGTCACCTAGTATACAATAAAGACTACCAAATCATTGTGCCCTTAGTTTTGAACTTATCCATTTTGTTATTGTTCAGGTGAAAGAGACAGTGAAGGCGGCTGAAGGTGCCTCCATCAAGATCCGCACGGAACAGGGCGCGTACCGGCTGCGCTGGGTACGCCGCTCGCCCTGGTACCAGATCTAGGTATGTATCGCCAGCCGCCAGGACGTATACGCAGTACGCATACGCAGAGTAAGAACGCACAGTACGCAAATCACAGTAAGAACGCACAGTACGCAAATCACAGTAAGAACGCACAGTACGCAAATCACAGTAAGAACGCACAGTACTCAAATCACAGTAAGAACGCACAGTACGCAAATCACAGTAAGAACGCACAGTACGCAAATCACAGTAAGAACGCACAGTACTCAAATCACAGTAAGAACGCACAGTACGCAAATCACAGTAAGAACGCACAGTACGCAAATCACAGTAAGAACGCACAGTACGCAAATCACAGTAAGAACGCACAGTACGCAAATCACAGTAAGAACGCACAGTACGCAAATCACAGTAAGAACGCACAGTATGCAAATCACAGTACATAATACGTAAAGTTTTTACTATGAATGTATAATTAGAATCGAAAACAATTGATTTTGATTTAAAATATCGAATCTTACTTATTAAAGCGTAGTCCTGATTTCACTAACACTTGTTAGTATTAACAGCTTGTTAAAATAATCTGCGAGTTTCTTACGCCGGTACTTCTCGGCGGGATAGGGTTGAACCGGTGGTAGCTTGTTTTATTGTTGACTTTCTGACAATAGCTTGGTTTCATTTGGAAATAAAACTTCTTTTATTTGATTTATTTTTACCATCCTTTCTCATTCATTGACAGTAAATAAGAGAGAGAGATAAAACGATAGTTAATAAAGGATTAAGTTTAACATACTGTTTTGGTGAAATTGGCACTTAGTAGCGTTTTTTAGAGTTATTAAAGTTATTTCACTGTATTACAGATTTACAAGATGGTGGAAGCGACACGAATCAAAAACGACATGAGAACAATCAGAACTTGTCACAAAATATTAGCAATAATGTTTAGGTGTTTTAATTTGTTTTGAGGGTAGATTTATATAAAAATTAACATGTAATGCACAAGCTTAGAAATATTACTTACCTAAAAATTACATAATGGTATACAATAGTTTCAGTCCCCTATAACTGTATAAAATATATAAGTCTACCTTTGAAGAAAAAAGTAATTAATTCACAATATAGTTTTTTTTAATATATAATAATCAATACCTACCATAAAAAATAAGATCTAAATCATGTGTAAGCAATAAAATTGTGAAGAGAACTATAAATGAAACTTGAATAAGGTATTTATTCACTTATAATTATTGTAGTTATTATAACAACAAAGTTGTTTTTGATGTATTAAATAATATAAACAAAGTGATTCTATAAGGGTTCCGATTTTCCCTTATTGGGCACGGAGCTCTAAAACGTGTATCGGGACGCCTGGCAGAAGTGATAACTTAATACGGGCTGGCTACCTTGAGGCACACTACCTCACGCACACGGCAGCGGTAGGCAGCCTGCCTAGCGCCGTAACGCGTCACGTTACACGTAACATAAGAAGTTATCATTTCGAAAACGAGTAAATTAGCAAATGTAAGTCAAAAGTGTGCCGATATCTAATAAGTATGTACCCTGCAAATGCAGGCATATTATACAGGCTGTAAAATTAATGAGTGATAATACTTTTGGGAGTGTATGGGTCCCGTATATAGAGTTTACTATATAGGTGTTGAAAGAGTAACTTTTTTATTATTGTATGGGCAAATTATTGGGGCATTTATCATAGAAGTACGTCTTTCAACGCTGGTGCTTTCACAGTAAACTCTACATAGGAAGCACATACACACCCTAAAATATTATCACTCATTTATTTTACTCCTTGTATAACTAGTAGGCAAAAATTAAAAATTATGACTTATTTACTTATTATATTACTAAAAATAATGACGGCCAAAAGTGGGTAGTAGATTCCTTTCCATGAAATAAGTCCTTTAAACGCGGCGCTGGGAACGCTCGAATGATGACAAAATATCCTATAACAAAGAAAGGGTAAAATACTACTAGCTAAGATTAAATTCTATAATATTTACTGAATAGAGGGATTTTAATTCGGGTACAGTATCCTACAATATGTTACTATATCCAATATTTATTTATTGACTTACCAATAGAACATTTGGTACATTAATAAAAATTCTAAATGAAAGGAGTCTTAATGATAGGTGAAGTACAATATTCGTTTGTAACAGTGAATATGAAATGTTATAGGATAAGTGACAACATGGATGATAATAATTATGATAATAACAAAACAAACAGTTTTCTTAATTACCAAAAAAAAAAGTAAAACATGAACTACTTACTACTACTATTAAAAATGAATTAATTTCCGAGACAAGATGATATTCAAGAATATATCTTTATAATATTAGTTCCACTATATGCCTCGCTTCTTTTATGGAAAGAATGTCTAGTAACATTTTCGGCATCTAAAAACGCCTTAAATGACAGTCAGAATACTGACAAATTGTGTTAAAAAATTCGATTCTGTAAAACGTATATCAAAAAGAGCTTACGATGAAATTCCTAGCAAACATTTTAAAATACGCTCAAAGGAAGAAGAGCAATAAAATTTATCTTTAAGCTATAACATATTGTATGTGTATTTGTGTACTTTCTTTTATGACATTCACTTGGTTGTATTATTTTTAAATCTACTGGTCTGTGTTCATATTTTTGTGTATTTAACTTTTATATAACCACATTCATAAAAATATTCAAATGAATGGTATACAATTGTATCTAATCAATGTCTGTAATATACTTTTAAAACTTATAAGGCGAGTCTGGTTTATTAATCATTGTTCAAATATTTTTATGAAGAAGTTAACCATAGTTAAGTGCCATTTTCGTCAACGCTTTTAATGTTATTCGTTGACATAATATTATAATATTCTTTTTTATCGCCTCCGTGGTCTAGTGGTTCAGAGCTTCGCTCTCGACCAGGAGGTCGTGGGTTCGATTCCCGCGTTGGAACAACAAATAATGTTGTTTTCAAGTTTGGTTAGGACAATTCAGGCTGATCACCTGATTGTCTGACAAGAATGATGAGCCTTGCGTCGGATGGGCATGTAAAAAGTCGGTCCTGCGCCTGTTCTCTCGCTAGTCGTGTCGGTTTACCGTCCCACTGGGTTATGAGAGTAAAAGGAAGAGAGAGTGCTTCTGTGTATTTCGCACACACTTGGGCACTATAAAATAACTCAATGGCCTGGTTTCAATGAAATCGGCTACCGACACCGAAATCGGTGAGGGGAGCTATTTTATTATAATATTCTTTTGTTTTTCGTAATAATTATTACGAAATCTCATATATTGAGATAAGGGATGATATTTAGACAAACGATTATTGATTTAAAGCGTTGTTGTAATTGGGACATGTACTAAATATTTAATTATGTTATAACAATTACTTTTTATATTTCTTGGAATTTATTTTTAAAAATTTACACACCTTTATTTTGTGTATTTCAACTAACAAAATTATAATTAAACACAAAAATGATTACCAATCTATATAATGTTAATTATTGTTAAGAATAACCAGATATTTGGATGAAATGTGTGTGATAGTAAGAAAGTGCCATTGGAAATAGTGCTTTATACCTTTAACATAATATTATACTCTATTATATTAATTGCTATGAGAGAATATTTGTAGACAATATTTTTATATATATTGTATAGTGCGTCCCGTTTAATTTTAACCCAAACGTAAACAAACCCGTCTATGGCAAAACCATAGACTAGTTATTGATGCGAATACAAGACAATGATTATTGTTTGTGATTATGAATCCATAGACTATTCTACACTATATAAATGGCGTATTTTACTGTGAAAGTTTTTCATTTGATGTTTAAATATATGAATTGTTATAAAATGTATTGGAATGAAGTATCCTTTAATATTCCGGTGAAAATGTCATAAGATGCACAATAAGTAAATATGTGAACATTTCGGTGTTTTTGATTTGTTTACGGCTTCGGTTAAATTTAAAAGGGAAGTACTGTAGTTATATTTCTAACGATATGATTTTTTACCTACCTTAGTTTGCCGCGAAATAAAATAAAATAATATTTTATTTGTGTACTTTTTTTTTATTTAGACTAAAATCGATGCATAATGTTCTTCACCTGCATAGGTTGTGCCTTTAATATTAAGATTTTTCGTTGTGCTTTTTTTATTTTGTTATGGCAACTATTTTGATGTAATTGGTCTAACGTTATTCCTACTGTACATGTAGTGTAAGTAAATATATATTTTTGTATAGATGAGAATATATGTTTGAAAACTGTTGTACTTTTATTACTGCTGTGACAAGGTTTACAGTATGATGTAGTGTTAGTTTGAAGTCGCTTTCAAGCTTTAACTTTAAATGCCATTTTCTCGAAACCGCCTTATCTTACTTACTGCTCTATTAATTACCAGGGCAGTGCTGGTGCTGGAAACATCAAATGGCATAACTATCTTCCGTGACAAAAATATTGTGTAAGGGCGACCGCGCACGTGAGACAAAATTGTCTTTGTCGCGCACACCAAATAAGTTTATTTCTCCACAAATATGTACAGGAAAACTATATGTTTTATGAAGAAGTGGACTCTATTGTGCGCGAGTTTAAGTCAACAATTGGCATGATTATTACGTACTAGCTGTGCCCGCGACTTCGTACGCGTGGAAAAGTGATTTAGGGCAGTGTTATAATAAATCTGTTTTAAAAATATTTTTAGTTATAAAAACTGTCGTTGAGGTATTTAAAAAACTACTTTATGTTGACAATTCCTACTACCAGCTTGACAAACGACCGTGTACAATTACTATAATGCGAACGGGACTACTTGATAGTACGCTCACATACACGACGAACATCTAGTACTAAGATTTGTATGGATTTTGCGCCGCAGCGACTGCAGACGATGATCGTTTCCACGCCGACGCTGCTGGTGTGGCGACAATGATATTAAGACAGCGCGCCGCAAAATTTTGCGGTCTTTTCGGTGCGTAAGTCCGACTCGCACTTGCCCGGTTTTTTTATTCATTAATAACCAAACATGTAGGTACTTATTTTAAATCACTTCACTGTTAAAGTACTAACTGATTTTATACAGAAAAGTAGCAAAATATAGAAAGTCCCAAAAGAAAGAAAACAAATCTAAGTTGTATTTATGGTTTTTATGTTAGCATAAAAACCATTCGGTCCATGATAAAAACTAAGAAATAAAAATATCAAGACAAATATAAATCTAACTTATATTGACATAACTTTTTTAGTTTAACTGTAAACACAATACTTATGTTAATCAAAATTCTATATATTATGCATTTATCGAATACATAATTTGGACAAAGAAAACTATAAAAATGTACAGTAATAGTAGGCTGTAGTATGAATTTAAACGGACGGAATGAGAACTATAATATAGAATGCAAAATAATATTATACATTGCTAATGATGCACGCTGAGTATAACTCTCGGATAACGTATTGCATAAATGTAGGTACCTACTCAACTTTGCTATAATTGTATTAAAAGTACGGCATTTGGCGTATAGATAGATTTGTATAAGAGAATACTGTATCAATATTATGATATTTGACAAAAAAACCCATAATAATCACACTGTTAACACATATCCAGGGCAGGCCGCAAAAGGCTAGTATTTCAAAAGGTATCTCGATTGGAATTGAGTTGTATCAACAGTTTTCCCCTGTAACACAGTTTAGTAACTATCGAGATGTTTTTAACGTCTATCTTATTAAATAGAAAAAACAAAAAAAAGAGCAATATATTTATGAAAATCTTAAAACTGTTTTTAAGATTCCGTACCTCAAAAGGAAAAAACGAAACACATATTATAAGATCATTTCCATGTCCGTCTGTCTGTCAAGACTCTTTTACTCAGAAACGCGTGTTGTGATAAAAATTATATAAAATACTCAGGAACTACTGTTTCTTGAAGCAGTGAACAAATCAGACTTCTTAGCCAATGCAATCAAAAGCAGTCGCTTATGTCGCTAAATTTCGTTATTTTCGACACTCGTAAGGGAATCAAAACCTAAAGGGTACTTCCCGTGAACTCAAAATCATAAAATTTTAAACCAAGAAACGTCTAAAACCATACGTTTTTAGTAACATTATATAGATAAGTAGTAAAAATATTTTGATTTTTTTAAACTTCGTACCGTTTGTCATGAATGTGTTTAATTGAAACTTATAACAAATACTTAGGTCTCTAATATATTCAAGCTGTAACCAAATCAAAATTCTATGTCAATCAGGTTTGTATGGAACTCTCGGTGTGCAAGTCCAACTCGCACTTGGCCGGTTTTTATTTATTTACTTATTACTAACCTACGCTAACAAATATGTATACAGTACCTACTTATCACAAAGGACTGTACAGTAAAAGTACTAACTATTTTTATACAAATAACTTTCGTAATAAACTCAAGAAAATGATACACCTAAACCTTCTTCGAAAATGAAATCTTTGAAAATCTGTAGGTAAAGTAGTTTTTCAAATATTATGGCGAACATACAGACAGATAGACGCGCCGAAGACTTTGATTTTAATATATTAGAGATGCCACTTAGATACAAGGACTCATACCAGTTTTCCAACACTAGGATAAGCTTATATTATAGGTAGGTAGGTATAGTATAGGTACCTACAGTGACCTACACTATACAGTGTACAGGGCTTAGAATATATACCTAATTACTTATCTAATGGTCTAAGGCGATACCTAATATCAAAATAAAACATATTGAGAGGTGTCAAGGGACACCCGGATGGAACGAAGTTTATTATTTATTATTTACAAAAAACCTGTAATACACTCATCAAAAATAATCGTCGCGACACCACACTGTTCAATGCGAAATAGAAATGAAAATATCTGGCTTGCTTTCTATAAGAGAGAGAGAGACAGACAGAGAAACATGCGACGCCGCACAGCTTACAGTAGCTTACTATAGCAAAAAGTGTCGTGACAACTTTTCGTAAGAATTTTTTCCGTCTAGCCCCCTTTCACAACGCGCGATAAGGAACTTCGTTCCAAAAGGAACTTGTGAGCACGACTTTCCATCATCCGATATCGCGCCGATAATAATCGAAGAGACAGGTACATATATTATTATGTTATTTATCCAGTGGCAAGGAAATAACGATATTACCTAACGTAATTTACCACTATAATCTTGTTTCTTATGTAGGTATGCACAGTTTAGACCGAAAGAAACAGGAATGTGATTGAAAATGTTGTTAAAAACGCATATGTAAACGCCTTAGGTTTCATTTTGAAGCATAATTGCTTGTCTTTATCGAATCGATAAGCGATATCGCCTATCGTATTGCTATTTGCACGGAATGTGAAAACGCGATAACCATTAACAAGATGGCGGCGATATCGTGAGTCGTGCGCGGTCGTGTCGGCTCGGCGGCGCTCGGCATTCGACCGCGAGACACGACACAAACGACACGCTGGCGCCTCTACCCAAAATGCTGTTCCACGAGAAACTGGACATCAAACTCCTGAGGCTGGTGCGAGCGAACCCAGTGTTATATGACTTTAACAACCCGAAGTACATGGACTTCAACGCGCGGGAGGTGGTCTGGCAGAAGATCGGCGACGAACTCAAACGACCCTGTGAGTTTTATAATATACGATTATGTATTACCCCTACTAAGTGTAACTCGATTCTCGAACGTCATGTGAATCAAACTGTGTAGTTTGTTGACATTCTGAGAATATATTATACAAACATGCTTTTTTTCATTTATTTATATTTTTTTAACAATTTTTAAAAAACTTAAAAATTTTGTACTTAAGTAATATAGGCACATACTTAAAATCTTTTTTATTATACCTAATATTATCTACCTTACTCTTATCTTACTTGCGGAATGTTTGTTTTTGTATCGAATATTTATGATAATAAATAAATAAAATTTGAGACCTCTGCTAGGTCGCGGGTTCGAATCCCGCTAAAGAAATAAAATGTTTTCTGTGTTTCTATTGATGATAATTAAATCTTAAATATTAAGTATGTAATATAAAAGTATTACCTGTAACAAAAATTCTTGGGATACTTATAACGGGGCCATAGATAGAAATCTTTATAGAAACTAATTAATAATTTTATTAGTGATGATATTATGTTTTGTTTGTATATTTAAGCTTTAGTAAACACGTTCTTTGTTGCAGCCTCTGCTTGTAAAGTTAGATGGATCAACATAAGAGACGTGTACAGAAGAATTTTAAAAAAGAACAGTGAGCCTGGACAACGTACTAAAGTGTATAAATATGATAACGAAGTGTCATTTCTGCAACCCTATTATAAAGAAGTGTCTGCATCCAGTGTCAATGACAATTTTGATGATGCCGACGATAGAGCTAGTGCAACAATGGATGATTTCGTTCATGACGAACCAGATATGGAAAGTGACATCGAAGAGGAACCAGAACCGAAGCCAAAAGTAAAAATGAGCAGTAAATCGAGTATAAAAAAGAAAAAGAAAAAACAAAAATACACTGCAGACGAAGATCCTATATCGACGTCAGTGTTCAATGACAGTACAGCTCCATCGGAATTTGACGCCAGTGATCCAGTCGACGCCTTTCTATTGAGTATCGGTGCTACTCTAAAGACATTTTCACCGTATCATCTAAATCTAGCCAAAAGTAAAATATTTTCCGTAGTCCAGGAACATGACCTGCAGCAAATTGTGCAAAAGGAACAAACTAATGAAATGATTTCTAGTGACATTAAAGTTGTTACTTCAGAGGCTATGTTTAGGCAATAAAAGTTAAACTTTATTCTAGTACTTAGAGAATAATTTATATTTACATTTATAGGGCTATACACCTATGTGTAATGTTTCAAGGACTGATTTATTTACTTTATTAAGCAAACATTCTGCAGTAAAAAATGTTAACCAAATTTTTTATTCGTTTTAAATTACTCTGTTTATCGATACTACTAATATATTATAACTTATTTTATATACTAATAATAATTAAATTAATATTATAAACAGGGTAGATTAATTGTTTGTTTATATTATGTATATTACAAAATAGTGTTAAACTAATATTTAGTATAAATTGTTTAGACTTTGACTTAATCATTATTATATGTTATTGAATGTACTGTAGGTTCTTGGTGGAAATTCATGTTATATAGTAAAACACAAACTACTTGCAACATTTTCAACTTTATTTGTTATTTTACATTGATTATTACTTAAAATACACGACCGGTTTCGACATAGTCCGGTCGTGTATTTTTAGTAATAATTAATGTAAAATAACTACACTACAATGCAAGTAGTTTGTGTTTTACTACTTATTAATTATTATGTTAGCCTTATAATAATTAAAAATAAATAATATTTTCTATGAACTGTAGCTTATATAAAATTTGTACGTATAATTTATTATGAACGTCAACCACAAAAACGACAAATACGAACTAAAGCATCTTTTGATTTCAACGAGAATGATTCGAGTACGGAGTGAGTTTCTTCTACTCGTAGTAGGGGTCGAGCGAGAGGCACTCTTACATGGGTACAACGATACGATCGTAATCAATACTTTGAAACTTGAAACGATACGCTATGTCGTTATGTTGGTCATGACTCATGGACATGGATACGCGCTAAGATTTCAATAAAATGTTATCTTTATTTAAGGGTAATTCATTTATTACGAAAGACGATAGGGGGGGGGAATAGAACCCCCCGTTCTAACCCCACTCATTTTTGTTAAAAATTACGCTAGCGCCCAAGGAGTATGGCAGTGACCCCACGAAGCCCAATTCAAAATAAGGTAAGTATAATATCTAGAAATAAAACCCCTTAAAATACGAGTAACTTCTAAATCGTTACTTAGGTATTTTCTAGTAAGAAGAATAAAAGTTCTGATTGTATCAGAACTTTTATAATATTATATTAGGTGGTAATATTTTCCTTTAAAAACCCTTAAAAATCAAATAACAAAAAAGAGCAAAAGTGAAATATTCCATGGCGAGAAAAAATGACTGGGCTGGTCATGGCATAATTTAAAGTTTGCCATTGCATTTTTGATTGCTCTATGCTCTATTTCGATTCAATTTTTAATACAACTTTATATCTTCCAGGAAAAAAAACATTGTAACATTAATTTCAATATTTTTGTTACATTAATACCACATTGAATCGGAACGAGTATAAATGTGATTTTAGACGAGATTATCTTAACTACTTATATATGTAAGTATTATTTAGGGTTTTTTTGACGATAACGTTCTATGTTTGCACATATTCCAAGAAACAATAAGCTTCGGCCACAAAATAAATAATAGTAAGCTTCGGAAGCAAACAACTATTTAATTTTTGCAGGCGTTTAGTTTTACAATAACGACCTTACTTATTGTAATGTTTATAATATTTTATCTATTGTAGAGATTAAAATAAAGTACATAAGTATTACGTTTATTCTACCTTACTTTTTAATATAATTATTTATTAGGTTTGGTATCATGGTTAGGACTTAGTGTTAGGACTATCCTATATGTCTCTCATTCAGATAAGAGAGCAATTTATCAGTTTTACATACTTACCTTAAATAAGAAAGTTTTATAGACATACGTCTTAACGTTATCTTAATGTCTACTACATGTCACACAAAAACATAAATTGCCGCGCACGGCACGATAAGTCGCTATAAACAAACATGGCGGCGATGTCGTGAGTCGAGCGCGGTCGTGTCGGCCCGGTGGGGCGCGGCATTCGACCGCGAGAAACGACACAGACGACACGCTGGCGCCTAAAATGCTATTTCACGAAAAACTAGACATAAAACTTATGAGACTAGTTCGAGAAAATCCGGTGCTATACGACTTTACTAATCCAAAATACATGGACTTCAACGCGCGGGAAGTGGTCTGGCAGAAGATCGGCGACGAACTCAAACGACCCTGTGAGTTTTTTTTATATTATACGATTACTTACCCCTACAAGTGTAACTCGAATGTTTTTAATAAGTACTCGTTTGTTTCGAAATTTTAAATTCGTTGCGTATTTATTTTGACCATATTATTATGTTGTTTTGTTAAGTAAATAGGTAGGTTATTTTCATAGCAATTAACTTTGTTACAGCGTCTGCATGTAAAGTTAGATGGATAAATATAAGAGACGTCTACAGAAGAATATTAAAAAAGAACAGTGAGCCTGGACAACGTTCAAAAGTTTATAAATATGACAACGAAGTGTCATTTCTACGACCTTTCTACAAAGAAGTGTCTGCGTCCAGCGTCAATGACGATTTTGACGATGCGGATGACGATAGGGCTAGTGCAACTATGGAGGATTTCGTTCATGGCGGACCAGATATAGAAAGTGATATCGAAGTAGAACCAGAGCCGAAGCATAAAGTAAAAAGGAGTAGTAAATCGAGTACAAAAAAGAGAAAGATGAAGGAAAGGTACACTCCAGACGAAGATCCTATATCGACGTCACTGTTCAATGACAGTACAGCTCCATCGGAATTTGACGCCAGTGATCCAGTCGATGCCTTTCTATTGAGTATCGGTGCTACTCTAAAGACCTTTTCACCGTATCATTTAAATCTAGCCAAAAGTAAAATATTTTCTGTAGTCCAGGAACATGACCTGCGACAAATAGTGCAAAAGGCACAAAGTAATGAAGGTACTTCTAGTGATATTAAAATGGGAACTTCAGAGTCTATATACATGCATTAAAAAATTAATTATTAGTTTATTAATTATAGAATTAATAAGTAATATACAGGTGATTGGAAGATGGGTGCAATGCTTGGAGGCGAAGGTAGTATAAAACCATTCGAGCCATTGTTGTCTTAGAAAAAGTTTCACTATTTTTTTTAAATACTTATTTTTTTTTAATAAAAAACGTATCTTGATCACATGGATGTTCAGAACATGTTTTGTTAGATTGCTTAGATACACATTACTTTAATAATTAAGAATAATAAAAAATTACTCACGTATCGTTAAAATTAGCCATTAAGTATACTTATGTAAAATTTTGGGTTTTTTGTAAAAAAAACATAATAAGTAGGTATTTCAAAAAAAATGTGATACTTCGTCTAAAACAACCATGGTTCAAATGGTTCTAAATGGTCTATATTACCTTCGCCTCCAAGCTTTGCACCCATCTTCAAATCACCCTGTATATTACTTATTAATTCTAAAGTATCTACCCATATTTTATTATTTTGAATTTTATTTCTATTGTCAAGTCTTAAATTAAGGTATACAGTTTAGGTAAAGTTTTCAGTGTCTTAATAATATTATTATTATGTTATTTTTAAAGATAAGTACCTAATGTAAAATAAATAATATATTTCATTATATAAAGCTTTATTCACCTATAAAATTTACATTAAATGTAGGTATACGAATTTTTCTATACAAAGTAAACTTCGAAAATGAAAATTACAAAATATTTTACAAAAATCAAAATTCGTCGGAGCGAAAATGGTTCGAGCTGGTTCGAGCATGGAGTGAGTTTTGTACATAAACTTATAGTAGGGGTGCGATGTAGTCCACACACCTCCGTCCTCCACACACACAACGACACGACAGTAATCAATACTTTGAGAAACGATACGCGATGTCGTTTTGTTGGTCTCTATTTATTGTATTGTCTATGGTCATAATTTCATGATTCATGAATCGTGATCACTAGCCTTTGATGCATATTTACGCGCCAAATTCAAGAAAATGTAAAATTTATTTCGTGAATTAGTTGTAGGGACTACTGTAATTAAATTTTTGTGAATAAACTAAGTAGGTACATTTTCACATCATGTTCTTTTTAACCGACTTCCAAAAAAAGGAGGAGGTTCTCAATTCGTCTGTATGTTTTTTTTTTTTTTTTTTTTTTTTTTTTTATGTTTGTTACCTCATAACTTTCGCCTGGGTGAACCGATTTGGATGATTTTTTTTTTATTTGAAAGGTGGTGCTTCCCGTTTGGTCCCATTGTCACCAAAGTGGTGACCTGATGATGGGATCCGTGAGGAATCGAGGGAACTCCTCGAAATTTATATGGAAACATATATCGATTTTGATTTTTTCTGAAGTAGCCCAAGCATATGTTACCAAATAGTAAGATTTTGCACCATATCCTGGACCTAAAGTACTGAACAGAACTTCTGAGTCCTTAGAGATAAACGTTTGAAGATTGCAGCGTTGTTTAAAGAAATGCAAGCATACGCCACTACGTCAATTACAGTGTCGTACCAGTGTTTACCAAAGTGGTGACCTGATGATAGGATCCGTGAGGAATCGAGGGAACTCCTCAAAAATTATATGGAAACATATATCGATTTAGATTTTTTCTGAAGTAGGCCCAAGCATATGTTACCAAATAGTAAGATTTTGCACCATATCCTGGACCTAAAGTACTGAACAGAACTTCTGAGTCCTTAGAGATACACGTTTGAAGATTGCAGCGTTGTTTAAAGAAATGCAAGCATACGCCACTACGTCAATTACAGTGTTGTACCAGTGTTTACCAAAGTGGTGACCTGATGATGGGATCCGTGAGGAATCGAGGGAACTCCTCGAAATTTATAGGAACACTCATAGTAATTTTGTATTTTTTTCGAGTAACATGCTTATGTTACTCGATATGCTTATATCCATCTAAAAACAAACATAATTTTGAATCATCTATCAAGGTATACCGCATAAATCAGAAACAGGCATACAGGACTGCTTAGTCTTTGAAGTTATACGTTTGGAAATTACGACATCGCATAAAGTACTGCAAGCATACTTTAAGCGATGCCACTATATCAATTACAGTACTAAACACCACCTCTGTCTTCACCAGATGGTAGGTATCCATATATACTATCATAACAATATGACGAAATAGGTAAATATTAAAAAGGGAAAAAATTGTTGTAAGCCAAATAAAGAAATGTAAATCGACTAAAAATAATAAAAGAGTTATATAGAAACCATATTCAGTTTGGCTAGTACCGACTTTGATATTATTAAAATTTGTAGGTATATCATTTTATAGTCAATCAACTTGATATATATAATTTTTGCGCTGCTCTGGCGGTACCTAAATATCCCTACTCAGTCTACCCATAACTAAAAATCTTAAAATAAAATAATTTTAAACAAAAAAAAACCGACTTCACAAGGTAAACTAAAAAGCAAAAAAATAAATTTACTTCGCACAAAGTAATACTTATTTTCACTTAAGTAAATAAATTTATTCTATAATTTTGAAGTCGGTGCCAATATAATTATGTAGGCAATCACAGAAAAAAGAATCAGAAAAAAATATACAACTATCAATGTAACTATTACTATATATTATGTACCTACCAAAGTACTGGCTTACAAACTAATATTAAATGAAAACAAATTATGAAAGAACGCTGAACTTGGCACCGACTTCAAAATTATAGAATAAATTTATTTACTTAAGTGAAAATAAGTATTACTTTGTGCGAAGTAAATTTATTTTTTTGCTTTTTAGTTTACCTTGTGAAGTCGGTTTTTTTTTGTTTAAAATTATTCGACGTTATTATCTTAAAGTTTGACAAAGCAAAAAATCTTGAATTCTTGCAGGCGTTTAATCTTGATTTAGAAAGCTAATTGTTAGCATGGACCCATTCATGATTAGCATAGATGTAATATTGGTCCAAATTATAAATTAGTAATTGAGTATTATAATTATTAGGTAGGTAAATATATAGTTTGTATTACTTATTATAATGCATTCTAACAATATTTTTTTTAATATTATTGGTAATGTACCTACTTACTTAGGTACTTACCTATTACCTACTTTCTTCTATATATTTTTGTATATTTTAACCACTTTGAAAAAACAAATCGTGTGGTGCGACGTAAATACTAAATATTCAAGATTGTTTGACTTTGGACTTCATAGTTCGTATAATTTCTCGCAGTGCGACGGTGCCGGCCCGAGCGTCGCGTCGTTGTCGGCAGGGGGCTGACAGTGTAGTTCCATTTGTTACGTTTTGGCGCTGCGGTCGAAAGCAAAATGGCGTCGTTTTGTGACGTCACACACGTCTATGGTCTATTTGTTTATGTGTCTAATGATCTATGCTAATGATCTATGTTGTCAAAACTCAAATATGGCCGCGTGTAGTTTGTTAGTGTTTTGTTTATCCTCGTTTCTTGCTTGATTTGATACAAAATATTTAATTACTCCGCATATTATTGATACATTATATCAATATTTTATAGTGTGTTAATTAATTTAGTGTAAATGTTGTTAGTTTTTCGTTTTAAGGGACTATTTAAGTCTTGTGTCGGCGGTTGCAACGCAACTATTAGTTCATGAAACGGCATTTTTCTTTCCCAAAGAACATTAATTTTAGAAACCTGTGGCTGTCCTTCCTGGTGCCAACTATCCATCGGTCTCTCTAAAGAGCAACTTCGAAAACTTGTTACTGAAAAACACTTTCATAAATATCAATTTGACGAAGAAGGCCAAGATATTTAAACATTCTAATCCATTTCTCCTTACGGATGATGAAATACAGAGCACGGCATGCCTCTGAATCAGGTGAGTTTTACTTTTAACACGTTATAGTTAGAGCTAGTGTAATATAAAGTTTTATTAAGTATGAACAGTATAATATTTTTTTTTTTTTTTGATTCATTAAGTTTGCCAATGTTTTTTGCTTTTGTATAACAATATTAATCTTAAATGTACTCATTTGTTTCAGACAGAAATACCCCTAGGTATACTCCAATGAGGATGTAAATGCTTCTGATGAAATGTTGGTCATTTGAAGAGTGGGTATGTATTAAGTACTATGGCATATTGACACTCATTCTATATGATATTTTAACATATCAAAAGATACTGAAATTGTTTTATTTTTGTGAAATACCAAGGTTTAGTGGTTTGGAACTTGGCTCAGGAATTGGAGGTTGTGGTTTCGATAACTTCATTGAAACAACAAAAAATTTATGTAACACTTGTTTGACATTTATGAAAAGATGGTCTTTTCATAAATGTTAAAGAAGTGTTATGGCAGTTTAAGCATATTTGATAGCAGAATAATAATGCAGTTTTATTTAGGGTATCAACTTATAGTGCTGATGAACAAAACTAGTTAATCTATTTTTGCCAATTAACTAAAGTTTTTACTAGAAACCCTCCTTGTTTTGTTGTTGTTGTTGGCCGGACTAAGTGACCGGCCAACTTATGTACTGTTTTTTCATCTTAAATATTGTGTTATTTATTTACAGAAGTGACTGATCATCTTTTGTGTCAAATGAAAACAATTGAAATAAGAGCACACTTCAAGTAAGGCAAGTGGCCTTAGAAACAGGAAAACCTGGACTTGTGTGTTACCATCACTAGATGGTTGGATTACGACATTAGAGAGTTTTATTAGGATAATTATTAAAATATTATTAAAAAAAATATTCTGTTAAATATTAATATTCTTGCTATGTCAATCAGGGCTCATTAGAAATTTAGAAAAAAAATCAATTAATAAATGATAAATGTAACCTGTTTTTATTTTGTATTACTTAATAAAAATAAATTACCTGAACTACAAAAACCTACCTACAAAAAAAATCGATACCTTACTAAAGTATCGATAGCTGGACTCGATTATTCAACCACTTATACAATGTGTGTTTGTAGTCTGTGATGTGCTATGGTCTGTGGTGTGCGGTCAAAATGACAGATGCGACAGTGCTGCCAAAACGTAACAACTGGAAACTCGGTAAAATATCACTGTCGTATCTGTTACGTAGTAACTAATTCTTAATCTGTGGTTGTCGGGTCGTACGCGCGACGTTCAGTGTTGCCAACTTAATTTTTTACAGGATCGTATCATAGAATAAAAAAGATCGTATTTTGCCATGATTTTCAAGGAAATAATCGTACGCAATGGAATTTCAATAAAACTACATAAATCAAGTAAAATACGGCATGTAAGTAATTATAATTTTGCATCAGCAAATAAACATATTATGGGATTAGGATATTATTAAATTATACTTTTTTTTTTTTTTTTTTTTTTTTTTAAATTAAAAGACATATGTTATTTATCTAAAATTAAAATCGTTTCGCAAACAATGCATTGAGCTTTCTAATCATTAGGCCCTGGTTTGAGCAACTTTTTAAATATATCTAAAAATATATTGAAAAGTAAGTAAATAGAGTCTGACAAGCGAGTCGATAATTATTGGATGCGTTCATAAAAAGTACAATTAATAAGATGTTTAGCTAAAGCTAAACATCTTATTAATTGTACTTTTAGTAGTTAGTAAAACAACTCATATAATAAATAACAAGAAGTGGAAACTTGTTATTATTTGTTGTAAATAGATTTATTTTCTACGTACGATTTCATTAAAAAGGTCGTATATTTTGCGTACGATTTCGATAACGCGATCGTACATCGTATATGAGTCAAAAAAGTCGTATAAATACGATTTAAATCGTATGGTTGGCAACACTGGCGACGTTGCCTTTCGGCCTGGGGTTGCCATACTATGGGATATGTCCCAGATTTGGGTAAAATAGTATAATTAATGTAAGTACAGATTTTATTGTTAAATTACAAATCAAGCTAAAAACAATCGAAAACGAATACTACAAACGGACAAATGAACAACCACAAATTCCCACCACTGCAACTCCTGTGTAGCCAGGATCCACAGTAGTAACCAACCTCAAAAACCCTTTGATATTATGTTCTAAGGAGTGCCCAAAGAAAACACAAAAAGGGAGATCGGTAATCAAATTAATCAGAAGAATAAATGAGTAGGAAGTGTTTCAGTTTTAGAAGAGAAGACTATCCACAAAATATATAAGTAACCAATCTCCAGAAATAATAGTACAATATATAAGTAGGTATAGGCACTACGTGTAAATAGAAAAACTTTTCAAGTTAGTCCCCTATAAAATATATTAAACTCTCTTATAATTTAGACAATAGAACAATGGAATTGTTCAATACATATAATATTATTACATAGTTAAATTATAAATGAATATGGAATTAAGTATAAGTATTTTGTGAATAGCCAATTCATTTACCTGGCTGCTGGCAACACTGTCACAACACTCGGCGCGGGTACGGGACGGACACCGCACGATGCCGCTACCCTTCAACAAGACTTTAGACCTCAAACTGTTAGCTCTGGTGAAGGAAAACCAGGTCATCTACAACACGCAGCACCCCAAATACCTCGACTTCGACAGCAGAGAGGTGGTCTGGCAGAGAATCGGGGACAGCCTCGGTAGACCGGGTAAGAATTTACATTGAATCGCTCATTTAAAATTATTATTTGTGACGACTGACGATATGTAGAGAATTTTAAACATTTACCTACTATGTAAAATGTGTTGTTTTATTTGGAATTGTGGATATTAATATTTTTTATATTGTTATGTAGCTAGTTCTATAACTATATTTTATGAAATCGTAAAGTGTGGCGAAGTAGCGCGTCGCGTCGCCACTTGCTTGAAAAATATTTGATTAAAGTTTAGATAATCTACCTAAAGTTGTTAGGTAAATTAGGTAGGTATCTGAAGATCGCCGCGTAATGTAGTGCACCTAAATATTTTATTTTAATTTCACATACCTACGTACCTACAACTACTAACATAATAAATAGGTAGGTACCTAGGTAAGTAGGTAGTCATAATATTTATGAAACTTATCAGTCATGACGCTTACTTAATAATAATTTGGATGATTCACATAGTTCAGTTATCCCGTAACTTCGATTTTCTAATTTATAAAAGAACAACTTTTTAACCCCCGACGCAAAAACGACGGGGTGTTATAAATTTGACGTCGTGTCTGTGTAAATGTGTATGTGTCTGTCTGTGGCATCGTAGCTCGTAAACGGGCGATCCGTTTTTAATGCTTTTTTTTTTTTTTTTTTTTTCTTTATTTATTAAAAGGATTTTCGTACTTAGACAGACGATGCCAATCCTATAGTACTCTTGAAGATTACTTACACAAAAAAAATTAAACTAAAAAAAAACAGAAATTACTTAATACTACTTATTACAGTCTATCCTATCAATTAAAATCAAACCTTACCAGCATTCTAGCCGCATCAGAGTCTGGTTCGGCTAGAATGCTATGTAGAGCGCCTACGTTAAACAAATTTAAATATAATGCAGTAATCAGTTGAGCTCTTTTGTCATTATTCCTGATACATTCCATCAAGCGATGATATAGGTCGTCCCTCTTATTACATCGATCGCAAGTAGGAGAATCAGCTATTCTCATTAAAAACAAAAACTTTTTACTAGGGATGTGTCCAGATCTTAGTCTACATAAGGTAACAACTTGTTGTCTATTTAAACGAGACCCGTAAAACCACGGGGTACGAAGTGGCTCACATTGGATACATTTATACCATATACCGCAAGTTTTCGACCGTTCATCAAAATATTCCTTAAACATTACATTACATTTGGATCTATATTTAGTCAAAATTTCAGAAAAACTGGGTATGACATTAATTTCTTCCCCTTCCGATACAGCTAATTTCGCTAATCTGTCCGCCTCTTCGTTCCCCGACAGTCCAATATGAGACGGAACCCATTGCAGTGCCACAATTTTATCGTTACCAAACATATTATTTAATTTATGTAAAATATTAAATGCCAAAGTTGTACCTCTGTAATCAGAGGTGCACTTGACAATATGCATTAGAGCACTTTGGCTGTCTGTAAAAATTACAATTTTACGAGCACCAATGTCTGAAGCGTAATTTAGGGCCTGTGACAAAGCAAGTAGTTCCGCAGTCATAATTGAAATACACTGGTTCCTTTATATGCCTTATAACATTTGTTGATTGGGTCATAAAACGCCGATCCAAGACCTAACGACGTTTTAGACCCATCAGTGTATATCCTATGAAAGTCATTATATTTTAACAATATCTCTTCTAAGACCTCATGCTTTATGTGACTATTACAAAATTGTTGTGATTTTGAATCGGTTACCGATTTAAGTGACTTAAATATTACATTTTTAACATTAAAACTATCTAACCAGTTATTGAATTTGAACATTTGAAGAGGGTAAGACGTGGAAATAACCTCCTGTTTAATTTCATTAAAACATGTTGGTACCAATGGTTTTTTCTTATGTAACCAATAGCGATAATCAAGCATGTCGTGTAATTTACTAAACAACTGATTGCTTATATTATTAGATATAGAATGGGCCTTTAAGCAGTATTTATAGCATAGAAAAGCTCTTCGAATGGACATCGGCGGAACACAGATTTCTGTTTCCATCACGTGTATGGGGGTTGTTTTTATGAAACCACCAATAACCCTTAGGGCTTGGTTTTGAATTTTATCGATTTTGGATAAGTGACACTTTGCGGCATTATCATATAAGTAACTACCGAAGTCCAGACGACTTCTTATTATGGAGATATATAATCTACGTAAATGTAGGGGGTGGACGCCCCAACTTGAACCTGCTAGAACTTTTAATAGACATAAAAATTTTGAAGTTTTTTCACAAATTTCACTAATATGTTTAGACCATCTTAGCGACCTATCCAAAAAGAAACCTAGATATTTAAAACTATCCACCAAATCTAACTGTATATTTTTTATATTTAGTTTTACATCTTGTCTTCGACGTGCTCGTGTAAAAATACAAATTTTAGACTTACTGACCGACAACTGTAACCCAATCTCATCCAGCAATTCACAAAAATGATTAAGTGCCTTCTGTAAGTTAATAACACTATCGCTAATTCTTTTACAATTTGCAAAAAGAACAAAGTCATCTGCATACTGTAGACAAAACACATAATTTATTTGTTGACAGATTCTAAAGGTGACTATATTAAAAAGCAATGGTGAGATCGGGTCACCCTGTGCGATGCCATTATTTGTCCACCGAACCAAGAACTTATCATCTTTTTCATCACATTTTATATGAAGGTGCCTTTCCTTTAATAATTCCCACAAGTACGCACAAATTCTAGAACCTACATTTAGTTCATCCAAAACTGATATTA
The DNA here is from genome assembly GCA_905187575.2 of Celastrina argiolus. Lineage (NCBI taxonomy): Eukaryota > Metazoa > Arthropoda > Insecta > Lepidoptera > Lycaenidae > Celastrina > Celastrina argiolus. The sequence continues at coordinate 15,383,468 of LR994597.1, forward strand.
CTCTACGAGTTGATACATTATTATACGCTCCTTCTATATCCAAAAAACAAGCAACAGTTGAAGTATTTTGTGAGAAGCCAATCTGAATATTCGAGATAAGACGACACAAACAATCCAGACAGGATTGTCCTCTTCTAAAACCTAAGGTATTGGGCGATAAGACTTCATTGTGTTCCACATACCATTCGAGCCTTTTACGCAGCATTAAGTGAAATATTTTACACAAACAGGATATTAAGGCAATTGGTCTTAGTTTACAGTCAGTATTACTTTTATATTTGGGTATCGGTATAATCTGAATCTTTCTCCATTGTATAGGGATACAACCAGTACTAAATATATAATTGTATAAATCAAGTAAAGCCTCTTTGCCTAAAAGAGGTAGATTATATATCATTGTATAGTAAATTTCGTCGTGTCCAGGAGAAGAATCTTTTTTTTTTAATGAGCTTTCCAACTCAGAGATAGAAAATTCAACGTTTAGTCTAGGGTTCTTTGAAGAGAATGACATAGGGGGATCGCAAACGTAATCTGGCGTTAAAGAGGTCAGTAGATCTAATTTAGCCGCATCAGTACTGAAATATCTAGCCTGTTTAATTCCTTTAAGCCACCTCATCTTACGCCACATATCGTTAACATTTGTTGATTCACTTATACTATTACAAAAATTATAGAAATTCTGTGATTTTGCTTTTCTTATTAAACGTTGAGCCCTTGAAATAGCTATTTTTAAACCTAATAGATTTTGTGGAGTTGGATTTTTCCTAAAATGTTTCAAAGCAAGTCGACGTTGCAACTACTCTAGATAATTCTGGATTCCAATATACTTTTGGAACAAAAATACGAGCGGGCCTTACACACTGTTTTTTGTTAGGAATCGCCCCGTCACTAGCTTGTTTAATTATTTCTAAGAAACTATCATACATTTCTTGTAAACTTATAAATGATCTATTCCTGTCTAAAATTAATTGTTCTACAATATGTCTATATTTGGACCAATCAGCCAACTTAATATTTTTTCTAAAATGAAATTCATGTGTATCCTGATATTTTAAACATATTTTTATGATTATGTGATCACTGCCTAAATTTTCATTGCTCAAGCCCCAATCTGTGCTTAGTGCAATGTCTCCGGATGAAAATGAAACATCTGGTGAAGTTTCCTGTAATATACTGTCAACAAGTTTGACTCTAGTAGCCTGAGCGCTGTTGAGCGAAATGTAGCCATTATCTATACAGCTGTCAAATAATTGGTTACCTCGTGTGTCTGACCTATTTGACCAGTTACTATGATGTCCGTTAAAATCCCCAAGAATCAACGTGTTACTACGGAATTGAGAGAATAGCGAATCCCAATCAGACGGTAACGTGCGAACAGATGATGGACAATATATAGAGACAACATAGTGTAAAAGCTTACAATTCAAAATTTTAATACCTACGACTTCTATATGTGAATTATTAATTAATACTTGAATTTTAAAACTACGTAAAGATTTGTGGCAAATAATAGCTACACCGCCATATCCGTCGTTCCTATCCTGTCTGTATATATTATAACCTGTCAATTTTATATATTTATCTTTTTTTAACCAAGTTTCACTTATTACGGCGATATGTATTTTTTCCCTATTTATAAAATATTCAATGGCTGCTAACTTTGGCTGCAAGCTCTGTGCATTCCACTGCATTATATTTAAATTAGAATCAAAACTAGCCATTATTATTATGTTTAAATACTAAATCAAGAAAATCAACACCACAAAAAACTTTCGCATACAAACAAGGATACCTCTTTGATAAGAATTTTTATAGACAACACAATCTTTTCCTCTAAGGAACTATCTGACAAAAAATATCTTTAATTTTCCCGTACAAAATCTTCAAAACCGCGAAAAAACCTGTAGTATTCTGAATTTCTACATCACCACTTCTCTTTTCCTTGCTTTTACTCTGCTCATTATTCAAAATCCTGTTTTGTTCGATTTCTTTTCCTCCTCCCGCTTCTTCAATATCCTCTCTTGATCTTGATCCCTTTGACTTTTTTTGTTTTTCTCTTTCTTTCACGCCTAAACAATTTTGCTGCTGTTGTACTTTTTCATTACTAGTTTCCTCTTCAACTAAATCAACCATCATCATATCATTATTATTATGTCTGTTTAATAAAACATCCTTGTATGAATGAACACCTGAAGAACTAGACTGAATTCCCTCTGCGCTATGTCTTGAAGTGTGATTTTGCCGTGATTTGCGATCATTCGATACCGTGTTATGTTGGTAATAGATTTCTAAGGCCTTTTTATATGTAGAATTCTTTTCACTCATAATTTTTTTAATCTGTTTTTCTTTTAAGAAAATTGGACATATTCTATCGAGTGCCATATGGTCTCCTTTACAATTTATGCATGTGAATTTCTTTGTCTCACAATTTTCATGATTCTGTCCACATTTTGGACATTTAATTTTCTGTATAGGGCATAATTTCCTAGTGTGGCCATATTTCCAGCATCCTGAGCATTGAGTAACTGGAAACACATATTGTTCTATTTTGAACCGACAGCCATATCCAAATAAATACGGAGGCAAAGTAGAACTTTTAAATGCTAATCTAATTACTGTACTGTCTATCCACTTTCTATCACCCGCTAAGCGCTTTAGTCTCTTGATAGACATAATCTCGTATTCACAATTAAAGTGCTCAAGTATCTCGCTTTCACTCATATCTAAGTCGACATCTCTTACTATCCCAAAGGAAAGGTTTACTTCATCCAAATATTGGCAATTAATTTCTAAATCATTAATTTTTTGGCAACTGATTAGTTTATCGGCGTCTTTTTTGGTTTTAAATGTTATAATTACTTTATAAGGGCTTTTATATTTGATTAAAATAATATTCTCAATATTCTCTGCTCTTAAAAGCTTCGCTAGCCCAAATTGCTTAGGTAATATTTGTTTACAGGACAATCTCACACTAATACCTAAATTTTCATCATTATTATTGTTTCCCGGGCTTTTCGTATGCTCATTGTTTATAGAAAAACTGCGTAAAAGCCGTTTTGATCTTCTAGTAACGTTGATAAATTCATCATTATATTCGTCCTCCTCAACACTTTCCTGTCTCAATCTTTTTTCTGGACCCTTCTGTTTGTCATCTAACACTTTTCCTGAATTTTGTATTTCACTTTCCTCACTCTTATCCCCTATCTCCGGTGTTTCAGAACTAAAACTTAATGATCGTCCAAAACTAGCCATTTTCATATACTATTAGAAACATGAGGGTAGTTGTAAATATTTAACAATTATTCGACAAAGCGTACGCTAGCTAACCGATACCGTGCGCCTCGTACGAGCGCTCGCACGCAACTGGGTTTTTAATGCGTTTTTTTGTTTGAAAGGTAAAGGAAATCGGTTCAGGTCTTCAAGGTCATCAGGTCGTTCGTTAGGTGTGATAGGAATGTTACGCGCTAAGTCGGAGTTTTTTTTTAATTTTTAATTTCGTTTATTTTATTTTTCAGCCGCCGTATGCAAGTCCAGATGGATCAACATTCGCGACATGATGCGCAGGAAGATCAGGCACCGGCTGCGGAACCCCGGCCAGCGCAGGTACAACTACAAATACGAGGACCAGATGTCGTTCATGCTGCCATTCTTCAAGGAGTCCACTTCCATCGCCAATGAGGAGTACCCTGACTTCCTTGAGGAGCAGTGTATAGATGTTTTTCAATTGCATACACAAGAAGAGGTCAAGCCGATGTACAAAAAGAGAGACTACGAATATCAAGAACTGAACTCTACAGATCCTTTAGACGTGTTTTTGATGTCCATAGGAGCGACGCTGAGAAAATTTAGCCCCTATTACCTAAATCAAGCGAAAAGTAAAATATTCCAAGTGGTACAAGACTTTGAGTTGCAGCAGATCTTGGATAAAGGTGGACCCAGTGATAATAGATAGTGAAAATTTTATTAAATTTACTGTAAGAACTTTATGCCTTGAATGTACATTTTGCGAAGATAATTAGTTATTCTATAGTGATTTGCAAGAAAGTTGTATGGTAAATAAATATAAAATACTCGTATAAGCGCCATCTACTAGTGACAAGGCGAACTATAGTTTCGTAATTGTTCTCAAGATGGTGCTTTTCAATTACAAACTAAATCAAACCAAAGTTGAAATAGGTACCTACTTATAAATTATAATAATTATTCTTTAGTTATAAATTCGCAAAAACTGAAAAGAACACAATTAAAGTATGTACTTACATTAGGTTATCTTGTTTTGACAATTAATAACTATATCAAAGACTATGGTTGTGAAATAAATTGTTTATTTTGAAACTGTTCTAAATTTGTTTTACTAACCGCGCAGTTTATGGAATTCTACAAAAGCTATTTCGCAAGTATAGCATTATTTTAACACATAAACATCATACATTCTACCTTTTAATGTTATTTAGTAGTATTAGTATACTACTTTTATGCCTGGGTAAATATAATGACTTAAGTATAGCGCTTAAGTGCAAATACAAGGTATATTTAATTTATACCACCTAGATCCTAAAGCATGCACTGGCTTGTTCATACTTATGAGATTCCAGAGCTTTCCATGCTATAGCGTTGAAGAGGACTACTGACTACTGAGTGTTTTTAGTGGATAGAAATCTTCCACATACCCCTCCCTATCTCTTGTCCCTAAAAGAGCTTAGGATCTTCTGAAGATTTTCCTCCTCGGAAACAAAGTCTTAAATATTAGATTCACTAAATTATTGTTAGACATAGCCCTGGATAGGTCATCAACCTAGCTAGACATGAATCGTAAACAGCTGACTGCCACCTACGTTTAAAAACTTGTTTCACGGCAGGATGCTATGTAAAATGCAGTGGAAATATATTGTTTTTTTCACAAAAAGTCGTCGCACCGTAATGTCTATTTAAAACATAGCAAAACTGTTTGGGCTGTTTGACTGAAGGTTAGGTTAAACTAGAAACTAAGTCTTATTTCAAGATGCCATCGTTATTATCACTGACGAAGTTCGAAAACAAAATGGGATTTGACAAAAGATTCGCTAAATGACATCGAATCGAACTTTCGAACGTAAGGACAAAAGCGATGGTATCTTGAATATCCCTGTCTCTTTAAATTACAACAATTTGGGAGCAATAAAGAAATAAGAATAAACATGCAAGTAGGTACTTATCCAGACCTTCAAGACTACTATATTAATATAATATACTTTGCTCATCCCAATTTAATCTAAACATAAACAAAAATGGGCTCACATGCCTTGTATGGCAAAAGCCTCATTAAGATATAAAGAATTAAAAAAAAAAACCATTTTCATTGCGCTGTATAATTGCTTTGTGCGCCAACTGTGCGCATTTAACAGGATTATAATATGGTTCAGATTAAATTGACTGGACTAAATAATATTTGTAGTTTTAACTCCTTTTATTTATTTTAGGATACAACTAACTGGTTTTCCCCGGCTTACGCATGGTTGTAATCGAACGTAATATCCTGCCTGCTGTTTTTGGGTAAATTGACATGATAGCAGTCACTCGTACATTTCGGACCGTGATAAAAGCAGGTGACGTTCCAAACCACGCTCCGAAACGAACGTGTAAATAAGGGATGAAACGGATATGGAATTTCGGATACAGATCCGGATATGGATATTACATTATTTCGGATTATCCGTTCGGATAATTTCGGTTACGAATATAAAATTATGGTTTCCTTTTTACAGTAGCAAAACTTTCATTTCGGATTCGGTTACGGATATTTTTTATATTATAAGATTCGGTAACGGAGCTCCATAACGTCTCTGATGTAAATGCGCGGGACTGACTGATCAGCCCCTTACTCTTGAACCTAATTTAAATTTCAATCCGATTTGTAGGAATAACTTGTAAATAAAATCGCTCGAACTTAGTGAATATGTATAATGTTTATGCTTTACTCTTTGGGGATGAGGATAGATGTAAATTGTAATATTCTGTAGCGCGGTCACAGAGTCTAGTAGACTTCGTTAAGAGAAACACTACGAAATTTTTTCCAAACAGAAATAGGGGTCTACGGGATTCCTATTTCCTCCCTGGATAATGCTGCTAGAGTAACAATTTTTTTCCTGAATATTTATGTATATGGTTTGTACGTTCATATCTTCTTTTTTAAATAAATAAATTAATTATTTAAAGAGATATGGACGTTCAAAAACCAAAAAAAAAAATGGCCAGACTCTCCGCTATGTTTAAACATCCAGGAAACAGATTTGACTACATTAAATATACAATAAAATAAAAAAATAGGAACCTAGCAAAGGATTAACTTTTTTTAGCTAATAAAGAAAAGAATATCTAAATCGGTTAGGTTTTGGAGGAGGAAACAGGAACGAATCCCAAACGTCGATTTCTGATACTTTTAATAGGTAATTTCAGTTCAAGATGCAGTTGTCTCTGTCACGCTAGTGCTGGCTAGCTAAGGCACTGGGAGACAGCAATAGATTTTATACCTATTTTGTATTTCTCTCAACCGTGCTGTTTAAAAATTTTTTTTGGTTTTAGAACGTCCATATCTCTTTTAATAATTAATGTATAAAAAAAAGGAATAAAAAATAGGGACGTACTAAAAGTGTATATTCAGGAAAAAAATGGCAATTGTGTTTACTCTTAATTGAATAACTTCAAGGTAGATCACCGGTAGGTATTAGGTAACCTAGTAGTTAGTACAGACAATCTATAGTCCGCAATCCGCATATCCAGACATGCATAGCTGACGGCGCCGATCCATGAGCGACAGGCGATTGTTCTGTATACAGACTTAGGGCGTGTTTCACCAAGCAATGTTAAAGGTAACGCCATGTTAAAATACCATGCCATCTCATTCATTGACAGGAAATACGAGAGGGATAATATGATATTTAATTATTTAACATGGCGTTAACTTTAACATTGCTTGGTGAAGCACGACCTAAGTCCCGATTTGACCAACGCGTTAGTGTTAAGTGTGACACTAACAAGGCTTGTTAAAATATCATGCCTTATCATTCATTGACAGGAAATACGAGAGGGATAACATGATATTTAATGAAGGATTGAACAAAGTGTTTGGTGAAACTAAGTTTTTAAGCGTCGATTCCATTACGAGAGGAACAACATGATATTAAGGGCGTGTTTCGCCAAGCAATGTTAAAGTTAATCCTTCGTTAAATATCATGTTATCGCTCTCGTATTTCCTGTCAATGAATGAGAAGGCATGGTATTTTAACATGGCGTTAACTTAAACATTGCTTGGTGAAACACGCCCTTAACGAAGGATTAAGTTTAACATTGCCTGGTGAAACACGCCCTAAGTCCCGATTTGACCAAGGCTTGTTAGTGTTAACGGCATATTAAAATATCATGCCTTCTCATTCATCGACAGGAAATACAAGATGGATAAGATGAAATTTAATTAAGGATTGAACAAACGGTGAAACGGGGTCTTTAAGCGTCGATTCCATTCAAGAAAACCTTAACATTGCCATCACATGCATGCGATTTGCCGGAAATCTTAGGTCAACCACACGGCAAAACGATGTTTTACTAATTTCAACCATAACACGTCTCGCTATGACTCATTTTAATTTGAAAGGCACTAACATCGTAATTCGCAACAGGTTGGACTGGTAAGATGTGATTACGCATTCGTATCATTGGAAATCGAACTATGTGCATTGGTAATAAAGATAAAAACCCCACGCATCCGCTTCAGCCGCCGTTCTGAGGGCTCAAATGTTTCGCGAGCTCAGTCGTGTGTTTGTCTCGGTCGCGTAAGCTGCGAAACTGGAAAGTTGTGTCATTGTTCCAAGATAAACTAATAATAACAAGTTTAGTGATAAGCGTGACTCATCAGGATAAATCACTAGCGAGTACTGAGTAGTGACCGTGGTTCTGTGCGAGCTGGACGCGTCTGTGGTAAGTCATTGTACCGTTATAACCAATAATAATAAACGTAAACAAAAGGAATTGCGATCGAATCAACGTGTACTTCATTACTGTTCATTACATTCATTTTTTTGGAATTTTTGACACTGGGCATGTACCTAAATGTCGACAGTTTTTTTTTATCAAGGTTTTATCAAATTATGGATGAATTGCTGATGCCTGAAATAAAGACTTTTTATTTTTATTACTGCGCCCGCGCATGATTTTTAAAAGTTCATCAGCTAATAAACGTAAATAAAAGGAATTTCTACCAAATTAACGTGTGGTTCTTTATTGCGCTCGCTTAAGACTGATAAGAACCCAACAGCTTATAATTAACGTAAACAAAAGGAATATCGACCAAATTAACTTGTGTATTTCTGTATTGCTCGATTAAACTTATACTTCTCGTGACTTTAAAATTGGTAGCGTTATAGTGTATTGTCCTTTTGTTTGCCAAAATATGAAGGGCGTGTTTCACCAAGCAATTTTAAAGTTAATCCTTCGTTAAATATCATGTTGTTCCTCTCGTATTTCCTATCAATGAATGGCATGAATGAAAGGCATGGTATTTTAACAAGCCGTTAACACTAACACGCGTTGGTGAAATATTAATTCATATTTAGTCCCGCTAAATGTGTTGGTTTTAAAAACTATATAAAATTGTGTTAACAATAACCTTGTAACCGGCCGGTGATAATGTTTATGTTTGGCTTCGAAGTGCATAATGATAACAGGTTGTGTTAACAGTGAACAAATCACTAAAAATTTTAAAGTGTTAACGTTTACTGTGCTATCGTTAATGCCTAATAGCCAAAACCGTTTAAGACGAGATCGATTATTACGTCAAACTGGATATAACGACGACAAAAACTATGTATGTGAAATACCTACATACCATTGGTTTTAGCAACTATCGGCTATTACGACCACCATTGGTCCGTTTGGTGTCGTCGTAATCGGTTTTATTCGCGTTAAGAAGACAGTTAATAATAAGTGTATAAACAGTGAATAATAATAATAATAAGTGACAATATATAGGTATATAAGTCACTAGCTGACCCGTGCCCACTTCGTTTAGCATGGAAACCGTGTAAACCTTCCCTGGCTTCCACGAATATTTCAAGACCAAAAATAACCTAATCAGTTCAGCAGATCTCGAGTTTTAGCGAGACTTACGAACAGCATTTGATGTGGCCTATGTAACTCAGTGATAATGTAGCTTTCTAATGAAAAAAGAATTTTTAAAAATCGGTCCAGTACTTTTTGAGTTAAGTCCTTACATACAAAAATACAAATCTTTCCTCCTTATAATATTAGTGTAGATAATGGTAAATTAATTTTACTTAATATGTTGTTCGAAAAACGAACATATAATTTTGATTAAAAATCAACACACATAATTTATAGCAAGTAATAAGTTTCCACAAATTAGTATACAGGCTCATGAGTTTTGCCATTTGTATGTGTGACTCACTGCGTCCTTAACGGGATTACACTACACTCTATAGTGTAATAACTAATAGTAGTAAACTAATTGCTTACTAAACTACAAGTTCAGTAAGCAATTAATGTAGTAGACAATTTTTTTGGTAATTTGGATTTTGGTGGTAGGTATATAATATATGTATCTACCTTTCTCTACTATGTAGAGTCTATATTCGAATTTTGAAGTTTTAAATTTTATTCATCTATTTACCTTCTTTAAATTATAAAAATAAGGGATTTAAATACTAATGATAAAAATAATGGTACTAAAATCCCTCATTAATAAAACTTTTCTACTTCTTGCACACACCTATAATATTATCTACTAGCTGACACGCACATCAGCCGGGCTGGCCAGTGTTGGCACAGAAAAGAGATATGTGGAAGACCTTGGGAGAGGCCTTTGCCCAGCAGTGGGATAGCATAGGCTAATTAAAAAAAAAAAAAAAAGCTGACCCATTGAGCATAGAAACAGTTTGTGATGAACGATTTAAATCTTCCCGGGACTTCCACTAATATTTCAAGGCCAAAAATAGCCGAATCGGTTCAGCCGTTCTCGAGTTTTAGCGAGACTAACGAACAGCAATATGGATGTATTTAATAGTGATTAAATATTCGCATTTTCCTTTGAGTTTATGTCATAGTTTAACCATATAGTACTTAACTAAAGTAAGATAATATTTGTTTTCCTGGATGATGTGTTTGTGGTTTGTATAATTCTACAGTCAATAACATTATTATTGTAATATTCTACAGGGGGTACCAGGAGGTAATATAGCAATTTTACTTTCACATTACTTTTGGATTTCGAACATAGAAAAAATATATTTTCGACTAGGTATATAAAATATAGATATCACATTTGTTTACACGAAATTCTTAGGTAATATCACCAGTAATTATAGTTATAATTATTTATTTCCTATAAAGTAAGATACAAAAGGTACTTAGGTTTTAGATAGTGGCAAACATTCTGCTTTATGAAGCGTACAAATATGTAATACATTACAGATGCTACCTCAAAAAATTATTAAAAAAAAAAATTAAAAATCCTAACCTAAAATATTAATATTAAAGTAATACTGCTTTGTGACCTCTTGTTCTTACTTCTTAGCTATAAATCATCAATATCAGATCGCTCTCGGCTTGACGATTAGGGGGACCTAGGTACTTAGAATTTAATTTTCAAAATCAAAATCAAAACATTTTATTCGGAATAAATTTTTACATAATGTTTTCTGAACGTCGTGACTATTTGATGCCTACCACTACTACACCTACTATTATATATTCGATTTATTTATTCTATGTTATAGGTAGTAAAATTGTCTTATTTTGTCAATACGTTAACCTAGCTAAAGTTATTAAAAGTTAGTTCAAATAAATGATTACCTAACTAAACGGCTGGCAGTATTACCACTCTGTATGGCTTATGTAACAGCCAAGAGTAGACTAGGGTCATTTGTATTATCCATGAGTCTTTTAGATAGGTCTTTCACTTAGATTGAATTTAGATTGTAGTAAATAAATTAAAAATTAAAAAAAACCTCCGACTTAGCGTGTACATTCCATAATTTCCATAACACCTAACAAACGACGTGATGACCTTGAAGACCTGATCCGATTTCCACCAAACATAGCTGCATAGCTAAGAACACTCTCGACTGGTATACCTTTCAAACAAAAAAAACCGCATTAAAATCGGATCATCCGTTTGCGAGCTACGATGCTACAGACAGACACGTCAAACTTAAAAAACCACGTCGTTTTTGCGTCGGGGGTTACAAAACATCACATACCTAATTTGTAAAACAAATAGGCCCCGCCGAATACATAGGCTACTATTCGATTCATTCAAGATCGTAGACGTAGGATGTAAACATGACGTAGGTATTAGTCACCGCCCAACTTTTTATGTTATTCGATTAACATTTGATGATACATTCTTTCCGACAACACGTGTCTGTTGTCGCGCGAAACTTAATTTTAACGCGTGGTTCTGTAGGAACAACACGGAATATTTACATGGTGTAAAAGAAATGAGAGAGAGATAAAGATATACTTTAGGGTGTGTATGTTCCCCCTTAAGTAGTGGTAACTGGTAGTATGTAACTGTGAAAGTACCAGCGCTGAAAGACCTCCTTTTGACTTTCGAATTTTTGAATTTTTTTTTTGAAAATTTTTGAACTTTTGAATTTCTTATTTGTTAAATTAGCCCTTACAATAAGTAACTGTTTCAGCGCTGGTACTTTCGCAGTAAACTGAAAAGGAACTAATACACACCCAAAAGTATTACCACTCATTAATATTATAGCCTGTATAATTAATAACTTTACTAAACAATGCACAAATGTCACTTAGAAAAGATTTAAAATCAATTATGAAAGATTTAAAATCTTTATTACGTAGTTACCTACTAATTAAATAATAAACCACTCACCGATCACCTACAATAAATGTAAAATTGACCCTTAATGAGTAAAAATGCTGATTACGATCGTAATTTGTGAATATAATAAATAGTTTTAAATACTTTAAAAGCAGGATTATGTAGGTGATGTTTGGAAAATCGCGGGCAATATCTGCAAATATATTACTCAACCTGAGAACTTCATTTTTTAAAAGTCGGATAAAAATAAATAATACTAAACTTTAATTGCAGACATGAATGGATGGAGCAAAATTATGATTTCGAGAAAATTGATTTCAAACTGTCATATTGTTAAACATTTTAGAAGACGTTGTAAAGTATTAAGTACATTAATCTAAAGATCAGTCTCTAAAATCAATGTACTTAATACTACTTACTACATATTATCCTAAAATGTTTAAGTGACAGTATAAACTCAATTTTCTGGGTAAATTTTTTTGCGACATCACTTTCATTTATTCATATTTTCATTATTGTTCTTCGCTGTAAGTTACCAAAACTTTAATTAAATATCATGATCTAATATCATTTCAGTTTTGTGCAAACATTTCTATAATCATGATACTATAGAGATGTTTGCGCAAAACTGAAAATACAAAACACAAAAATATTAACTGCATCCTGTGCCTTTATAATCTGCTATCGTTTTATACTTCTTATCACATGCGCATTTGAAACAGCTCACTATGTCAGCGATGACGTCACGCGGATCTCCGCTGCCACCAGCTGACAAGGTGACCGGCTCTGAGTAGCTGATTCACCGTCCCACGCCGTCGACCTTACGAGTAACGAAGATACGTGATGTTTGGTTGTTGACATCATCAGCATCACTAATATTAATACGCTCCTCATCAGATGATGATGACTTTCCTACAGCAGTGATGGTGATTCATCACTATTCACTATTCTCTTATATATAAAAATGAATTGCTGTTCTCATGATCTCATACAAGTATGCAAGTCAAAAGTAAATCTTTCCGTGCTGGTACTTTCACAGTAAACTCTACATAAGATGCACACACACATTACACGTCCTAAAGTATTATCACTAATTTATTTTACACATTGTTGACTTTGTATAATTGCGCTTAGACCAATAATGCTATTTATATGTTGTTCTTTCTAATTGGTCTTTTAACGTGTTAGTCTTAGCGTGATGATATTATACTTCCTCGACAAACGAGGTATCCAACACTGAAAGAATGTAATAAAACCCAAGTAACATAGGCTACAAAATGTCTGTTTAAGTTTTTTTTTATTGGTACTATTTTAAATTCGTTATTATCACTATGCCATAATTAGTAACGTTGTCTCATTAGTGTAATCTATAAACACCGTATACTCTAAAGTCGCTATAATGTTAAGTCGCCGTCAAACCTAGCCTTTTGAATCTTATTACCATGCTAATAAGAACGAAAGGGGGTCTCTTTGTTTCATATAATATTTATTCTCATTAATCATCCATATGCAAGTGATACATCACGAAGCATGACCAAATATTATTATTGTAATGACAGTTCGAACACGTGTGAAGTGACTGTTGAATAGATAGCATTATATGAAGTAGACTAGGTATTAATCGAAAACATGGGATTTTAAAGGGGTGCACTAAATGACAAGCGAATTTGTATGTCACTTATCGAAGCTTATGTCAACACCCATTCATTTCGTTTTCGAATTTCGTAAGTGATAACAGCGGTGGCATCTTGACTAGGAGCCCTGGGGCGTTACTTTCCAAACTGATTCAATTTTGATTCAGATTCGATCGAGATTCGTGCCGCATACTCCCGAAAATATTAACGTTTGTTTATTTTGATTCCCAGTTGATTGATATTATGGTCGGGAGTACAAGAAGTTACGATCTAGCGATTTTCTTCATCCTGGTTAGTTTCAAAGTAATTCACGAAATAAAATACCGAAAGCCGTTGAGATCGATCTGATTCGATACCTACTGGATTGTGTCGGGAGTAAGGCCGGGCTTCCACTGACGCGGAGCGGGGCAGAGAGGAGCTTAGCGGTGCCCGAATTGACCAATCACACATGCTCGTGCTGTTTCCGTTGAAGCGGTGCAGAGATTTCGAGCATAGTGATTGGTCAATTCGGGCACCGCAAGCTCCTCTTCGCCCCGCTCCGCGTCATCGGTAACCCAGCCTAGGCCTGCAGTCTATGTTATTATTGGCTCATAAATGGCGCTAACATAGATCATAGGAATGGCTATAATATAGGCTATAGTCGGCGAACCCGACTCCAGTCAACTAGAGGCATTGCCAACCCTTAGTTAGAGCGACACAAATGCATCTCTTACAGTCTACAACTCCTGTGACAACACCACAAGAAACACTACATTACAAAGTTCTATGAAAATGTTTAAACAACAATAATAAATCCATGGTTGTTAATAAAACTTAAAATTATATCTATCTAATAATAACCATGCTGTAATAAACACACAATAACAAGGTGGACACATATACAAGTTGTCGAATTTATAAACATATTCGTCATAATATTATGGTACTAAATACTAATGGCTTCACCTAATTTACCTTTGTAAATGAGTAAACAGCCTGATTCAAGATACGATCGCTAATATCACTTACAAAGTTCGAAAACATAAATGTATGGTATTGTATAAATGACAAGCGAATTCGTTGTCAAATCTTATGTCAAATCCTATACATTTTTGTTTTCGAACTTTGTAAAATATGTTAATAGCGATGGCATTAACTAAGAGCCCAGTCTATTTTATTATTGGCTCAATGGTTCAGACACATATATCATAAGAATGGACATAGGCTACTTACAGCCTCCCTGTATTAACGCCGCCGTAATCCAGTGGTCATAGCTTGGCTCTCGACTAATAATAATAATATTTAAAAATTTTATTTTCAAGTTTGCTAAGGACAGTCCTGTTGGTCATCTGATTGTCTGACAAGAAAAATGATCCATAAAAATATCCACATAAATTAGTCCGTGTTAGTAGGCATCTATATATGGCAGATATCCATGCGTCGGGTGGCATTTTGGTCCTGCGCCAATTCTCTCACCAGCCGTGATGTCTTTTCCTAGGCTGATTCTGTATCTCGCAACAGCAATTCCACAGTTGAATGTACAATTGTGTCCAATATCGCTGACAAAAGTATACACTTGACAGCGATATTGAAAATGAAAATAATTATTTTTTTTTTTTTTATCTATGGACGCTTCACACCACGTCAATCTGGCCCCGTGCTAAGTATCCGAAGAACTTGTGTTACAGGCACCAGACAACGGAAATATATTTAATACTTTTATACTATACACATATTTAAGATTTTTATTATATTAATACACAAATTTAATACACATCCATGACTCAGGAACATTTAAAACTTTTTGTTCCCTCAGCGGGATTCGATCCCGCGACCTCCTGGTCAAGAGCCAAGCTCTGAACCACTAGACCACGGAGGCGTCAAAAATAAAAATTATTTACAAATAAAACTTAACAAGTTATTCTCGGAACGTTAACACAAAAAGCTACCACCGGTTCAACCCTAACAGGCGTAAATTGTATAATTGCACACAGTTATACAATTTACGCCTGTCGAACTGCTAATCAGCCTGCGGTCCCACTGGGTGATGAGAGTAAAGGAGGAGAGCGTATTCTTTTTGTGCACACACTTGTGCACTATAATATCGACACCAACGCACTTAGTCGTGGACAACAATACATTCACCAGTAAATAACTTGAAATGGTCGGGCAATAACATAAAACTTATTATGTTTTTTTCAGACCACTCTACATAGTATATCCTCACAATGGCCCCGCTGTCACTGAAGATAGTGCTGGACGAGGGGGCGGTGACGCGGACCCTGATGTTTGACACCACAACTCTCGTGCAGGACGCCCACACCGCCGTGCACGAAAAGATACTTACGCTGGACCCCGACAGAGGTGAGTCCACCAGCAGCACTAGCTGAAGATAGTGCTGGACGAGGGCAGTGAGTATATCTCCACAGGTCCTCCCGTCCTTGATCTCTATCCGAAGACCCATGGTATCTGAAACACAAGGTACCGGCAAGTCAGTAAATGCATGCCTGATGCACGCGGTAGCTACAGATATATCCTACCAGATTGTTTAAAGTGTCCTTAAATTCTAGAGGTCCCCTCGATGATTTCTGAAGCGTGACCTCGTACCATATTTTAGAAATAGACATAACGCCTGGCAGCGGCAAACTTCCTGCTCGACCAGTTTATGAACGTTTGCAGTAGGATGCCTCAAAATATTTTGACTACAAAATGGAAGTGTACGCATCGACTACCGACTTGTCCATATTCACACGTGCCGTGCGCAAATACAGCGGCGCTGTAATTTGCAAAGCGATTTTGTTATTATGTCTGGTCGAGCGGTAACTTATTCGATTGTACATTTTGATGTACAATCGAATAAGTAACGGAACCCTCCTTATTTCAAAGTGTTATTTACGTAACTGAAAGTGACGTTATTAAATATATTTGAGTCGCAAATTCTGGTAACCACACTGATAAAACTAGTACTTACGGAGTAACAGGATAATGTTTAGTATTATTTACTAATGCGAACATTATTCTAATTATTATAGGAACATAATGGGAACATATTACAGAACACATTCCTTTACATTTTGAAGACTAAGGCCGTGTTTCACCAAGCAATGTTAAAGTTAACGCCATGTTAAAATACCATGCCACCTCTTTCATTGACAGGAAATACGAGAGGGATAACATGATATTTAACATGGCGTTAACTTAACATTGCTTGGTGAAACACGGCCTAAGGGTCTTCAAAATGTGCTTGATCCGTCTATGACCCCTATTCTAAAACCCATGGTACCTGAACCACGAGGTGATTGTCGCATGCGGAAACTACAGAGATATCCTACCAGAGTGTGTAGAATGTCTTTACATTCTAGAGGTCCCCTCGCTGATTTTTGAGACATGACCTTGTACCATATTCTCATTCCTTTACATTTTGAAGACCCTTATTCAAACTGCTACCTACTGTACAGGCTAGGGCTTACTTCTGAAGGAGAATTAGCTTTACGATTCTTTACCCCCTGGTTGGTGAATATCCGTAGTAACAGATATAGATTATTGGTCCATGTTAATATAGAGTATAGACCGCCATACTTTTGACATAGTACGTCATAGATGGTCATAGCTAGAATATTTTGACTAAGATTTCCTACCTTGGTGACCGATCGTACTTTGAATTTTTCCTTACCTCAAATCGGTCACGTAGGCATAACGTATATGTATATGTTATGTAAATGTAACGCCTCCGTGGTCTAGTGGTTTAGAGCCTAGCTCTCGACTCGGAGGTCGTGAGCTCGATTCCCGCGTTGAAGAATGTTGTTTTCAGGCCTGGTTAGGACAATACAGGCTGATAACCTGATAGACAATCAGGATAGATGATCCATGCGTCGGATGGGCATGTAAAAAGTCGGTCCTGCGCCTGATCTCCCGCCAGTCGTGTCGGTTATCCGTCCCACTGGGCTACGAGAGTGAAGGAAGAGAGAGTGCTTCTGTGTATTGCGCACACACTCGAGCTCTACAAAATAACTCCTCCGTAGCTGGCTTAGTTTCAATGCGGGTTGCCATCCGTCATTCGGATTGGAATCAGCATGGGGGCATTATAATTATATTATTGTTATTAAATAAGTTTCAAGATTAGGTCTACAGGATTTCTCAACTAAAACTGACTTCATGTCTAATCCATGATTTTCTAACTCTTCAGAATACGGTTTCTTCCTGCAATCAGCTGA